>CM054123.1:128527205-129727205 GCA_028751855.1 Ambrosia trifida | reverse complement strand
ACATATCTACTTTCCCATTAAGTAGATATACTAGAATTTTGCCGAGACGAGCGTACATATATATAAATGTGTAATTTTTCTTGTTAAGTATATACGTTTGTTTAACGTCTTATTTGTTTATGTCATGTGTTTCTCCCACGAATAATTCTCTTAACACTTAGGAAAGTGTTTATTAGTTTTCACCAAATGTATATATATATTTTACTTCTTAAAATATATATTTTTCTTATCTTGCCGCAATGGCATTTTTCTCATGATTTGTCCGTGTACGGTTTGTTAACGCGTTTTAGTTCGATATCTTAACTCGATTAGTTAATTTTTCCAAGTTTTTCCCAACATGTACTTTATAGAAATATTATCCATATTTCTTCCTCTTTTCACATGTTACTTGGATGGTTTAAAATACTTATGTATTTTTAACCCAACTTGTCAACTTAACTACAAAAATGTTTCCAACACTTTTATATTCCCATTTATATAAAAGTATTCATTTTTGTATAAGTTTCCCAAGTTTATTTAATATTTTTATAAAATCTCTATTTTATAAAAATCCTTATGTTAAAACCCTTTATATTTTTATAACTTTCAAAAATACACTTTTATACAAAATACCCAAGTATTTCTACTAGTATTTACAAAAATCATCCTTAGACTTTATTACTTACATTTTTGACACCAAACTTTCCATACTTGTATTTTTGGACTAATAGTTTCTAAAATATCCATTTTAGTCCTCTAACTTTCAAAGTTACAACTTTAGCCCCTTAACTTCCAAAAGTTGCATTTTTCTACTCTAACTTTCAAAGTTAACATTTTTCACTCAAAATAGTAAACTTTGAAGATTCAACTTTTTATTGGTAAGTTATTTTTGTATCAAAACACTTATGTTAGTCTTGTATTTCATATGGAAGACTAATTATATGTGTGTTTTATGTATTTGTCCATTTTATCAAAATATCATTCATCTAAGTAAGCTAACTTAGATTTTCCATCTTCTTCATTTATGAACTTCTAACATGTTTTACCACATATTATAACTTAGATGCTCATAATAAGATGATTTAAAGTTACTTTTAACATATTCAAGTTCATTCCACAATTTTAACCAAAACATCATCCTACTTAGTTTTAAATGTAAACTTTATATATTTTCAAGATCATAACTCCATCATCATCAAATCCATGATTTATTTTCATATCTTTAATCTTCCATTTTACACATGAAAACCTATTAAAGATTATGTTCAAAACCATTTTTAAACCCTTCATGTACAACTTGCTACTAGGAACACATACATGAATAATAACAATCAAAAACAAGATTAAGAATGCTTACTACTAGCACAAGGCTAGGGAAGACAAACACCTTGGATTTGAGAGGGGTTTAGTGTGTTCTTCCAAGTGGTTTAGCTCCAAGCTCTTGAAACACACAATAGGGGTTTGGATGATGGATTGTTTAGGAGTAATTTGGAAGTGTTAAACTTGAAGAATAATGTGTGGGTGTGTGTGTATACCTACGGCCACAAGAGGGGAAGAAGAAAGAATTGTTTTGCTTTGTTATTCAACCTCCTAACACATGTTATTTATAATCTTATCACATGTAATCATGCTAAAGATTCAAGAGATCTTATGGAGGATTGTATGTGTACTTGGGAGATTTTTGAAAATATGATATGTGTGTGTATGGATAGTGCCGTGTATGTATGTGTGTGTAGGTGAGATTACTTGCAAATCTTGGTTAATCTTTATAAGGCATCATGAACCCTACATACAAGACTTCACACATGCATGCATACACTAATGTAATGATGTTTAAGTGTTGTCTTGGATCTCATGGCCTCTTGGCCGAAATTTCTTACAAGGGGACAAGAAAGTTGCATGCCTTTTGTACTAGTGTTTTCTCACACCTTTTCCTTACACCTTTTGGCTTTACATGCATGCTTTGCCTAAGTGTAGATTATTATTATTACTTCAAAACTTGCATGGACACATCCTTGGCCTTTAGGCCGGCCCCCATGTGGGTTTATGTGGGGTCCACAACTTCAAATATTACCCATTGTTTGTTATGTTTAATCCCCCGTCGTTCGGGTGTCGTTCGGGTATTTTTCGGGTTTTAATCACGCGTTATCCGGACATTAAAAATACCTTTAATAACCCTTAAATATAGTCTAATTTGAGCGTTGATTGGTTATTTAGGCCTTTGCCGGGTGAAATTATGAGTTATACGCGTATCGGGTGCGGTACGCGCATTTTATTCGTTACCGGGAGATTTGTACAAGACGTTTTCATTTATGGTTTTGGAGTTCCAAAACTCATTATATCTCATGAAAATACCCTTTATTTTATATCCTGGGTGTCCGGGATCCGTTTCGTTTATTTAATTATTACCGGGTAATTGCCAACGTCCATACCGGATAGCTTATTCGCACATGATCCAATCATGCTTTACCATTAAACGTATGCATTCCTATGCACTATTTGGAAATTGCTATCTCCTAAGGCCTTGATAATTAAATCACACATAATTGCATTTAATTACGTTAATCATATATTAATTAATTTGTACGGAATTACCTTATTTTTGCCGGTTGTTACAATTATCTGTTCTTAACTTCTTTATTTTCTTCTCAATTTGGTTCTCAACCAAAACCTTCCACTCCTTAAACTTTCCAAAGGCTTCATGCTTATGCTTGAGTATGTACACCCAAACTCTTCTTGAGTAATCATCTATAATTGATAGAAAATAAGAAGCACCTCCTATAGACACATTCTTTGTGGGTCCCCACAAATCAGCATGAATGTAATCTAAACTACCCTTGATCCTGTGAATACCCTTTGTGAACTTAACTCTCTTTGCCTTTCCTAAGACACAATTCTCACAATCACCAAACTCACAATCAACCAACTCTTCTATTACACCCTTCTTCTTTAACTCTACCAACCCATATTGACTCATATGACCCAGCGTTTTATGCCACTTCGTGGCAATATTTTCTGAATTACCCTTAGCAACAGAAACAGAACATTCTGCTTTACACCCATCCAAAACATAGATATTGTTTTCTTTTCTAGTTCCAGTTAGTAACACTAATGATCCTTTAATGATCTTAGCCTTACCATCTTTTAAACTTACATGATATCCCTTCTTTTCAAAGGTACCAAGAGATATTAAGTTCCTTTTTAAATCAGGAATATATCTCACATCATGTAATTCAACAACAGATACATTATCTAACCTTAATGTAACTGTTCCAATACCTTGAATTTGACATGGATGATCATCTCCTAACTGAACTGTTCCTTGTGGTATCAACTTCAACTTGCTGAATAATTCTTTGAATGGTGTCATGTGATAAGAACATCCTGAGTCCATAACCCAACACCATTTGGACACATCTTTACCAGTAACAACCATCAGGATATCAGCACTTTCATAGCCATCACAAGATCCAACAGGAGATCCATTGTTATGTTTCTTTGACTAAAATTCAGACTTCTTCTTCTTCCACACTGGACAGTCCTTCTTAAAGTGTTTTTCCGAGTTACATACAAAACACCTTCTCTTTCCTGTCTTAGATCTTGATCTGAAACCTCCATTATTGTTCTTGTTGGACCTTTGTTCGGATCTTCCCCTGACAAACAATCCATCAGATCCTTCTTCTTTAACATCACTATTCTTCTGTAATTCTTTGGAGTTCATTGCTAAGACAACTTCTTCCATCGACAAACTTTCTCTTCCAAACATCATTGTGTCTACAAAGTGTTCATAGACATGAGGTAAAGATGACAAGAAGATTATGGCCATATCTTCTTTGTCAATCTCCACCTCAATGTTTTCAAGATCAAGTATGATCTTGTTAAACTCATCTATATGATCCTCAAGAGATATCCTAGAAATCATCTGGAACATATACAATCTCTTCTTCAAATATAGCCTGTTTGCCAATGATTTTTGTCATGTATAGACCTTCTAACTTTGTCCATACACCAACAGCAGTTGTCTCCTTTGAAACCTCCCTCAAGACTCTGTCTCCAAGACTAAGAATGATAGCACTGTGGGCTTTCTCCATGATCTCCTTCTGTTTATCAGTAAGATCATTAGCCAACTGATCTTCACCCTTCAAGGCATCTACCACGCCTTGATGAACCAGTAGTGCTCTCATCTTCAACCTCTAAAAGCTAAAGTCATTCTTGCCATCAAATTTCTCAATATCAAACTTTGTTCCAGTCACCATGATTAAAAACTCAATCTGTGATGAACACCCTCTTTCAAGATCGGGCCAACAATGGATCTGATACCAATTGTTAACTTTAAACGCGGATAAACTTGAAAGAAAAAGATCAAAGATCAATGAAAGACAATACAAAGTTTTCCCTACTTGAATCTTATTATTAAGCAATAAGAAATGAATACATGAATGAATGATTATTGAATGAAAACGAAAACAAAGAAACTGGAATTACAAAGAAAAGATTAATCGAATGGAATTAATTACAACTTTGATCTTTCCCTCCTTTTATAGATGATGTTCAAACGGTCACAAACAACCATAGATTGTTTTGAACACTTTCAGTCCCTCAAACTCTACAACTTGTCACTTTAAGCCCAAACTCTGTTTGACTTTTATCCAAAACTCTGTTGACTTCATTTTGGTCAACATTAATTGACAAGCTTATCTTCTGAGAATATTATCAGCATATTAATGTCAATTATATGATTAAAACATTGATGATCTTGGCTCAACTTCGACACATTAATCAATAGTATTTACAACACCCATATGCTAAATACTATTGTTACGTGAGACACGTAACATTTTATGTGTCATACAATATTCGATACTCATGATTAAGGTGTCGGGAATGTACCTTTAGTACCCATTTTGACTACTTCGAATAAATTGGGAACACTGCTGCAATTAAATCGGATAGTGTATTTGGGAATTAAAATTCGGTTTGTGAACCGAGAAAGAAACCAATAACGCCATTGGTTTTATGACCTTTTATAGTTTAGGTAAATTAGGAACACCAACCTTTACAATTTGGGTATTCTGGTTTAATATAGGTAAAAATGAAGTGACACTACCTCATAGATGGGTTTAATTTGGTTACTTTTAAAAGCGCCCTCTACCCAGTATACATTTGAATGACCGGTTCACCAAACATTTTCGAAACAAAATATTAGGCCAATAACTTGGGCCTCTCCAAATTCTTAAAACACCTAACATACTGTCCATTTGTCTTGTAATTTTTGTAAGGATAAATTTAAGGTACTTATCATCGATTTGTTTAATGTTGGTCTTAAAATTCGAATTTTGTTTTCTATTCTTAATCTCCATATTCCGATTTATTATTTTTTTTTTTGAAGTATCGTGGTGGCCATATGCTTTATCCATTTGACATATCCTTTATTTCAATTTAAAAGACGTTTAGATCATTCGGTGTGGTGTCATAGGACCGGCTTGCTGATGCTGTGCCGGGCAACACCTAGGGTCGTCAACGTCATGCCCATCACCAACTTGCCGGGCTTAACTGGCCGAGTTTTGAATATTATGACCTTTATTATGACCATTGAACGATCTTTTGACCTGGTTCAGTTACTTATATATTACTTTAAGTCGTGTAACAATTTTGGAAGCTTCTAAGAATTAATGTAATTTTTTTACCTGGCCTGCCTGAAGGTAATATGTCCCAACTCACTCTAAATTTCTAACCTGTCTATTTTGTGCCCTACACTGACAAAAAATCCTGAATCTACCATTGTCTTGAACCGTTGTATCTGTTAATTATTATAAACTAGTACTTAGGACCCTACGTTTTGCAGCAGGACCGTTAAACCAAACAAAAAGTAGACATAAACTTTGAACTACACATGCCCGTTGCAGCGTGTTAATACGCAAACATTAAACTGAAACGTAAAACATATGAAAGATTAATCAAGTTGAATTAGGGCCCGTGCATTTGGCAGAGCCATTAACCAGGAAAATAGACGTAAAAACGTTGAACCATAGACACAAATTACAATGTGTTAACTCTCCAATTTAGACTGAATCGTAAGCAAAAAATTTGTAAAAGATGAAAAATATTGGAGACCAAAGTTTAAAGCGGAAAAGTGTTGAGATTAAAAATGAAAATATTTTATGACAAATTGTAAAAGATAAAAAAGTATGACGGTTAAAATTAGAATTAGAAAATCATAAAATAACAAAGTAGGTTAGTATTGCTTAAGTAGAAGTGTACAAATCGTTTTTGTTTTTAACTGAAATCAGTTTTTCTCAAAACCGGTTATTTTTGTAGGAGGAAAAACCGGTTTTATAAAAACTAGTTCGGTTTTAAAATCATTTTTTTCACAAAATCCCGTATAACCGGTTTGGATCAGGTTGAAAACAGGTTTTTCTAAAAAACCGATATTCTTTAAACATCGGGTTCTTTAAGAAAAATCAGTTTTAAAACCAGTTTTTTTTTTTTTTTTTTTCTGGAGGGTGGACAACCGAAAAAAATCGGTTAAAAAGCCAGGTTTTTTTGAAAAACCAGTTTTGATTTTTTTTTTTCAGTTTTTGTTTTTCGAAGCCCATTTTGTGCACACCTCTATGTAGGGCTGTTCACGAGCCGAGCCGATCCGAACGGAGCTTTGCTAGTGCTTGGCTCGTTTACAAACCGAACCGAGCAGAGCGGCTCATTTACAATCGAGCTGAAAACCGAACGAGCATTCTTCGAGCGCAAATTTTTCGAGCGAGCGCCGAGCGAGAATCGAGCGGAGAGTAATATGGACGATCATAACATTGGGATGTTTCCTTCGGTGTTTTCGTTCTCGGGTGAAAACTAAGTTCAAAATATCCGACGATAACACTAATATTGGGATCCCAGTGTTCAAGAATGAGGCTTAGATTGAGGCTGGTGATATGATGAGCATACGTTGTAGAACAGTTGTTGCATTGTGACGTAGGTGTGATATCAAGCGACAATTAGCGATGAACGACTAATAACATAAAAAAGTCAAGACTATCACCTCATGACTTATGGTTTTACTATTAAATCCAGTGTTAAATTTTTTATTGAGTTAAGTGGGCAGGTTATATTTTGTTTGCATATACTGAGTCAAATCCAATAGAATGTTATATATAAAGCAATAAATTTATCTGTAAATTTTGTGTATATTTATTATTAAATAAATAAAATTTCATTCGAGCTGAACCGAGCCGAGCGTACCTTTGCTCGTGCTTGGCTCATTTACACACCGAACCGAACTGATCGGCGCATATACAACCGAACGGAAGATCGAGCGAGCATTTTTCAAACATTTTTTGAACGAACGACGAGCGATTTAAACAGCCCTAGCTCTATGCTCAAGTAACAAAAAAAACTTTCAAAAACCACAAGAAGAATACAGCGGCATTTGTAAAACAAGTTTTAGCGGTGAGAAGTTAATAATAAAAACAGAAAAAATGGGACCTATTTACCTAACCGCTAAAAAACAATCAAGTATAAATACAACCCATTTCCATTCGGTCCAAATGTGCACCAAATTGTACAACTAGGGTTTCTATTTAGGTGTGAAAAAACAGGGAGGCGGAGATCGGAAACCATGGGCGGCGGAAATGCTCAGAAATCAAAGATGGCCCGTGAAAAGAACTTGGAGAAAGCCAAAGCTGCTGGCAAAGGTATTATTATTATTATTATTATTATTAATTAATTAATTAATTAATTAATAAACTTCCTGATTTGATCTTTGTAAAAGTGTAAATTAACTGATTATATATGTTTGAATTGTTATCAGGGAGTCAGCTTGAAGCTAATAAGAAAGCTATGAGTATTCAGGTTTTGTTTCTATCTCTGTTGGATCGTTTTATTGTTTTGAATTTAGATTAAGTTTATGATTTTGTATGGATTTCTCTCGGATTAGTTGTAATTTGTAGATCTGTTGATATGCGTTCATAAATTTTGTTGGGACCAAGCTCGAGCTCGTTTAACTTACGATATATGGAGCTTTATATCTATAGCTCGAGCTCTGCTTGTTTATAATCTAGTAATTAATTTATATACAACGTATTATATTGTTTAGTTATATTTATTATAGTTTTATGTATAGTTATAGTAGTTATATAAATGTACCTTGTGTCTAACGCTTGATACAAAACCACTATTGAGCCGAGGGTCTCACCGGAAGCAGCCTCTCTATTCCCACGGAATAGAGGTAAGGCTGTCTACATCTTACCCTCCTCAGACCCTACCTTAGCTTTACTATAGGTGGGATTAACTGAGTGTGATGATGATGATATAAATGTGTATTTGATGTATTAAATAAAAATTATCTAAAACAATAGGTTCCTTTAGGGTCAAGAGCCGCAGTTAGAATTCGGTAAGTGAAGCTTAGGCTCTGGCTCATTTGTTAAACAAGCTTATATTTAGGATGAGCTCGTTTAAGCTTGGCTTGATTTGAGCTTTTAGTAAGCCGATCTCGAGTAGGTCATGAGGGTCTTTGTTCGTTTACACTCCTATACATGATTCTCTGCTAGTTAAATTTACTTTTCAACTTCAAATTAGTATAGATTTTGGACCCGTTTTACAATTTAAGATCTTAAGTAGACGAGTCATGGTTAAGTTTTAACCGGAAAGCACTAGATTCTGATGATTTTAACTGATTTTTTCAGTGTTGTAAAAATCGGCCTAGGCGGCGCCCTAGGCGCTAGGCAATGACCAAAATCGGAATAAGAGGCTAGTCGAAGATCTAGGCGTTTTGGCCATTAGGCGGGCGGCGGGCCTAGGCTATGGTTTTTTTATTTTTTTAAATTTCTAAGTATTTCTTGATATTATGTGTATATTTCTAAGTATTATGTGTATATATCTTGACATATTTTCAAAAACACACCCAAATTTGTCTATATATAAAATACGTATAAAAATACCAAAACGCCTAATTTCGCCTAGTCCCGACTAGTCCCAGGCTGGACCTCACCGCCCGCCTAGTGCCTTCTGCAACATTGGTTTTTTTTTTTTTTTTTTTGAGTAGATGATTGGATTCTTAATTGCACTGACGACCCTTCCTGCCACCAAAATCCGTAGGGTAACTATTTGTAAAAAGTGAGTTTGTTTAGGAACCCAAAGCTAGTCGACAGAGAACAGAATTATGCTATGACCCTCCACGAACACGATGACTCTTGGTTTTGCCACTGTTTGCTGCCTATAAGTTAGGCAACTGTTATCGTGTTGTAATCATGTTGCAACTTTAGGATTATTTTTCTATCTTTGCTAACTGATGGTGATGACCATAGCTTGTAATTGAGGTCTTTTGGGGGCTTATGAATCTGTTCATTTTCAGTGCAAGGTGTGCATGCAAACTTTCATCTGCACAACTTCGGAGGTGAAGTGCAGGGAACATGCTGAAGCAAAACATCCGAAGGCTGACGTGTATGCATGTTTCCCTCATCTGAAGAAATGATAACCGATGTTTGAAGGTTTTCAAGTGTGGTTACTGTCAAATTGTGCTTGAAACAGTATGTTTATAATATCATTAACTCATGTTGTTTGTTATCATTGTGGTTTAAGTGTGGTAAGGACACCTGGTTCCAATAAGTGGAATAATACATAGATCCTAACTGTCACATAGATGTACCTGAAGTTGTGCACTGTGGTAGGGGTGAAATTGGTAATTGCCAAACAGGTTTAACCCAACTACTTTATATCTATAATCCAATCACTTGATATGATTAATCTAAACAAGTGAAGTGCATATGCAATACAATCACTCTGTATAAGGCTCTGTAGCATAGGTGTAAAAGCAGTGGTGACTATGTTTCTTTTGTATTCTACCACTCCACTTTAAAGGATTTAAACCTTACATAGACGTAGGGAATGCGCCTTACTACCGCACCATATTCCTTTAGAACTCTTTTTAAGCTAGTTAACCTCTACATACTAAACCTGCCCTTAAATCTATATCAATGTATATCATGAGAGTGGAACACTAACCACTCACGAATGACCATATTTAGACCATCCGACCTGCTCATGTTTTCTCACGTGTGATGCTAAGCTGGCCCTTACTAACACGTGTAGACGTGCTACACCTTGCCACCACACCGAAGATTCACACCATGATTGATCTGTTGATCTATGTGAGATTTCTAAAGGGGGCCCCTCCCCCTTCCTCTGACCTTCTTGCTTAGTGATCAAGTGTAAAACCATGTGATATGTAGAGATGAAAATGAGTCCACTATTTGTACCCATATACATGTTGCGTAATTACCCGTCGCGTATTGGACAATCCTGCATGTATAAGACTATTTGGTATACTTAGTTTCTTAAAAGACACCTATTGAGATTTTAATTACAATTTTTCTTATCATTCTAATTTTTATATAATTTTATATTCTTAAAAGGTAATTCATGCTAAAAATGGTTAATTAAATACATATTTTTATCACTGTAAAAGCTTAAAAGATTTAAAATATGTAAATATCGATCAATGTGATATAAATTTTAAAGATCATTTTGATTTCTTAAACAGGGTAGGGATCCTAAGAGAACCAACCCCTATTTGAGAACTGAGACAACCAATCTGAGCCACACATTTCATATAAAGGCAAAAAAAAAAAAATTTTTAAAAAAAAAAAATTTTTTTTTTTTTTTTTGCTTTAATCGCACATTTTTATGCAAGGAATTTTTTTTTTTTTTTTTGAAATTTTTTTTCATTTATACATATGTGTATATGTCAATTATACATATGTGTATATAGCAATTATACATATGTGTATATAGCATTTTTCAGCTATACATATGTGTATAATGCAATTATATACATGTGTATACTGAAAAAAATACAAAAAAAATAAAAAAAAAAAATTTTCCTTACATATAAAGCAGCGATTTTTGCAAAAAAAAAAAAAAAAAAATTTTTTTTTTTGCCTTATAGAAATGTGTGGCCCAGAATGGTTCTCTCAGTTCTCAATTTGGAGAAAGGTTCTCATTTGAACCAAATCCTTCTTAAACATATATATCTCAAAAGAAAAAAGGTTAAATTTTTCAGTAATGAAGTTAATTGAATGAAGCCTTACTAACTAAGGTTTAGGGAAAAAACAAATTACAAATAAAGTTTTAGGGGATATCTTTCGGGTATATGGTTCGAGTATATAGTTTCGGGTCGGGCATCACCTAATTTCATACTCATAAAATAGTTTTTTTTTTTTTTTTTTTTTTCTAATCTCATACCCATCAGGTTTCGGGTATGCGACCATGATCTTTTGGGTTGCCCGTTGGGAGTGTGTGTGTGTGTTTTTTTTTGTCATCCCTAGTGATATGCAAAAATCATTTCTTGCAACATGTAATGAGATATGAAGACTGTTGCGATTACAAACACTCTTCAATACCACTAGACCTTTTTGTGACTTGGTATAATATACCAAGAATTAGAATGTTATTAAGAAAATAATAAGGTTAAACGACTTCGTCCATGTTTCATATCGTTGGCTGAAACCTAAATATTAGCAACCAAAAAAAAAAAAAAAAAAAATTTGTTTATGAACACCATAAACCGCTTAAGTGGTTGATTTACTTTGATTCAGCCGGTTTTAACGGTTTATGAACACCCGTATTCCACAGCTATTTGTTTTCTGAAGGAGCAAACCAACAACATATGGTATGTTCAATGGTACACAAAAGATGATAAGAAAAAAAAACACCTTTACAAGAAACACTCACTGTCACTACATAAACAGTCAACAAAGCAATTATTGTACTTCATATCCATCCAAAGAAAGATATAGCACTTAATTATTTAAAATCCTAAACTTCAAAGACACTTTGAAACCAAGCAATTATTGTACTAAATACACCAACTAGTGTGATCTTGAGTCTTTCATTTTAGAATCAAACCAGTGACACTCAATTTCTCATCAATCAATTTGTCAACCTTTTCATTCATCTCAGTCGTGAAGTAGTTCTCCCAATCTCCATCCTTAGCCTTCCTGAAGTAAAGTCGGTTTTCAATCACCAAATTACTTTCTTCTGGCCGATGCTTTCCACTTTTGTTTACTTCCAAGTTGCTCAATTTCTCAAAACTACACAACTTTATAATGTTTTCTATGACACCTGCTTTCTCTTCTTGGATTGTAAATGGATACCCAATGAACTCCGCAAGCCTCTTCACATTGCTTGTAGGATCCTTTTTCATGTCTTCATATTTCAAAAAGAGAATTGTATCGGGTCTCTCTAAACTTGCTTTCCAGTATCCCAAGATGTGATCCCAATATGGTCCACACCATGATTTGCCCTCACAAAATTCGTCAAATGCCTCCTCAAATGGGGCATCTTCCATAGGTAGTTTTACCATTTCTCTCAAAAAATGGTAGTAAGAAACAATGACATCCTTTACATTCCGATATATGTAAACTATTTTGCAATTGGAAGAAAGGATTGATTGTGGTAGGGAATTGTAAGAAAGATGTGTGCCCACAAGTGGGAAGCACGAGTTCTTTTGGTTTTCTTTAACTTGGTCAAGGTCTTTCTCTAGCAAAGGAACGCACTCATGAGGCATGGTTCTGAGCAAAGGGCTTGTGGATTCATCATACTTTTCTCGGGTTACGATGGCAAAAGCCAAGGCCTTTAGCCATGTTGTGCCAGCTTTGGGAGGACTACAGATAAATACATCACTTGGTCGAGCCTCGAAGCTTTGTTGGGCCAAAATCCCCCCTTCATGGAATTCTTGAACGTTCCAGAAGTCTTGATACTTGTACAAGGTTATCTTGTCTTTCAACCAGCTACTAGTGTATTGTGGAAATGTTTTGAACATCTCTTCCATGTCGAATTGAGATGATACAATTAGGAGGTTTTTAGTTTGTGTGAGGATGGGAATATTATGAATGTTCTCTATCATAATAGATTATATATACACATAAGTGTGTGATGTGACTCAATATATTTTGAAAATGAGGTTTTGTCTAGTAATTAACTTGTCAAGGGTGGTAGGTAAGGGTTACCTGCTTCCAAAATAATTATTAAACAATAGATAATAATGTTATAACAAACTTATTTTGTTTCTGGTTATTTTCTATGACATTCACTTTCTAAGCGTAGTGCCAACAATAGTTATTTCTTAGAATTTCATACAATCTAGAGTTAAGAATGCTTTCTTCGATATTTTTCTTCTAATATAACATGATCTAATTCGCCACCAATTTTATATATAAAATTTTGGGTATTTTTTGCTTCATTTATGTGGACCATAAGTTGAAGTTCATGGTAACCAAAGAAACAAATGATTTCATGTTGTCCATGGCAAAATAACCATATGAAGAAACCTCTCTTCTACCTCAAGTTCGCCTTCTTACTCCATATCGAAGAAATCCGAGAACAGGGACGGTCTGATTGTGGAAAAAAATAAGTTATCGCTTAGGGCGATTATATACTAAAACCGCGCATAATTTTTTTGAGTATGTGAATATAGTTCTCCAAGTTTTGGTCTTGTAAACATAATAAATTGTGTTAGGATAAACACGTTTTGCCATATATCGCTTGTGATTTTTTTTTTTTTTTTTAGAATTTTATTAACTGGATTTGGATTGGTGACCTAATTAGAATTTCATAAATCTCCAAGTGTTGGCTTTATTAAAGAAAAAAACGCATTAGTGTTAATCATGAATATTAAAAAAATAACAAAATCATAGATTACAACTCAACAACAATTGATGGATTTATTAAAAAATTATGCACGTTATCAATTGTCGATTATTCTAACAAATCACTTTCATGATTACAACCAGAAACTACCAAATATTTTATATTGCACCTCTTACAATCTCACAATTAAAAGAACACTGAAACGTAAACTTGTAATACATATATGATATACTAGCTTTTATTCTGGGAGTGTCCCGGGTTGAAAAATATAACAATTTTAATAATATTAATACTAATAGTAATAATTATTACTCTTGTAATTAAATAAATAAAAAAATAACCTTGCTTTAAGGTGACACCATGTGTTGCAGTGTTGTGCGATTCTTTCTCCTAGCTTCTCTTGTGAAGTATACATATGCATCTTTAAAAGAGTAAAATTCCAATGAAAGCATGGCGATTGGGCTGAATTTCAACATCATAGATAAGAACCTGGTTTAAAGAAAAAACATTATTAATGAATAACCTAAACACTTTGTGTTTTTTTCCTTTATGAACGAAACCCCACAAAAAATAGTCGTTTTTTTTCTCCGTTTTTTATATAGCACTATGGTACTCGTTGGAAAGATAATAAAACGCTCGTTAATTTGGTGTAATTTTTTTCTTTAAAAAATCTCGTATATAAAAGATATTAATGTTTAAAAATTATGGGAGGAAACATAAGAGAGAAAAATTTAAATTTGTTTTTAAATTCTTTTTCCTAAAATAACTCAATTTAAATTTAGTAGATTAGGTTTTATATTATTATTTTTTTTATTTGCCACATGGCATGACACATGGCACACTCAAGAAGGAGAATGCCTCATTGAATGCCATGTCATTAAAATGGCTTTCTTAGTCATTCATTAAATGACAACTCATCAATCTTCAATTATTTTATTATAAGTTATAGATTATAGATGATATAGGACCATTTATTGTTTGTGTAAAACAATATTGTGGGGTTTGACCATTAGGTTATATCATAACGCACAAGGCCGACCGTGTTAAACTTGAGAGACAAGCAAAGAGACTCGCGATTCAGATCAAAACTTTTGATCGACTCTTTTTATTAACTTGAATTAATAAAACATTACAACCAATGGGTTTATATAGACTAGCTATTGTAATCCTATTAGAACTCTAATACTAAACATAATTATCTAAACATTAGGAAACATAATTCAAACCTAATACTAACACTAATAGATAATTCAAATAATAATTAAACAAACTTAATTATTATTTTACTCGTCTAGTCCTTCGACTTTAGTCTTCAAGTTGATATCGCCACAACTTTAACACTCCCTCTCGATATCAACTATAAACCTCTTTCAACTAAAATTATGACACCCCAGGAAAATCCCACATCGGCCGTGGCCAGGAGAGATCCTTGGTTCATAAGTAATGTCTTGCCTCTTAAATCACCAACGCGTTTTGGGGCTTAATGTTAGTGGATGAGAGGAGAACTCCACAGTTAAGCGTGCTCAGGTGGGAGCATTTTCAGGATGGGTGACCTCCTGGGAAGTTTCCACCAGGGCACCCAAAAACAAATCCGTGAGCTCTGGGAGGGCAAAGCGGACAATATTGGTGGTGAGAGGGGCGGGGTGTTACAGATGGTATCAGAGCCACTCCTGTGCCGTTCGGGATGGTGGGTGCATACCTCATCAGGGACGATGAGACTCTAACAGGGGGTGAATGTGACACCCCAGGAACACACCTCATCAGGGACGATGAGACTCTAACAGGGGGTGAATGTAACACCCCAGGAAAATCCCACATCGGCTGTGGCCAGGAGAGATCCTTGGTTCATAAGTAATGTCTTGCCTCTTAAATCACCAACGCGTTTTGGGGCTTAATGTTAGTGGATGAGAGGAGAATTCCACAGTTAAGCGTGCTCAGGTGGGAGAAATTTCAGGATGGGTGACCTTCTGGGAAGTCTCCACTTGGGCAACCAAAAACAAATCCGTGAGCTCTGGATGGGCAAAGCGGACAATATTGGTGATGAGAGGGGCGGGGTGTTACAGATGGTATCAGAGCCACTCCTGTGCCGTTCGGGATGGTGGGTGCACACCTCATCACGGACGATGAGACTCTAACAGGGGGTGAATGTGACACCCCAGGAACACACCTCATCAGGGACGATGAGACTCTAACAGGGGGTGAATATGACACCCCAGGAAAATCCCACATCGGCCGTGGCCAGGAGAGATCCTTGGTTCATAAGTAATGTCTTGCCTCTTAAATCACCAACGCGTTTTGGGGCTTAATGTTAGTGGATGAGAGGAGAACTCCACAGTTAAGCGTGCTCAGGTGGGAGCATTTTCAGGATGGGTGACCTCCTGGGAAGTTTCCACCAGGGCACCCAAAAACAAATCCGTGAGCTCTGGGAGGGCAAAGCGGACAATATTGGTGGTGAGAGGGGCGGGGTGTTACAAAAATCTTCATACCGGGTTGGTGTTGGATCTTTCACACTCCCTCTCAACACCGACTTCACTCATTCCAATACTTGAACACAACTCAAGCATCTTTACTTCCAGTAATACATTTAGCTCGATTGTTTTCTCCCTCTTGAACTCAAGTCCATAGTTTGCACTCTCTTCAATTTGACCAATAACGAAACTCCATCCACTGGAAGAAGGGATAACTTATCAACTGCCTTCAACCAGATTACATCAAAGGGTTCACCAAGATCTACTCGTGATCTTTTACCACTACCTTTGAACGAGTCTTCTTCCTTTTGGTCACTCGACTAAACTACCCCGACAAACGGAGATTTAACCATCCCGACACATGGTGATGACACCTTGTCATTGAAACCTTCAACGATAAACACTAGTTGATCTGAATAACTAAGAGAGCCTTAACTAAGAGAGCTTTTAATCGAGAGAAGGGTATACGATTCCAACAGCCTTCAACTCGATAATACCAAAACTAAGTTGACACACAACCTAGATGCAACCCTTTATCAACCACCAACAAAGACAACAAGCACACGCCAATGCGTCTTTCAGTCGCCAAACGAATTCTCTAACTCTCCGCTCTTTCGTTCTACCACGACACACCCGTTGGTTATTCCGGTTGACAACTACTATTGATCAAGCCACTATTGATCTTCTCCGGTTCACTTAAAACTCAACCCCGAACTGAACTTGTAACTTAGTCCGAAACACTCGAACATACTGCCACATTCACGATTCTGTCACGGACTTTTGGCAGCCACTAACACCACCATTCGATGTTATTTTTCCATCGTTTCCAATCCTGTAATAACACCGATGTAGCTTCCGAAATCACCACTCAATCAAAATATGGATTGTCGTTGAGCACTCGATCACACCACAACTTTCGGCTTCTCAATCGGGCTAAAAACCAATCAACCACTGGTCTGCAACATACGTTTTAATCGCCCAATTGTCACCACTGTTGTTCTGTTCATTGGTTTCCATCGCTCCAATAATCAAAAAAAAAAAAAAAAACAACCACCACAATCACGACACACGTAATTGTTGAAGCTGGTGAACAATTCCCTTTTGTTACTTTGGAAGAATCAATACTCCAAAATAAAAGCACCAGACTGTATAATGGACTAACTAGACTTTGACTTTGACCTACAAAGCCATGACGGAAACAAACAAGAATAAAACGAACAAACGTTTACTCGATAAAGTTGAACTAGCCCAGGGATCACAAACTTGAATACACAGATCCCAATAAAAAATCTTTCTTCAACCTTGAAAGCAACCCTTTTTTTTTCGTCTTCAACCACCGCCATTCACCGCCGCAACTCACTTCGATCGGGTTTCTTACTATCCTTCAATCGGTTTTCTGCTGCTGACTTTTTCTTCGTGTGGCTGAGATCTCGGATTCTTTTCGCGATCAGGTTTCTTGTCTTCGATCAAGGTTTCTAAGTTTCTCGGCTTGATCGGTTTCTCCTTCTTATGATCTTCTTGAATATCGACTTTCACCGCCACCGGTTTCACCACCGTTGTAGCCCCGTGAGGGACTGCTCCCTCGACTGGGTACGCGACTCTCAAAACCATGGCTATAATACCACTTGTTAAACTTGAGAGACAAGAAAAGAGACTCGCGATTCAGATCAAAACTTTTGATCGACTCTTTTTATTAACTTGAATTAATAAAACATTACAACCAATGGGTTTATATAGACTAGCTATTCTAATCCTATTAGAACTCTAATACTAAACATAATTATCTAAACATTAGGAAACATAATTCAAACATAATACTAACACTAATAGATAATTCAAATAATAATTAAACAAACTTAATTATTATTTTACTCGTTTAGTCCTTCGACTTTAGTCTTCAAGTTGATATCGCCACAACTTTAACAGACCGAACTCCCCCAATGTACAAACCCACCGCAATGCACATACTTAATGTGTCTTTGATGTAACATGTTTACCCAAAGTCTATGTAGTAGCATATGAATTAGACAATACACTTTGGTTGTCTAAGAATTATAATTTTGTTTTATTTAAGGATGCTAAATACATTCATATTGAACGTCTCGCCATAATGCAAAACTGGATGCACAATCTGCCACCACAGCCCGATTGGTCAACCACATCACGGAATTATCCAATTCCAGCCGTGGCGGATCTAGAAAAAATTGTAATAGTAACGTTTTTCATTTTTTTCATTTTAGTAGTAACGTTTTTCAAATATCGTAAAAAAAACAAATTTTCTACTAATTTTCCACTATGCGCGCGAAGTTGAGTAGCAACGGACGCGGCTCCTAGCTTCAAGCTATAGGTCCGCCCCTGAATTCCATTAACACGACTACCTCATCCAATGACCGACCTAGACCGCCCTCGGACCGTCCACAACAACAGCAAAGCATTAATCACCAACACCCACGTCAACCGAAAATCACCCTACCGATGTTTGATGGTTCAAAACCCCTCGGGTGGATCTTCCAAGCCGACAACTACTCCATCATTACATCTTCTCAAAACACTTCAGCCCCTATCCAACCTACACCCTCAACTTCCACGACACCTTCTAACTCCACCACCTCACCCGCTTCTGACCACACTAACCCAAATCCACCTGGATCACCACCTACTTCCGCCTCAACTCCACTAACCTCACCAACCACAACCATACTCGCTACTCCAGCCACTCAAACCGAACCCGCACCCAACAGCCCCGTACCCAATACCTATCCAAACCCTTATGTTCTTAATTCCGTTCCACAAACATCTCCTCCTCCACGTCGTCAACCTAAACCCAATCCCAAATACTACAACCCCAACTTCGTCAACTCCATAACACTTCACCCCCTTCCTACTTCTATCGAACCCTCTACCCACATCCAAGCAATGAAAGATCCAAAGTGGCACACCGCTATGGACCTCGAATACAATGATCTTCTTCAAAATCACGCGTGGGAACTTGTACCACATACTACCCAAAGTCCAATCGGATGCAAATGGGTTTTTCGAATCAAGGGGAATCCCGATGGAACAATTGAAAAATATAAAGCGCGCCTAGTCGCCAAAGGGTTCCATCAACAAGGGCAAAGATTACTTTGATACCTTTAGTCCAATCACAAAACCCGTCACTATTCATAACATCTTATCCATTGCTCTCTCTCGCGGGTGGTCTTTACGCCAACTGGACGTCAATAATGCATTTCTTCATCGTACCTTACATGAAGATGTGTATATGATTCAACCACCCAGGTTTGCTAATTCAGCATTTCCCACTCACATTTGCAAACTAAAGATATCTCTCTATGGCCTCACACAAGCTCCACGCGCTTGGTACACCGAACTAACTACCTTCTTTCAACGATTCGGTTTCAAAAAATGCTTGTCCGATGTATCTCTCTTTGTCTATTACCACAATGGTACCATTGCCTACTTACTTGTTTACGTTGATGACATTGTGCTCACTGGAAACACTAACACATTCCTAGATACTTTTGTTCAATCCTTGTGAGAACAATTCTCCATCAAAGATCTTGGTGATCTTCATCACTTCCTAGGCATTGAGGTCATTCCCACCACTCACGGTCTCTTTCTTTCGCAACACCGACACATCCAAGACATTCTCACCACCTTTAAAATGGAGGGTGCCAAGGATGTTCTCACACCCCTATGCACCTCCGAAACTCTCACCTCCACTGGCTTCTCTCCTTATGTTGATTCCACTCATACTGAAAACTTGTTGGCTCTTTGCAATACATCGCCTTCACTCGACCCGACATATCCTTTGCTGTCAATAAACTTTCACAATTCATGCACTCTTCCAAACAGTCACATTGGCAAGCTCTAAAAAAGGGTTCTCCGATATTTAAAAGGAACGATGCACTATGGTTTGTTCTTAAATAGAAATTCACCACTACACTTACAAGCATTCTCTGATTCGGACGAGGGCGGGTACACGACGGAGGACAATCCACAACAGCCTATTTACCATATTTGGGATCAAACCTCGTCTCATGGCGATCATCAAAACAAAACGCTGTCTCCCGCTCATCGACTGAAGCTGAGTACAAAGCCATTGCAAATGCTGCTGCAGAAGTTTTGTGGGTCAAAAACCTACTTACCGAACTTGGAATCAAGCACACGGTGACTCCCACCTTGTTTTGTGATAATACCGGTGCCACCTACCTATGTGCAAACTCGGTATATCACTCGCACATGAAACATCTAGCGTTGGATTACCACTTTGTTCGCGAACAAGTCTACGCCAGACACCTAAAGGTTTTATACGTCAGCTCTAAGGACCAACTTGCTGATGTTCTCACTAAACCGCTACCAAAGTCATCATTTCTTTCCTTCCGCTCCAAGATTGGCGTCTCCAATGGATCCTCCATCTTGCGTAGGCGTATTAGCCACACATAAATCACATTCATTGCAGTCAATAGTCAGTAGTCAACAGTCATTGTTGACTAGAGTAAATAGTTAGTCAATAGTCTTTGTAAATATCCCATGATTCTCTCCCTTAACTTATGCCTTGTATTCCTATATAGTCTCTTGTAAATCATTGTACATTCAAGGTTGTTTTATTGAATAATATTACAACATTACATTTCATAGTTATCACAGCCATCACGGACCACCCCGTCCACCCTAACAACCATCTTCATCGAATTTCAAGTAGTCTTTGACCGCCCTCATGGCCTCCCACCATCTCGTCCACATGATCACCAAATCCCCCTAGTCGATGAACACCAAAACGTCAACGTAAAACTATACCGTTATCAAAGATTCTAGATTCTAATAACATAGTGAAGACATGCTTTAGCCTATAAGTGAACACTCATCCTGAGAATTCCCAGGTAGGCATCCGGGTCCCTCGTCTGATTGGGATATATGCGCAATGCCAGCCTAGACAGAAGACTCAGAATACAGGCGTTCACCCTTCCAGATTGCACGTGTTCGTTATAAAAATCTAGAACTTCGACGAGATCTCAAGGTGGTTCAGGCTAAACATGAGGATTTTGTCTTATTAGTCTGAGAGTGTGACATCCGTCACTTTTCTTTTTATATAAAAATAATAATAATAATAATAATAATAATAATAATAATAATCAGAATTTTTTTTATTAAACTAACCCACTTTTTCTTTTCTTTTGAAGCCCAACACACACAAAACACCCACTTTCCTTCTTACCCTAGTCTGTCAGCCCAGGAACAATGATCCAGCCCACAATGCAGCCCACAGTCCGGCCCATCTCTATCCCTTCCTTCCCTTTTCGTTTTAAAACAAAAAATAAAATGAAGCTCCTGCCAGGACTCGAACCCGGGCAGGGAGCCGTCCCACACACAACACGCGCCTAAACCATCTGGGCTACACTTTCTTATTGGTTTAATCCCAACTCATAAAATATATATACACACAAAGCAAGCTGATTCCTTTCCTTCTTCTCTGCTGTTGCGAACAGTATCCCACACACCAAACAATTTTCTTCAAATCCACCCTTGACCCTTTTAATTGAGATATTATATTTGGAAAACATTAATAATTAGCGGGACATAGTTGACCAGCAGTAACCCACGTATTTACTAATCACAATTTCAGCTCTAATGAGCTTGATTTACGCAACATTGACCATTCTTGGTCAAACCATCAAAATCTTCCAAAACGAGCATGGCACTATAAATTGAACGTTCCTAGAGAGCCTAATAGTACCAATGAACAAACCCTCACACTCAATTTTTGTTTTAATTCGCCTTTCGAAGCATACTAGCTCGGGTTGACCTTTCAGTTGACCGAGCCACATACCCGAATTCGTCATTGTAAGTGCGTTTTTCTTTGTGGGTTTTGCTAATCGGCCATAGACGAGCAATAACCCCAACTTTACAGGGGTTATTGATCGTCGATTCGTTTAATTAGATAATCTAGGGCTTGATATGGGTTAATTTGGGGAAGAACATGAATCTCAGTTATGAGTTAAATGTAAAATGTTTTGGAATCCTATCACAAAACTAACCTACAGATCAGTTGGTTGAGACAAGTTGTGATAAGACTTGAACTGGCCTATGGCCCAGGTTCGAGTCCCATCATGATCAAACATATTTTTTTTTGTTATCCTTTATACCTATATTATCTCATTCTTTTTAAAAATCGTTTTAAAATACTAAAACTATTTTATAAATTCTACAAAATTTATTTTATGTTTTTCCACTGATAAAGTTCATCATCCAATTTTTAGTTTTTCAAAAATAATTTATTTAATATATATTATAAATATTACAAGTTTATTCACTTAAAATTATAAAATTCAATAAAAATATCAAAACGATTTTATAAAATCCCACAAAAATTATCCTAAACTTGTATAACAATATACATTTCAGAAATAATTTTTATTTCTGAAAAACTGTTTGTTTAATATTTTTTAATCAATTTTTGTTATTTTTAATCATAAATAATTCATAATAAATTCATTTTACAATATTGTTGTACCAAAATTTTACATAAATTATTTCTATTTATTTGGAACAGAAATACAATTTTTAATTCAAGAATTCTTTAATTTTAATATTTTTAGATATTAAAATCATATTTTGACAATTTGAAATAAATAGATTAAATATTCTATTTTCAAGAAAATAATTTTATAAAAATTATTTTCACACTTAAAACTTTATATTGTGACCATCTTCAATTTGAAATTACAAAAGACTTTTGTTTATTTATTTACCAAATTTCTTTTATTTATTAAACGTTTAATTTATTAATCAAACGAATACTTATCCCCAAATTTGAAGCCCTAGAGAGTACTTATAGACCAAATAGACTTAGACTTATTTGTTACATTATACATAGGGTGATACTTGGCAACATTGGATTATACTTATTCAATTACACAAGACTTACCACCTTGCTAAGGTGAGTATTACTTATCCCCTTTTTCGTTTTTTTTACAATTTTTGGGGTGATTCATGCACAAGTATACAAAACCTTCATATTCATTTACATATACAGTTTTATTCATTTACAATTCATATACGTGTCTTGTTTATCTTTGTGCTTATGTTTGAACATGAACGTAGCTTACATACAAAATCATACATACAGACATAACTTATGTTATGGTGCTCTTTACATACAGACGTAACTTATGTTACGGTGCTCATTTAGACATAACTTTGTGTTATGGTGCTCTTTTAGACTCACACGTGTTGAGGTGCTCATTATCAATTTCATTGTACAACTTTACATGTGATCTTTGTCTTGTTTGGTTACTTGCGTGTTTACATAATGCCTTGGTGATGCTAGACACATGAATTGTACTACTTTTCAAAACTTATACTATACGTACAAAACTAAGTAGTACTCACCAACATCATATGTTGAAAAAATTATTTTCGTGCATGTTTCAGGATAAGCTGCTTAACGCTTCACATAGGACTTTGGACTTAGATTAAATCAATCAATTATCTTTACTTTTGTTGTATTGTATTTAATTTCACATGTTGTAAAACAATATTCAATAATCATATATTTACATTTTAGTACCATGAGCTTTTGAACAATCGTCACTACGTGGCACCTCGATGATTCCGCCATCGGTTGGGGTGTTACAGATTGGTATCAGAGCCATGGTTATAGGGAACTAGGTTATTAGATAAAATGGCCTAGACTATAACCGAACTCCAACTTTCATGCATAATATCTCCTGAATTGCCTTACCCTCATTCCCTCTACTTTCCTTCTTCTATTTTTCTCTTCTCCTCCTCATCTTTCATCATGGTGCATAGAGATGATGTCCTTCAGGGAGTGGAAAGTTTACATCAATCATGGAACGGGAGCAGTACCTTTCTTGAAGACACTCTTAGGCATAATGCCTACTCTTAATTTTGCTCCTTCAAAGATGTTGAACTTTAATGAGTGTGATAAGGACACGTGCAATCTGGAATGGTGGATGCCTGTACACTGGGTTTTCTGGCATAGGCAAGCATAGCGCATAAATCCATTTACGGACCTGTTATGCTTACCTGGGGATTCCTGGAGTGAGTGTCCACTTATAGGCTAAAGCATGTCTTCTTTGATCACCATTGGGTTCAATTCCTTTGAAAAGTCAACGTTCTTGTTGGGCTTTTGACGACCTCGGTCGTTACGGGTCATACAAAGCCTAAATAACCTAAATAGATAGGGTAAGTAGGGTATCAATCCAAGGAGCGTGTGGTTAGTGAGTATTTCCTAGTTAACTTTGAATTTGTTGTTTTATGAAGATGCTAATTTATGAATTTGGTGTTTAGAAATTGGTTGAAGAGTTTGTTGATTAATATGAAACTTAAAATGACTTTGTAAGAAATAATTAACAATACTTGTAAACAATAAGATAAAAGATGATTACACTAAGGATTGGGCAATTGAACACTAGGGCTTTCAACAATTGGGCATAATTGGATAAACAAAGATAATGCAATTGGTACTAACGGGTTGATTGTTCAATAAACTTAGGTATCAAGTTTCATCAACATTCACAATGGACTAAACTATACTTTATCATTTAGAACATACAATCCTATGGTAGTGTTGATGCAAGGAACCATGTTCATAACATTTAGAAATTGGCACAAGATCAATTAACTAAAAATGAGTTCAACATAAGGTTAATCACTAATCAACACAAGTAATTCAAGTACATAAAAACATTAATCAAAAGTTTACACAATACCCAAATGTTTAAGCCCTAGGTAACAAGAACTTACATCCCTAGTGTAATACAAGAGTTTTAGCCAAGCATGGCTATGGTGTTCATTATCTTCAAAAAATGTTCTTCAATCTTCAAAAGAATTGTGGAATAAGCTTGGAGAATAATCTATGATGCTATGCCTTCAATGGTGTTGATTTTTATATCATGATAGAGATCAAAACAGTCCCCCAAAACCAGTCATGGACCATAAATTCGCCATAAACATTTGATCCCATCAGTTTTGACTTGAAAAAGGAAATATTTTGACCAATTTGACTTTTGGCGTAGGATACGCCAATTTTGGCGTATCCTACGCAAACCCACTTCAGCCTTTGCCAATCTCTGCTGGCCTACGCTAACTCTGCTGCCTCTGCCTACGCAAATGGCGTAGAGTACGCCATTTTTGGCGTATCCTACGCCAACTCTCCTCGGGCGTCCGTTTTTGATTTTCCAGCTCGCGTATGCCTCCGTTTCTCGCCCGGGAAACTCCAAAACGTCATTTTTTGCTTCCTTTTTGTTGTCGAATCCTGAAATGACATAACAAGATCAAAGCAACACCATTTGACACTAGACACACCTTTAAAATGCATTTTATGGGTGTTTTTATACACATCCTTTAATCAACCCATCAGCTTTACAGCTAGACAAGGGCACTCCAAGCATTTTATGCAAGCTTTTTCAATAATACTCTCTCGATTCATATACAATATTTTGTATTTCACGATTTTCATATATTGCTTACAAGTTCATACTTTCATAACCATCTATGGATTTCACAATCGCACTTCACCTTACCATCTTAGCCATTTTTTTTATATTCAACACCCTACCCAAATCATATTATTTCATTTCTCCACATGTTATTTATTTTAAAAAACTATAACCTCATACTTTAGCACAAACTAAAGATTTCTAAAACTTGTTGTATTACCTAGTAACTTTACAAAGTACATATTTTCCTCGAACTTAAATTCAATTGATTATTTATTGACGTAACAAACGATTTTCTATATAATGTTTTAAACTATTACAAAGCCTACTTAGCTTGTACTATTTAACAACTTTTGCCTTATGTACAAAACCAATTTTGAAAATAATTTTTTTTTTAGGAATAATATCTAGTCTCTAGATTCTCCATCGACACTCAATCATTTTCAACTTGTTCAAATTTTTACAATATTTGGCATATACCACAATCATGTTTTCTTATACACTTGATTATAACCTTTGATCCAAACCCCAAAATTTACACTGCTATATAATCTCCTTACTATAAAATAAACTCTTTATCAACTATCTTCACATTCACTATCTCTCACAACCTTGATTCTGCTTCAAGATTTTTCATCATCCTCTCAAGAACTAAATTCATATCTCTCACCTTCTCACACATGAGCTAGTTACCCATGATAATCAAACTACTAAAAACCTGATACTTGATTCTACAGGATTTTTTTTCCAAAACATCATTGTTTGTGAAACTTGATTTCCCTTTAATTTGACTATTCACTGGACATTTAATTATTCATGATACTCGTGTTTTCATTTTCTTGATCTTATTATCATTTTGTACCCAATTATGTCATACTCATAGGCATATAACATCTAGAGATTTCCTTGCATACTATTATGTACGAACACAGATTGGGGATTTATCATATTGGTTAAGTTAATTTTAATCGTACAAGACTTTACCTTACATTTATTTAAAACGTTTGGACTTGATACTTGATCTTACAGAGCTTTTCTAAGAAAACATTATTGCTTATTATATGAAACTTGATTTTTTCCATTAAATTGACTATCCATTGAACATTTAATTATTCATGATACTCGTAAACTATTTCTATAGGCCACTAAGATAACACTTACACTTAATGGTTGTAGTACTTACAAACTTGCTTGCGTGTGTGTATTATCCACTCAGATAAACATTTCATTTAAAGGGCTCCTCGGACGAGTGGTAGCCCATACTTAAATACTGTTATGCTTATAAGTCGTTGCAAACCAATGCAATTGACCCCATTATTACATAGCCTCATTTCATTGATAAAACGTGTTTGTTGTGTCATCTTCTTGTGGAGCTTATTTGCTTTAATGTGTGTTAGATTAGGATCATAGAAGGACATAAAACCCTAATGTAAGGTAAATTGATGATTCCGGTCCGGAACGTAATCATGAATTTACAGGTACGTTAGGGTAGTGTGAAATTCTATTAGAGTTTTTGGTAGGCGTCCAGTACGTTTTCAAGGTATCAAAGGTGTGGTGGGTTAGCTGCGGTACACCCTGTATACAAACACTAATGATGCATTGAAAGTGAGACTGGAAGTCGGACCAGGAACAAACTCTAGTTACTTGGTAGCTCATTAGTCTTTCTATAATCAATCAATTCATACATTTATTTTAGAATTTCTATGCTTAGCATTTTACTAGAGTCTTATCCTCCTTGTTATTCGAGACGAAACAAATCCAATCCTTAATCCACACCTATCAAACCTCTCATCCAAAATCATTCAAAGTTTCCAAACCACGGTTATCTTAATTTCTACCCAAATATCCATAACCTTATGTTTCTATTAACTTCGGGACGAAGTTTCTAAAAGTAGGGGATGCTGTGACATCCGTCACTTTTCTTTTTATATAAAAATAATAATAATAATAATAATAATAATAATAATAATAATAATCAGAATTTTTTTTATTAAACTAACCCACTTTTTCTTTTCTTTTGAAGCCCAACACACACAAAACACCCACTTTCCTTCTTACCCTAGTCTGTCAGCCCAGGAACAATGATCCAGCCCACAATGCAGCCCACAGTCCGGCCCATCTCTATCCCTTCCTTCCCTTTTCGTTTTAAAACAAAAAATAAAATGAAGCTCCTGCCGGGACTCGAACCCGGGCAGGGAGCCGTCCCACACACAACACGCGCCTAAACCATCTGGGCTACACTTTCTTATTGGTTTAATCCCAACTCATAAAATATATATACACACAAAGCCAGCTGATTCCTTTCCTTCTTCTCTGCTGTTGCGAACAGTATCCCACACACCAAACAATTTTCTTCAAATCCACCCTTGACCCTTTTAATTGAGATATTATATTTGGAAAACATTAATAATTAGCGGGACATAGTTGACCAGCAGTAACCCACGTATTTACTAATCACAATTTCAGCTCTAATGAGCTTGATTTACGCAACATTGACCATTCTTGGTCAAACCATCAAAATCTTCCAAAACGAGCATGGCACTATAAATTGAACGTTCCTAGAGAGCCTAATAGTACCAATGAACAAACCCTCACACTCAATTTTTGTTTTAATTCGCCTTTCGAAGCATACTAGCTCGGGTTGACCTTTCAGTTGACCGAGCCACATACCCGAATTCGTCATTGTAAGTGCGTTTTTCTTTGTGGGTTTTGCTAATCGGCCATAGACGAGCAATAACCCCAACTTTACAGGGGTTATTGATCGTCGATTCGTTTAATTAGATAATCTAGGGCTTGATATGGGTTAATTTGGGGAAGAACATGAATCTCAGTTATGAGTTAAATGTAAAATGTTTTGGAATCCTATCACAAAACTAACCTACAGATCAGTTGGTTGAGACAAGTTGTGATAAGACTTGAACTGGCCTATGGCCCAGGTTCGAGTCCCATCATGATCAAACATATTTTTTTTTGTTATCCTTTATACCTATATTATCTCATTCTTTTTAAAAATCGTTTTAAAATACTAAAACTATTTTATAAATTCTACAAAATTTATTTTATGTTTTTCCACTGATAAAGTTCATCATCCAATTTTTAGTTTTTCAAAAATAATTTATTTAATATATATTATAAATATTACAAGTTTATTCACTTAAAATTATAAAATTCAATAAAAATATCAAAACGATTTTATAAAATCCCACAAAAATTATCCTAAACTTGTATAACAATATACATTTCAGAAATAATTTTTATTTCTGAAAAACTGTTTGTTTAATATTTTTTAATCAATTTTTGTTATTTTTAATCATAAATAATTCATAATAAATTCATTTTACAATATTGTTGTACCAAAATTTTACATAAATTATTTCTATTTATTTGGAACAGAAATACAATTTTTAATTCAAGAATTCTTTAATTTTAATATTTTTAGATATTAAAATCATATTTTGACAATTTGAAATAAATAGATTAAATATTCTATTTTCAAGAAAATAATTTTATAAAAATTATTTTCACACTTAAAACTTTATATTGTGACCATCTTCAATTTGAAATTACAAAAGACTTTTGTTTATTTATTTACCAAATTTCTTTTATTTATTAAACGTTTAATTTATTAATCAAACGAATACTTATCCCCAAATTTGAAGCCCTAGAGAGTACTTATAGACCAAATAGACTTAGACTTATTTGTTACATTATACATAGGGTGATACTTGGCAACATTGGATTATACTTATTCAATTACACAAGACTTACCACCTTGCTAAGGTGAGTATTACTTATCCCCTTTTTCGTTTTTTTTACAATTTTTGGGGTGATTCATGCACAAGTATACAAAACCTTCATATTCATTTACATATACAGTTTTATTCATTTACAATTCATATACGTGTCTTGTTTATCTTTGTGCTTATGTTTGAACATGAACGTAGCTTACATACAAAATCATACATACAGACATAACTTATGTTATGGTGCTCTTTACATACAGACGTAACTTATGTTACGGTGCTCATTTAGACATAACTTTGTGTTATGGTGCTCTTTTAGACTCACACGTGTTGAGGTGCTCATTATCAATTTCATTGTACAACTTTACATGTGATCTTTGTCTTGTTTGGTTACTTGCGTGTTTACATAATGCCTTGGTGATGCTAGACACATGAATTGTACTACTTTTCAAAACTTATACTATACGTACAAAACTAAGTAGTACTCACCAACATCATATGTTGAAAAAATTATTTTCGTGCATGTTTCAGGATAAGCTGCTTAACGCTTCACATAGGACTTTGGACTTAGATTAAATCAATCAATTATCTTTACTTTTGTTGTATTGTATTTAATTTCACATGTTGTAAAACAATATTCAATAATCATATATTTACATTTTAGTACCATGAGCTTTTGAACAATCGTCACTACGTGGCACCTCGATGATTCCGCCATCGGTTGGGGTGTTACAGAGAGTAGATCCAGTGATGGAGAGCAATCTTCTTGTAGGGATTAAAGTAGGGATAAGAAGTAGGAGGGAGATAGAGAATAGCAAGTAAAAGGAGCAAATACTGGATATAATCCTATGGTTATAGACTAGATTATTTTTCTAATAACCTAATTCCCTATAACCATGGCTCTGATACCAATCTGTAACACCCCAACCGATGGCGGAAACATCGGGATGTCACGTATTGATGATTGTTCAGTAGCTCATGGTAAATAATAAGTTTCAATATATGATTTAAATAAATTACATACAATTGTTCTAAGAATTTGTACATCACAATGAAAAATACTAGCTACGCATCTTCAAGCATTAACTCTAATCTTCGAGCATGTTATAACCTGAAACATGTTAAGTTTGAAAATGATTTGGGTCAACAAAAGTTGGCGAGAATTACATAGGTTTTGATAATTGAATAAAACTTGTACAATTCAAGTGTCATGGCAAGTCTAGTCCATATGCGAAAACATACTAGCAGTAAATCGAGTGCATAATCAACCCTTGTGACTAGAATATTGTGGTCCATCCCATACGCTCATGGTTCACTCGATTATGTTATGCGATAACAATCACCCACGCTACCTATGTAGGAGGTACGTATCCGGGTGGGATTGTCAGTCCAATAGATCTATCATTGTATACCGTCGGCTGATCAATGTTAATGATTATGCTAGAATATTGTGCTTACTCTAGTCATGTTTAAGACATAATGCAACATAGAATAACACATAGACACTTTATGATTGAATTGTAGATAGAATGTTGTAACATGTTTCACCCCAAAAATAGTGAAATATAAAAGGGGCTATGTAAAACTCACCTTAGCAAAATGTTATGTCTCGTGAAAATAGAATAGGTGTTGCCCAACAATGCCAAGTATTACCCTATAGTTAAGGTAATAAATATGTCTAAGTATTTCTAGTCTACAAACATTTTCTAGGGTTTCGAATTTGGGGCTAGGTATTCGTTTGATTAATAATTAAATTGTTTATTAAATAAAAGAAATTCGATAAATAAATAAACAAAAGTCTTTTGTAGACTTTTAGATTAAAGGTGGTCACATTATGCGGTTTTAAGTATAAAAATAATTTTTATAAAATTATTTTCTTAAAAATAGAATATTAAATATATTTATTTCAAATTGTCAAAATATAACTTTAATATTTAAAAATATTAAGATTACAGAATTATTAATTTAAAAATTGTATTTTTGTTCTAAATAAATAGAATTAACTTGTATAAAATTTTGGTGCAAAAATATTGAAAAATGAATTTATTATGATTTATTTATGATTAAAACTAACAAAAATTGATTAAAAATATTAAATAAATGATTTTTAAGAAATAAAAATCATTTCAGAAAAATTTAATGTTATATAAATTCAGAATAATTTTTGTAGAATTTTATGAAATCGTTTTGATATTTTTATAGAATTTTATAATTATAATGGAATAAACTTGAAATATTTATTATATATAATAAATAAATAATTTTTTTGGAAAATTAAAAATTGTATGATAACCTTCATCATTAGAATAGCCTAAAATAATTTTTATAGAATTTATAAAAAAAGTTTTAGTATTTAAAATCCATTTTTAAAAATAATAAAGATTATATGGTTATAAAAGAAATCAAAAAAAAAAAATGTTTGCAGGTGCCAAGGCTCGAACCCGAGTCCTTGGCCGGGTGAGGTTTTATCACAAGCCCAGCCACCAACTGGGCTGGACCCTGAGAACAATGAGATTTGATTTCAGTAATATGTATATGTTCTTAAGGTTAATTCATAAATATCAAAAGAATTAAAAACTTGATGCCAGGGCTCGAACACAAGGTCCCAGCCGGCCTGAGGCTTTAAGCCAACACAGATTCACCAACTGGTCTGCTGATCAGTTGGTGTTTGTTTTCTTTTCGTTTAAAATATAAATCGATTTGTCTGTACGTCATCTTCCCCAATTCGAACCAAGATGAGCCCTAGCTTATCAATCGGATCAATTATCAACCAATAGCCTCCGAAACATTGGGGCTTTTACTGGTGCCTGGCCGATTAGCAAAACCAAAAAAAAAGATTCGGGACTTACAATGCTTTAATGACTATGATTGAAGAGATCAACAAAAACGTCAAACCGAGCACAATTATGCGAATAGGATGAATTGAGAGGATAATTGAATGTTTGTGTGTGTTTTTCGGCACATTTAGGAGCTGAGGATGATCTCAATTTATAGTAATCCACACGAATTCATAAGTTTAGAAGTTTGACCAAACATTAAAACATATACGCGTGATTAGACTCTTATATGGAATGTATTGAATTGATTTTTGCGTGTAGACTAAGCTTAAGGGGCCGATAATTAGTTTCCAAAACAGATCGTGATCAAAAACGCGTTTAAACATTTGATTTGGAAGGCACGATTTGGTCGTTGACTTTCCTAGTTTGACTGAGCGATAATATTAAGGCTTTATATTGATTTTGTGTTGAGATTCAAACAGAAAGGGATCTTGGCTCAAGTGGTTTCAGCGTGTGTGTGTGGGTTTGAACCGGTTCGAAGCTCGGGTTCGAGTCTGTCTTGGAACAGAATTTTTTTTTTTTTTTAACAGAAAGGGAAGGGACAAGGGGAGATGGGCCGGGTGGTTTGGGCTGGAATGCTTGGGCTCCGAAAATGGGTAAAGGGTGGTTGGGTTGGGTTTGTAGGTTGGAGGTTTAGTTATGTTGTTATTATTATTAACATTATTATTATTATCTCTATTATTATTAAAATAAAATATTTTGACATAATAAAAATTTGCCATGGATATTTTTGTACAAAAGTAGTTTATTACAAGTATAGTGGTGATCTTACCTATACAAAATTTAGGAAAAAATTTTGCGATGTTACATTATACGTCCGAGTCAAAGTCCGTTTTCTACTCCAGTTTTACTTGTCAAAAAGGACGGTACATGGCGCTTTTGTGTCAATTTCCGAACCCTGAATGCCATCACCATTCAAGACCGTTACCATTGACAAGTTACCAGGCGAACTTAACGGTGCAAAAATCCTTTCCAAAATAGATCTATGGTCCGATTACCACCAAATCCGAGTCGCCCAAAAAGATATTCATAAAACCGCTTTTCGCACATCGTGAATTTGACGTCGGAACAGGTCCATGTTAGAGTTATCCATGAAGAGGATGGTTGATCGGTTTGAGAAAGGTACCCATAGAACGAGTAGTTGAGTGGGTTGATATTTACCATTGTAAAATGGATTTAATTTAATTTTGTTTGAATTTTTTTCTTTAACGCGGTGCCCACTTTTTCAGCCTTTGACCCGTCCGCTAGAGCAGACCGGACAAGTGCCTTGTTTTCTCTACAATGGTGTGGTTCGGTTTTGGACGGTCCATTTGTGTTTACCACCACCGTTGTGCATGCTCTTATACTCCGCAACCATTCATGGTGGCTAACGTTGCCTTTATTGCCTACTAAAAATAACCGTCTCGCCATATCAGCATAAATCTAGAAAAGTTACTTCCCGATCCCTATCTTCTACTACTGCTTCCTTCACAACTACAATAACGTCATGTTCATCCTCTACGTCGTCGTTTTGTTCCATGACTACGACGTCGTCTTCGAACTCGATTTGTATGCCGAGGAGACGGTTTCCATCGCCGTTAGTTTAGTCCACGAATTTGATTACGCCAGTGGTGGAAAGGAATATTATTAAAAGAGCTCAGTCGACAGAACGACGTCTGTGACTCCGTTAGTTTCGTCGATGAATAGTAAACGAGCTTGATGTGTTGTGAAACACGCCTTGTTAATATGCTCGTTTTGTATATATGTTAGTGTTTAATCGATGCAGTTTAGGTACATTTTATTTGGTATTAATTATAATTAGGGGTGTGCAACGGTTCAGAATCGGACCGAACCGGAACCGTTTAGTGATAAATATAAGAACCGGAACCGAACCGTATAAAAACCTATCGGTTCGGTTCGGAACCGAGTTAAACGGTTCTCGTGTAAACGGTTCTTACCGGGACCGATTGTCAAGTAAATCCTAAAACTAACAATTAAATCAAACTTAACTTTAGTAAACTAAAGTGTGGTGTCCTACTCATATTACAGACCTATGATACATGTTTAGAAATGCACAATATCAACCGCATATATGCAATGATTGTAATTTAGACACTACGAATGATATGTCTCATGCATTTCTAATGTCACGTGTTATACTACATCATTGTCCGATTCACATTATAGGCCAACCTGTGCACCTTATAAATGAATTTGTAAGCGTTGATTCTCAGTTTACGCTATTTTCGTTCCCTTTATTGTACTATATATGTTTTTATAGAAATTATATAATTCAAATGGAACTCTTTTTTTTGGCCGGCTAATTACGACAACAGGCGATCGGTTCGCACTGCCCTGACAGCAGCCCAGACCAAGATCTGCCCCTCGGAACTTACGTTGTCTGAACCGGACCCGCGTCCTCGGAGTATCAGACTTGATCTCATGGCGGCCTCCCGGAAACCGTACCGCCTCCACACGAACCTATCGCTAGAGTAACGGCCGGATTAAAACCGGTGGTGGCTCAGGATTAGACCAGGACCCAAACGGTCCGAGATCTATCACCATCATTACCTTGTCCCTCCAAGTGGTTGCAATGGGGTTCGAACCCGGGTCTCACGAGGAGGATCCCGGGCCGCCTACCACTACACCACAAGTAAAGGACTCAAACGGAACTCTTATCACAACAAGTTTGTTAGATATTATATAGTTAACATGACTCGAAAAGTAATCTTTATAAAGATTAAACTTGGGAATTGAAAATGTGGATATTCGGTATACAAACTATTTGAAAAAGCCCACTAAATTAATAGGGTTTTATATATAATATTTAAAGTTTTAACCTAACCCGGTTCTAGCGGTTCTTTAAACAGAACCGCGGTTCTGAACCGAACCGAACCGGGAACCGTTTTCACCAAAATTTATGAACCGGAACCAGACCCTAAATACAAGAATACGGTTCGGATCTAGCGGTTCTGCGTCGGTTCCTCAGTTCTAGCGGTTCCGAACCGTGAATTGCTCAGCCCTAGTTATAATATAAATGCATCAATATTAGTATAATATTTATTAGTTTGAAGTGTTTTATATTTTGTGGGTTAGAAAAGAATTGAGCTAGAATGATTAACTTCAAAGTTTTAATGATGACAAATCTATATCTATATCTATACTACATTATAAAGGAGGAGATATGACTAAAATAGTCACTTCATGTCAATTTTAAGATGACATTCTAAAAGGCATAAGTATAAATCCTTAAATTTTACCCACTTTCTCCCATTTATACCCGTGGTGTACAAACTTTAAAGCCAATCTTATAACTCACTAATGCAGCTAAAAGAATAACCGAAGCCAGCCTTGATCCATTATGTATGCAAACCAACAGGCTTGTAACTGATTTCGAATCCCTCAAACTAATGATATAATCCTGAGCTGTGAAGCAATTTCTGACACCCACACCTCCACAAACACCGGCTCTGCTTACACTTGTGCCTTAGCTATTACATCCGATGAAATCGAAAAAGAGAGGAATCAAAATAGCGACGGTTTTATCTTTTGCCTGTTTGATGTAGTTATTAGCACGGCCAATAAGCAGCTATTTTAACCGGTTTTAGAAACCTATTCCTGTGCATGCTTATGGTCAGTTTTCTTATCACATCATTACCGTTTTCCGCTCTATACCACCATTTTGATCCATGTTTGAGTATATACATCTCTCTCTCTCTCTCTCTCTCTCTATGGGTTTTGTTTGGGGCTTCTATTGCTTTGGTTTGCAGTGCATTGCCGCTTTGCCTTCTGTTTTAGGTTCTGCCCGTTGTTCTCGCCACTTAGTTCACGTTTAGCTCCATATGCTACTTATTCTGAGTGAACGAGTCAATTGCTTCTATTCCATGTTTTTTTTTTTTTTTTTTTTTTTTTTTTTTTTTTAAATTTTGATGTTTTGAATGGGGCAACTAGGGGTTAGGGTTAATATTCAACCTAAAAATTGTTGGTTTCTTAATCAGTTAGTTTTAATGGTGTATGTGTATAAGTTTATTTATGTACAGGGTTAGGTTAGGGTTAATATTACATTAGAAACAAAGCTGCACAATAATAATCTTTGGAGAATTCTAAATCAGGAGGAATCCTCATTTCATATCTCAAAATGATATAGCGGGGTACTGTCTTTACTGATTTATACTTTTTTGATCATACATACATACAATCTTATTTTTTATAAGTCGATCTACAATATGCGGTACCCTCCATATCAATCTTGAATCTTATATTCTATACATTAATTACTGAATGATGAAGATGGCTTTTATTAACCTCAAGTAGGTTTACTTCATGATTTTCATCTCTAAATTTCCGGTTCAAAACTTCAAGAATACTAATCAACAATGGAAACGAATAAGATCAAATCGTAACTAACGGGTCAAATTTTTCTGTGTGGTTGGGTAATGGATCGGGTCAGTTGGTAACAAATTATCTATAACCTAAACTTACCATTACCGAACCAATCAGTAACATATATTATCTATATAATAAAAATGTAAATTTCATAAGTTTGTCGAATCATATGAATAGAAGAAATCTAAGAACTTCTAATAGATATTAATTTCTTATTTTGAACAAATTCTTTTTCTTAAAGGCCAGCCAACAACATGCAGTTAGTCCTTTTGTAAACAAATATGGATAAGCTAAATAAATGATGAAATGTTATTTAGACCATTGGCTATTTATAAGTAGGTGCAAAATGCCAACCAGCGTTGGCTTAAAAAGTCAAAGGCCAGCATGTTAAACAACTGGATCTTCTAATTCGTGGAGAAAGACTATGACAAGAGAAGGTTAAGCTAATTGCGTCCATGGGCTGGCTAATCAACATAAAGGGGAAAATATGTATATTGTATTAGTAAGGTAAAGACTCTTTAACCGGTTGTAATTTTTGAGCAATTTAATACAAGTTATATGATCCATAATTTGTTTATTTTGGTCATAATTCTGGCACATGTGGTCAGGTATTGCTCGACAATTTCAATCTAGCTTTGGTTTCTTTTCTTGCTTATTTGAAGTAATTTAGATTTTCTTTGTTGACTCTGCAGAAGATAGTATAGAATCGTCTACTAATTGAATGTTTTGATGTGTGTTGCTCCCATCTCAAATGGTTCAAGCACACAACATTAGGGTCTTTGTAACAGATGTATTTTGACATTGGCTACTGTTTATTTTTCTTTTTTCCTTCTAACTATTGGTACATTGGAGTAGCCTTATTTACAACAAAGCATCACACCAAAAAGGGATCTCTGCTTTTAACACAACATCAACAAACCCAGATTACGTGCTTCTTTTTGATAAAATTTTTGGGTAAATAAGTTTGGGATAAGTTGCTTCTTTCCTGGTATCAAATAGTAGTTCAAAGAAGCAACATGTATAAACTTGATAATGTAAATTTAGGTTGCGTATTTTGTTGAAACTTGAAGCATGTATGTTAATTGTGCTACGGCCATATGATACGGGCGTATTAATTAGGGACAAGATGTTAATTGTGTAAATTATTGCAATTCGATAATGGTTGGAGGCGTCAGGCGCCTCCTACTAAGTTGAGGTCCCGGGTTCGAATACTATGAAGAAAATGAACGTGGATATTGGGAATGTCTTAATGTAAATTAAAGATTTTTTTTTAGCCAACAAGTTCAGTAACGAAAATCCTATTCAACCAGCCAATGTATTTTAAAAATATTTTTTTTATTAGTGTACTTATTTGATTATCAACTTTCATATGCTATGAACTAATGATATTAGTTAATTACACATATAATAAGATAGAAAATTTAGGATATGTATTTAGAATTTGATACAGAAGCTACAATATTCAATCATTGTCTTAAGATCACAAATAAAGCAGCCAAAGCACATACGGAGATGCTTGCATGTAAATAAATGGTTTCCATACGCAAGTTTTTTTTCTAATTATATGAGTTTTTGATCTTTTAATCGGTTAATACAATAGGTTATATATTGATACATTTAACGTCCTTTTTTAGACATTGTAATTGAATCTAATATCACTCGGGACACCCGCCGCAACGCGCGGGCATTCACACTGGTTATATCTAAAGAAAGGTGTATTTAATTTAATTTATGAGGAGAATGTTATAAATATATATTATTGTGGTTATCAATACCTTATATAGATTAGCTTCTTCTCCAAGATTCCATCTCCTATATATAGTCATTGTATTCTATTGTAAAAGACATACCTATCAATGATATAAACATCTTTCTCCCTACTATATCTCTTTCTTATATTGTTTAGCTATTAGACTTGTTTCACAACACGTTATCAGCACGAATTGCTTTTGGAGTCGGATTTTAACATCACAAAACATGGAGCCGCATCAAGGTTGGAAAAAGGGATTAAAGACAAAATTGTTGATCTGGTATGAAAACCCATCATCGTTCTTTAATTTATTTTCTCTTTTCTTGTCTATGGTTTGTATGATAAAACTTGAAAATAAATTTATGGTTTTCTTTAAAACTACTTAGAACAAAAAGAAAATAATAATAATAATAATAATAAGTGACAAATTCAGGGCTCAAAGTCATGACTATTTCATGTTTCGTTGAAAAAAAGATGCTTTATACATTACACCACTTTAGTTTATTGTTTATTACTATTTATAGTTTCACGTCATATTATATTATCCACTCCAGTTTTGTAATATATGATGTCTATTACAAATTTGAAACGTAAAATCAATGATTCATGTGTCGTTCTTATTTGATTAAAATAAGTAACATGATTCGTAAACATATTTCACTGAGTCAAATTAAAAGTTAATACTATAACCTTGTTACATAGTTAGGTCCCTGAACTAATATTATAACTCATTTTGTAAGATTAAACCATACATTATGGACACAAATGATAATATGTTATTGTGATTAATATAATTATGTTGTGTTGACCATATATCTGACTTTTACTGGTTTGGAGGAATGAAATATTTTGTTGATCATTAAAAAAGAGAGCTTGTTTTAAATTAATATATTAATATGTATACCTTTAATCTTTCTAATGGTTTCTATAGCTTGGTTTCTATATTACACGAGCTCTTATATATGGTACAGGGATCATATTGGTTTCTTTTGAGATTTTTCCTAATTAAAATTATAATATGTGTTTCATGAAATTGTAAATTATATATGATATGTCACTAAGTTGCTATAATAAAATTTGGTGACAAAGTACATAGCTGTTTATAATGAGATGTGACTGTATTATTGAGTTATCAATTTATCATATATTGAAATCTCAATTTAATTAGAGAGAATTACACAGATTGTCCTTTAGTTATACATCAAATTGCATTCTATGTCCTTTATGGAAATTTTTCACTCCTTATGTCCTTTGTTTTATACACTTGTTACACCCTATGTCCTTTAGACCAAACCCAGTTAAATAACTCAGTTAAGTTAGTCATGTGCCCCTCATGTGAGGGGCAATCCTGTCTTTTCACCCTCAATAAAGGACAATCTGTGTAATAATAATAATAATAATAATAATAATAATAATAATAATAATAATAATAATAATAATAATAACACTTTATCTCTCACATACACATATATCACAACTTCCATTTCTGTTTATTAGAGAGAAGAATTAGAGAGAGGGCAAATGAGAAAGAGAGAACCAGGGAAGAAGAGGCAGCGAGAGAGGAGATCGGTGGATCTCCTCCACGCACGACAGAGTTTGGACCATTCCACCACCGGACAACCAACCCCTCACCACCCACTTCACCCTATTATGATTCTAGAGAGAGAGAGAGAGAGGGAGAGAGAGAGAGAGAGAGAGAGAGAGAGAGAGAGAGCACTGAACTGTAGAGAGAAAGGGGGGGTAAAAGACGAGGATAGAGGGGAACGAGATGGAGAGTCGGCCATGGCCTCCAGCCGATCTCCTCACTCCGACGAAGATGCAGGTGGTTAACAACGGTGGGGACATCAACGAAGGAAGGTAGCAGCGGCAGTAGTCTAGGGTTCAAAGGATATTTTCCTGACAAAGAGGGATTATTAGCGGTGATGGTTTAGGGGTCCGATGTGGGGGTTTTGAGCCGGCAACAGTGGGTTTTGATTTGGATGTCCGATCATTGGTTAAGGCGGCGCAACCTCTTATCAGGTTTGATGGTGGCTGCAGGTTTAAGGAGGTTGGTGATGAATTAATGGTGGTTTAGGGTTTAAGTTGTTGAAGGGGTAAAGATGAAGATGATGATGTTTGTGTCATTGTTGAAGGGTTTTTTTTTTTTTTTTTTTTTTTTATGTTTTATCATGTTTTAAGGTGAAAAGACAGGTTTGCCCCTCACATGAGGGGCACATGACCAACTTAACTGAGTTATTTAACTGGGTTTGGTCTAAAGGACATAAGGTGTAACAAGTGTATAAAACAAAGGACATAAGGAGTGAAAAATTTCCATAAAGGACATAGGATGCAATTTGATGTATAACTAAAGGACAATCTGTGTAATTCTCTCATTTAATTATGATCAATATTCATTTATAATATGACACTCAAATTGTCAAACTCCCCAAAGCTTATTATAAATCTATGGAAAAGCTTGTACGGTTTTAGACCGATAGATCAATAACGACTTGGTTATACAACTACTTCTCGATTTATATCATGTGATGAGAAGATTATTTATACATGTTGAATAAAACAATTTTCATTGTCAAACCTTAAAATATGCTCATGAAGTAGAAAGATTATTAAAGAATATATAAGGTTTGAAATGACCACCATGAAAGTGGTGTAGTTCTCATCCATTCCCTGAAGTGAATGTGATGAAAAATGATCGGTATAAAGGTTAAAGATCATGTACATAACTAAGGAAGTTGTAATGATTCGACCATGAAAGTTTTGTGGTTATAATCCATTCCCTGAAGTGAATGTGATGATATTAGATCAGTGTAAAGTCCGTGATCATGGTAATTGAGGAAATATAATTACTTCTCAATTTTATATGGGAAAATTGGATAGAACGAATTTTACTTATCATACCTCAAATACGTTCCTGAAGTAGCAATACCATTAAAAGGGTATGAAAAGTTTGAAATGACTTTATATTCTTATGTCCAAGAAAATAATAAAGCTTGGTTGGTTTTACTATATTTCTTGAAGTGAGTGAGATTATATAACAATAATTGAAATTATCATGATCATGGAGATAATTGAGAAAATTGTAGTGATGGTTATGTTGATAATGAGATTGACCATCAGAAGTTATAATGATGGTCATGATGTGATCAACCATCAATGACTATAATGATAGCCAAGTTAATAACGAGATCGATCATAAAAAAATGCAATAATGATCATATTACTAATGAGATTGACCACCACATGTGGCAAATAAAAGGAGTGATTATATAGCATGATAGTGTGAATATTGAAGTTACAATACATTATTTCATATCTTATGTTTTGTATTACATACATGCAAGTAATACATATTTGATCATAAACTAGAAGTCTAGTTTATGGATCATAATTATTTAAGTAGTTGGCATGACCGGTTAGACCACACTGAGTCAATGATGATGTGAACATAATGAAAAACTTATAGATTATTCAAATAGCATGCAATGTTTGCTCTCTAGCGAAATTGTATATTTTCCATATAAAGTAGGGTGAGTATCACTATATATTTTGGAATTGATTTAAGGATACACATATCCTAACATGATACCATTTAGTATTTAAAATCGATGCATCGTCTAAATGGTTATCAAGTTTGCAACCTGAAGATTTCTAGATTTATGGCTTAGCTAATAAGATAGCAAGCATATTATTCTAGTTTGGCATATTTAATCAATTCCCAAGATAATAATGGTCATTGGAATAAGTGTTGAACTTCATATAGCTTTTGTTCATACACATATTGCTTTCATTGAGATGATCACTAAACATCTACTATTGATTGCAATATCAATGATCATGAGAGAAAAAGTTCATGTTTATGTTTGATTAAATGTGATTTTACATGTAGTAACATTTATTCACATCAAGCCAATACATGGTAATAGTTTCTCCCCATTATAGTTGGTTTTTGGTCAGGAATCAAATATTGTCCATCTAAGATTTTTGTTGGTGATTGGGATATGATGATTTATAGAGCCTTCAACAAGAGATTTATTTACATCTTAGTTAATTGATATCCATCTCAATGGATTAACAGTCCCAACATCAGGGGGAGATAAAAGGCAGTTGGAATTAGAAATGAATTAGAATGAAATATCATTGATCCTCGTACTAAACAATGTGAACCAAAAGTTCAAAGGATAATTCATTCACAGAGATTAGCGAATTAATTACCAGACATTAACTGACCTAAATATGATGAATAGCTAATCAAGTCAAATATATCAACTGCTAATGCTCCATTTAAGATGAGTGTCCGGGAAGGACAATCATATATTGGCAATAAGCCTACTGCACTCCTGAAGCGTGGTAGACTAGTCGATTCCAAAGAATAAAATGCTCGGGAAATTGGAGCAAGTAATAAAGATGGTCAAGTCGAGGTTATAGTAAAAAGTTCTCATGAAAAGACATTAGACATGATGGTTCCAGAAGAACCTCAGGTACCTGAAAATAAAAAGATCTCGTTATATAGTATCAAGTCTACGAAATGTATGGAATCAAAATAAAATCGACGTCGTTATAAATTTTATGTAATGTAGCACTTGAAATGAGGATCAAGATTTAAGATCTGCCTATGAATGAATACTAAGAAATGATTGGCCAAAATGGAAAGGCGCAAATACGGCAGAGTTGAATTCTCTATTGAAAAGGAAAGTTTTGGACCAATAGTCCATACAACAAAAGTTGTAAAACATATAGATACGAAAATGTCTTTTGTGAGAATCAACATTTGAAAAGAAAATGATATAAGGTAAAATTGGTGGCACAAGAATTTCGCAAAGACCCGTAATTGATTATGAGGAGACACATTCTCCTGTGGTGGATACAATGATTTTCATTATGTTATTAGTTTGGTAATGCAAAGAGAGAATTGAAATGCGTCTAATAAATATCATGATTCACTTGACACTGAAAGTTTACATGAAAATACCTGATGAAGGATTTAATGTGTCAAAATCTTGTAACGTAAGTTCTCGAGAACGTTATGATCGGAATAAATAGATTCAATTATGAATACGTTATGTTTTTTATACGATTGAATTGAATATAAGTGGAACTCCTCATGAGTATCCTGAAGCAACTAAGTGCATAAAAGGTAATATGAAACATCGTAGGATGTAATTATTGTGCACCAATACACCACATGTAATAAACTGAATCTGGTGATTACGATACTTCAATGTATAAGAACGGTACTATATATATAGGAGAAATAGATCTTATTGTTTTTCCAATTGAAGAGTGAATACACTTGCTTAGTTGGTCAAGATGGAAAAGTCTTTGATGGATTGATGATGCTTGCAGCATTGCTATCAATACCTTAAGAAGTATTATGTAAAGGTAATATAATATGTATGGACTAAAATAAGGGGGTTGAGTGTTGTAAGACTCATGAGATATCCCGATAAAGAGCAACATAAGTTTGATAGTATTATCCAGTTTTTAACAAAAGTTCTCTCTTAAAAGTTCACTCGCAGTTTACAGTGATAATGTCTTAGCATTATCGAGAGACTCTGTAGAACTTTTAAAAGGGGGATTTTTGAAAGTCATTGACATAGTGCACTTGTTGCTTGCCTACAATTCGAGTACATGTGTAATGATATGTTTACCAATTCATCAAAGTATATCTTGAAAAGATAGTGAGATATTTTACAGTGGACATAGCTCATACTTAAAGTGCATTAAAGGTTGTCCAATTACTTGATATGGAAAATTATTCTCATCTCATATCAAAGTAGAGATTTTCATTCTAGAAGTACCATAGTATGGGCTGATTTACAACAAAGCATCACACCAAAAAGGGGATCTTTGCTTTTAACACAACATCAACAAACCCAGATCATGTGCTTCTTTTTAATAAAATTTTGGGTAAATAAGTTTGGGATAAGTTGCTTCTTTCCTGGTATCAAATTGTAGTTCAAAAAAGCAACATGTATAAACTTGATAATGTAAATTTAGGTTGCGTATTTTGTTGAAACTTGAAGCATGTATGTTAATTGTGCTACGGCCATATGATACGGGCGTATTAATTAGGGACAAGATGTTAATTGTGTAGTGCCTTTCTCAATTCATTTTGCATACGGAGTCCTATTATTAAGAGCTTTGTTTGGTATAAGCCTTTGGTATTGTTATCATCCACAAAATTATTGCAATTCGATAATGGTTGGAGGCGTCAGGCGCCTCCTACTAAGTTGAGGTCCCGGGTTCGAATACTATGAAGAAAATGAACGTGGATATTGGGAATGACTAAATGTAAATTAAAGATTTTTTTTTTAGCCAACAAGTTCAGTAACGAAAATCCTGTTCAACCAGCCAATGTATTTTAAAAATATTTTTTTATATTAGTGTACTTATTTGATTATCAACTTTCATGTGCTATGAACTAATGATATTAGTTAATTACGCATATAATAAGATAGAAAATTTAGGATATGGTTTTAGAATTTGATACATAAGCTACAATATTCAATCATTGTCTTAAGATCACAAATAAAGCAGCCAAATCACATACGGAGATGCTTGCATGTAAATAAATGGTTTCCATACGCAAGTTTTTTTTTCTAATTATATGAGTTTTTGATCTTTTAATCGGTTAATACAATAGGTTATATATTGATACATTTAACGTCCTTTTTTAGACATTGTAATTGAATCTAATATCACTCGGGATTCCCGTCGTAACGTGCGGGCATTCACACTAGTTATATCTAAAGAATGGTGTATTTAATTTAATTTATGAGGAGAATTTATTAATTGTGAGATGCATATTTACGTAAACTCAAACAAAAGGAATAATTAATGGTTAATGGACATGAAGTTTGATTTAATTGGAATATATTAAATGGGCTGGACTAATGTTTTTATCATTCGAGTGTTATTTGGGTTTTGCAGCAAGCCCATGGGAACAAAGGAAATGAGCAATGGGTTTGGTTGGATGATTGGACTAATACGGAGAATATTGAAACTGGGCTGAATTATGAGTGTGTGGATACTCATACTCGAGTTAGAGATGTAGGAACACCGAACATATTGCCTTTATTTGCTTGATACTAATAAAGGTGCATGCTAGAGAATTGGCCTAATGCATTCTAGTACTAAGCTACTTATAGAACAAGTAGAAAATTTCAAATGTAGGGAACGCGAATGTTTATAAGAGCATTAAAGCATATTGATCATGTTAATTCTGACATAGTAATTAAAGTCGCAAGGCCCAAAGGGTTCGCAGTCGCCTAGTCATAAGTTGCAAAAGGGGTATGCCCGGGACAAAGAATCACAAAGTAATATTTTTCCTAGAACATTTCAATTTCTCCATTTCATGACTGTCAAATTACATTAAAATAGGCAACCGGGCAACAAGTTGCGCCACCACACTTACAAAGATTAAGCAAAAGAAAACGATGATATCTGAGGCAAGAGAGGGACGCAAGAGGGATTGAGGGAATGGGAAAGAGCAGTAACGATGAGAGTTGGGGTAAGGATGGCGTCCAACAGTTTAAAACCGCACCTTAGGGATAAGTAGTTAAACTCCAACAGATTGAAACAAACAAAAAAAGAACCTATTGTGGGTGCCGGGTGGAGGGAAGTGAAACCTGGAAGAACTCCAGGTCTGTTTGATAATAAGCTGGTTTAATTAGTTTTGTAGTCAGTGGTGGACCCTCAGATCCTGCAGTGTAAATGAACGTTAACTGACTTTAAGATGATGCAAGTGTAACTTGATTTCGTTATGTGTATAATTGTACTACATAAGGACGTCTTCATAAGAATGACCTCACTGGAGTGTCCCCGTTGGTGGGACTGAGAAAGAGTGGCTTCGTTTCAAGGAAGGCGCTTTTGAGGGTGTGTTGCTACAATAAGGAAAATGACCGGGATTAGGTTTAGAGATGTTAATGGTTGAGTGTGTGTTGGGTTTAGAGGGTCTTGGAGCTCCTGGAAGGGACCTGCACAAAGTAACAGACACCGTTAGCCTTAACGCGGGAGGGGGTCTCCTGCGTTTGGACTCCGGCGTGAGAATAAGTGTATATTCGATTGGAGTTGGGAAATAATGAAGTAGAGAGGGTAAGAGTAAAGAGAAGAAGTGTGGAGTGAATGTGTAGAATGACAACCCAAGTGTCTCCTTTTATAGGCAGTGGAATTCTGCCCAGGAGCTCCCTTATGGTAGCCCTTCTACTATACCTTGTAAAGATTGACTCTCCATATGCTCCCTGCAGTGAGACTTAGCCCTTTTGGTATGTTTTCAGCTTTTACTATTCCCTAGGTCATGTATGGAGCTGTGTAATGGTTTTTGTCTTGACCATAGTCAGAAGCCAAAATACCTTTTTATGTTTCCAATGAAGTTACTGTTTGCTTTCTGCTGTACAGTTACCATACGGCAGCCATGCTGCCTTATTTTAGCTCCATTAAGTCAAGCAAGCCCTTAACGCTTAACACTTTACATTACTTTATTTCTTTGACAAGGGATTAAACGTGGTCGTATTAGGACCCACGTCATCAGCCCCATAGTCATAAGCATTTGTAAAGAAGTTATAAATGCTTGTGACTTGTAAATTGTCCGGCTCCTTGGTGGCAATGTTAGTCACTCTTACATTGGTATCGAGGAGCGTATAAAATTCCAGGCTCCCCCTTGGGAGCATGGTACTTATTTTTTTTCCTCATATTTTTAATGCAAGTGTCTTGTCATTTGCTTCTAATTATGACCCTTTTTTAAACCATATAAATGGTCATGATTATTTTTCTCGAGAGTCACTTCAAGTCCCATCAGCTGCTGCCGGCTACCTTTGATTTGATGGGTGCCTAGGCTGACGTCATGCAAGTGGACAGCTGTGAGGCAGTTACTCTCTCGGTAACCGTCCTTAGCTTTTTAATTTAAATTTTAAACCCCTATAAAGTGTGCAACCTTTCATTAACCCTCATTTTCTTCCTTCTTTAGCAAAATCTTTCTCTCTCACCTATAATCTTCACTCGCCGGCGTTTCCTCTTTTCCTCCTTTATATTTGGTAAGTAACCTCCTTTCTCCTCATACTTGCTTTCATAATGTCTAAAAACGACCTTTCCTCTCAGTTTACTCGTTTGTCTAAGTCCGATGCCGAACGGTTTTGCACCGAGGTTGGTATTCCCCTATCATTCGAACCTATTGTCTCGAAGGGGAAAAAGCCGGTGAATATTGTTCCGGTAGGGAAGATAGGCTTGTATACCCGACAGTTTGATCAGGGTAACCTTCGATACCCTTTTTCTAGGTTCTTTCTTAATGTCCTTGAGTATCATCAACTCTCTCTTGATCAGTTATGTCCCTCTGGCGTTGCTCGAATTTTACACTTCGAGATTGTGTGTCGTTGCCTTGGATATGAGCCTCCCTTGGCCATGTACCGTCACTTTTTCAGGCTGGCTAAGAATGGGAACTGGTTTACTATTGAGAAAACCCAATGTGAACCAGCCCTGATCTCCAGTGTCATAGGGCTCGTCTCCACTTGGAAAGACAAGTTCTTTTTTCTTAACTCTGATTTCCTGCCTTTCAAAACTCCTAGGAGGTCTTCTGAAGCTCCTCTGAATGATAAGGAGCCTGATCCTATTACCCTAGACCAGGAATTGTTGGAAAAACTTTGTGCCTTTCCCACTCGACTCCGCACATTTCCTGAGGATTTCTTAGTTATTGTGGGTTTGAGTACTAATTGGGATTATCCGAAGACTGAACCGGTGATATATCATAGTGGGGAGGGTATGTTTGTTGTTTTGACTTGCTTTCCTGTATCCCTTCTTATTTGCCTTTTTCTTGCCTAACTATTTTTCTTTTTCTTCCTGCAGAGATGAGTACTCTTGATTTTCTTGCATTGGATGACATTGCTGATGTCAAGTTCAAGGTTCGTGCTTCAAGCGAAGGGAAGAATGTGGTAGTGAGGACCGAGCATGTCCGTTTCAAAGGGGAGTATACCAGTGTTGTCTCTTCGACTTCGACCGTTGCTAAGCCTTCTTCGAAGAAGGCAGTCACTGTGCGTCGCTCCAGCAAGCGATTGCAGACTGTTTCTTCTGCTCAAGGGAACACATCTGTCATTCCCTTGGTCTTGGAAGAGGAGACTGAAGATTCCTCAATAATAGCCTCTGCTATGGGTTTTTCCCCTGCCTTGGGGAAGGGGAAGCTTATCCTGTCTTCCCTTAAGAAGGATGATGTTGTGTTTAAGAAACCAAAGGATGTTGTGGTTGAGAGTGGGAAGTCAGAGGTTTTGTTCTGGAAGGATGAGGGAGGAGAGAGTTCTAAGGCAGTTGCCGATGTTGCTGGTGACCATTCTACACAAGAGGGTAACCATGATGGAATTTTTGTGCCGAAGTGGGATGTGAAGAGCAGTGATCTCCTGAAGAAGGCTTCCGTTTGTCGTGATTTGATTGAAAATTGCATTCCGGATGCTGAAAGGGCAATACACAAAGAGTGGTTGGACCGTGATGTTATGATGAAAATGTACTATCATTTTGGGCAGTTCTTATCTTTGTTTCCTGATGGCATGGCTAGGTGGGGTGAGTTGATGTTTTGCCGGGAACGGGTTGAGACTTTTTATGATGAGCATGAGGCTAAGCTTGTGAAGGTGAAGGAAGAATTGGGGCGTTATGTTGCCAGAGAGAAAGATTTGGTGCATGAGTTGGCGGTGTCCAGGACTCAACTTGGTTTGGAGAAAGAGAAATTCGATAAAATGTTCAAAGGGTTTAATGAGGAGAAGGAAAAGGTTGCTGCAGAGAGGGAGGGGTTGGCCCGGGCTCGTGAAGCTGTTAGGCAGGAACTTGCGGGGGTAGAGAAGGTTGGTGTGGAGCTTCGAGCTCAGGTTGATCGTCTATCTGAGGAGAAAGAATGGTTGATCTCAAAAGGTGTGGAACTCTTTGTTAGTAACCTCTTGCATTCCCAGGAGTTTAATGCTCCTCTTGCTGACATATATGCCAAGGCCATTGCCTTTGGCCGTCATGGGGGAATCCAGGTTGGTTTCAAGGCGGCGGAGGGACAGAAGCCCGAAGATCTTCCCTCTTTTAAACCTTCTTCCTGGACTGAGTTTGTTGATGCAGTGAAGGCGATGAAGCTCTCCACTTATCCCTACATTTCTGCCATCGTTAAGTCTTCTCAACAGCCTATGGGTTTTCTTCAAGACTTGGAGCCGGAGGGTTTGAAAAAGGATGTAGCCGAGGAAGTCTTCCAGGCTTATGTGTCCAAGAGGCCACTCAAGATCATTCTGGAAGGAGGTAGTGGCGGTGGGGGTAGTTCTAAACGTCTGAAGCCTGCTGGTTCATCTAGAATTTCACCATTGGAGCAGGTATTTGAGAGCCCCACCCCACTTCAGGCCTTTGAGGTCGGTTCTACTCCTCCTTCTGCAGAACATGACCCGTTTATTGGCCTGGACACTGATGGCCTTTATGCAAATGTTGGCAACAAGACCCTTGGTTCCATCAGTGAAGACAGTGCCACCTCGGAAGCTCAAGATTCTGTTACCCCTTTATGTGGTTGTGTTTTAAACTATCTTTTGTTGTGAACTCTTGTAAGCCTTAGTGGCTTTTGTTTTAGTCTTTTAATGGGAATGCTCCCCCTCTAGGGGTGATGCTTATTTATGTTTAATATTTAGTTGTTTTGGATGTGTTACTTGTCATGTGTTGTGTTTGAAATATCTTTAGCTTTTCTCATAGAGTTGAATGTTGCAGTCATTCAGCCCAAGTTACTTAGCTAAGGAACCGATTCAATACTTACCTTATCAGCTTGCTTGTTAATTAGGAACCTTATTTCATGGTCGGTACCTTAGATGTTCGTTTTTTCATGTGAACATGTATGAGCTGTCTTGGTGTGAGGAGTTCACCCTCTTTCATGGGTTTAGGTTTTCCTTTTAGGACTTGTCCCATGGAGTTATGGATTGTATTAGGAACTCACCCTGTATACAGGAAGGTCATCAGCCTTGTTCCCTGTTGAGCAGTTGTGGCCTGGGAGCTCATCCCCGTTTCATGGGTAGGTATAGCGCCGGATCCCATGGAGCCTTGTTAGGAGGGGCTCACCCTTTGATAAGATAAGTGACAAGTATATTGAAAACAAAGATTTTTCATTAGTCATAAGCTTGGGATACATAATGGAATTACAACCAATTAAAGATAAAATCGTTTCAAATGCTTGTCATTCCAATGTCTCGGGACCATCTTTCCGTTGTTGTCGGCTAGCTTATAGGATCCCCCTTTGTGAGTCTCTTTGATGCAATTGGGCCCTTCCCATCGGGGACCTAGCTTGCCCACGCTTTGCTGCTTGCTAGCTTCATTACATCTTAACACAAGATCCCCTGGTTTGAAAACCTCCTTTTGAACTCTTGTGTTGTAGTAGGCTTCTAGCTTCTGTTTGTATCTAGCCTCCCTGATGAAGGCTTGGTCCCGTGTTTCTTCCAGGAGGTCCAGGTTGAGTAGCACCTCTTCGTCATTGTCTCGTGAGTTTTTGCGAACACTTCTTCTTGAACTTACCCTAATTTCTATAGGTATGACAGCTTCGCATCCAAAGACAAGGCTGTAGGGCGTCCGTCGGTGGCTAGTCTTTTCCATGGTTCTTATCGCCCATAACACACTTGGGAGCTCATCGACCCATTTCTTGCCATATCTTCCCAGCCTTGTTTTGATTCCTTCGACGATGCTTCTGTTCATGCATTCGACCTGCCCATTGGACTGGGGATTAGCTACCGAGCTGAATATTTGCTTAATACCTAGCTCGGAGCACCAGCTGCTGAACGACTTGTGGGCAAATTGTTTGCCGTTGTCTGTGACGATTTCTCCTGGTAGCCTATATCTGCAAATTATTTGTTCCCATACAAAGTTCATCACATGCTTCCCGGATATGGTAGCCAATGGCCTGACTTCAGGCCACTTGGTGAAATAGTCAATGGCTACTAGAAGGAACTTCAGCTTCCCAGGGGCTTGTTGGAAGGGACCCACTATGTCCATCCCCCACTTATAGAAGGGTCAGGCAGATATGACATGTACGAGATCATGCTTTGGGTTGGTCTTCACCGGTGTTTGCAGTTGGCATGCTTCACATTTCCGGATTGTCTCGAATGCATCTTTGTGCATGGTTGTCCAGTAATAGCCAAGATTCATTAACTTTGATACAACAGCACGAGCTCCGACATGCATGCCACAAATCCCTTCATGTACCTCCCTGATGAGGTAACTGCTTTGGCTGGGGCCCACACACCTGAGTAGGGGTGCCAAATAGGCCTTCTTAGAGCTTCTCGTCTTCAATCACATATTGCTTCGCTTTGATTACCAACCTCTTTGCCTCTTTTTCATCATCTGGCAGCTTCCCTTCCTTAAGGTAAAGGTAGGACATAATGGGAGTCATCCATGTGGACTCTGTTTCGGTGACAACATCTTGCACTTCTTTGTCTTCGATGGATGGTTTTTGAAGCACCTCAACCAGGACCTTCTTAGTGAGGTGAGCAAATGTCAAGGAGGCCAATTTGCTCAAGGCATCGGCTTGCTTATTCCTGGTCCTTGATACTTGCTCAAGTGTAAAAGCCTTGAACTCCTTGATGAGCTCCTTAACTTTATCTTTATACTTGATCATTGAAGGCTCCTTAGCCGTGTAACCTCCATTTACGTGCTTGACCACCAGGTTGGAATCGACGAACACATTTAATTCTTGTACCTTCATAGTTTTTGCCAATATTAAGCCGGCCAGTAGGGCCTCATATTCAGCAACGTTGTTAGTGCAGGGAAAGTCCAGACGGAGTGCATAAGTGTATTCAGTTCCATGGGGGTCCTTAATGACAAGACTAGCCCCAGAACCCTCTACACTTGAGGCTCCGTCAGTGAAAAGGCACCATTTCCCTTTGAGGCCAGGCCGTTCTTCTTCGACCTCATTAATTTCTTCTTCTGTCTGCTGGATGGGTAACTCAGTGAGGAAATCAGCGAATACTTGCCCTTTGTAGGCCCTCCTTGGTACATACTCTATCTTGTGCTCCCCCAAACCAATGGCCCATTTCGCCAACCTCCCCGAATCTTCGGGTTTTTCGAGGACAGAGCGTATTCGTTGGCCAGTAACAACTTTCATTGGGTGAGCTTGAAAATATCTTCTCAGCCTCTTTGCAGTGTGTACGAGGGCTAGTACCAGCTTCTCGATGGGAGAGTAATTGATTTCAGCATCTTTGAGAGCCCGGCTGACAAAGTAGACAGGAATTTGCTCTTTACCTCGGTCAACCAGGAGGACTGAGCTGACTGCTTCTGATCCCGCAGACAAGTAAACTGTTATTACTTCCCCCTTCTCAGGTGCGGCCATTTTTGGCAAGGAAGCTATGTGTTTTTTAAGCTTAAGGAAGGCAGCTTCTGCCTTTTTCGTCCAACAAAAATCCTTCTTATCAACACAGTTTTTAAGTGTTTTAAAGAAAGACAAGGATTTTTCCGCGGACTTGGGCAAGAAACGTTTCAGAGCAGCAATTTTACCGTTGAGGCTTTGCACTTCCTTCTTTGTGGCAGGTGACTTCATGTCCAGGACAACCTGAATCTTGCTTGGATTAGCCTTGATACTTTGCTTCCCCACTATATGGCCGAGGAATTTGCCCTATTCGAACCCGAAGGAACAGTTTACTGGATTGAGCTTCATGTTTATTCCTCGGAGGTTCTCGAAGGTTTCCCGGATATTTTGGATCATAGCTTCCCCAGACTTGCTCTTGATGACCAAATCGTCTACATAGGCTTCCATATTCTTCCCAATCTGTTTTAAGAAGGCTTGATCTACCAAACGTTGGTAAGTTGCCCCTGCATTCTTCAATCCGAAGGGCATCTTCTTGTAGCAGAAAATTCCTTTGTCAGTGTGGAAGGCCGTTTTTTCTTCATCTTCCGGCTTCATTTGTATTTGATGGTACCCCTTGTACTGAAAACCGGTGAGGGAGTCGACCTTCCAGTCAATTTCGGGCAGGGGGTAGCAGTCTTTGGGGCAGGCCTTGTTGAGATCCTTGAAATCCACACACATCCTCCACGTTCCATCTTGCTTTGCCACCATGACTGGGTTGGATACCCAAGAATGGTATTGTACCTCCCTTAGGATGCCAGCTTCTACCAACTTCGAGACTTCTTGGCAAGCCGCCTGGCTCCTGACCGGGGCTAGACTTCTCTTCTTCTTAACAACCGGCTTGTATGAGGGAGCTATGTTTAATGCGTGTTCAGCCAAGCTTCTTGGGACTCCAGTCATATCTCCTGAGCACCAAGCAAACACATCTTTACTTTCCTGCAAAAGATTAGTTAGCTTAATCATGATCCCCTCAAGGAGCTGGTTGTTAACCTTGATGGTCTGCTCCGGGTAGGCAGGATTGATACTTATTTCCCGGACAGGATCACATGTTGATTTCTTTGCCTCCCTGAGGTCCCTGGCTTCTTCCATAGTGGCTATAAGAAGGGCCTCGGCTGAGGGTTTAAGGGTGGCAATCCCATTGGACTTGGGAAGCTTCATTAGACCATGTGTTGTTGAGACAACAGCTCCAAAAGTGGCGATGCCCATTCTCCCGATAAGGACGTTATAACTGGACGGGTACCTGATTACTGGAAACATTAGTTCTTCTGTTCTTGCCAAGTCTCCATCTCTGAAGTAGACGCTCAGGGTGAGTTTCCCCAAAGAATGTACACGTTCCCCGGAGAAACCCACCAGGGAGGCGTCTGACGACTTGAGTTTGGCCTTGATCTCTGGACTCAGTGATTCGAAACATCGTTCGTACATCACCTCTGATGAGGCACCACAGTCTATATACACCCTGTCCACTGGGAAACCATCTAATTCAGCTTCAACTATTACCGGGGTGACAATCAATTCGTCCGGGGCAGGTGGGAGTATATGTATTGTTTGTTCCAGGGCTCAGTTCGAGGCCTTTTAATCTGTTGACTCCCCTCCTGCCTGATCATGTTGACTTCCTTGTCTCTCTTTCCGTCATCCTTCCTTCCCTTGATGTCCTTGATTAGGTGAGCCAGCTCACCAGATTTCACAGCCTCCTCTATCCTCTTTTTCAGCTGATAACAATCGTTAGTATGATGCCCCGTGTCATTGTGGAAGGCACAGTGTTTACTAGCATCCCTTTTGTTAGCTGGTTTGGACAAAGGTCTTGGAGGGCGGAAGGTATACTTGACCTCCTCAGTCGAGAGTATTTCTTGAGGTATCTTAGTCAGGACGGTGAATACGTGTTTTTCTTTATCATGGAACCTCCCTAGCCTGGGAGACCTTCTTCGTTCCTCGTTTCTTCGGGGCTCAAATGACCTGTCGGACTGCCTTTCGTTGTAAGGCTGGAAGCTGGGTCTTCGAGAGCTGGATGGACTGTCTCTCTAGCTCCCCCTATCCCGTTTCTTGGAGTCTTTCCTAGTGAGAGCTTCCTCTCCCCTGAGGTAGGATTCTGCTCTTTCAAAGGCTTCCTCCATGGTCTGAGGAACATCTTCATGAAATCTTCTCAACAGTTTCTTGGCCAGATGGCACCCATGAAGCCTGGCACTCTGATTTTATCTATAGCTCCACTGTATTGCAAACCCTCCCTTTTGTATCTTTCAATGAAAGTTAGAAGATCTTCATGCTCCCCCTGCTGGATCTGGTGCAGGATTGCAGCATCTTTGGTGCATTTTCTCAGGGGGTTGAAGTTGGATGTGAAACTCCTCCTTAAATCATCGAAGGACGTGATGCTCCGAGGAGGGGGACCACAAAACCATAGCCGAGCTGGTCCTACTAGAGTTTGCATGAACACGTGGCAGCACTCAGCATTATTCCATTTTTCTAAGGTTGCTGCTCCAGAGAAGACATTCAGGTGGTCATCTGGGTCTTCAGTCCCATCGTACGTCTTTACATTAGCCGGCATCTTGATTTTGTTGGGGAAGTCAAAATGGGTTATGTGTTCAGCAAAACATTCAAGGGTTTTGGGACGATAAGGCTCCGAAAGGGTAGCTTCTATGCTTGGCTCTGTCACCTGGGGGATGACAGGAGGTTGGGAGGTTCCCGGACCTAGGCTCTCAGGAAGGGACATTCCTGCTACATAGTTTAAGGGTGGCGGAACCTGCCATGGGTGACCTCTTGGCCAACCTGGGAAGTACGCCGGCATGTAAGGTGAGTACTGTGTTTGCAGATAGCTTGGGTACACCGTCCCCGTAGAGAGGACAGGTCCCCCAGCAGGACAACTGACTCCCATTAGGGAGGTGGCTACTGCACTTCTGGCCAAGGGCAAAGATCTCAAAGCTTCCCCACAAAAGAGGGGTGTTGAAGCAAATTGAAAAGCCTGAGTAGCTTCCAACAGTTGTTCTACCGTATACTCTTGGGCCCCGGGGGTGAGCACGGAATGGCTAGGGCCTACATCGGAAAGGATTCCTCCCTGATCGTTCAGGTAAGGGTGAGGATTTGTGTTGAGGCGTCTAGTGACCGGCGATGTAGTAGTTCCGACTATAGGAGGTCCAGGAGAGAGGGTAGCAGTTGGTTCTTCGTCGTAAGACAACCTGACTCTTACACCTCGGGACCTTTCCTCCCACACGTAGCCATTCAGGAGGTCACGGAGTTGCAAGAAATTTCTTCGTACTCCCTCCGGGGTGATGTCCATACGTTCTATGGGTAATAGCACGTTATCTCCAGTGGACGAGTTTAAAGCTCGTGAGGACTGTGGAGTCCGGAAGTCAGGCATGTCCCCAGAGACGGTTCGACGTGTGGTCCGTCCATTGCAGGTGTTTCTCGGTCGGTAACGTTACCGGAAGTGTGACTGCTAGCCGGAGTTTCCGAGGGACCCTCGGTTGGGTGGTTATCTCCACTGGTCATCACAAAAGATGGTTACTTAGGAACAAACGGGACTGTAGAAACTTCCAACAGATTTGTTCAAAGTAGAGACAGCCCCACGGTGGGCGCCATTTGTTGCTACAACAAGGAAAATAAGCGGGATTAGGTTTAGAGATATTAATGGTTCAGTATGTGTTGGGTTTAGAGGGTCCTGGAGCTCCTGGAAGGGACCTGCACAAAGTAACAGACACCGTTAGCCTTAACGCAGGAGGGGGTCTCCTGCGTTTGGACTCCGGCGTGAGAATAAGTGTATATTCGATTGGAGTTGGGAAATAATGAAGTAGAGAGTGTAAGAGTAAAGAGAAGAAGTGTGGAGTGAATGTGTAGAATGACAACCCAAGTGTCTCCTTTTATAGGCAGTGGAATTCTTCCTAGGAGCTCCCTTGTGGTAGCCCTCCTACTATACCTGGTAAAGATTGACTCTCCATATGCTCCCTGCAGTGAGACTTAGCCCTTTTGGTATGTTTTCAGCTTTTACTATTCCCTAGGTCATGTATTGAGTTGTGTGATGGTTTTTGTCTTGACCATAGTAAGAAGCTAAAATACCTTTTTATGTTTCCAATGAAGTTACTGTTTGCTTTCTGCTGTACAGTTACCATGCGGCAGCCATGCTGCCTTATTTCAGCTCCATTAAGTCAGGCAAGCCCTTAACGCTTAACACTTTACATTACTTTATTTCTTTGACAAGGGATTAAATGTGGTCGTTTTAGGACCCACGTCATCAGGGCCGAAGCTAGGAAGGTTGCTAATTACGAGGCAGCTATATGTTTAGAGAATCAGCACGCGTTCATTCTGTTTGTCTTGGATACATTTGGATCCCTAGCCCCTAAGGTGGTTCGCTTTTTGGAGCGGGTGCAGAAGGTGGTCTACAGTGACTCATAGGGCCCGAGAAACCAAGGGTTTGTTTTTAGTAGAATAGGCTTTGCGATTCAAAAAAGAGATAGCGGCGCAGCTTGTTGCTCGCTTACCCATTATCCAGATGTAACTTGGTTTTTATTGTGTATATGATTATCTAAATTTACGGCAAAAAAATTATCAAATGTGAGAGTGAATACCTACAGTTTCAATCAGTTCAGTAGAAATATTCTGATTTCAGCTGTACTCTATTGGCCTGGCCTGATAAACACTTAAGTTGCTTCATTTGCAATTGCTATAAGTAATTCACTTCAAATTTTATCATGTTTATCTGTATGTATGGTGAAATCTTATACATTGTTTGTCTAATGCTACAATCTATTTCAGAAAAGTCTATATAATTCATGGGTGGCTACATCAAAAATACGACAATCTGTCATATCCAAACAGATTGAGATACAACAGCAGAGGCAGAGCTTGAAGTTGTACACTATCCTCAAGAATCTTAACTATTAAACTATTACTTTTTTTTGCTTGTTTTTTTTTTTTTGTTTATTCCATCACTTTTCGCATTGCATATTGCATATCAGATATAAATGAGAACAAGTAAGAGATACATGCTCATAATTCATGTTACATACCTGATATATTTTGTATAAACAACTTCAGTGTTATATTTACCTTTTGGTACTTCAGTGGTACATTTCAAGTGCTAAGTTTTCAGATGTGGACAGGGCAGAAAGTTTGGTTCTGGAAGCAATGCAAAATACTGCAGGTGATATCCGTGGAGTTCACCAAGTTACACAAAATTACCAGCACAATCCTGCATGTGATATCCATGGAGTTAATGATGTTAAACAGAATTACTAGCACACAGGTGATGGGTATTTTGATTATAATCAGTCTGGTTATGATATGCCCGAGGAGGATTACCATACGAAGAAACGTAAGTTAGCCGCGCGTCCAGGGATGTCCTATGTGAATGATGATGATTCGGAGAGCAGTTTAATACCAAAAATGAGAGAGTTGTTGGAAGAAAACAACAAAAAGTTGTCTCAGATATTTATCGAGGTGATATAAGTTTGTTTTATATACTTTAATCTACCATTTTAATTAGTTTTCCAATGTTTGGTTTCAGGTACAAAATTCAGGGTCTTCAAAGTTGTCTAAACCAAAAGAAGACGTGAAAGAAACACCCAAGAATGATTATATGGTAATATATGTTACATTGTTGAACAAAAATTAAAAAATTTAAGCATGTACATTTTAACTGTTACTTTTTTTGTTTAGGTTGAAGAGTTTTTGAATCTCGATGAGCCTTACTGATCCGAGACCAGCCACATAGAGCAAGCACATTAGGTAAGTTACACTACACTATACTTTGTCTTTACTTTTATTTTTTTATTATTATAGTAGCGTGACAATTACTATTAAAGCTTTTGTTACTTGTAGAGTGCTAAGGCCAATGTTGTGGAATTGAGACGGTCGGAACGGTTAGTAAAGCCAGCTGCCTGTATGCATCCCCCGTTTACGGTCTTAAAAACATTTTCTAAGAATCAGTTGATTTCTAAAAATGAAGATGGTAAAATAAAAGAAATCAAAGCCTGGTATCCCAAAAATATTATGAGAAAATGTGGCCTAACTGGGGGAAATATATTGCATTCTGAATTTTGGAGGGATTTGTTTACTGATGTAGGTACCGGTTGGTTATGCAGTGAGGTAACGATTAATGGTTATAACATTTTTATCCTTTATAATTTTGTACATACAGCGTACTAACTATAATTAGCATTGCTTATTAGCATATTTATGGGTGGACACTCAACCTGTATCACTCGAGGCAACCAACCGATCGCTAGAGCATCCTTCCTCCATATTTCCAGCTCAGTTTGATTAATCCGCTTTCAAAAGTGACCTTTCGGGATTGGTATGACGGATCTTGTGAACCTTTTCCATCAATCCGAGATGTTGATGAGGTAATTACTCAATAATCTGTATTTGATATTTTACTTGAACTAAACTTTTTGTAGGTATCTTTAAATGTTAAAAATTTGCATTGGCTACTTGTAGTTTTCAACCTACCCGACAAAACTCTAACAGTATACGACAGGTATGTGACGTTTGCATTGGTTAATTGTGATTTGGTAGTGTTAATGTTATGTACGTTACATTTGTAATTTGGTATTATATTATGCTTATTTCAGTTTATCGGGTGCTCAAGAGCTGGCAGCGGATACAAGAGAGGTTATATGCCATATAAATTTTGCATTTGACAGTTGGTTACGGGTGCACAACTATTATGAAGAGCAGTGTCCGAATCACTTTTCGTTCCCGTTCAAGACTATTTACCCTATTGACGTACCTCAACAGAAAGGAGTATTGAGTTATTGTGGGGTTTGGTAGTGCATCTTTCTGGAGAGGTTGATTAAAAAACAACCAATTAATCAAAATGAAGACACCATTCTAGCTGCACAAGAAATGAGGCGTAGGCTTGCAGTAGTATTTTATGAAAACATTTTAGATGAGGATTTTCCCGTGGGCACGCCTGGGCAAGGATCAAATAATGATGATATGGAAATATTAAATTGAAACATGTAGACTTTATATTTTTAATATCGCTCTTCGGTTCCATACATAAGTACACAAAGTAATATTGCTAAAAAGAAAAACCAAGTAGTAAAACTAACTTCAACCGTCTCACTTCCAAACTTTTAACTTTAGTTAATTTCTTTTGGTCGTTAAACGACCGCAACAAACCAGGAACGAAACTTTCGTACTTGTAACAACTTGAAGTTTTCATCCACTTGAGAAAACCACAATTTGCCGTCTATGAAAACAAAAAGAACAAAAAACATTAGATGATTTAATAGATCAGATGCTATAAAAAACACATTTCTTTTAACTTACGCAACACACAAACTATCTGACTGAGTTTGCATCAGTCCGGGAGATACGAATATGAGTATCAGCACCGTAGCATGAACATATTTCCCTAGTTTTGTTAAAGCTTTTAGGTGATCTGGATGATGAAGATGATGATCGGGACATCCTTACAATGCCTAAAAATCAGCGTATTGGTCAGCATTCAGGGGTGTTAATTTGTATGTTGCTGCAAAATTTAGTTCAAAACAGGTCAATGACATGGGAAGAAACAAGTTTTCATGATGCACGTATGAGATACCGACGGTTTATGGCAAATGAAATATATGCTGCTCGTTTCACACCGTCAAATATTTCAAATTAGCAAAATTTTAATTTTTGCTTCATATAAATTTGTATATGTTTGTGTTTACTTTTATTAGGTTTGTGCTTATTAAAGAAAACAATTAATAACCAAGCAAATAAAATTAATGTAAATAAAAAAAGAAGCCAAATAAATAGGATAAACTAAAGCATAACCTATTAATAACCAAACAAACAAACACGAATAGAAATCATCCAAGTAATTGTCGAACACGTATTATGAAAAATAAAATCTTCAAAGTCTTCTGGTTCGACGAAAGTAGGCGACAGTGTTTGATTGATGTGATGTGAAACACACGTTGTTAATATGTTCGTTTTGTATATATATTTTAGTATTTGATCGATGCATTTTAGGTACACTTTACTTAATATTAATTATTATATAAATGCATTGATATTAGTACAAAATATGTTATTTTTGTAGCATTCTTATGTTCTGTTGGTTATAAAATAAAATGAGCCAAAATGATTAAATTAGATTAACCATGATGTTAAGTAACAACCACGTACGCTTAAACTTTATTTAGGATCATATTGGTTTAAGAATTGTAATAATTTAATAAACCCATAGTAATAATAGTAATAAGAATCACATTAGAAATAAAGTAGCACTAACATATGTTTGTTTTGACATTCTTGCAGGGTCAAGAACCAATATTTTCATTAAATGGACCCACAAATAAATTAATCCATGTTGACTTGTTTGCCATCCTATGGATCCGAAATACAAGACGTATGGGCTGAACTTATGATTTAATGGGTCTTGGCATTAATTAGAGCTTGTTTGGCTCTCCTTATTTCTACCTCCTTATAACTTTTTACAAAAAGTCATAAGGAATTTTGTAAAGTTCAAGCTAACCAGCCCTAGTGGCTTTACCTACTACATTCTACTTACTTTTCAAAAACTCATTTTTCATGTTTTAAAACCTCATAAGTAGAAGTTATAAGTCACCTTTCCCAAACACTTTTTTAACTTATCAACCTTTTGAAAAAGTAATAAGTTATAAGGAGGTGTAAATAAGGAGAGCCAAACATGCTCTTAGAGTCGATGGAATTGCGGTAATAGAAAAACGATTGACGGAGAGATCACCCTTTCTCATATTTGTTTTTAAATCAAGTTCAGTTTTCATTGGTTTAGTTACTCAATTAAATCCAAAATTCAGTCTTAAATTAATTTAGTTATTTTTAGCTTAAATAATCAAACGAAGCGTGTAATATTAACCACATGCTCTTCTTGGATTCGATACCCTACTTACTCTAGTTATATAGTTTATTTAGGTTTTTGTATGACCCCAAAGACAGGCCATCAAAATGGTGCCATTGCCGGGGAGCTAGTGCGCTTAGTATTGCATTGCTTGTTTGTTTGTTTGTATTGATATTAAAAAAATAATAAATATAAACATAGAAAATCTTTAAAAAAATATATAAAAATGTGTTATTTAAGTTTATTACATTTCACTTTGTGTGTTCTAGTTGTGAAGGTTTTTCATTTACATGTGTAAAACACTATGGATTGGGTTGAAGAAAATGAACCATGTTATTGTTGTTGAAGTTTTGCTTAGTGGACTGAAGATTGTCAAGACCGTCCAAAACCCTTACCACCAGTAGATCCGCATTGCTTTTGTTGTGGAAGAATACATGTAGATGAAGATTACTCAATATTTTGGAGTGATCCAGAATATTGGGTTGAAATGTGGAAATCTAGGTACCTGGCAACTCCATGTCAAGAAGACTATCATAGTTACTCTAACTATGAACCTGAAAAGGCACCTCTCTCAAGTAACCAGGAGGATTATTATTATGAAAACTCACAATCATGTTTTTCTCCAGGTTACTATCAAGATCAATATCAAATTCCTCCATATGAAGAAGAATGTGTAGAGACTAAATATCAAAGCAAGGAGGAAAATCAACTCGTTCGAAAAGAAGTGATGTTATCCAGGGTCGAGGAGTTATTATCAACACCTAACCTCTCAATTCAACAAAGAATTGAATACTTTAAATTTAAATGTAAGATGTTATCGGCAAGGATTGACGTAGCCGAGTCTAAATATGAATATGTAACACCAACGCTACCTTCATAGTGACACCCCCTCCCCCCCTCTCTCTCTCTCTCCCTCTCTCTCTCTCTCTCTCTCTCTCTCATGGAGGAATCATATTAATTGTTTTTTCCATTTTTCTTTCGCCTCGTATTGCTTTCTACAAGCTGTGGCGGTGGGGTGGTGGGGGTGGTTTGTGGCGGTGAGGTGGGGTGGGGTGGTGTTATGATGGTGGCCGTGGGAGTGGGGTTGGTTCTATGATGGTGGGATGGGAGTGGTATTGTGATGGTGGCCGAAGGGGTGAGTGGTGGTCATGGTGTTGTGGTGGTCGGGTGGGGGTGGTTTGTATCCTACACACATGAATTAGCTTCTTCATCTACGGTCACTGAGTTGATCAAAGGGTACGTATTTGATATGATTAGAAGTTTAGAACGCAATTACTTTTTGTGTAAACTAGATAAAATAACAAATTTGTTAAATTAATATGATTTTAAAAATACTCTATGTATATGGTAAAAAATAATTCAGACCAACTGATGGACGGGGTCGAACATGGTGTTTAATGTGTTTAATTGTGTGATTTTAATGTGTTTTAAGGTGTTTATTTATGTGAATATGATGACTACGCAATTACGTGTGATTGTAGGAAAAATGGCGCAAGTGAAGGAAATTGAGGACTAAAAGACGTAGTGCATCGAGCATGAATGTGAAATTGAGGATCTTGAAGTATTCGGAGTGTTACGCGTGGTGAAACGAAGCTAAGATAGGTCGTGAATGAAGATTGGATAAGAAGAAATTGGATTGGGGTATGTTTGTATGAAGTTTGGAAGACAAAAATGATGTTTGGTGAATGTTGTTGGTCACGCCGTAGCCAACGGTGTTAAAACCGTAGGTTACGGGGGTTTTTGGTTGATTATAATGAAGCTAAGATAGGTCGTGAATAAAGATCAGATAAGAAGAAATTGGATTGCGGTATGTTTGTATGAAGTTTGGAAGATAAAAATGATGTTTGGTGAATGTTGCTGGTCACGCTGTAGCCTACAGTGCTTAAAGTCCGTAAGCCACGTACCTTTGACCGCCGAGGCTGTCATGAGATAAAAGGAGCCAAGGAAGGTGACCCTTAAGCTACGGTGCACCTACCGTAGCTTACGGCGAGTTCGAGAGGGATTGGGAAGTTTGTTTTTTTTTAGATATAAAAGGATTTTTTTAACCTAGTTTGTAAGATCCAACATTGGTTGTGTAAGAGAGAACTGAACTCCTTATAAGGGAGTGGCCACCCTCACTATCACAATGCGTTATGGCCAGTCCTTCGGGGTGAGACCAATGCAAAACCGTGAGCTGCGGCAAAGCGGACAATATTGTGGTACGGGTTACCTTGGGTTGTTACAGATGGCATCAGAGTCGGGGCCCGGATCATTGTGCCAGTCGTGCCCGTGAGGACGCTGGGCTCCCTAAGGGGGTGGAATGTAAGATCCCAAATCGGTTGTGTAAGGGAGAACAGAACTCCTTATAAGGGAGTTGTCACCCTCACTATCACAACGCGTTTTGGCCGGTCCTTCGGGGGTGAGACCAATGCAAAACCGTGAGTTACTGTTCATACTATTCTTGTTCGTACGCTAGCTAGGCGTCAAGTGTGTTACTCGTATGGGTGAAACCATTGCTGACTGTGTGATACCCTTGTTTACAGACTACCTCATCTTCGGTAAGCCTAGTGTGATTGAGACAATATGCACCCGCCGGCCTCCAGCCGTCGAGTGGGGGTTGTCAGGCCCAATAGCGCTATCCACATTTCCCCGCTACATCCCCGTATTAGTGGTTTCTAAGGGACTTAGATGAACCGTATAGTAATAAAGTGTGAGCCATAGTATAACATGAAAACGTGTGTTTATAATGTATAACATGTAAATGTGTGATCAAAATGTATAAGCATGTTTCTCACCCCGAAAACAAAACTAGTAAAGTGTGGGGCCGTGAACTCACCTTAGATTGCGTTACTTGAAAACAGTTAAATCAATATGCTATGATAGCCCCAAATAGCGGCGACCTATCATAAGATGTAAGTACCCAGACTAATAACCCGCAAGTTAACTAGTCCCCGAATGTCCAAACCATAACCATAAACGTTTGAAAACACCTTTGACTGTTAAACCGACCATACCAGACAAGACCCGACATCCCATTGGTGACCCGACATCCCACGTGTTAGCCAAATACAAGATATCATGCAACATATGCAATTAAACACTTAGCATGCGCAAAAATTCACTAAGTCTAGCATAACGCTCAATTAACGCATAAACGAGTCCGAACACGTGTTACTAAGTCATTGGGTGTATCCCGGGGTTCCTATCATGTTCCTAAGTGTCAAATCATGTTCCGGGATGTCAAAATACGCTTACGACAGCAGTACACGCGATTAGGAAACTTACATGCAATTAGGAAAAGTCAACTGGTGATTGGGAGTGGTCAACAGGCGATTGGAGGCCTAATCGCCTGTTGTTATTGGCGAGTGGTGGCCTAATAGTAATCACCCCTACATCAGGCGATTAGGATTCCTAATCGCCTGTTGCAGCTGCGCGACGCATTTTTGCGCGTTTAACCCTCCAAATCAGATCCGAAACATGTAAAAACACCCAACATCAAACCTAGACTATTAATCAACCCATTCCAAGCAAAAACCCCAAATTTATCTCTGCTCTAAGGCCTCGGTGCGATTATTTCCAAAAGTGGCAAAGTACTAGGTTTCATTAACTATGAAATCTTTCCTTAAATGGTAAAGACCGGATTACACCTCCTACAACTTGCAAATCATCATCTCTTTGTTATAATATCATTCTAATGTGATTCCTAACAACAAACAAGCAATGAATCATACAATAACATTCTAATTCTTGAAGAATCATCCAAATGGGTCAAAATGCATACTTTCATCAAAACACTATAACAATAGCTCAAACCCTTAGATAATCATCCTAATAACTCCTACACATCAGAAGTACATCAATTTCATAGAAACATTCATGTTATAACCACCAAAAATCATCATATGCATAAATACTTCACATATAGCAAGTATTATGGTGTAGACTTGTTTTAGAACTCACTTCAAAGGTTTTTAAAGACACATACTTAGCAAAACAAGGTCTGGACTTTTGGGGAACCAAAACAATAACATTGCAAAGGTTTGGGATGAAGAACACACCTTGGATTTTATCAAAGAAAGGTGTGTTAGCTTTGAAATGGTGAGTTTTGAAGCAAAACAAGTTCCAGAAGTGTTTTGAGGTGTGTGGGAGGCTTAGCATCTGTTAGGGTTGCACTAAGGGTGTTTGGGGAGTCAAGGGTTGTATTTATAGGTGTTTTGACTCGTGCATAACAGGTCAGGCGAGTAGGAGAGCAGATTAGGCGATTAGGAATCCTAATCGCCTATATACTGGCGATTAGGAGCTCCAATCGCCCCTAATCCCTCCCAATCGCCTATACAACTGGCGATTAGGCAACCCTCTGGTTCCTAATCGCCTATAGCATGCCAGGTTGGGTTTTTGGCGCGTTAAACACTATTTTAACATATATAAACATGTATTCACATACCGATAAGTCACGTAATGATTACAAACATATAATGCATGATAACTAACACGTTTACGTCCATTCACCAATTCTCGGGACTCGAGACTTGCGTGTGTGCGTTAAACCCGGCGATTCCACGAATCGCCAATCCTTGTACACATGATTATGCAACGACTCCCGATGATCCCGCGGATCATTGTAACGACTCCCGATGATTCCCAGAATCATCGTAACGACTCCCGATGATTCCCAGAATCATCGTAATGACTAGACTGACCCAGTTAAGTACGTAATATGCATGACTCGCTAAGGTAGACTTACTAGTTTCACGAAAGTTATTAACCGGAGTTTTCCGGGTACATCATCCCCCCGTTGAAAGAATTTTCATCCCAAAAATTTCCCGAAACCAAAAAGGAAGCGATGAAAAGAAAGAAAAATTTTTCGGAGATTTTCCGATTGTCATATTATCCCCCCGTTGAAAGGAATCTCGTCCCGAGATTCACTCAGCTTTGACAGTAACGAGTGTCAACCCAAGTACACGAGAACACTGACCCATTAGAGCCTCGGTCCACCACGTGAACCGTAATGAATCCAGACAATACAAGAGGTGACCCACCAAGCACGCAACTAAGCATCCAGTGCCCAAAGTAACGCTCCTCGAAAGTACGGAAAGATACAAGGATGACGACTAGAGATGTTAAGAACAAGTACCCCGACCCGAGAAACTAATTCCTCAAGACGAATATGAGACGGCTGTTGTAAACTGTCACATAACCAACCCGACCCGACCGGAGATATGCTGAAGACCCTTGAGATCGGTATAAACGAAGTACCAGGTACCGTCCAAGCAGTGCCTCCAGATTATCTCCTCACATAGAATTTACACACCCGAGACCCGAACAAGATGCAACACGACACACGATAACCAAGGACTTACCCTCCCAAGGTGTAGACACAGAGTATAGTAACAGATAAGGCTTAACGGATATGAAGCCCTTGACAGTACGAGAACCAAAGTAAAACCGAAGAATAGCGACGAATAGAAGACATACCGGTAGCAGTATAGGGTTCCCCTTTGTTTCCATCATCGTCCTGTTTCATCATAGGACAATCGCGCTTGAAATGCCCCGTTTCCCCACAGTTGTAGCAGCCCTGATTCCCCCAAGAAGCGGGAGTAGCACCTGTAGCCTGAGCCGGCTTAGATGGAAGACTGGCTCGACAATCCTTTGCAAAATGGCCCGTCTTATCACAGCGCTCACAACGAAACCTGTCACAATTCCCATAGTGATGAAACCCACATAGACAACACTTAGGCTTCTTCCCGGTATACCCACCTTGCTTCTGGTTGGATGACGATCCCAAAGTTTCAACTTCCTTCACTTGCTTCTGCGGTTGACCCGAACCCGAGCTCCTACCAGAACTATCCCACTTTCTCTTGTTATCCACTGGTGTTTTCCTAGCAGTACCCCTAGGAGGTAAAACACCCTCAGCAACCTTCATATTTGTCAGCCTGTGAGCCGACCGAACAACCTCATAATACACAGCAAGATTACCCGCAGCCACTAACCCCTTAATCTCCGGTACCAACCCAGAAACATAATGCTCAATCCTCTTGTACTCTGGCGTGTGCAAATCCGGGCACAGCACCGCTAACTCGTTATGCCTAGCCGTATACATTTCAATCTCGGACCCCACCATTTTGTGATACCAGACCTCGTGCTCGAGCTTCTGAACCTCGTCCCTCGGACAGTACTCGCTTTTCAGGAGTTGGACAAATTCTGTCCAGGGCATAGCGTGGGCTTCCCCAATACCCAAGGTCTGGGTGGTGGAGTTCCACCAAGTCAGAGCTTGACCCTCAAGGGTCACCGAAGCATACTTCACGCGGTCGCCCGCCGGGCAACTGCACATAGAGAACACAGATTCGACTTCTTCCAACCACCGGAGCAGTCCTACTGCCCCTTCAGTCCCATTAAAGTTGTGGGGCTTGCAATCCATGAACTTTTTGTAAGAGCACTGAGGTGGAGGGGGATTAACAGCGCCACCTGGAACAGAACGCATAGATAAACAACAAGGGAGGAAATACAGTACCCAGAAACAAGGTAGAGTAGGTAGCAATTGACTTACCACCCATAGGGTTGTGGGTAGCTTGGAATGCAGCCAAAGCCACATTCACATGCTGTTGCAGCAGGTTGTTCAACTCCTCTTGGGTCATGTTAATGTTGCCACGACCGCCACCACCGCGGCCGTCGGCACGGCCACCCCTACGACCGCCACGAGCTCCCGACATCTTCTGCCAGAACAAGAACAAAACACTCAGTCCATCACCAACGCTAAACCAACAGAAATCAAAAGGAACAAAAAATTGGGTCCAAATGTGACCATTGATCCCAACACGAGGTCCACCAGGTCTTGTATGCATTTCAACTTATGATTTCGTGTGCACCCGAAATGATAAATTGCTCTACATGGTCCTCAAGGTGTGCCCTGAGCTTGAACCTCAAGCCACCCGATACCCACAACTTAGAAGAAACGACCAACTCAAGGAATTTCCAAGTGACTAATCACTTAGAGATAGATTTCAACGAGTACATGTGCAAGATAGTGTGTGTAAGCAGATGTGTCCATTGGAGCATAGAAGGGAGATGTCCGAATCCTTGACAGATCTCGAGGATGAGTCGAAGCTGCTCCAATGTACACCACCGCCGTGCAAGGTTCAACGAACAAGTTGTAACACCCCAACCGATGGCGGAAACATCGGGATGTCACGTATTGATGATTGTTCAGTAGCTCATGGTGAATAATAAATTTCATTAAATGATTTAAATATATTACATACAATTGTTCTACAAGAAGTCGTACATCAAAATGAATAATACTACGTACACATCTTCAAACATTAACTCAAATCTTCAAGCAAGTGAAACCTGAAACATGTAAAGTTTGAAAATATTTTGGGTCAACAAAAGTTGGCGAGAATACATAGGTTTTTTTGATAACAATAGTTTGTACAACATTCACAGTTGTATAATGGTAGAGTATGAGACCGACATGTAACAATGCGTCTTTGTACAATCAAACCTTGTGTCGACTGAGGACTAACTCGCAAGTTAGTTAAATGTTGTTACTGTTATCGATCATCCCTGAATTTATGCGGGGGGATGGGTTTGTCAGACCTATAGCGCTATAATCTAAACAGGCGGCTTGATCAATGTTAATGATTGTACTGTGTCTTTTTGTTACAGTCAAATGATAGAATGAGTAAATGATAGAATGAGTAAATGATAATGTATAAAATGTTTATAATTGAATCACAAGTTTCAACAATGATAATGTATAAAATATTTAAACATGTTTCACACCAAAATGTAAAACAGAAAAAGGGGCTATGTAAACTCACCTGAAATTCACTGTGCAAGTACTAGCAAGTAGCAACAAGTCTGAACTTGGATTAATTGAACTCTTGTATCCTATTACAAATAAATGATGCCTTAAATTTTAATGCAAATAAGTTTAATTCATTTTCTTGGTTATAAAGATATTTTATTCAACTACCTAGACTTGCATTGAACGAATGCGCGTCTTAAAGTGTGTATGACTTAACGAACCGATAGGAACTTGGTTTTGTTTCTCGAAAGTATGTGTATGTATAGTTACTATAAATATATACCGTGGTATTCGAGGCTGTGTTAATTTATTTGTACAAATTTATAGATTTAAATGCACGATATGTTTCTTATATTTTATAAAAATTTGAGCAGGGTTTCCTCTGTTTTTGCATAAAACCAGACAACTCAAGTTGTCTAAATTTTCCCAAAACATCAATGTACAAATACTCAACACGTGGTTTAACTTACTACAATGATAATAAACAAGGAACTATACATTTCGACAAGTAATATTTTTATATGTATACATGCTCCAACATTTGATAGCGTCAAAATAGTTTGTATAAGTATAGGTTTGTTATTATTTAATCTAATATTTATGATGATAAAGCCAAAGCTAAAGATTTATTTATTAAAAGAGTCCTCAAAAATGTACTGTTACCCCATTTATTCATTATAACTTAGATATAAATAAAAAAAAGAAATGAGTAAAAGAAAAAGACAAAAAATAACGTTGGACACAGTGAACACCATTCATTCTACTTAAACTATATTCATTTAAAAAAAAAACAACGGAGCTGTACATCTTTAACCTTGAACCATTTTTAAAGTATTAACTTTGAATTCCATTTTGTTATTTAAGTGCAGATCAAAATTATGGTGCTTTTATACTACAAATCAAAACGAACAGATTGGCATAAGTACTTACAGTATTTAAGTTTATAGAAGGCCAGAAGGAGGGTGACCGGAAAACCCATTACTCCGACGAGACTAGAGAACACAAGCAAGAGTTTTTTTAACCAGAAAAGAAGGTAGGAAGTGGTTTTGCGCAAAGTTTCTGAGTTGGAGAGTGGTGTATTTATACCTAACATCACCTATACTCGTCTGCTTCAATTTGGGTGTTTAAGTCTAAAATTGTGGCTTCGAAATTACACAAGATAAGCGTGATTGGCGGGGTAAAACGTGTAGGGATAACATCAGTTAATGATTAGGACGTTGTAGAGTGCTTTAATTGAGTCAAAGTTGCATTTTTTTGAAGGTTCCATGACTGGCCGGATTTTTCGCCGGATTATCGAGGAAGGAGGCTGGAAGGGTGGGCCAGACGAGGTGGGCTGGTTGTTTGGGCCGAAAAATATGGGTCAGGTGGTTTATGGGTCTTGGTTGTGGGTTAGATTAGGTTTGGTATGTTTGGTTAAAAAAAATTTATCATGATAAGTGTATATAAACTTTATGAACTTTTTTTTTAAATCTGATTTTATTATTATTATTATTATTATTATTATTATTATTATTATTATTATTATTAACATTATTATTATTACTATTATGATTATTATTATTATTAATATTATTATTATTATTATTATTATTATTATTGTGTAAATAAATAGACAAGGGTAATAAAATATGTAGTTTATCTCAAAGGTTAATAGCTTCGTCATGTAAAAAATATATTCATTTTTTTAAATACTATTAAATTATAAAATAAATGTGAATGGGACAAAATGGGAATTAAAAAAATGGGGAAAATTACCTAATGTTACACAAGTCCCTCCGACTTTAACCCGAAAGGAAAATAGAGTAGAGATAGAAATAACAAAGACAAGGAAGATAATATAATACTGTGTGATAAGGATACTGACACCTCGACAAAGTTAATATGTTTACCCAAAGACACGACTCGTACGTATGTGACCGTCTAGTGTGTGTGAGACTCGGCTATAGACTAGACTCTACATGCAGTCCTAGTTCACTATAACCATTGGCTCTGATACCAATTTGTCACACCCTCAAATTTCCACATGCGGGGTTTTACCGCGAGGTGCGTGACACACCAGGATCCAAGTCAACGGTCACAATAAACGACAACTAAATGTAAGAAAATACGTAAGACATTCCATGCAACAACCAAAACATTATGCTTTGAGCCATAAACCAGCAGTGGAAGCATTTCTTGTTTACAACCAAAAGACATATTACAGTTTACAAAACATTGTTTAATATGCAACAAGACTTCTAGACGCTGTGCAAGACTCCGTGCGCCTAGTCCATTAACCGCTACCTTAGCGACCTGAGAAAACATGCCAAAAATGTCAACATATAATGCTGGTGAGTTCACAGGTTTTTCTTTTTCAATAAGCGTTTCACTAATCCTTTAAAAATTGTTACCGTTACCGTTACTGTTATTGTTACTGTTCATACTATGCTTGTTCGTACGCTAGCTAGGCGTCAAGTGTGTTACTCATACGGGCGAAACCATTGCTGACTGTGTGATACCCTTGTTTACAGACTACCTCATCTTTGGTAAGCCTAGTGTGATTGAGACAATATGCACCCGCCTGGCCTCTAGCCGTCGAGTGGGGTTTGTCAGGCCCAATAGCGCTATCCACATTTCCCCGCTACATCCCCGTATTAGTGGTTTCTAAGGGACTTAGATGAACCGTATAGTAATAAAGTGTGAGCCATAGTATAACATGAAAACGTGTGTTTATAATGTATAACATGTAAATGTGTGATCAAAATGTATAAGCATGTTTCTCACCCCGAAAACAAAACTAGTAAAGTGTGGGGCCGTGTGTCACACCCTCAAATTTCCACTGCGGGGTTTATACCGCGAGGCGCATGACATACCAGGATCCCATAGCCATAAGTCATATGAACGAACTCTAAATGCCCAAACCATTTAGTTCGTTTTCAAAAACCAAGTTTAGTTAAGCTGCGAAAGCGTAAACCAAATTTAAACCTTTTAAAAACCATGCGCAAAACAACGCGCCCAAATTAAAACCATATGAAAGAAAATGTAAAAGCATAATATGTAATTTAGGTGTATGCCCAAGACCCCAAATGCAGTGAAGTGTGCAGTGCTTTCTAATCTTGGCACCGGAAGCTAACTACCTGCAAAAGCATGTAAATCGTGGGTCAACAAACAATGTTGGTGAGTTCACTAAGTAAAGTAAATGAGTATGTAACTGCGCTGGTTTCCAAAACCACGTAAACAAGTAATTGAGTTGGTTCCAAGAACCGTGTAAACACTAGTTCATCGCATGTCAAGGGTAGCTAACCCATTCATGATAACTAACACCGATATACCGAACTGCTGATGTACGTGTAGCCACAAATGTGAGCCGCTTGCCTTACATCATTGCCTATCAACAATGATAAAATCTGTTAAGTTATAGTTCACTCCCGCACTCCCCAAGCCGGTGTGAGGTTTGTAAGACCTAATAGCGCTTTCAACTAATAACCCGCTTGCCATAACCCGGCAACTCATTCGGTATGTGAAGGACTTACAGATGATAGAGTTGGTTTAGTTCATCAAGGACACAGTTTGCGAACTAGCAAAAACCGACCCACACAAGGATCCATAGCATCCCAACTCGGGATGTGTAAGTAGTCCCAAACCGGACTAGAAAAAAATAGTCCCAACCCGGACTAGAAAAAAATAGTCCCAACCCGGACTAGAAAAAGTTAAGTATGTTGTCTCAACCCGAGACGCATGCTTTTGAGAAAAGAGTAGTGAAACTCACCTTAGGTTGCGCATGAATGATCCAAATCCCTCAAACAGTAACGAGCTACCGACTCCTTATTACAAGTGTCACTAGGTGACTATACGTGCATACCAACACATCATGTAACTTGTTTGTCCAAAACTTTCTAAAGTTCCAAATCGTGTAGTGACGCCTAGTGACTCTACATGCACAAGTAAGTCTTACGTATCCCGTTGGTGATCATATTGATTATTATCAGTTTTATACCTCATACACATCTCGTATAAGTATTCATGCAAGTTCATGTCAAATACATACCATATAAGACTCCAAATAGTCACATAAACATCCCTTACACAATCTGCGTTTTCAGGGTAGATTGTACGCTGTGAAAAACGAATTATTTAAAATACTTAACGAACGAATTAAACTACCAAATTTTTACTTAATATTCATTGGGATTCATTTGATAACACATATTTTTTTTGTCTCACAACCAAACACAAAAATTATTAAAATTCGTACAACACAGCTATGTCCAGAAAATTTCCACAGCAGGTCAGTTTAGTAGAAAAATTCCCAAAAATTGTATATTCACCCAAACGAGGTGAATCCACTTGGAAAAGCCAAGTTTTTCCAATATTGACCTTCTGTCCAAATTTGATAACCTAATTCTTTATAAAACTCGAGTTATACCCGTTTAAAGTTGACCCAATTTTTAACTCCAAAAATCTGATATGACCTTTAAACAAATAAAATTCCAAAAGCTATTCAAACGATGTCCAAATCTGATGGTTTTACCCATTATGAAAATCTAAGATCATGTAGAATACAATCATGCAAAGAAACCATCAAAACAATCAATTTAACATCAAGATACAGCCCCTACAAAACACCCAAATGAATCTGCCAGAAACTGAAACTTGCTCCCCAAGTTATTCACAAACCCTAATCATGCATAAAAATCTCTAATACATGCATAACTCATATTATTCTGATTAAACACCTATATTATCATACAAAAACCTTAATTATGATTACTAGCAACAATTATCATCATCAAATCACAATGAACATTCAAGAACTCTCATTAACATATGTTATGCGATTATATACATGCATGCTCTATGATTTTTTTAAACTTTTCAACATTATTAATCATCATAAAGCATGTAAAGATTATATCTTTCAAAGCAAGAGTCCTCAAAGCCTAGAGATTACACCACAACTAGCTTGAAGGAATGAATAGGATTGATGTTTGTTGAAAATCAAGAGGATGGGGGTGGGGGTTGGTTCACGGCGCACATAAGGGGGTGGGTTAGGGTTTTTTTTTTTGATCTATAATTATAATAGAATTTGGCTTGTTGCCCATGTAATTGGGTATTAGGGCCCCTTTTAGTCCATTAACCGGACCCGTTAATCATGTTCTAGTCCAATACCGGACCCGATGATATTAATCACCCTAAATTGCATAAAAACTATTGTTTTTGTTATCTCATAACATATCAATCATAAGGTGCACGTAATTTGCATGGTTTACGTATTAAGTTTCAGTCAAGCGATAATTCAAATAAGCATGTACTCCACACAAACATGTAACACTACGTTCATCATAATTCAATTGTGCTTATTATTATATTTGCCAGATAAATCACCAACGTTCGGGATGCAGGACTCGTGTGTGTGACAAAACAAGGTTTTTCCTACTTATAACATATGTTAATAGCATCTAACATATGTTAGGCCTACTTAACTAACCCTAGTTAAGTATTTGATCACGTATGAATATGTAAGTTAACTAGAGTTCAGTAAAAAGTGTTAACCTGAAAATGCGGGGTATCACATCATCCCCAAGTTGAAAAGAATTTCGTCTTGAAATTCAGCAAGTAAACAATAAAGCCAACTAGAAAAATGTGTGCTTGGTTCCCTGATGTCACATCATCCCCAAGTTGAAAGGAATTTCGCCCCGAAATTCACTTTGAGCGAGCTGCTTTATGTTCGGCATTCGATCTATGCAGTGGTTCAGGTTCAGTAAAAAGGTGTGGATATTTGAGCCGCATCTGATCTCTGCGCTCCCACGTGTATTCCGGTCCTAGACGGGAATTCCATAGTACCTTAATAATAGGTATAGTGTTTTGTCTGAGTTTCTTGACGCCCCCTTCAAGGATCTCCACCGGTTCTTCCATGAACCGTAGCTGATCGTCCACCTGGATCTCCTCCAGTGGCACCACCAATGTTGTGTCCGATAAGCATTTCTTTAAGTTTGATACGTGGAATACGTTGTGCACTCCACTGAATTCATCAGGCAAGTTTAACTTGTAAGCTACCGGACCAATCCTTTCGACAATCTCGAATGGTCCAACGTATCGTGGGTTCAATTTTCCCCGTCTTCCAAAGCGTATCACCCCTTTCCAAGGTGACACCTTTAACAAGACCTTGTCCCCAACATGGAACTCCAAAGGTTTCCTATGTTTATCAGTGTAACTTTTCTGTCGATCCCGAGCGGCAGCGATCCGGTTTCTGATTTACACTATCTTCCCACGTGTTAGCCAAATACAAGATATCATGCAACATATGCAATTAAACACTTAGCATGTGCAAAAATTCACTAAGTCTAGCATAACGCTCAATTAACGCATAAACGAGTCCGAACACGTGTTACTAAGTCATTGGGTGTATCCTGGGGTTCCTATCATGTTCCTAGGTGTCAAATCATGTTCCGGGATGTCAAAATACGCTTATGACAACACTACACGCGATTAGGAAACTTACATGCAATTAGGAAAAGTCAACTGGTGATTGGGAGTGGTCAACAGGCGATTGGAGGCCTAATCGCCTGTTGTTATTGGCGAGTGGTGGCCTAATCGCCCCTACATCAGGCAATTAGGATTTCTAATCGCCTGTTGCAGCTGCGCGACGCATTTTCGCGCGTTTAACCCTCCAAATCAGATCCGAAACATGTAAAAACACCCAACATCAAACCTAGACTATTAATCAACCCATTCCAAGCAAACACCCCAATTTATCTCTGCTCTAACGGCCTTGGTGCGATTATTTCCAAAAATGGCAAAGTACTAGGTTTCATTAACTATGAAATCTTTCCTTAAATGGTAAAGACCAGATTACACCTCCTACAACATGCAAATCATCATATCTTTGTTATAATATCATTCTAGTGTGATTCCTAACAACAAACAAGAAATGAATCATATCATAACATTCTAATTCTTGAAGAATCATCCAAATGGGTCAAAATGCATACTTTCATCAAAACACTATAACAATAGCTCAAACCCTTAGATAATCATCCTAATAACTCCTACACATCAGAAGTACATTAATTTCATAGAAACATTCATGTTATAACCACCAAAAATATCATATGCATAAATACTTCACATATAGCAAGTATTATGGTGTAGACTTGTTTTAGAACTCACTTCAAAGGTTTTTAAAGACACATACTTAGCAAAACAAGGTCTGGACTTTTGGGGAACCAAAACAATAACATTAAAAAGGTTTGGGATGAAGAACACACCTTGGATTTTATCAAAGAAAGGTGTGTTAACTTGGAAATGGTCAGTTTTGAAGCAAAACAAGTTCTAGAATTGTTTTGAGGTGTGTGGGAGGCTTAGGATCTGTTAGGGTTGCACTAAGGGTGTTTGGGGAGTCAAGGGTTGTATTTATAGGTGTTTTGACTCGTGCATAACAGGTCAGGCGAGTAGGAGAGCAGATTAGGCGATTAGGAATCTTAATACCCTATATACTGGCGATTAGGAGCTCCAATCGCCCCTAATCCCTCCCAATCGCCTATACAACTGGCGATTAGGCAACCCTCTGGTTCCTAATCGCCTATAGCATGCCAGGTTGGGTTTTTGGCGCGTTAAACACTATTTTAACATATATAAACACGTATTCACATACCGATAAGTCACATAATGATTACAAACATATAATGCATGATAACTAACACGTTTACGTCCGTTCATCAATTCCCGGGACTCGAGACTTGCATGTGTGCATTAAACCCGGCGATTCGACGAATCACCAATCCTTGTACACATGATTATGGAACGACTCCCGATGATCTCGCGGATCATTGTAACGACTCCCGATGATTCCCAGAATCATCGTAACAACTCCCGATGATTCCCCGAATCATCGTAACGACTCGACTGACCTAGTTAAGTACGTAATATGCATGACTCGCTAAGGTAGACTTACTAGTTTAACGAAAGTTTTTAACCAGAGTTTGCCGGGTGTCACACTTGTGATCCTCTCCGGGTGAATGGTTAGTGATATACGTTAAAATACACATATAAAAGTCCCCGTTTAACTCCCATTTTCATATGTTTTTGACATTATACACGAGAAATTGGTACTTATTTGGGTATCTTTACGATTTCAGGTCTTAAACGATGTCCCGGAAGCAAACCCGAAGAAAACAAGGATTTCGGCCCTTTATCAGGAGAACATACTGCTGCAACTTTTGCGCAGCAGCTGTTCAGATCGCTTTTACCCCTTCTAAAACCCAAAATCCTACTTCGACTTTCAAATAAGAATTGTTCTACGCTCCGAGAGCTTTCCAGGCATATAAAGAACACCTCCTAACAATTTTTCTACGATTTTATATGTAATTTTAAAGATCGTGCTGTCGGGCTGTTCCCTGTGAGCGGCCGCTCACTCTCTGTGAGCGGCCGCTCGCTCCTCCAGATATTTTTGGCAACCTTCTGGAACCTCTACGTCATGCACGGACCACTTGCTCACCTTTTTTGTAAAGTGAGCGGCCGCTCACAGGCTCTGTTCTGCTATAAAATGCCCATTTCAGCCACTAATCGAGTATTGGGTCTTTGGGGGTCGATCTTGGGCGATTTCTCGACCAAAGGAGCTGCTGGAAAGCCGTTTAACAAGCCCGGGAAGCCGTCCGATCCATCCATCATCATCCGATCCTTCACTTTAGCGTTCTTATGGTTTGATCCTTTAAACTATTTATGATCCAAATCTGATTTTGTATGCTTATTGTGATGTTTATTTAGTTAATCGTACGCCTACGGGCAAGACCACTAGTATGTAGTATGTTAAACAATCATTTGTATAGTTAATCATGTCTTGTATGAATTTGGCGTTTTTCATGTCTGGATCTTGATGATCATAGTGCAACCTTGTTTCATTGTTAATGGATTTGTAGTTATGTTTGAATGACTTTGATGATTATCGAATGTGTTAGGCAGATACATGTTGAAAAACCGTCCGTTTAATCATCCGGTAGTAGACTAGTTAACTTGTTAATAAGTTTACACCATGAAACTGTAACCAGGTATTGGTTTGGTTAAAGTCAGTCGAATAATGATTAGAAATGCTTACCGGCACGTAAAAGGGTTTTAAAAGCTTAATGGTGTCGTTACTGATCTTTGACACGGTTAATGATCTTTGCTAGTTATTTTGGTAGAAATAGCGATCTTAGTAGATCTGTGTTCAAAGTTGGTAAAATGGAATAGGTTGTGAAATGCTCTACTTTATGCTAGTCTCGGTGGTTGTATTTGTAGATGCAAAAGTGCGACTAGAGCTTTGGATTGTAAAACACATTTTGGTTTGTTAATGTCGAAGGTGCGAAGGAGTGAGTTTAATGGTGCGACGGAGGAGTTAAAGGTGCGAAGGAAGTATGTTTGTACGAATGAACACATAGATTATTGAAGAACTTGGTTCGACCAGTCAATGTGGGCGAACCTGCACATTCGCATGAATGATTTGGGCGAATGTGCAGGCCTATAAATAGGTTAAGTTCATTTTTGAATGTAACTTTGATGATTATTATTCCCTCCTCTTTCTGAAAACTCTCTCTAGATTTTGTTAAACTTGTTTTACATTTAAACCTTGATTGTAATCATTATTCTACATGTAATCAAGTGTTTTATGAATGAAATTGATTGAAAATGATGATCTGCGTGTTTGAATCTGTTTGATTATTACTTTGTGATAGTTTTAGGGTTTCCGCACCTGAAACTAACTTGTTTGATCAATCTTTGTTTGTTATCGATCCTAATACGTACATACAAAGTGGTATCAGAGCCATTTCGGATCAAACAACCACAAATTAATAATCTCTCAGCTGATTTGGACCCAATTTTGGTCAAAAAGTTTCTGTTTTCAATAAACAAACTGATGTGATAAGATTTTGATCGATTACACCTTGATTTCGAGTTTAAATTGGATAATTCTCTTTCATAAAGTTGTTCCAAATCAAATCCGATTCAAAACCTGATCAAGATCATCAAAATCCATCAACATTTGAAAAACATGATCAAAATTAACTGATTTTCAAAGAATAACCGTTTTTGAAATCACAGGGGTCGAACGAGAGAGTTTGGTCGAAAGAGGAATTTCTTTGGGTCGAAAGAGTGTGTTTTTGTACGAAGGAGGTGTTTTTGTGGTCGAAGGAAGACTTTGATTGCTTATTTTTCACATTCGTACCTTTGTTTCACCTTCGCATAATCGAACGGTCGAAGGAGTTGATAAACGGTCGAAAGAGAGTTCTAAGTGGTCGAAGGAGTTTTTAGTTGATTAGTTTTCATTCGTATCATTCAAAAACAGGCGAAAGAGAACTTTATTTCTCCTTCGCATGTCCGTATATACGAAGGAACATCCTGTTTTGAAAAATTTTTAATCTTTTCGTGTTTGATTGTTTGCAGGACAAGATGTGGAACTTTCCAACAACGCCTAGACCTACTCAAGCACCACAACAGCAGACAACACAAGATCCATGGTCCATTGCAGCTCAGAAGACTAGTCAACCATCACAGCCAATCAATTATATGGCAATGACTAGTTCGGCACCACAACAAGTTGTTCAATCATTACCACAACCGATTGACAACTATTGGGGAGTTGCAGCAGCAGCAGTCCATTCCCAGATGACCAACGCTATTTCTACTCTTATTCATGATATATCTTCTGGAAGCGGCAATCGTCCACCGAAGTTAATGGACATGAAGGAGTATAACACTTGGAAGACGAAGTTTAAGATTCACGTTGAGGGACAAGGACTTGAAGGAGCCGAGGCATGGCAAATGATTGTGAAGGGTTACGTTGCTCCTATTCTGGAGAATACTGGAGAACCAATCCCTTTGGAGAATTTGGCGGATGACGAGAAGAAAAAGTTTGCTATAGAGAAGAAAGCATTTTCTCAGCTATCTCAGGCGATCAACACTGATCTACTACATCAGTTTGGATCGTGCACTACATCCAAACAACTTTGGGATATGTTGAGAAATCGACATGATGGAAATGAGAAGACCAGGAAGCTTAGGATGGAGGAGCTTCGAAAGGAGTTTGAAAACTTCAGTTATATGGGTAATGAAACCCTAAAAGAGTTGGTTCCAAGGTACTGCCATTTGCTCACTGAATTGTCGAGCTATGAGATCAGCATTCCAATGTCGGAATTAGTTGATAAATTTGCTGATGCATTACCACCCTATTGGAACCAACACATCGAAGTGTTAAAGGAGAAGGATGCTTACCAGTATTGGACCATTAATGAGTTCATCCAAAAGCTGGAAAACAAAGAGATGGAGGAAAAGAGAAAAGCTAAGAGAGCTCAGATTCCACAGAATCCTGATTTATATGTGAGTGGTACATCTAACTCTCTTTCTGCTTCAAGCACCACATCTACTGTTGCACCTCACATAGCATGTGTATCTAACATTGTTGAACCAACAAAAGCACCTATTAACTACCTTGCTCAAACTTCATCCTACACACCATCATACACACAACAACCTTATCAAACACAAAACTTTATTCCACCATTTTCACCATTACAACAAGCCGCATGCTATACATCAAGTCAACAGCCACAACAACAACAATATCCTCCTCAAGTGAACCAGATGCAGATTACTCAAGCACAATCAAGTCAAAACCCGATTGTGTTAGAGACATCAAACCTTAACAATGTGACTGTTGAAATTGCTCAACAGCATGTTGCTCTAGTATCTGCCATGGTCGCTTCTTACAACGGTTTGGTAGCAAGTCAAATTGGTAACAATAATCTCACCAATGAGGACTATGCTCAAATCGATAAAGAGGAAATGGAGTTGATGGACATTCAGTGGGCTTTTGCAAGCATTATGAGGAGAGCCACTGATTTCATTCAGAAGACTGGCAGGACTGATCTCTCAACCTCACCTAATACCACATACGGATTCAACAAAGCAAAGGTTACTTGCTTTAACTGTGGTGAGAAGGGACACTTTAAAAGGGAGTGCACACAACCAGCACAACAAGGTAACCGAAATCCTTTCAATTCTACATACCAAAACCGACAAAACCAAAACCAGAATCAAGTGTCTTACAATAATCCCAACATCTCAAGCTTTCAACCACAAAACCAAAACACTTATCAGAACCGTCAACAAAACAACAACACCAGACAATCCACAAACCAAAACCAACCTCAACAAAACCCAAACCGAACTATTGTTCCTATCTCTACACCTAACACACAAAACCAAAACCAAACTGACACTCAAAACCAAGCACTTGTCATCCAAAAGGATGAAGGTTTTGACTGGACTGGTATGCAATTGGGGGTGGAGGAAATCACTGCTGGGAATGTTGCGTGTGTGGCACAGCAGATGAGGTTGGATGAGAATGAGGAAGTTGAAGAAGAGGTTGTGATTGAAAAGGTGTCAGAGTTGAAGATTGAAGAAGTGAATGATGATGTGATTGCTGAAGGTGAAGACAAGAGATCGGGGATGATTCTTGATTCTGTCACCGATGTTGGAGATCAATATGACTCAGCTTACTCGGATATGGAGAGCGAATCTGATTCAGAGACTAGTGTGAATTCACTAGATGATGATATTGACCAACTGCTAGCTGAAGCTGACTTCCTGATGACTCGCAAGTCATGTATGGTGGATGATGCATGCACCAAGATTGACTACTCAAAATTCTTTGTAGGAAAGGAAGCTCACTTGGCTCTAATGGCCATGACAGAACCTCCTAAGCCGGTAAGTTCTGAAACTCAATCTTGTGTTAAATGTGATAAATGTGCTGATTTTGAAAAACTGACTGATGAAAACAAGCTTCTCAAGGTTCAACTTGAGAGTGCAAAACTCAACTGTCAGATTTATCAAAAGGACTTAAAAGATTTCCACAAAGTTCTTGATGGTTATAAAAAGGATGTGTCAGAATTGAAAAAGGCATTATCTATTAAACAACTTGCCATTAATAATTACATCAATGAAATGGAAAACACTAAATTAGAAATGGCAACCATCAAGTGCTTTGCGGAAAAAGTTAACAAGAAATTAGAAAGTTACAAGCACATAGCATACGTAGTTGATCATATCATTGAAGAACCCTCCCAGATGAATAGTGCAAACTATAAGTCAGTTCCATCTCCGGTATTGTTTGAGAATCACACTTTACATGCAATACCACCGGAGACTTTAATTCATCCTGATCCCACACCAGAAAATGAGCCTAACACTTCCAGTGTCGGGGATCCATATTCTGATGTGAGACCAGTACTGGGAAATAGTGAGGGTGTGGTCACTACTGATGATTCAGATGAAGAAGATGAGTCATCTGAGACGGTCGAAAGTGATAGTGATATCCCTGATGAAAATCATATAATCACTACTGAGCCAGTCTCACCGTCTCAGATCATTCATCCAATGGCAAATGCTCATCGCAAAAATGAGGTTAAGAAAAATGATAAGTTTGTTGGTAAAAGTTTTGAAAAGAAAGAGGTTAAAAAGGTTGAGAAAAACGTGGTAAAACCGGTTGAGAAGAAAAATGAATTAAAATCTGAGAAAAACAATGATGTGAGCAATGAAGTGTGTGATAAACCTGTCAAAATCTTCTATCGGATGCAAGGCTCCGATAAGATTTTATCTGATGATGAGTTTCCGATTAAATTTGTCAATTCTACAAAAATCGAAAAGATCTGGCAGGAAAGTACGATTTGGTTCCCGAAATTTGAAAGGACCAACGACATTCCTCAAGAGATCTTAGACAAAATTTATTCGGAAAAAGAAGCAAAGGTCAATGTCACACAGTTTGTTTTGCCTGATCATAAAGAAAATAGTTTTATTGAACCGACTTACTCGAAGGACCCAGCTCCTGAGAGTTTAAGGAAACAATGCATGGTCGATCGATATCCCATTGCTAGTTTTTCCAAGTCGCCGATCAAGGAAAACTACGAGGAATACCGTGCGTGTTATAAGTGCGGGGAACGGGGACATTTACTTGCCGCCTGTCCGTACGTACGACACAAAAGGCATGAGGTGGAGATGAGGCAATATCATGAGTATCCGGTTGACAACTATGGCTATCAACAGAGACGGCATTTTCCCCAAAAAGAATTTTATCATAATCAAAACAATTTTTACAACAAGGGGGAAAATCGTCCGATGACGTATGATAAGCGCAACCGGATGACCACTGATAAATCTAGTAAGAAACCTCAGATGAACTCAACTGTTGATACCAAAAAGGTCGCTCCTAAACCTAATGGTAAACAATCAGTTGGACCTGTCTCTGTTAAATCAGAGAAGGTAACCAAGAAGGTTGCTTTTAAAGAAGAAGTAAAGAAACCGACTGAGACTTCAAAATCTCAGATTCGGATCTTGAAACGATCTGAGCAATCTTGGTCATCTAAGGAATCTGAAGGAGCCTCTACTTCACAGAGCGAGAAGAATGAGAAAATGGAAGTTGTTAGTGAGAAGAAAGGGGTTGAAGTAACCCAAGATGTTTGTGAGTCAAAAGATTCTTTGAAACAACCTGTTCAAAGACCCAAGACCAAACAGGCTTGGGTCCCCCGAAAGAACTAATTGATCTACTTTAAATGTGCAGGGAGCTCTAGCTGGCCCTGTTAGCAGCCTATGGATTGTTGACAGTGGAGCTTCTGGTCACATGACAGGGGACCTCGCGCTACTCTTTGACATCAAGAACATTAACGAAGGTTATGTGGCATTTGCTGGAAATAAGGGAGGCTACATTACTATGGAGGGTAGTGTAAGCAATGGGGTCGTAACATTTGAGCAGATTTCTTATGTGAAACAAATAGACTACAATTTGCTCAGTGTTAGTCAGATTTGTGATAAACAATTTTCAGTGTATTTTGATGACAAATCCTGTTATATCTTGAAACCTGGGTTTGAGCTACCAAAAGAGTGGGTGATGCTGAAGGCGCCGAGAGTTAACAACTTATATATTCTCGACATGTCTAAAGCAATGACCACCCATGGCCAAGTCACGTGTTTCCTCTCCAAGGCTACAGAAAAAGAATCCATTATGTGGCATAGGAGAATGGGACACATCCATTTGAGAAAGATGAATCAACTTGTGAAGAATGAACTTGTCACGGGAGTTAATGTCAAACACTTCCATCTGAATGACAAATGTATCAGTTGCAAGAAGGGCAAGCAGCACAAGCAATCCCATAGACCAAAGAAAGTTAATTCTGTTGAGCTGCCACTTGAACGTTTGCATATGGATTTATTCGGTCCAGTCAGACGTAAAAGTCATGTCGGAGAATTATACTGTCTTGTGGTGACTGATGACTATTCAAGATTTTCATGGGTAATGTGTTTGCATCAGAAAAGCGACACTTTTGATCATTTGAAGGTTCTGTTTACACGTCTGGAGAATTTATATGGTCTGAAGATCAAAAGAATCCGGAGTGATAATGGGACGGAGTTTAAAAATGCTCAGATGGAGGATCTTTGTGCAAACAAAGGAATTCATCATGAATATAGCGCTCCGTACACACCCCAGCAGAACGGTGTCGTAGAGAGAAAGAACAGGACTCTTATAGAGACGGCGAGAACTATGCTTGCGGATTCAAATCTTCCAGTCATGTTCTGGAACGAAGCTATTTACGCGGCATGTTATACTCTTAACCGTGTTTTGACAGTGAAGAAGTTTGGCAAGACTTCTTATGAGTTGTTGAACCGACGCAAGCCGAATCTTGAGTATCTAGAACCATTTGGTGCCCCATGTACAATGCTGAATCCTTCGAAAAAGTTTGCACCAAAGGCTGAAGAAGGTTATTTTGTTGGATATGCAACCCCATTAAAACGGGTATTCAACAAAAGAACTAGAAAAGTCGAGGAGTGGGCTAATGTCGAAGTTCAAAGATATACACAAAATGTACAGGGTGGAGGACCAGATTGGATGTTTGATTACAAAGATTTCTTTGAATCATTCAATCTAGATAGCATGGTTGAAGAAGCTGTACTTCGATTATACTACGAGGTCGAAAACGCCGTAACTTCACCGTTAGTGCGTCCGATCACGGTAAACCCCCAAGCAGCTTCTAATGATGCCACTGCTCCTGTATTGGAAGAAGAGGTGTTCCAAGAGGCTTCTACATCGCTTAATTCATCCGAATCAGAATATGAAGACGATGATGCAACAAGTGAAGCTATTCTGGACAACGCTACAGTGACACCACCAGTGAACCCATCTACTACTGATGCTTCAACATCAAATGTGGATAATGATCTGGCTTCAACAGAGAATTTGACAACTCAGACGGGAGTACAAGTACCTGATTATCCGGAATCTCGGATACATCGGATACACCCGCTTGAACAAGTTATTGGTGATCCTAGTAGCAGTGTGATGACAAGAGGGCAACTGAAGAATGCTCAAGCACCAGAAAACATTGGCAATCTTGCTTTATATGCCAAAATTCAAAAATCTGGTTTTCAAAATGACTGGTCATTTGCTTGTTATGTTTCGCAGGTCGAGCCGCGGACATACAAGGATGCTCTTTTGGATAACGCCTGGGTGGAAGCAATGCAGGAGGAGTTATTACAATTCCAGAAACTTGGTGTATGGACCCTAACAGATTTGCCCCCTGGTAGAAAGAAAATTGGTACCAAATGGGTGTTCAAGTGCAAAAAGGATGACAGAGGAGTCATAGTACGAAACAAAGCTCGTTTGGTCGTTCAAGGTTTTCATCAGGTTGAAGGAATCGACTACAATGAAATCTATGCACCGGTTGCACGCTTGGAAGCTATCAGAATGTTCCTCGCGTTTGCATCATGGAAGAAATTTAAGGTGTATCAGATGGATGTAAAGAGCGCATTTCTTTACGGTGTGGTCAAAGAGGAAGTTTACGTAGGTCAACCACCGGGCTTTGAGGACCCTATTCACGGGGATAAGGTTTATGTGTTAAACAAAGCTCTCTACGGGTTGCACCAGGCTCCGAGACAATGGTATGAGGAGCCGAGCACGTATCTTCTCTCGAAAGGATTCAAACGCGGACTGGTAGACTGCACACTGTTCACGAAACGAACAGGAGATGATTTGCTTCTAGTACAAATTTATGTTGATGACATTATTTTCGGGTCTACTAACGAACTTCTGTGCAGGGAATTTGAACAAGTTATGCAGGAAAAGTTCGAAATGAGCGCTATGGGAGAAATGCAGTTTTTCCTCGGCTTACAGGTGGAGCAAAGACCAACGGGGATCTTTATTCACCAGACGAAATACGTTTCTGAAGTCTTGAGCCGATTCCAGATGGATGATTCGAAGCCGATGGATACCCCGATACAGCCCAATCACGGGATTGGAGTTGACCTTAAGGGGGAGCTGGCTGATCCATTTACATACAGAGCAATCGTCGGATCTCTGATGTATCTCACAGCGTCCAGACCTGATATAATGTTTGCGACATGTCTTTGTGCACGATATCAATCGAAGCCGAAACAGAGTCATCTTGCAGCTGTCAAGCGTATCCTTAGATATCTGAAGGGTTGTCCATCGAAAGGACTGTGGTACCCTCATGATGATAATTTTGACCTAATCGCTTTTAGTGATGCAGATTGGGGCGGCTGTGACAAAGACAGCAAATCCACAACGGCTGGATGTCAGTTTATGGGGAGCAGGCTCGTGACCTGGCAATGCAAGAAACAAACCGCAGTTGCACTATCCACATGTGAAGCAGAATACGTTTCAGCATCGAGCTGCTGCTCACAGGTTCTTTGGATCCAATAGCAGATGGTGGATTACGGTTTGCAATTTCTTAAAACCCCTATTTACTGTGATAATGAGGCCGCAATCGCATTAACAAAAGACTTAGTAAATCACTCAAAGGCTAAACATATCCGGATTAAATATCATTTTATCCGTGATTGTTATGCTAAAGAGTTGATCGATATGGTCAAAATCCACACTGATTATCAACGCGCAGATCTTTTTACCAAAGCTTTTGATAAATCCAGATTTGATTATCTTATGAAAGCAAATGGTATTAAAGAAAAACAGGACTGATCACCACCTTAGTCTATCATTTTTAGTTTAAAATTTTTACTGCTTTTCAGAAACATTTCGAAAATCCAAAAACATTGAAAAATTTCAAAAACCATAAAAAATTAGAAAATTTCTTTGCTGACTGCTATATCTTCTTCCCTTAGATTAATGCCGTCAGATTTCTGATTAAATGTGAAAACATGAATGTTGGATGCTTAAAAGTTGGAAAATAATTGAACCGGGACTCGTTTTTGAGATTTGGAAAATTTTCAAAAATCCCAATTCTCATTCGCCCATTCGTTTGGTCGAATGAGGGATTTCACTTGTTCATTCGTATGCTTTGTTTGGGCGAAGGAGAGTGTTCCTGATAATCATTTCATTCGAACCCTTTTATCTCATTCGAACCCTTTCAATAGGGTCGAAGGAGAGAAAAGTTTCTCCTTCGTATGGACAAAACGGGCGAACGTACAGGTCTATATATATCCAGTGTCTCATTCGAACCCCACTTATAATTTTTTCCAGATTTTCTTTGTAACCTCACCTTGTTGATTTTTCATTAAAAATTGTTCTATTGTGTTCGTGGGATATCACTGATCAGTTCCATATCATTTTTACAGGTATTCAACACGGATTCAGTCGTTTAATCCCTGTTTCTCTCTTACGAGCCCTAACAGTTTAATCTGTTCTAAATACAACATAATAATAACAATTGTTGGTCAGGTTTGATTGTGTGTGAGTTTTAGGGGGAGAAGTAATCAAAACAAAGGTTTAAAATAGTCCAGATTGTGTAATCAGTGTATAAACCCTAGTTTTTGAGTGAAAACACAAACACAATCAACAATTGATGAATCTGTTAGTCTAGGATTGATTATCGGCACTATTAGGTCCCATTTCAATCAAATGGACATGTTCAGGATCCTTAAAATTCAAAATTGATTTTTCAAAAATATGAACTGTCTCCTTCGACCAGTTCGAATGGGCGAAGGAAGAATCTAAATTGGGCGAAAGAGAATTGAATGGGCGAATGAAACTTTTTATTAAAATCATCACATTCGTACCATCTGTTTCTCATTCGCACCTATAAAATTTCACCTTCGTACCCCCGTTTGGGCGAAGGAAGGAGTTTTGACCAAAAATTTTCAATTTTGTTTATTTTGTCCGTTTTAACATGTTTTCTTGATTTGTTTTGCAGATCTAACAATGTCTGAACAACAGAAGACTACAGAATAGGCAGGATCCTCATCACAGCCCGCAAAGCAGCTTGATTTTGAGAATGCGCACAACTGTTGTGCATATCTTGGCGACGTGAAGAAGCACACGGAATTTGTTGGTATCATTGAGTTTTTGAAGCGAAGCAGAGTAATAGATGCTATTGCTACGCCAACAGTGATCTACCGAGACATGATTCAGGAATTCTGGTCTAACGCTAAATTAGATTTCTGGAAGAACGAATCTTGCTTGACGAGCAAAATCCAGGGACAACGAGTCATTGTGTGCGAAGAAGATTTAAGAGAAGCACTGAATCTGGATGATGATCCGAAAGATCCAAAGGAGTTTACATTCATGGATCAAAGGAAGTGTTTTCTCAGGATGAAGTATAACGGACCTATCACTGACGGTTCGTTGCACAAAGGAAAACTGTGCCCACAGTTCAAATATCTGGCACATGTTTTAATCCATGTATTCGGATCTGCTGCGGGAGGTTATGACTTGATGAGAAGAGCATCAGTTCGATGATGGTTGCTTTGGTATTGAACAAACCGTTCAATATTTCCGGCATGCTGATGTCTCACTTATTGGAACCTGTGAATGGAACGAGGAACCTGAAGTTTCTATTATATCCTCGTTTTCTTCAGATGATATTTGATCACAAGTACAAAGAGTTGAAGAGAGATGCTAAACATATTGTTGTTCGGGAACACATGTCACTGAACACACGAGCTAGAATGAAAGCCTATAAGGGTTTATCTGTTGAAGAACGTCCTCCTGTTAGACGTTTGTTTGGTCATCTAGCTAGGGCAGATTATAATGATCCGGGTGAGGGGCTTGTAAGAAATGCGAACAGTGATTCTGATGCTGACAATCCTTTACATCATGTTGATCCTGACGCTAAGCGTAAGAGACAAGTAGTAAATGTAGGCGCTAAGAGTGGTAAGACCAAGAAACCAGAGATAAGGATTGAGGTTGCTGAACCAGAAAAGAAGAAGAGAACTCAAGGCAGAAATAAGAGAATGGCGAAAAAGGGATTGAATCTTGTTGATGAAGCTTTCATTGATTCAGAAGAGACAATTGAGGAAGAACAATGGAATTCTGATGCTGAGACAGTGACGACCATGCCCAAGGCCACTGAGGCTGGTGCGTCTGATAGCCAAAGAGAAGATGATCAAGGGAACAAAAGTCCTATTCCAGTTGATGTTGAAAATTTGGGTTTTAATGTTGAAGAGACGTTTGTTGGTTCTCCTGTGCAAGCAGCTAGAAAAGAAAAGAAGAAGCAGGAGAAGCCAAGTATAAAAAGAAAGAAAGAGATAGAATCATTGATTGCTGGTAAGAAACTGCCGCCAGCTACAAGTTCAAAGTCACCGGTTACAGCACCTGCTCAAAAGAAACAGAAGACAGCAGCAACATCTAGCACACAACAAACAGAAGAAATTCCAATGGATGATGTGAATGAAGCATTGGATAATGTGCTGAAGAAAATCAGGAAAGGTAAATTGCATGAAGCTGTTGAACCACCAAAGAAGACTAAAGTATCGGTGGACAGTGACATCATGACTGCTGTGAATCAGAGATTTTCTGAGCTGATGAATTTGATTACTAAACAACAGACGGAAATTGAGCAGTTAAAGTCAAATGACAAGAAGATGTTAGAAGTCGTAGTCACATCGGCAGATGACAATGAGACCCTGAAGAAGACAATTAAGAAGCTAAAGAGAGTAAACAAGAAGTTGCTGAAACATGAGCAACGTAACACCAGAAGGATTATAGTCTTGAAGAAGGAGAACCAACAGCTGAAAAAGAGTAACAAGCTTATGGACGACCTGATAAAGAACTTGTACTCTCAGGCTCCTCAACTTCAAGCTGGTGAAGTGGATAAAGAAAGAGAAGAAGAGCAAGTTGACTTCGAACTATCTGATGAAGAGGAAGATGATGAACTAGATGAAGATGCTGGTGATGATACAAAGACGAAGAAAAAGGATGATAAGGATGATGATGGATCGGATGATGGATCTAGTGATGGAGACGGCTCCGCATTCGATAGTAGTGATGATGATGATGATGATGATAAGTTTTCTTACGAGAAACGTGATTCGGATAAGGGCGGTGAATCGAGCTCGAAAGCTCCTGGTGAAAATGTTGATGATGAAGATATTTTCTGGAACGACAGATTGAAGTCATTGTCTGAAGAAGATAAGAATAAGTATCGTCAGATGTTAACCGATCGAGTCTGGACGATAGACATGACGAGCAGGTTTCCAGAAATATTTGAATCTAATAATAAACTCTTCGAGTTGGAATATGATGACCCTGATCTTGAGGATGGGGAAGTGTCTGCAGCTATTTCGAAAGAAATTCTGGAAGGTTTAGCAAAGCAAGTGGGTAAGACGTTAGAAGAATTACTTGCTGATAATTTTATTCCTAAGATTCCTGAGAAAGAAGCTGGAAATCACTCGGATGATCGTGATGTTCCTGCATTCGAGGAAGTCGAGATGGAAGATATTACGAGCGACGAATATCCACAATATTTCAGAACAAATCAAGAATGTGGATTTTCTTTCTCAGACGAACTGCTAAACCATGCCGAGAAGCTTGCAAGAGATAAGAGCAAAGTCTTTGAAGATGAAATCTTTAAAGGGCATAACAAGCCACGGTTCGAGCAATCAGACAGCTTAAAAGAGTTGTTAAAGAAGCTGAAAGAAAAGGAGAATAATCGTCCGAAACCAGACATTCAAGGCAGCTTTTACAAACTTCACAATAAGATTTTCAAAGGTCGTGCATTGGCCTGGAAGTTTGTTAAAGAGTTGAAGTGTTTCGCAGTGAAATGGGAGAAGGGGATCTTGTATTTTGAGAAGTTTCATCACTTGAAGACCCTTCCGTATTGGGCAATCAGAGACATTTATCGTCACCGTTTAACGGGAGCGTCAAATAGTCAGATTACTTATTTTGCTGAAAAGATGACGAGAGAAAGCCGAACCAAGTGGGACTTGTTTACACCACAATATCCAAAGCGAATCGTTCACAAGAAGGATATTGATTTGATAACCGGTACGCCCAAAGTGACTTTGAAATACAAACCACCGAAAGTGTTGAAAAAGATTCCTTTGATGCCTATTCCGCAACACTTTGCCAAAGACTTCATCTGGTGGTATTATGATTGGAAGATTGCAGAGGCCGTGATCGTGTTAAAGGATGGAGAGTCGAATTATAAGAAAGCGCATATCTTTGATCCCATGTGGTTGATAAACTGTTCACATGAGGATATCATCATGCTATTCTATAATCCGATCTACTCAGATGCAAAAGATGCTGAGCAAGCAGGAAAGTACCAACGTGTGGTATTTCTGTGCTTTGCGTTTGATATTAATGCCGGATGTGATTATGATGTGAAATTGGGAAAGTATGTGGAGAAGCAGAAGGTGCCAGGGCTGAAAACGAAGAAACAACAACAATTTCAGGAACCGGTGTTGACCAGAGAACAAATGATTCAAAGGCATATCAGAATGTGGAACAAAAGGTTGGACGAAGAACGACGAACACAATCCAAGCAATAGTCGAGGGGGAGTTTGTAGATGCAAAAGTGCGACTAGAGCTTTGGATTGTAAAACACATTTTGGTTTGTTAATGTCGAAGGTGCGAAGGAGTGAGTTTAATGGTGCGAAGGAGGAGTTAAAGGTGCGAAGGAAGTATGTTTGTACGAATGAAGACATAGATTATTGAAGAACTTGGTTCGACCAGTCAATGTGGGCGAACCTGCACATTCGCATGAATGATTTGGGCGAATGTGCAGGCCTATAAATAGGTTAAGTTCATTTTTGAATGTAACTTTGATGATTATTATTCCCTCCTCTTTCTGAAAACTCTCTCTAGATTTTGTTAAACTTGTTTTACATTTAAACCTTGATTGTAATCATTATTCTACATGTAATCAAGTGTTTTATGAATGAAATTGATTGAAAATGATGATCTGCGTGTTTGAATCTGTTTGATTATTACTTTGTGATAGTTTTAGGGTTTCCGCACCTGAAACTAACTTGTTTGATCAATCTTTGTTTGTTATCGATCCTAATACGTACATACAGTATTGTGTATTCGGTATTGCTTTCCTTGATTAGTAAGGCTAGAAAACTCTTAACGGATGACTAACTTATCTTTAGAAGATTTACATGAGATCATATCAGCTGCTCGCTAATAAACGACTTGAGGTGGTTAACGTGTGTATTCGTGTTAGCTTTCCGTATAGTTGTCATGTTAGGATGCCCGAAAGGGACACTAACTGTCGGAAAATGGGAATGTTGATCACACGCATTTATTTCATATGATATGTAGATGACATGCTAGGATTGATATATTATAGTTTATATAGTTATATTTTGTATTTGGAGTCTTACATATGTTAGTTAGATATTTTATAATTAATTTAGTTTAAACAACTTCAAACTATCTATTCCTACTGGTAAATCGGGGATAGAGTTTTAGTACCGTTGCTCCGCGCACGTCCATGGATCGATATCTGGTTCTTATCTGTACATTACTACATATATGACGGGGTACACCTGCCCTATTGTGTGTGTTTTAATATTAAGGTCTAAACCATTTTTATAAATATTAAAGCAAAACGTGTGTTTATTCATTGTAAAATTATGTGTATATCCGCACACGTCAATTAGTTACGTAGTCAAGGGTTTATTGTTTGTCAAGTAATGAATTGAATTTGTGATTGTTTAATTCTGAATTTCAAGTGTGGTTTTGTATGAACTATTTGGTTTGAACGTTTATTGAATGATTTGCTTGTTTTGATTTCATCAACCATAGAGGTTTAATTATTGGTATGAACTATTCAAGGGTTTGTCTTTCAATCTTATTACTAATTGACATATTGTTAAGTGATAATCAACTAATTCAACAGTAGCGGTCTAGTTATCGGCTGTCAGTGAGGTCATTAATCAACTTACAATGTTAATCATATTTAACCACAAATCATGTCTATGTGATTTCAATTGACATTTCGTATAATCCTTGGCGATAGTAATTAACCGGGATCCTGGAGAGGTCACCCTTTCTCATAATTGTTCACAACTCATTTTCTTTTAAGTTGTTTTAGTTAATTCCAATTTTCTCAACAATCCAACTAATCGATTTTACATTTCTGTCTATGTTAATTTAGTAATGACTGAATTACAAGTTTTGTACTTTAGGTTTATATCTGATTGCAAAGAATGTCCTTTAACTTTATAATTGATTGGTTTTGTCCTTTAACTTTTAAAATCTTGCATGTTATGTCCTTTATGGCTAACTTGGTTAGTTTTCTCCATTAAGTTTGGTCACGTGACCTGCACGTGAGGGTATTTCAGTAAAATCCTCTTATCTTCTTCCCCAATTTATAGATCATAAATCCTCTTATATCTCTCTCCGCACACAACAAGCAGCCACCCTCCACCACTTGTCACCACTTGCCACAACCAGCCATCACCACCACCTGCACGAATCTCAACACCAGACCGCCACCACCAAACAACCCCTTGCAAACACCAAACACCCCCTTGTCACTCCAACCACCACCACCACCACCGCGCAACCACCGCCTCTTAATCGAACAAACGAAGAAAAAAAGAAAAAAATTCATCTGCCCAAAGTGAAAAAAAAGAAAAAGAAAAAAAGACTCACCTTTAAAAAAAGATTCATCTGCCCAACCCTAAACCCAGTCACCGTCGTGCTCCTCTGTGAGCTCCGCCATTAATGGGGTAGGGTGTGTATTGGATGATGATATCACCATCATGGTGCCGTCGGTAGTAGTGTCACCGGGCTCCGTCGAAGATCCACCGTGATTGACGACCGGAGCCCTATCATCCTTTCCCAACTCTAGTTCCCTCTCTCTAACCTCAGTTGCGTTCCCTCTCTCTTTGACGACAGTTATGCGTAAAAATATCAACCATTCTGGCCGGAGTTGGTACGGAGGTGGCGGCAGGTGATGATACGGAGGTGGAGGTGGGGTATGTGTGTTTGGAGAGAGAAAGAGAGCGAGAGAGAGAGGGAGAGAGTCTTATTCTGTAAAAAATTTTCCTTTTAATACTTTTTTTTTAAATTGGGGAAGAAGATAAGAGGGAGATTTTACTATTATGCCCTCGTGTGCAAGCCACGTGATCAAACTTAACGAAGAAAACTAACCGAGTTAGCCATAAAGGACATAACGTGTAAGATTTTAAAAGATAAAAGACAAAACCAATCAATTTTAAAGTTAAAGGACATTCTTTACAATCGGGTATAAACCTAAAGGACAAAACTTGTAATTCAGTCTTTGGTAATTAAATACAACACTTTCCACAATACTTCTCGATGTTCGACACCCGACTTACCCGATTTAATAAGGTAATTGAACTTTTATAAAACACTTATTTTTTATCGGTCCTTTGACGCCGATCACCAACTTTTAATTCTTAATCTAACCACTAGAGGTTAAAAAACAAGCAAAATTATATTATCACTTAATAAATTATAAATATATAGAAAAATTGCACTATCTTCAAGTCATTCTTATCATCTAATACTATTTTCAAAATACCCATAGGACCATACGCTAATAAATTTCTTAATCTAATGATGGCCCTTTTAAAGTGTTACGTCGGCTGAAATAACAAGTTGGTAGGCTGCTTACTGGCTTCACATGCTTTGTTTACATTAGGTTTGTTGGTGGATATGGAAAGCCTCTTGCTTTGCCGTCACCTCCATTAAAATAACTAGCCTTATATTTGTATTTTTTTAGTTACTCTTTAATTTTCAATTAGAACCCTTTACTCAAAAACAAATGTAACCTTATCAATACCCTGCTAACCAACAGATTAGGTAAATACAGCTTAAGTTGGGCCGGTGATGGGCTCATATCTTTGATAGTTTGATATAAGTATTGTCTAGGAAACTTAATAGGCATCTATATCTATCTATCTATCTATACATGTAATAAACCAAAGTCATTTTAATGACATGGCATTCAAAGAGGGTATTCTCTTTATTAAGTGTGTCATGTGTCATCCCATGTGGTAAGACCTTTATTTTAGAAAAATAATAATTTAAAATTTAAAAACAAAATTAGATTTTTATCTCTAATGTTTCCTCTCATAACTTTTAAACATTAATATCTTTTATACACGAGATTTTTTAAAGAAAAAAATACACCAAATTAACGGGCGTTTTATTATCTTTCCAATGAGTACCATAGTGCTATATAAAAACGGAGAAAAAAACGACTAATTTTTGTAACCCGAGAGGTTTTGTGGGTTTGGGTCGGACCTGGGATTAGGTGATACCCGACCCAATTACCCTTTTTTATATTAGAATATGATAAGTTATGGCAGAAATTTGTTTAAAATAATAATAATAATAATATTCATTAATCATATATTGGCAAGTCATTAATTATGTTGTCATATTAGATATTTTATTATGTCATATTAGATATTTCAACCCGGGACGCTCTCCAACAGGTAATTGCTATGTTTTCTTTTTCTACCATATTCTGAAATAGCTCAAATCTTATTGTATGCAGTTAAAGACCTTTGACTGAATGTATTGGTGCTAAACAATCTATGTCCCCTTGAAGTGCTTGAAATCGTAATATTCTGTTTTAGGTGTTGATGTTGTAAGGTGAAATGGATCTTTTGGTATTTTTTTTTAAATATCTAATGTAAGTTGATACATAGATGCCATTTTTATAGTTTAGATACTTCTAATTTTATTCACTTTACTTAGATTTCTTAACCCGGGACGCTTCCGGGGTATAAGCTAGTATTATATATATTCGACCACCATTTTAAAATTAACTTTTGTAATTAGTAATTTTAGACTTAACCCGATAGTTTTTGTTTGAGCGGCAACTCACACACTATCAAATTCTACTACCAAGGTTCACTAACTTGGTGTCTCATGTTACTTGAGACATGAGTGGAGTGTGGAGACACCAACACTCCATGTCTCAAACATTTATTATTATTTTTTTTTCCAAATATTAATTTTAAAAGGAAATCTCCTCATTGGTTGTTCAACGTTCAAATAAAAAATAATAATAAAAGGAAAACACCTCATTGGTGCGTCTTTGAGGTCCCGGTGAAGACGGGGACCGGGGGGAGGGGTAACAATACTGATTTCTGGGAGATTAACATGGACCTTTGTATGACACCCTAGGCAAATCTCACATCGGCCGTGGCCAGGAGAGATCCTTGGTTCATAAGTAATCCAAAGCCTCTTAAATCACCAACGTGTTTTGGGCTTAATGCTAGTGGATGAGAGGAGAACTTCACAGTTAAGCGTGCTCAGGTGAGAGTAGTATCAGGATGGGTGACCTCCTGGGAAGTCTCCATCGGGGCGACCAAAAACAAATCCGTGAGCTCTGGATGGGCAACCCATCGGGGCAAAGCGGACAATATTGGTGGTGAGAGGGGCCGGATGTTACAAATGGTATCAGAGCCACTCCTGTGCCGTTCGGGATGGTGGGGCAAACCTCATCGAGGACGATGAGTCCCTAAGGGGGGGGGGTGATTGTAACAGTACTGATTTCTGGGAGATTAACATGGACCTTTGTATGACACCCTAGGCAAATCTCACATCGGCCGTGGCCAGGAGAGATCCTTGGTTCATAAGTAATCCAAAGCCTCTTAAATCACCAACGCGTTTTGGGCTTAATGCTAGTGGATAAGAGGAGAACTCCACAGTTAAGCGTGCTCAGGTGGGAGTAGTATCAGGATGGGTGACCTCCTGGGAAGTCTCCATCGGGGCGACCAAAAACAAATCCGTGAGCTCTGGATAGGCAACCCATCAGGGCAAAGCGGACAATATTAGTGGTGAGAGGAGCCGGATGTTACAGGGGGAGTGTAGCGATAGTGAGACAGAAGAAAAAGGTAGGACCGGGGTGATGCCCATCTATACACCACACAGCCTAATTTGTCCACCAACCATCACCACTTGTAAAGACATTTATTTAGCACTCTACTATCTATCCAAAGACCCTTTGGTAACCAGAATCCAGATAGTTAATTAGGAATATTATAAAAATAAAATTATAACTATAATATATATTCTTATTAACCATGAATAAGCTTTAATTACCAACCCTATTCGCTACCTCCACTAAGTCATGACAATAACCGAATCTTCAATCCAATAATTGCTAGCTTAGAAATTAAACAATAGCTTGGAAAAATCTGTATATTGTTTTCTAAACATTTATATATTGTAGAAAATGGAAAGTTGACCGCAAGTGGGCAAAATAATATCTGTATCTTGTAAGGGTTGACAAGCACTCTTGCTTTAAAGTTTAAACGCGTTTGTGACTTTGTTCTAATGACTCTTGGTGACTCATGTAGGCCACTTTGTGCCTCGGTTGACTGATACATAACATTCACTAGGATGCTACACTTTGAAATGCCCGGTTACTCGGCCCACCAGCCACTCCTCACTGGCGCTACCCCGCCCTGTCTTCACAATGTATCTTTCTCTCCTCGGCTCCAACCTTGCACTGCCAACGCTCACTCTCACTCGGCCGTTTCATTATTTTGCCTGCCCAAATCTTGATCTTGATAATGGAATATGACAAAGGATATACTTCACATCTCCTTACTAGCACCAGTGTATCCAGTTAGGTATTTAAGTAAATCTGTATCACCAAAATAGTTAATAACATAACACTAAAATACAACAATTATTGAATCAACCAAAATATGTCAATTCATTGAATAGTTAAACTCGAAATAACACTTAAACGAAGAATTAACCTCGAAAATTTTCTCCTACAACAAGATCATAAGAGCATCTCCAATACCGGGTGCCAAATAAGGCCGGACACTCAGATGCCACACTATTCAGACACCTGCATTGGAGGCAAAATGACATTCATAGGATATAGTTACTAGTAATTCAATTCAAAGGATAAACAGAAAGATTTTATAGGAATTTTTTTATAACCAATTGTCCTTGTTCTGGAATGAAAGTAATTTATTTCAAAAAAAAAAAAAAAAAAAAAACACGGTATATATCCCAAATTCTTAAAAAAATTGTCCTTTATACGTATTTATGTTATAAAATTTCGTGCAAGAAGTAATACCGTCACTATTTATGTTATAAAATTTCCTGCAAGAAGTAATACCGTTTGACTTAACCGTAACCGACTGCTTAATTCATTGGTTGACTTTTCTTAGTTAAACTTAATTTGTTTTCCGTATACTTAACCCTTTTAACTCTACCTAGATGCCACATCATCTATTTTTTCCTCATTTCACTCAGTTCAATGGTTTAACTTCACATAACTATATCATTTAATGGTTTTTGGTGTAAAAAAGGAAATAAAACTAATTCAGTCTCTCAACATTAAGTTAACATATTAACAAATAGCCTCTTTAACGCCCCTTAACACAAAGAGGGAGTGATGTGTAATGCAGGCTAAGCAGTTAATGCGGTAAAATATCGGTTATCGGTTTTCACAGTGAGATATCGGTGGGATATCGGTAGTTATAAGTATAAGGACCAGATGTGAACTAGTAAAGATAAGGGGTAAAATGTTTAAATACCTGAACTAATTTTATATTTTTTATATAAAATACTAGAAGTTTAGACATTATGTAAAGTATTGAAAGGTAGAAGGGTTATACTTGTACATTCTAAACTTATTTTAAACCCTAAAATGCTTATACTTTCTTCCAGCCGTATACTTTCAGACACAAACCCTAATTCACACACACACACACACCCCTTTCGCCTCCTTCAACATAACAATAATAATCATCAAAAACAATGGGAGCGATGGTGAAGCAAAAACAATCAGCACACACGGAGTCAAGGATATCCCTACGTACCCTCAAACTTCTTCACAAAGGTTCGTTTTTCTGTCTTTAGTAAGATCATTTGCTGTTTAACAAGTGGTTTCTGTCCTTTTACTTTCATCTCGGTTTATCGACCGATATTTCTGAGGTGTATCTCGGCCGATAAATCGCCTAGATCGGCCGATATTATCGGGACCGATATTCCAACCGATATTTGGGACCGATATATGACCTTAGGACCGATAACCGAGATACCACCGAGATATCACCGATATATCACCGAGATTGACTGCTTAGAATGCAGGTTAACATGTCATGTCACCTTTAACGTCCATATGTTAGTGTACACCCTGCGGCCTAACCAAAGGATTAAAATTTAAAACCTTTAGCTTTCCGGTTAAGAAGGTCAACAAATTAGGTGTGAGAGCAAAACTCAAATCATTGTCCACAAAATTCATTTTAAAATAAATAAATTCACACTATCAAAAAGTATTATACAAAGAATCCATCACTCAATATCTATCTATGTATACATAGTAATCGATCTAATAATGATCTCTACCGTGATCTAGACCTTAACCGGATCAAGCAAACAACCGGGATCTTTTAGCCGGGTGAGGGCTCTCCACCTCATCATCTTCGAATCCCTTGAAAATATATTCCGGCACAGCCGGAATATTCAAGTCAAAGCCACGTGGCTGGCTATGATTGGACGATGTAACGCCAACGCTACCTTCGTAGTGACACCTTTTATGCCCACCCAATGCTTGTCCCGTAGGAAAACACTTGTGACATATGGTACACTCATGACTTTTCACACCACCAATAGTATTATTATTACCACTACTTGTGGTGGTAGTTGTTGAGTTTGTTATAACTACTAACGACTTTTCCACGTCAGCAGCTCCACTAGAGTTGTTGTTGTGGTTGTTGTTTTTTCTATGGCTAGCTTTGTGGCCACCAAGAGCTTGATAAGACCCAAATGTTTTATTACATACGTTACAAATGTAAGCATGTGTGGAGTTGGTTATAATTGAATGTTGATGAGTTGATTGAATTTTGGAATCAGACGAACTAGCTGGATTGCGAGTATCGCCTCGTGCAAGAAGCATGAGGCAAAGTGCGAGGTATTGCTCCTCGGTTGGTGGGGTTTCATTTCGCGGTCGCTTGGAGCGTTTTCCCTTAGTCCATGACTCCAAATAGCGGAGATGGTTAAATGAGTCTTGGCGGAACAACGGCGCGGGTGGTGCGGTTGGAGAGTTTAAGGCTTCTAGTGCCATTAGATGTGGGTCAATATTAAGTTGTAGAGAATGAATGGAGATGTAAGAAAGATAGTGAAGTGTATGAAATGGGGGTGGGTGTATTATGTATATATAATTGGGGGGGGGGGGGGGGGGGGGGGGGGGGGGGGGGGGGTTGAGTGTAGAAGTTGCGTGAAGAGTGTGAGGAAAGTTGAGTGACAAGTGGTGAAGTCGGTTATGAGTCTTTGGCTCTTTGCGTGTTGAGGTCACTTCATTGTGGGCGTGTAACAAACGGCTGGCTGGCTAACCAACTATGTCATAAATGTTTTTAAATAAATAATAAACAATTTAGTCTTGGTTTCTGACTTAATAAGATTAGCAATGGATAAACTTTACTTTACTAAAACTTTTTTAATGGAATTGTATGATCTTCATTTTGTCTTAGCTAGGTACATGTTAATATACGGAAGGTACAAGCTCTTAAGGTAAAAATAAAATGAATACAAACTATATATGTAATCTACAAAAACTAAAACAACAATTCCAATTTCCAATCCCCCTTCCCCTCTCCTGTTTCTTTTGTATGTTAAAATGGACACTAGGGTTAAGTCCCAATCGACAATCAAACTAAATAAAAAACTTAAAGAAAAGGAGTAAAATTGAATGACTCTCAATTTTATTAATCAGAAACTAACTCAAAACTGATTACACCTTCTCTTAATTTTAATCATAACTTTAATCAGGTTATATAGGACAATGACTTGGCTATAATTAAAGTAGGACTCAAATTCCTAACTAGATACTAATAGAATAAACACACATGTTTATCTAACCTATCTATTATAAATTAAATACTTATGACTCATTTAATTCATCTCTAATTAACTTGACCAAATAACCATACTAATTCATATGCTCGAACTAGCTGGCCCAACCAATCTCATACGCTGGCGGACAAGAATTATGTCCAACGTAGGGGGCATTTAATATTGTGAAATGTTATAACCAGCATCATCGATGTTACATCCATTCATCTAGAATGAAAAACAAATAAGACTTCAAAACATAAAGTGATGAGAGAAGCGAAAATGGGTTGAACCTTCAACCATAAAGAAGTTGGAAAAACGATCAAAGAACAAGAGGTACTAAAGTTATGGAAAAGAAGAGAAACGAAAAATATATTTTCAACCACAAAGAAGTTGGAGAAAAAACCATTAAAGAATAAAGAACTATTAAGGAAAAAAATAGACACACATCCGTTAGGTATGGCCATACCGATTTGTAAATGATCAAAGATATTTTGTATTACCAAGTAATATAATGTGGTGTCCATTCAAGTGAATTGGTTTTTGTCATGTGGTGTACATTGCTAAAAGGGTTACGAATAGATTTAGTAGGTTTGTGAGTTTGTCAATCAAAGATATTTATGGTTACTAGTGGGGTGCCCGCGCGATGCGGCGGGAATACAACAATTAAAGGTTGAGTCGAGCTAAGGCTAGCTCGAGCTTGACTTGCACTTCCTACCGAGTTGGCTTGGGTTGACTCTAATTTAAAATCAAGCTGGAATCTTAAACTCGAGCTCGGCTTGATCAAAATCGAGTTGGCTTGCTTAACTTGATTTGGTTAGACATTGCAACTAATTTATCATGAGGGTCAAACATATAAATTATTCTTGCCAAAAGGTTAAAATTAATTTTTTTGCTTAATTAGCCAAAGGACCATGTATGTATATTACACAATTTATTAACTCTTGTACGGCTTATGCCAACTGACTCTTTCATAGGAAACCGATACCCACTTTTTAATCTCTATTAATGTTTTGTTTCAAACATAAGTTAATAATTATGTCAAAAACAAATAATGAACTTCGATGTCTGCATTTTTGTTTAACGAAGAAGAAGTTGAGCCAATTTGGTTGAATGCCTGTTTATGTTTACCTGAGATCCAGGTCGATGTTTGAATTGTCCCACCCATGTCGTATGTTGACCCAATGTGGGCTGGGTTACCTCTTAGGCCATCACCTACAATGCAACCACTACATATGCTTATCATAATATATCTAACCAAGTATTTTAGTTTATGAGTTGTAAAAAAAGGATGAAGATTATCAAACAGTTATAAGCTGTAAGAGTTAACAATTTATGAAAAAATGTAGAGTAATTAGAGGGTTATAGTTGCTTTAAACTACGTTAATAAGATTTATTAATATTATATACAGTAAAACTTGTGGACTTTCTAAGCATTTCTTTATATAAATAAAATATTTATTTTATTTGGTAATCTACGCAATGTGTATAGCATTTACATAGAGTTAGTATTGTCGTGTATTTATTATTGTTGTTTTGTTAACCTAATATCTTGTTCACTTCAATATAATTAGTCTTGCTTTTGTTTTGTTCTCTGTACATGACATGACGAAGAGAGCGTATGTAAGAAATTATAGTAACTTTTACTCGTAATAAATGTAATGAATACAAGGAAAGTTAATGCATTTGGTTTTGTAACAATAACATGGAAGCCATCCGTGTTGTGACGTTCTAGTTCGAATGGATGTGAATTAGATTAGAGATTCAAATTACAACATCAAATTACCACAAACTGTCCTAGATGCTAGAGTCCATTGTCACCAACATACATGCGAAATCAAACAAACAACGAGCTTAATCATATTACAATACGAGAGTGCTTTTATTTGTGTTAAGTCATTGACATGTGTCATGATGCACGAATTTTCCATCGTTGTCCACAATTTCCCTTGTAATACACTCTGCTTCACGTCCTGCGTGTTTCTCGTTTAAGCTATATCTCAATGAGGAACATGAGTTGTTAAAGTTTATCGCAACATGCTACCATTTCATGTATTCTCAATGGTTATTCCTAGTAACCACTATACAAGGTATGTAAACATAAGAACAAAGATTATAAAGAGAAAGATAAGATGAAAAATGAGAGAGCTCTTTATCAATGAGTTATACCAAATACAATAAACCTATATTATAAATGTAATGAATACAAGGAAAGTTAATGCATTTGGTTTTGTAACAATAACATGGAAGCCATCCGTGTTGTGACGTTCTAGTTCGAATGGATGTGAATTAGATTAGAGATTCAAATTACAACATCAAATTACCACAAACTGTCCTAGATGCTAGAGTCCATTGTCACCAACATACATGCGAAATCAAACAAACAACGAGCTTAATCATATTACAATACGAGAGTGCTTTTATTTGTGTTAAGTCATTGACATGTGTCATGATGCACGAATTTTCCATCGTTGTCCACAATTTCCCTTGTAATACACTCTGCTTCACGTCCTGCGTGTTTCTCGTTCAAGCTATATCTCAATGAGGAACATGAGTTGTTAAAGTTTATCGCAACATGCTACCATTTCATGTATTCTCAATGGTTATTCCTAGTAACCACTATACAAGGTATGTAAACATAAGAACAAAGATTATAAAGAGAAAGATAAGATGAAAAATGAGAGAGCTCTTTATCAATGAGTTATACCAAATACAATAAACCTATATTTATAGAGATACAACATTAATACAAACTTAATGGTGTATGGGAGTTAGAATATAAATAGTCACCATAATAAATATGTTTATTACAAAGAAAGATTAATTATATTACAACTCTTTATATTGAGTTATACCAAATACAATAAGCCTCTATTTATTGAGACATAACATTAATATACAAACTTAATGGTATATGAGAGTTAGAATATGTATAGTCACCATAATATATATGTTTATAACAAAGAAATATTAATTATATAAACTAAATCCTTTTAGCGGTAGCAAAAAAAATGCCTCCTTTACTCAAGGTTAGTGATAATCTTTACTCCAAGCGAAGATTTAGGAACAAGTGGTAGGTACAAGCATAGAAATTTTCATCCCACACACTTGTCTGGTTGGGATAAATAATGAGTGCTAAAATCCCTAAGGATAATCTTGAACTCTACCTAGATAACACACAACTCTTTTTATCAATTTAGAAAGAATGTAACTACCTTAGATAATATAGATTAATGGTTTTTTATATATTCTTAGAACTTACTGTTTAATGTAAATACTACATTTGATCTTAATATTTGTTAATGTTTTTTTTTTTTTTTTTGTATTCTCAAAACTTGATATTTTTTATTTTAATTTGTTTCAATAATCATACAACTCTTAGGCTTCTACGGTTACAAAGCAATGAAAAGAATTAAAGCAATTCAATAATCTTAATTTCAAGTAATGCAAAATGAATGTGATCATAATGTATATAAAATAATTATTCATTATTCAATTTAATATTTATATGGAAAGACAATTTTGCCCTCTTACTAACTTCATTAAGTTGTTGTACCATAAGCATAATATGTAGTATTTACTTAAATTTGGTTGGAATCATTCTCAAATGCTTTATAATACAGTATAGATAAATATAGATATAGATATTTGCTAAAGAAAACATAGAACTCATGTTGATAAAAAAAGTACTAAAGAGTCAAGAATCAAAATCAAGGGAATAAAAACATAAAGAGATAATACGTATTGAGTCTTATAAACAACAGGTAGCAAAATGTTTGATACGTATAAAAACTGATACTTAAAACAAAAATCACTTCTGCTTTAGGAAATCTTTATAAGAGTATAAGGAGATGATGAGACCTTTCGCGTTATCCCCGGTGATCTCGAATCCATCTTTTGCCATTTAGAGACTATTAATCCCACCTGTCAATTATCATCAATCACCATAAATCCACGAACTCATTTTTTCCATTAACCCAGTTTTATGGTTAAAAAAACTATTTGACCAACTAAATCAAGATTCCTAAAAAAAAATACTAATTAACATCACAATGCTTACGTATCAAGCTTCAGTGGAAGTAATGTTTGCGTATCAAGCTTTAGTAAAATTCCATAGAGAAAAAAAAAAGAAAAAAATAAATAAAATGAAATATACGGATAGGAAATAATGTTTGCATACCAAGCTTTAATGAAATGCCATAGTGAAAAAAAATGATAAATAAAATGAACGATACGGTAAGGAACCTGTGATGATATAAGGGTTTTGAGGCGAGAAACCAAAGAATTAGGTTTGGTGCTTTATGTGATGATTCTTGTTGTTGTTGACTCCACATAGATGATATATATAGATATATAAGAGGAAGGAGTTACTAATGAATTGATGATAATGATGATGAAAGATTGATGATTATGAGAGGTTGATGATTATAAGGGATTGAAAGGTCTCACATTTAAGATGCATTATAGGTTGTATTTTGTGTTCTAAAAGTTGGACATGAGGGTAGAATTGGGATAAGATTTTAGGATGTGAGGTAATGGATTATGCTAAATTTATCATTCTACCCTTCTAAGTGTCTTAAATGTCCATAAAGTTCCAATTATACCCTCATTATATAAGTATAATTCAATTGTACATATTGCTTTAATAGTTGGATGCTTGAAAAAATTACAAACTTGGTCATCACTCCTCCTTAATAAGATAATATAGAATATAGATAATATAGATAAGTTTTAGTAATAACGTTTATTGTGATTACATTAAAGGGGTATTTAGTAGGGTCAACTTAACCTACGCAGTGTGACAAAAATAAGAAGAGTGAGAAAAATACAAAAAACACAATAGATCACGAAATATGACACAATGAGCCACAAATTACAACACAATGTCAAAAAATATAACACAATGCTAAAGAGAAAAAGACAATAATGAATCGCAAAAATGACACAATGATAAAAATTAAAAAAAAAATACACAATGATATAACATACATTCTAAAAACTACAAGCTAAAAATTCGCCAATGATGTTGTAGCCTAGTGGTTGCAATGGAGATGGGAAGGTTTACTCACTTTGTGGGGTTCCTGCCCTGGGAGGTCACAGGTTCGAATCCCACTCAGAGTAGGGTTATTCTGAAATGAGAGGCTGGACCTTAGGGTGGCCCGGGGACCGAACCTGAAGGGTGCGGGGCTTCGTTATGGGTGGTACCGTTGGCCGTTAAAAAAAAAAAAACTAAAAATTCAAAAGAGCGAAAACTTAAAAACTAAGATCGTAAGATTTGATAAGACGGTTCCAATACCGCTTGAAAGAGTACATTTGATACATTTCCTACAACTTTCTTTTTTTTATTTGATTTTATTTAATTAACCTCTTTGAGTTATTGGGTTCATATTGTGGTAAATGTATATAAAATAACAAGTAATTGTATTTAATATATAGCATAGAAATAATAAAAAGCAAACTATATTTAAACCAAAAGTCGACATGAAGTATAACGGGTCAACTATAGAGAAACTGACCCTACACTAATAGAAGTCATCTTAAAATTAGAATAATTGTACTGGTCGACATGAAGAATGCCATATCCAACAAGTAAACATATAAGTTGGTTTTATAGATGAAACTGGTTATATATTCTTGTAACCCGATTTTACAAGGCACCACACACTATAGCTTTTCTCGGATTTGGTCGTCGTTCAGTTGCTCAAAGGCATTAAACGTCACTTTGGTTCAAATAGATCTCTCTTGATTTCAAGAATGTTTTTTTGTTGCAAGCACAAATTCCCTTATTTTTTTTGAAAGGTTTAGATCAATAGAAATCCTTATACAACCCTAACCTATTGGTCTCAAGTTCGAATCCCTACCCACGCACCGGTGTCCTCCTTGCCTAAGCTCAAACCGTCACGGTGAATTTTTTTTGTGGTGTGCATGGATTGAACCTGTGACCTCCCCCCAGGATGGGAACCCCTAATGGAAAACCCACTCTACCTCAAACCAGCTAAGCTGGAGATCATTGGCGCACAAATTCCCTTATGTTTGGGGAATTCGTTGTTGCGAAAGATACTTGAACCAATAATAATGCTTAATGTCCTTGAAAAACATCCACAATTTGTAGTTTTACAATTAAGTCAGATTTAAACTCAGCTTCTTTCTACACCTTCATCTTTTTATTTAATACTTCCATCCATTTTCTTATCAGCAAATAGCAAAATTACAAACGGCTAGGGCTGTTCACGAACCGAGCCGATCCGAACGAAGCTTTGCTGAGCTTGGCTCGTTTACAAACCGAACCGAGCGGAGCGGCTCGTTTACAATCGAGCCAAAAACCGAACGAGCATTCTCCGAGCGCAAATTTTCCGAGCGAGCGCGAGCGAGAATCGAGCGAAGAGTAATATGGACGATCATAAAATTGCAATGTTTCCTTCGATGTTTTCATTGTACGGTGACAACTAAGGTCGAAATGTTCGATGATAACACTAATATTGAGATCCTAGTGTCCAAGGATGAGGTTTAGATTGAGGCTAGTGAGGTGATGAGCATACGACAGAGAACATTTGTTGCATTATGACGTAGGTGTGATATCCATCGATAATTAGCAATAGACGACTAACAACATAAAGAAGTCAAGATTGTCACCTCATGACTTATTGTTTTACAATTAAATCTAGTGTTAAATTTTTTTATTGAGTTAAGTGGGCTATTATATTATGTTTGCATATACTAAGCCAAATCCAATAGAATGTTATATATAAAGCCATAAATTTATCTGTAAATTGTGTGTATATCTATTATGAAATAAATAAAAAATTATTCGGGCCGAACCGAGCCGAGCGTACCTTTGCTCGTGCTTGGTTCATTTACAAACCGAACCGAGCCGATCGGCTCATATACAACCGAGCGGAAGATCGAGCGAGCATTTTCCGAGCAAATTCCGAACGAGCGGCGAGCGATCGACGATCGCCGAGCCTTTTGAACAGCCCTACAAACGGCGGACCCATGATTTATTTTTTTTGAGTGCGATTGGGGGGTTTAACCATACTTTCAAGGTGTGCGATAGGAATTTTTGCCTAGAAAATAAGAAAATACACTAAAATTTTCTTTTTACGGGTGCAGCCAGCCCCTTGGGCTACACTTGGGTCCGCCCATGTCCAAAGGGTAAAAAAGAAGACAATGTAAAAAAGAGTCATTTACCAATAACATTTACAGCATTAGCAACCACAAGGAGATTATACATGAGAATCACAATCCACAAGTAGTATATGTTATAAGACAATACCAAGCAGTATTATAAGCAATATATTACAAGTTAGAAGGAAGAACAGTGACTGTGTGTGTGCAGTTAGAACAAAGATTAAACATTTCATATATATGTCATGAAAAAAAAATTGAAGGGCGAATGAAACATGCTATAGCAGGAACACAAAACAAACAGAAACAAAGAACAAAATTCAGCATTGCAACAATGTATCAGTTATAAACTACAATATGATTAAGGGCATTACAAGCACATTACAACGTAAATTTTCATTAACGAAATATTGGGTTGTAACTTATATGATTGCACTCTCTAGTGTCTAGCTAGTTTGCGCGTTGTTTTTATAAAATTACCTTGCTGTTAACAAAAATGTAATTCAACACATTTATAACAATATTCATCTATATTACACCTGGCAAAACAGGCAGGTCGGGTCAGGTTGGGTGGCGGGTCAAAACAACAGATATTTCAGGTCATAATAACTTACCTTAACTAACATGTATTTCTGTAAAGAGATAGCATATATGTAATGAAATTAAGGTGAATTGCCGTTCTAAACAAAATGTAATCAGAGTATGAGATATACAAACACCAATATCAACCGGCTGACATTTCAGGTCATGTTTGGGGTGACGGGTCGTTTTGTGTCGACCCATTTCTAACAGTTTAATTACGCGTTTGATTCTATTAACGCGCTTAAGAAATGTTTAAGCACCCAGGTGATCAGCATCTCAATATAAATTCCAAATAAACTCTATGAATAATTTTAAACAAAAAAAAAAAAAAAAAAAACCATGATAGTATATACAATCTAATTAATGTCACAGCGAATGGTAATTTATGGGAGCATATAGTATCGAGTCAGTTTAGTTATGCGATATCCTTTGGATGCAACATTGAGAACACTAACTTGCAACAAAATGGTACCTGGAATCCACATAGCTCTCAACATCCCACAAGAAGGAACCGAATGTGACAGCTTCCAACACAAGTCTCCTTAGCCCACCGAAGCTGATCTTAATAACCTCATCTTTGGATGAATCAACCCTTCCATCAGGTGTGATCACAATCTCGGGTCTACCAAACAAAGCTTCGGTGTGTTTCTCAATAATACTGACTGCTTCTTTAGATCTAATTGTAGCGTATCGTTGAAGTGATTCACCATCGAACGACATCACATAGTTCTTCAGCCGAGAAGATTTCAATGCTGGCTCGGAGTTCGGGAGTTCAGCCCATGAAGTGACTTCGGGGTGAGTTTGTGGAACCCGCTCATCTCCTGCAACTTGCTGCTGAATGTTACTGTTTTCTTTAGCAAGGCCTTCGGGAAGGATCCTTGTAGTTTTCTCAAGCTGGAACCGTTGGTCAACTCGTTTGAGGAAGTAACCGTACATCACAGAAGCTGCGTATACCTGCCCGACTCTTAGTTTGCTGATCTCAGCGATGGATGTTGAATCACCTACACGGTTTCCGAGTATCAGGGCCAAGTGACTTTGAACCATTTCTAGAGCTTCTGGAGAATGAAGGAGCTCCAGCTTGTCATCTTGGCTTGGCCATGTGGGAGGCGAGCGTGTCACAGATGGGATTAAGGAAACATTTGCATCCATGAACTTCTGCACCAACAACGCGTATAAAATCTCCTCAAGAGCCGTCTTCCTTTCATTAGCTTTCACCTCAGCTATCCTCCTACAAACAAAATAAGTACGCACATGCACGATGTCGTGCATTAGTATTAAAACAATAACTTGGACAATGCCAACAAATAAACAACAATTCACTCACTTGTACAAAACAAGATCAGTGCTTGCGGCAGAAGGTTCTTCATTTTGCTTCTCGGCATCACGGTCAGTTTGAAGCTGTTCAAGCTGCTGATCAATTGCTGCTGGGACCAGATGCGGGTGGCTAATTAGAATCTGTGAAAGGAACTGCCCGATCGGAGACTCGAGTTGGAGTGGAGCAATTGGGGCAGTGGGTCCAGTAGAATCAAAAGACGATGAAGCTCTGATTACATTTCTCTTCTTTTGACTATGAAAAGATGCACTTTTGAGTCCCACTCGGGGGTGAGAAAACGAAGGGAATCCCTGCTGAACCAACCAATAAAGAAAAAGATTAGATCTTTGAAGTTTTAACTAATGACCGATTGATAGTAGTGTAAGATTATGTTTAAGGTTATGGGCTGTTTGGTTGATTAAGTGCTGAATCATTAAGATGGTCTGAATGGTTAAGAGGCTCTGAATGGTTAAGAGCTGAATCATTCAACATCCCTTATTAGCTTAATGGTTCAGCACTTAATCATTCCATTCAGATGCTAAAACAAACAGTCTGAATGCTGAATGATTCAGACCTGAATGGTTAAGAGGTTGATTAAGAGGAGTGTTAAGATTATGTTTCCCATAACAGCCTAAGACTACATGGTGTGGGGGAGTGGAGGAGGGGGGGGGGGGGGGGGGGGACCACACCATGTAGCCTAGAGGTATCATTCCATCTTCCACTCTTCCTTTCCCGTCCCACCTACGCCAATGAATTTCTATCTGCAGCTGTGAACTAAACCCATGAAAGCCGAAAACCAACATCTTACATGGGTTGTTGAGGTCTAGCGGCAAAAAAAACATAACTTTATTTGCGAATCTACATAAATGGTTCTACATATGAACCCAACCAATCTATCTAATATTACCCAAAAATGGCAGACTATTTAACACACTAAACGATTACATAACATTCATAAATACGATTTGACCTACCAGAAATGCGATCAGTTGTTTATTTCTAACATTCATAACCTCATGTCATGCTTCATCATATACACACAATAACCATACTAGGCTGAAATCAGACCTGGTATTTACTTAAATATTTCTTGCAAACAGGCAATAACTGAGTAGTTCAAGGTCACCATGATTCGGCCACTTAAAGTCTTAATATACCTAAAGAATAAGTCTAAACCTCAAGCATATTCGCAAGTAAATACTGAATCTCCCCACTTCCCCCCTTGGTTCATTAAAGATGAAAAGCATAATACTGACATGAGGTTATGAATGTTAGAAATAACTTTTTAACTTCGAAAATTGACATTCCCTTTAACTTTTTAACTCCAAATCCCTAATTTATAATTCAAAGAAAGCCAAAAACATAATACTGACATCATCAAGCAAACCCACAAAACCCTAAACAAAACATAACATAAAAAAACCATCACACATATGAGTTATCCACCTAAAACAACATAAATGTACCTTATTATTCAAAACAGTAGCAAACGAAATAGATGGATTGTTATAGCCCCTAAAATGGGTTATATTCGATGGTCTGATACAAGTACCGAACGGAGATCGAACAGCAGTTGCTGATTCCATCTCCAGTTAAATAATCTGAAACCCTATATACTTAACGATAGCTAATTTGTGAGGTAGGATATTGATAAACAGGATGATGAATAATAATATTAATGGATTAACCAGCAGAATGTGGAGATGTGTTTTTAGAACGTTTCGTTCATAACCCTTTAACTATCACACACTTACATATGACACTCGTTTTTTATGTAGTTAGATTATTAATTTATTAGGTTAGGTGGGACGAGGCGTCACCAGATTTGGTCATTGGTACCTCACTGCCAGCATGGTAACACCGCTGCCACCGGTGCTGGTAGAGTTCCCGTGGACCAAATTCTGGTTCTATCTAACGGGATAGAAACCTGACATTCTCTTTCCAAAATAAAAAGTGAGTGGTGCAGGTGAGTTCTAGAGGAGAGAGAAAGTGGGAAAAAGATATATTATTATTAATATTATTAATATTACTAGTGGGAAATCCGCGCGTTGCTACGGGATGGTTAAGATAAATGTATTTTGTTTGAACAATGCACAAGCGTAGCCGTGTTAGCCCACCAAGCTGTAGGAAAAGTGTAAAAACGTAATTGTCTTTGAATGCGAAACGATGTATATGAAATTAATCCATTTCTCTTCATTATTTAAACTTTGAAAAGAAACTATATTTTTTTTATATCCAACATATACGTTCTTATAACTTTTCATGACACACTATGTAAATTGTCCAACCATATGTCCTTAACTTCCAACATCTAAGAGATGATGTGTACACAGGACACCCAAGTATAAAAAAAGATTTCACTATATATGAAAATAAACTTTGATCATCAAAATTCAGTCATCAGCACTGTTCTCAAAATCAAATATGAGCATAGATAATTTTTATTCGCAAATATTTCTATATAATTTTTCACAAATTTAGACCAAACCACCATATGGATACGTATTGTCAAGCATGAACTCAAAACCAAATATAAGCATAGAAACCAAAACAGAGTAGATAAACCAAAACACAACCATTCGATATCAGTATAAACAAGTAAACAGAGAAGTAAAGAAGTATCAACAAGACATTTATTTTAATAAACAAATCAAGTTTAATCTGGAAGATGAACTTGCAGATACAATCCACTTTCGGATTGTGTCGACGTTTTGCCAGATTTGTTACAACATGATTACTCTTTTCAGTGTCCTCAGTCGCAGCTTGTTGTTCTTATTAAATAATTAAAATATAAAAAACCTTATCAACAGAAAATTAAAACGTACCGTACTACTTGGTGTTGTGTGTGCGTCACTTCGTACCACCATTAACTCTCTGCAAAGATAAAGTAATTTGTTTCAGCAATTCTCATGATGAACGACACTGAATATTTATATAAACATATGCAATTTAAAGAAAGAAAAAAAATGTAAAATTAATATTTGTTGAATATAATTATTTGAAGCTTGTGGTAAACCTTTATTTATCTTTACTACATGGTACAAGTATCTTAATGCATTGAAGGGTAATTTAGGGAAGATTTATATGACATTTGAGGGTTGAAGCACATGACTTTTCACATCTCATCTTAACTTTATCAAGTTCGACATGTTTGCCCATTGCTCACTCTTTATAATGTAGTAGAGATTATTATTATAAGTGTGAAAATAATTAATTAATTGGTAAAGAACCTGTGGAGTGTTGTCTTTAAAAACTGTTTTAGTGAAGTGATTTGACATTGTTGGTTAAAATCAGTGAAGTGAAATAAAAATCGGGGTTGCACCCCCCCCCCCCGGTCAGAACTCTGTGTATTATAAATACTGAGTAAATGTAATTTTATATATTAAATAATAAATAAGTTATATTTAAAAAAAAATTATATATGTGTGTTGCACGGGTTAAATAAACACCATCGGATGTCACATTGTATTTCATTAAATAAATGACAAATTTACAGTAAGATGACAGGTAGACGTGAAGTGAGTTTCAATACAAACATTTGTTGTAATAGTTAGGTTCTAATTGTTCAAGGACTAAACTGTAGTTTACGCTTCACACAAAAGCTGAAACCCATCGATGGTCAAATAAGAACCACTCCATTCACAAATCAATTTAGCACTCCACCAAACTAACTAAGAAGAACATTTTTTTTTTTTTTTTTTTTTTTTGAAAGGCACCTAAGAAGAACATGACAAGTGCTTTTTTATATGTAAGTTTTTTATTGCAAAAAAAAAAAAAAAAAAAAAAAAAAAAAAAAAAAGACACAACTAAATTTATAAAAGATAAAAAAAAATCATATAAAAAACAACCTTTTCCTTTACATCAAAATAGATAAAAAAAAGCAAATACTAAAAATGTTTTTTTTTTAGGAATATGAATAGAGAGATTATATTATAACTATCCTTTTCTTTTAAAATTAAGTAATGGCATTCTCATCATTTGACATGTTTTTTTAATCTAAATATGATTTTTTATAAGGTTTGCATTTATTTATAGTAAAGAATATTTTAGGCTTATATTAGTAATTAAAATTAAAAGTTTAGTTGAAATATATATAAAAAAATAATTATTGTTATTTGCAAATTAGGTGGAACTAGTTGTATAAAATCACGCGCGTTACGTGTTTTACAGTCAAGATTTAGATGAGGTGTTAATCAATCAATGAATTATACAATCGAAATTCCATTTTGGTTGTAAACATTAAAAAAAATAAAGAAATCTACACATAAGGTAACACATGAAATTGATAACGAAATTACATAAGATTATGTTATTTATATTAATAGTAGATAATATAATAAATTTTTTTAATAAAATAATATGAATAAAATAATAGTATATAATATATTAATAGTGTATAATATAATAAAGTTTTTGAATAAAATAATAGTATATAATATATTAATTAGGGATGAGCATACAAGGCCGAATACCGATCCCGTCCCGATCCTGATACCAAACCGAGTGGTTTCGGAATCAGTATCGGTACCCATATTTATGGATTTTTGGTTTCGGTATTATCGGTATCGGTATGGTATCGGTATTTTAAGGTAAAATACCGATACCATACCGGTACCGTACCAATACCGAACCGATACCGTACCGTTCGGTATCGGTATTGTCGGGATCGGTATAAAAAGTTTTTGAATAAAGTAATAGTATATAATATATTAATTAGGGATGAGCATATAAGGCCGAATACCGATCCCGTCCCGTCCCGATCCCGATACCGAACCGAACCGAGTGGTTTCGGGATCGGTATCGGTACCCATATTTATGGATTTTCGGTTTCAGTGTTATCGGTATCGGTACGGGATCGGTATAGTATCGGTATTTTACCTTAATACCGATACTATACCGATCCTGTACCGATACCGAACCGATACCGTACCGTTCGATATCGGTATTGTCGGGATCGGTATAATATATTAATAGTATATAATATAATATATTATTAATAGTATATAATATAATAAAGTTTTTTAATAAAATAATAATATAAATAAAATATTAATATTTTTACTATTCATTTTAAGTACTATTCATTTAGTTGTATTATTAATATATTGTAATGTAATTGTAATATAGGGTGAGAAAAGACATTGCAATAGTAATACTAGGCTTATTTGCATATGAATTATTTTTTCAACAACCTCATGCCTTTTTTTTTTTTTTTTTGTGACATTTGATGATTAAATTTTAATTCTTTAAATTATAAAACTTAAGTTTTACATGTAAACAAAAAAAAAATGAAAAAGTGTTAAAGAAAACTTAATAACATTACTTGGTAAAAATCGAGTAATTATATTGTTTTGGAAGATAAATTGTGTGCGAATTCCCTATATTGAAGAGAGAATCTTAGGGGTGAGGCTAAATAACGTGGTAGACGTCCAAGTTTGAACGAGACACTTGAGTTTGTGGCTCTTGTTTTCTCTCCCCTTGTGGTCAGTGTTTGCTTCACCGTCTTGTATTGTATCTTTATTTGAAACCATTAAAATCTTATTTATTGATAGTATGATCGTATCTCTTGTCCTCATAAGCTATTTGCAATAAAAAATATTTGACTTTTCTAAACAACTTAGATAACTAAAGATAAGTAAGGTTTATATACTAAAAAAAAAGAATTAATGATTTTGTTTGATTATAAAATCAAAGTAAAGCTAAACTAAGTTGCAAGCTAAATAAGAAATGAGAAACACCAAAAATATGGAATCACAAGATAGAGAACAAGCAATCACTTACGTATGAAGTTTGCTTTTTTTTTTTTTAGTTATAAACTTGTAATTTCATTTTTGTCTATTGAGAAAACTATGCTAACTATGGTGGAATGACCCTATTAAATGGTTGTGGGTTCAACTACAGGTTTTTTTTTTCTTTTTTATGATGTTGTGGTGGTTGTCGTTTGTGGCGAAGCTTGGTTCTTGAATTGGTGGTGCTCGACTCAAATTTTTTTTTTATGGTAGTGGCCGGAAGATCAAATCGGTGGGGCCGGACTCAACCCGGACTCAATTTACCTACGAAAAATGTAAAATTCCACAACTATGCCAAAAAACGGTGGGGCCGGGCCCCCCTCGGGACTTAAAAAAGCTACGCCTCTGGTTGTTGTCGCTGTGTAGATGCTTGTCACATTGCGGTTACAACCAGTTGGTCTCGGGGGTTAACTGTGGGATGTATCACAATCGCCAATCAGATCCAAATAGGTGAACCCATATCCAAATCGGCTTTAACTACTATAATCCCAAGCCGGTATAAAACTGGTGGATCGACACCCAAACTGAACTGGTTTCATCAAAACCGGTATTACTGTCTAGTTGGTTCGGTTGTCAAAACCGGGTTCAAATAAAAAACATTGTTCTGTTTCGTTTTTTTTTTTTTTTTTTTTTTTTTTTTTTTTTTTTTTTTAACTCTACTCCACTCCTTGTCTCCTTTAATTTCTCTAGCCTGTTTCCATGTACTGGGCTTCAACTCAATTTATTAGACTAGTGCTGGATCAAACTATTAATTCAGCCCATATACTGTTAGTTACATCACTTAAAGCCCAATTGTATAAATTTACAATTCATTTACAATTAATTAAGGTGAAGCCCAATTTCATCATGTATTTGCGTTTGAATCTAACATCTATATTAAATTTTGTTTCCACAACTAAAACCAACTTACACTAGATAATGATAAACGAGCAACAAGCTACGTCGCTATCCCTTTTTAAACATCTGGATCATGTTTATTTCTTGGTCTTATATTGGCTTAATACAAAACACATCTATATCTTATGCACATAAGACGCATTTAAAATGCATCTATAAGTTAATCTCGTGTGCCTTCTCTCCCACTCGCTTACCTTCAATATGGATTTAGAGTCTTTTATAATCATGCTAGTATGCTACAGTTTTTATCAATAAATCTTGTATTAAATTCTACCTAAATCTTGTATTAAATTCTACCTTCAAATTTTGTTGGGGTGTTTGTCTTATCGTTGTTCACATATAGATATTCCAATTCGGGTTGAATCAACTTGATTTTTTTTAGGTTGGCTACTTGCAGGGTTGTTTGGTTTATTAAGTGTTGAATTATTAAGAGGTCTGAATGGTTAAGTGTTGAATCATTAAGTTGCTGAATCATTAAGTTGGACCTCTTAATGGTTAGTATTCTTGTCTCACATTGGTAGGAGAGTCTCATTAAAGTTCAACCTAGTTCAGTGTGTTTAATGGTTCAGCAACGTCTCAAATCTTAATGGTTCAGCCTTAACCATTCAATTCAGAAGCTGAAACAAACACGCTGAATGCTGAATCATTCAGCGCTGAATGGTTCAGAGCCTCATTAAGAGGCTTACCAAACAGCCCCTGAATGGATTTAATCTATTTTTGCTTGATGAATCTGTGGTTTGAAAAGTTGATGAACCCTTAAGGTTTTTCTTATTAATCGGCATTTTCTCTTGTTAGACATTATGACAGTGACACATGTCTCAGGAAATAATTCGTTGTATTGGTCTTGGGTACTATTTGTCGTTAAACGACCCGATCATCTGGGTAAACCCAATGACAAAAGGCCACCCCATGCCCATAAATGTAGACGGCACCGGTGACCTAGCCCAACTCCATTCCAGAGAAAACTCATTGTCCAAATGTCTGCTGAGGTAAAACCTCTAGCTAAACCTAGAAAATTTAGTTGGAATGTCATTTGGCTACCAATACACCACAAATTCATGGGTACTATTTATTGTTAACATATTAGTTGGAAGCTGTAGTTTTCTTATTACTAGTATGTTTTTTTCTTTTTCTTTATGTGAATATGCATGATTAATTACATATGTTCTTTTAGAAAGCAATATTCTTATGTGAAAAACATAAACTATCTAGAATGTTGTTGTCGCACGAGATGCACTAACAGCTTCTTCTGATTCTGACCTAAAGCACATAAAAATTATTTAAAATGACATGTTCTAACGTCACCTTGCCTTGCATGTTTTGGCAGGCTTAGATTCAAATGAATCCGACCTACAAAAAAACATCCTGCTAACTAATGTTAGCGTTGATGTAACTGTCACTAATTAATGCATTTTCCAAGTTCGCAATCTCGTATATCAGAATAAGTGCTTAACCAGCTGCAATTCGCAAGTATCATCATCCTTTTGGTCACAAATGTTTAAAAATGTAGTGACCTTTGCAAAATGTGTCATTTTATATGATGAATTTTTATAATGCATCTTAAATTTAATATAACAAACTTTCATCTCCATATTCCTAATCTATAACTCATTAATGACCTTTATCCATCTCCACCACACCACTACTGATTAGCAATCTAATTTAAATCTATGATGAGGAATGGTCGAATGGATTCAACAGCTGACATATTCTTATCAGGACCAACTTGATTATAAGGAGAAAGCTGAAAGAAAGTTCCTAAACTTTAAACATGTATAACTTGAGCTACAATATGGCTAGAGTTCCAGGCATAAAGGGCACCTTTTGATAATGTTTTGTTATTCAGTTTCCATTATTATTTGTGTTTCTGCAATTCCGCTCCATGTCCATCTATAAACACCATAAGAAAACATATGAAGTCTAGATCGAAAACTGAAACCCTATTATGTAAACTAGTGGGGAATCCTCACTTCGCAGCGGGGTAATGATATAATAACCTGATAAATAAAATAGTCATTTGGATATTAAAGATACTATAAAGGTTATTTCCTTTCAAATTATAATTATAAAATGTAATATATAAATTCATAAAACAATTAAGCTTTCATTTATTTTTAAAATTTTAAATTATAATTGATCAAATGCTATAATGTGTTGCCAAGAATCGTAGTAACCTAAAGGTATATTTACACGAGATCAAATCTTGTGAATTGTTATGGCTTATGACGTTTTCAAAATTCAAGATCATTGCATGTTTTCAAAATCCTTGTGAATTTCATGCTTCAAATAATTGAGTTTAAATCATTATTATTATAAAAAAAATATTAAATACAATCATTTATAACTTAATAAACCTCAAATCAATAAAGTTATCTAAGTCCATAATCTAAGTTTAGAAAATAAATTTAGTTTGAGGTTGGTTTGTTTCTTAATGTTACTTCAAATTCTCAAGTCTTTGTAATTAAATTGATTAAATGCACACCACCTCTTTGATAATTTGCTTCATGTTGACAATCAAACTATTATCTCATCTATGTTTCTATTAGTTCTTTCACATTCATATTGTTCATGATTGCTTATAGTGTCCAACGAGCCATCAAGCACAACTAAATGGAAATTGTCTGTGAAGTTATGCACTAAGTAATTACACACGTATGCTCAACTCATAATTGCCATAGGCTGATATAAGATGTACAACTGAATTAATGCCTGCATAATATCATTTTTTTAATTATGATTAAAAGTTATTTTTATCATGTAATTTGTTTCGTACTGGATTTGACGGGCTAATTTTACTCTTTTAAACAAATGGTCTATATTGTCCATAATAACATCCTTTTTGTTTACTTTATCTACTATCTACAACACTTCTTTTTACACTTAGTTATTGCATGTTCATTATTAAATATCATATAATCACTTGATTCACTTTTAAAATACATATCCAAACACCCTACTTAACCTATTGTTTATCTTTGTACAACTTAAACTAAAAAAAAAAAAAAAGATCACATAGCTAGTTGAAATAGAGAAACTCCTATCACATAAAACCAACAGCTACAGTGAATAAGATTGTTGAGATGTGCTCTTGTGCAAAATATGATGATCGACTTAATATTAAGACAACCATTAACCCATCATGCATGAATAAACCCACAAAACTAGTTCATGAATCTGGCCGGCCAGTCTCGGATTCGAAAAACAGCAATAACTACAACTATTCTGGTGTGGATGCCGCTGCTCGGTGGTGCGGTTCATTTTTGGTTTGCCAGTCATAGAGCAATAACGTAGTGACCGTATATATGTGAAAATAAGAGATGACGGAGGCGGTCCTGGCTGGTCATAGAGTTGACCGTGACGAAGGTGGTGTGGGAGTGATGAAATGAAAGCAAATGTGGTAGTGATCAAATACAAAAGGTGGTTTGCAAACTTTCAGGGTGGCGGCAGAAATTGTATGATCTTTGATTCTCGTTGCCGACCATGTGAAATGAAAGCATAATTAATTAATAATCGTGATTATATAAGGATCAAATCAAAGCATGTGCGTCAGTTACAAATTGTGAAGGGCATTGATTCAACCTGTTGTTAATAATAATTGAGGGTTACGAAAACGTACAGTCAGAAGACGGAACACCTTCCAATCCTTTTCTCCTAATAAATTGATTGATGATTATTAATGCATTTGTCATAAATAGAGGGTGTTTGAGATTGTGTTTTGAATCTAATTTTTAGATTATTACGTTTTGAAAACGTAGATAATCAATTTTTAGGCTACCAAAACGCAATAATCTATAAGCAGTTCTACCCCTGCTTTTCCAAAACGCATAATCTGTTTTGAATAATCCATCCCAAACACCCCCATAGTAGTTTTTTAATAATAGTTTATTAAATATGTCTCAAAGATAAAGTTAAAAAACTATTTTGTCCGTCCAGAACTCTTTATATAATAGTATAGATATGGATAATGAACCAATAAACACAAACACATACGGGCAATTACCTCCAATTCTCCAAACTAGTGCTACCCAATGTCGTCCCATTTTGTTTAAACTTTAAACTGCTAGAATATTTAAGATTTTTTTTTCTTTCAATTCAGTATTTTAAAATATATCTGAGCTTACGTTTACAATTGATTGGTGACCTATTCACCATCACCGTTACAATTTGGTTCTTCTTATGATTTCCTTCTAAAAATTGTATATCATAACTACAAAATAACATAAAATTGCAGTGTGTCAAAAACATCAAGAGTGAAAAGGATCTCTTTCAAAGGAAGAGAGACATAAAAATACTCTTGCACAAACAATCAAATTATGCATGGAATATATCATAATATATTGTGGATTTGTGCTTGCATATAGGGCCGCAAACGAACCGAACGAATACGAACAAGGCCTTGTTCGTGTTCGTTTGTTAAGGAAATTATGTGTTCACGAACAGTTCATGAACACTTACCGAACGAGATTTGTTGTCCGTGTTTGTTTGTTAAGAAAACTGTCGTGTTCGTGTTCGTTTGAGTCCGTTTGTTAATTTTGTTCATGAACGCACACGAACACAAACGAACATTAATGAACACAAATAAGTGTCCATGAACACAAACGAACACTAAGAAGTGACTCATGAACGGAAACAAATGCAAATGGACATGTATCAACTTTCGAATAAGATCGAATTTACATATACTGAGTAATTAAGTAGATCCACCCAAAATATAACCTAATTATACAAGCATACTTAGTACTATGGGTGTAAATGACACGTAGCGGCTCGAGAGCTACCCGGGATCGGCTCGGTAAAAATCCTGAACAAGCCGAGCCTTAACGAGCCCGAGCCTGAAATATGGCTAGTTTAGTTTTCGAGCCCGAGCTCGAGCCCTAGATACAAAGCTCGATTGGGCTCGCGAGCCTAAACGAGCCCAAACATAATTATAAGTTTTTTATATATCTTTTATAATTTATAGCCCACATCTCCAAAGCCCAAGTCCTTATTTCATAGGCCCATTTGATAACAGTCTCAAGCCGAGCTTTTGCGATCTCGAGCCGAGCTCGAGCTTTTGATTTTGCTAGCGAGCCGAGCTCGAGCTCGAGCTCGAGCTTCATAAAACCATAACGAGCCGAGCCCGAGCCCAGTCAGGCTCGGACTCGGCTCGGCTCGTTTACACCCCTACTTAGTACTTAGCATAATGTTGGTAAACATAGTAAAGTGGTGTCTCAAAAAACTAAGCTCGCAATTTAAACATGACGTCTTCATTAATTATTTATTTAAACTTAAACTCTTCATTGGTTATTTATTTAATGCTTATACTAAAAGCTTAGTTTATTAATCTCTTTTAGCCATATGCTTACCTCCCATCAATTATTTATTTATTTGGTTAAAATAAATAAAACATAAAGAATATAAAAATTAAAAAACCCTATTAAACTATCGAACACAAGCGAACATGTTACCGAACGTTCACGAACATAAACGAACGAACGCGACCTCTGTTCATGTTCGTTCTTTTAACTAAACGAACAAAATTTTTTGTTCGTGTTCGTTCATTTACTAAACGGACGAACATAAACGAACTTCCCGCCAAACGGTTCATGAACTGTTCGCTGAAAGTTCAATTCGTTTGCAGCCCTATTTGCATATGGTAATCAACAATACAAAAGCAATGGACAAAGTTGCAATGACATCCCTCGTTTCATTTTTTTACTCCTTTAATTATTGGACCATTTATTATGGAGTTTACACAAGCTCTTATATCTTGACAATTAAGGCTATACTAGTTTTTATTCCGGGAGCGTCCCGGGTTGAAATATCTAATATGACATAATAAAATATCTAATATGACAACATAATTAATGACTTGCCAATATATGATTAATGAATATTATTATTATTATTATTATTTATTTATTTATTTTAAACAAATATCTGCCATAAGTTATCATATTCTAATATAAAAAAAACGAATCTCTGCGCCGGGGTATAAATCTAGTGCCATTACAAAATATTATATAATGTCAAATGAATTCGGAAGTTTGTAATCGATCATTCTTCTTAAAAGAACTAACATGAAATACGGAAAAAAAATTATTTATTGAAATATCGAACGCATTAGTCTAAGGGTTATGTGACGTGTTAAAAAAATTCATGGGTATATGATCGGGTATATAGTTCGGGTATTTGGGTATGTGGTTTCGGGTAATTGGGTCGGGTATCACCTGATCCCAGGCCCGACCCAAACCCACAATTTTTTTTAAACTAATCCCAAACCTGACACAATACCAGTTGGGTTAAAGAAAATAGTCGTTTTTTCTCCGTTTTTTTGTGTAGCACTATGGTACTCGTTGGAAAGATAATAAAACACTCGTTAATTTGGTGTAATTTTTTTCTTTAAAAAATCTCGTATATAAAAGATATTACCGTTTAAAAGTTATGGGAGGAAACATGAGAGAGAAAATAATAAAGATTTAATATTTACATTTAGTAGATTTGGTATTTAATAGATTATGTTAAACCATATTTAAACCATATTTATTCATTTTTTTAATTGGTCTAGAATTTATTTCTTTTTTTTTAATTGATCTAGAATTGCCACATCACATCTTTTCATATTTATTTCTTTTTTTAATTGGTCTAGAGTTGTCACATCACATCTTATGTGGCATCTCTCAAAGGAGAGATTGCATAAAAGTATGACATGTAGGATTAATCCCTTTACAATATATATATATATATATATATTATCTTATTAAGGAAGAGTGATGTATCATATTGTAATTTTGTCATTGGTACAAGTTAACAAACAACATGTACAACATATTTAAGCAAAAATTTTAAGGGTATTATTGGCATAGTTGTGACAATTAAGACACTTGGGAGGGTAGATTAGTAAATTTAACATAATCCAATACCTCACATCCTAAAATCTTATCCCAATTATGCCCTTATGTCCAACTTTTAAAACACAAAATACAACCTAACATATAATGCATCTTAAATGTGAGACCTTTCAACCCATCCTCTATATTATTATATATACTTAATTGTAATCAATTTCTTGAATGCTAATAGTCTTTTCATAACCTCAAACAAAATCTTAGATCTAATTTCATGCTTTGAAACATTGTTTTGTCCACAAAAAAATTATGTCTTCATTAGATGAGAAGAGAAAAAAATCAATGAGAAGTTAAGACACTTGCAAGATATGGTTCCCGGATGCTACAAGGTATAAAGATATGAGTTAATCTTTATATACATATATACAATTTTTCTACTTGTCTATATGTTCTTTGACAATTACAAAAATTTATCTTCATAATATTTCATTGTTTTGCTCAATTTAAATTTAGTTATTTGCTATAGACAATGGGAATGTCAGTGATGTTGGATGTAATTATCAACTATGTTGGATCGTTGCAAAATCAAATTGAGGTAATTTAATTGTGCAACTAACAATTAAACCAATAAACAAACAATATTCAGAATTATTGATGAGAAAATATTTTTTAAGATTAATTAGTACAGTTTTTTCTCTTCTTTATGCATTTTTAGTTTCTCTCCATGAAGCTTTCAGAAGCCAGCATGTTCTATGACCTATTGACCTCAACTCTACTAAATTGGATGATATGGCCCCTATGAAGGTAACAAAGTGCTTTCCTAACTATCCTTGTTAAGAAGTTATGTATCTTGAATCATATATATTGTTAACTAAATAAAATGGACAAAATTATAAATATAACATTCTAAATTTGCTAATATGTTTCTAATATATTATAAATATTACTTCCACTTACTGCATGGGAGGAGAACTGAAGTTGCAGGGAACACATGGACATGAAGGACAGATGATAGAGATGATGGTTGGAGAAGGGTATGGAGACTTTCCTCAATTTCAATCAACATGGTCTCATTGCACGCCATGAGATAGTTAACTCTATAAATCTATATATGCATGCTCAAATATAACTTTATACCTAAACTATATTTGTTCTAAGACTTTTAAGGTATTTGTTGATCTATTTAATGTTCTTGTTAAACGTTGTATGAAGTGTGGTTCACAATATTATTGTGCTTTCGGCAATTGTATAGTGTTTACGTTCTAATTCTAATTAATAAAATAAATTAAACACTATCATAAAGAGAAAACAAAAACTTAACTATGTGTTAATTACTTATGTTATTTGTGCTAAGAAATAAGAAATCGCCATAAACTCACGCTGACGCTAATGAATCAACCCGAATCTTTATCTTCTATACTATATTATAAAGCATCAGTGAAGTCATTTAGGGGGTAAAATTGTCTTTCTACCTAAATATTAAATTGTTGAAGAAATTAATTTAAACATAATTATAAAATTGATGAGGAAATTAACAATAATGTGGTGACTCTTTACATTCATAACCTCAATGTCTTTATTATGTTTGTATCAATGTTATAGTCTTATAAATAGTGGTCGTGTATTTTGTATATAAATAATGTGGTGACTCTTCACATACATAACTTACATATCTTTCAATGTTTATAACCTTATAAATAATAGTCTTTCATTTGGTATATAAAACATATCAATGAATAAAGTTCTCTCTTCTTTCATTATTTCTTTCTTTCTATACATGATGTCTAAATTCGTTTTCTTATGTTTATATAATTAACTTGTATATTGGTTGTTACTAGATTAACTTTATACGTAAACTATATTTGTTCTAAGACTTTTAAGGTATTTGTCGATCTATTTAATGTTCTTGTTAAACGTTGTACGGAGTGTGGCTCACAATATTATTTTGCTTTCGGGAATTGTATATTGTTTAAGTTCTAATTCTAATTAATAAAATAAGTTAAACACTATTTTAAAGAGAAAACAAAAACTTAACTATGTGTTAATTACTTATGTTATTTGTGTTCAGAAATAAGAAATCGAAAAGCCATAAATTCACGCTCACGCTAATGAATCAACCCGAATCTTTATCTTCTATACTATAGTATAAAGCATCAGTGAAGGATACCCGCAAAATTTAAGTAAATACAACCTTTATTGCTTATATAGTACAATGCTTATTGAAGTCATTTAGGGGGTAAAATTGTCTTTTTACCTAAATATTAAATTGTTGAAGAAATTAATTTAAACATAATTATAAAATTGATGAGGAAATTAACAATAATGTGGTGACTCTTTACATTCATAACCACCGTGTCTTTCATAACTCGATATTTATATTATTTACACATGTTGGTTATAAATGCAAAAAACTATATGGTGGTTAAATCTTGGGTAACAACCCAGTTTTCACAAATTGGTTAAATAGATATTTATTTAAAAACTAAAAACCATTTAACTTGTTTGTTTAATTAAAAGTTACTCATAGTTTTATAAAACATATAAAACCAATATTACCGGTAATGACAATATGATATTTACCGATAATGACAACATGACATAATTTTTTGTCATATTCTCAACTAAGTTTAGTAGTTGTTACCTAAATTAATAGTTTGTTTATATTTATTTTCTACAAGTTCAATAACCATCTTAAAAATAAAATCCATTAACAATATATTTACTAGATCTAGCATGCCTTTAAAATCAAATACTACACAATACATCATGAGATGATCGATAAACTAACAGTAACATGTATCGTGCTACAAATTGTCTCTCCGCAGCAACGCGCGGGGTTCCCCACTAGTATATATATATATATATATATATATATAGGGGAGGGTTATCTTGAGAACGCTAAATATCGCGAGAACCGTGAGAACAAATGAGAAAACTAATCAAAATCATTTTTTTTTCAATACAAACCTAATTATAATCAAAATACAACATTAAAAAATGAATTTTCTTTCCAAATAATTCATCTTTTCTTGCAAAAACACTTTCAAATTAACTTTTTACACATGTGTAAATGAAACAGTTTACACATGTACAAACAGTAAATTTACACATGTGTAAAAACAATTTATTTCCGTATACGTTTAAATTTTTACGTGTAAATTGTGTTTTTGGGATTGTATTTTAGTAATAAAGACAAGTGTAAAAAGAAAATTTTGATTTGAATGGTTTTAGATGGCGTTCTCACGGTTCGCACAAAATATAGGTGTTCTCAAATTAACTTTCCCCTATATATATATATATATATATATATATATATATATATATATATATATATATATATAGGGATAGGTTATTTTGAGAACCATGTTGAGTTGAGAGAACCATAGGAACCATTGTGAGCCATTGATCTTGTGCAATCAATGGTTAAGATTGCATCTTAAGGGTTTTGTCTTCACATGATTAGGGTTTTGTCTTTACATGTTATTTTAAAAACAATAAAGTACAATTAGGGGTGTTTTAGTAAAAACACCATGGAAAGAGAAATAATTAATATAAAACAATACTAATTTTTTATTTAATTATTCAAAATATCATATTTTTTACTATATTTTATTTTTTAAATCCTATGATTTTTTAACACAAATAATAACATAAATTTGACGAGGATAATTTACACTGGTGTAATTATTTACACCAGTGTTAATCTACCATGATTTACACTGGTGTAATTATTTACACCAGTGTAATTCTACCATGATTTACATCGGTGTAATTATTTACACCGGGGTAATCTACCATAAACAAACCTACTACACAAAAATACTAGTGTAAAAACCAAAATCAACATATATACATTCGTATTACACCACCGTAAAATGCCTTAAAACATTAACAAATGTGTGTTACATCAATGTAAAACAACCAAAAAAATATAAAACTCATACTACACATTATTGTGCATCTACAAAAAAAGATCATCATCATCATCCATCAAAACTTCATCTTCTTCAAAACATCATCATTTTCACATCATCTCCCTGCCAAAAACTCTGCTACACAAAAACCATGCTACACAAAAACACTAGTGTAAACCCCAAAAAACAGCATCTATAATCTATACATTCGATATTACACCCTTTGTTTCAGTTTAAAAAAAAAACAAACAAACCCTTGAAACAGAAAACTTTGTTTCAGTTTAAAAAAAAAAAAAACAAAACCTTGAAACAAAAACAAACCACTTCTATAACCACAAAAGTGAAACCATATCTAGAACCACAATTTACACCAGTGTTTTTTTTTTTTTTGAAAGGAAAATAATAATAATAATAATAATAATAATAATAATCTATATACACTTTCTGGTTTTGTTAAAACTTAAATAATAATAATAATAATAATAATAATAATAATAATAATAATAAGGGTTACCTGATCGGAAAACCACCGGAAAAACACCCTCACCCCCCGTCGGACTTCTCCTCCCCCCTGTTGTCATCATCGAACCACCATCACCCATCGGAAACCCGCCACCACCGTCTCCGCCACCGTTCACCACCCCCTACACCTCCAGATCTGTGTTTAGAGACCAAACCCACCACCAAAAATCGACCCCCAACCAAAAACCATCGCAGTCCTCCGTCTTCTGTTCGCACCCCCACCACGAAGCACCACCGTCTTCTGTTCGGACTCCCTACAACCCGTCACCGTCGATGAGAGTGAGAGAGGAGTGTGTGTGTGTGTGAGAAAGAGTAGAGAGAGAGAGAGAGAGCAGAGAGAGAAAGTAGAGAGAGAGAGGAGTGTGTGTTAGAGAGAGAGAGAAAAAGATGAAAAGTGATATATAGATGATGATGATGATTTTTTTTTTTTTAAAAAGAAGATTCTGTCAGGTTTCAAAAGGTGTGGGTGGGGTAGGGTTGGGTTAAATTACTTTTACGTCCTTTAATATTATAATGATATGGGGTATATGTGTCACCTTATTATTGGTTTAGGGGAGTTCTTAAGTTCTCTTAACTCAAGTGGGTTCTCATATGAACCCAATCCTATATATATATATATATATATATATATAGATATAGATGTCGGGTATCAATCACAAAAGAAAAGGCCTTATAAAGAATGATAGGAAACAACCGTTCGACCACACACACTTTTAACTTTATTCAAAGTGATACGTATTTAAAATCGTATCTAATTAAATACGTGTTGGAAGACATCTCAATCTTGTGTGTGATAAAACATGATCACGTATATGTTACGCTGTCTTAGTGCATAGAAAAACTTTAATATAATCTATCTATATATATAAAAGAATTGAACATTGCTGACGTGGCGTGCAATGGTGCTTTCAACCTCTCAATGAAACTGCCACGTGGCATCATAAATCATAATTGAAAGATTTTAGTGTTTTTGAATTATTTCCTTTTTTAATTAAAAAAAAGATAAACATAAAACCTTAAATTTATCTCTCTATCTCTCAATTCTCAATTACTAAAATTAAATTGAGTTATTTTAGGAAAAAAAAATTTTAAAAAAAATTTTAAAATTTTCTCTCTTATGTTTCCTCCCATAATTTTTAAACGTTAATATTTTTTTATATTCGAGATTTTTTAAATAAAAAAATTACACCAAATTAACGAGCGTTTTATTATCTTTCCAACGAGTACCATAGTGCTAGGGATGAGCTCGGGACGGTATCGGTACCGAACCGATACCGATCCCAACAATACCGATACCGAAAAGTACAAAAAATCAATACCGATACCGATTATACCGGTACGGTATCGGTATTTTACCTTAAAATACCGATACAATACCGATCCCGTACCGATACCAAAAATACCGAAACCGAAAACCTCTAAATGTGGGTACCAATACCGATACCGAACACCCTCGGTTCGGTACGGGATCGGTATTTTTTCGGTTCGGGATCGGTTTTCGGGACCGTATGCCCATCCCTACATAGTGCTATATAAAAAACGGAGAAAAAAATGACTATTTTTTGTGGGGTTTTGTTCATACAGGAAAAAAAAACACAAAGTGTTCAGGTTATTCATTAATCATGTTTTTTTCTTTTAAACCAGGTTCTTATCTACGATGTTGAAATTCGGCCCAAGCGCTATGCTTTCATTGGAATTTTACTCTTCTAAAGATGCATAGGTATACTTCATCTAGAGAAGCTAGGAGAAAGTATCGCGCAACACTGCAACACATGGTGTCACCTTATAGCAAAGTTATTTTTTATTTATTTAATTACAAGAGTAATAATTATTACTATTAGTATTAGTATTATTAGAATTATTATATTTTTCAACCCCGGGACACTCCCGGGATAAAAGCTAGTTCAGTAAATATTTTAAAAAACGTATGTTTGTGTGTGTGCGCGTGCATGTGATAGCGGATTAAGAGGGGGTTTTGGGGTTTTCCAGGAACCCCCTCGATTTGGAAAAAAAAAATGAATTTTTTGTGGAAAAAGTTGAAAAATTAGTGAAAATCAACAAAAATTTACGAAAGAAACCCCCTAAAAATTATCCCTGGATTCGCCACAGCATGCATGTACATGCTTGCTTCTTTTTGTCTATATGTTTGTCGCATTTCTTAGAGGGAAGGAACCGTGTTATCACAGGTAGGGGTGCAAACGAGCCAAGCAGCTCGCGAGCTACTCGAGCTTGACTCGGCAAAAAGCTCAAAACGAGCCAAGCTTTATCGAGCTCGAGCCGAGCTTGAGCCTAAAACAAATTTCGTTTATTTATCGAGCCTGGCATGTGAAGCTCGTTAGGCTCGTCGATCCTTATCGAGCCTAGTGTAATATTAGGTTTTTTTAATATTTAATAATATTTACCACTCATTTAAAGTTGTTTAGTAAACGAGCCCTGAGCTCGAGCTTCACTTATCGAGTTCGCGAGCCTAAATGAACTATTATTTATACTATTTTTTTTAACATATTAACTAATAAATACTAAACGAGCCGAGCCCGAAACGAGCTCGAATTGACGAGCTAGAGCTCTTATAACTTAATCGAGCTTGAGTTCGAGCCTGATCGAGCTTTGGCTCGACTCGACTCGTTTGCACCCCTAATCACATGGACGGTAGCCCATCCTTGTTTGTTAAATCCTCTAATGTACACTTTTATTTTCCTCAAGAAGTTCATTTTTTAATTTTTATTATCGAATATGATATCAATTATACTCTATAGTAATTATTTTATTAGTTCCAACATATGCCATATAAATCTCACTTCGACATAACGTGATTCATGCATGCATATACAATGCTTTTTATTATATGCTATATGCTAAAGTGCATGTGAGATCTACATGATGCTACTGAGATCGAGGATATTATTTTAAGTGAATTAGAATTATAATACTAGTCTTAAACGCATCATTTTATCATATACACGATCATTTGTGTAGTTTGTGTTCATATATGGTTCCCAAATGAATAACTTTAAGGAGGTGGGACGTCACTATGATGGTGTTAGTGATGGCTTTGGTGAGCGTGAAACACCGCCTGCAACCACCTCTCATCACAATAATGATGACAATTTTGTTGTGGACGGGTATCACGATCGTGGAGAGTTTTGTGACGTAAGGGGAGAGTTAAGTGAAATGTGGTGATTGGTTGGGTTTTGTAGGTGAGTCTGATGGTGTAAAAGGAGGAATGAGATGGCATGATGTGATTGGTTTTTTTTTTTTTTTTTTTTTTTTTTTTTTTTTTTTTTTTTTGAGCTTCGGTTACATGTGATGTGCATATTTCTTTCAAATCCACAACATTGTCACAAATCCCACGCGACATTAGTTCGTGTCCTAAGAATTCTCCTCTACGCTTTATGAAAACCCCAATGTTGGTGGGATTATACCAATACTAACCAATTGTTTTAGGGTATCCAACGAAAACAAACTTATCGCCTCGGGGATCTAGTATGTTTGAAGACTCAGTTGTTACAAAGGTGTTGCATCCACAAACCTCGAGGTATTAAAATTTGGGTTTTGTCCCATGCCATATCTCATATGGTGTCCTACTCACTATTTTTGGTGGTGCTATGTTAACTAATCTTATAGTAGGTTTAAGAGCAAAAGACCAAAAAGAATGTGGGAGGTTTGTATGACACATCATGGATCGAACCATGTCCAATAGAGAGTTCAATTCCTTCTCTCCAACACACCATTTAATTATGGTGGTCCAGGCAAAGTAAGCTAAGAAATGATTCCACGCTCTTGAGATGTTCTTCAAACACTTAACTAAGATATTCTCCATTTGATCGACACATCTTAATCTCCCTAGAAAGTTGGTTCTGTACTTCGTTTTGGTTCTCTTCGAACTTTTCAAAAGTTTTATGTTTATGATTTATAAGTTAAATATATGTATATCTACTAAAATCACCAGTAAATGTAACGAAGTATCGCTTTCCATTCCTACTTGTTGTTCTGAATGGACCACTTACATCAGTATGTATCAAACCTAACAGATCCTTAGCTCATTTGCCAACATTCATGAAAAGGATCTTTGGTTAACTTCCCACTTAATCAGCATTCACATTTATCAAAAGGCTTCTTTGTTGATGGAATACATTATTCCTTTAGTTTGGAGTTTCCTTAGGAGATTCTTGTTTATTTGTCAAAGTCTTCATTGTCGCAGGCACGTATCATATAAATCCAATTACGTGCCATATAAATCCAATTTTCTACGTTTGGAAGAGAAGTGGTATAAAATGTAAGAACTATGGACCTCTATCTCATAGACCCCATTACGAGGGTTTGCTTTCAAATAATACAAACCATTAAAAATACGCTAAAATAAAATCATCATCTAAATCATACTTGAAACCTTGTTGTCCAAAAGCAAAAACTGTAATGAAATCATCATCTTTATTTTTATTATCAAGTAATAAAATTCACTTTGTTTAACTCTTTAAACAAGATCCTGTTAATTAATTAATTTTCTCAATCTTATAGGCGTTTCGTGAAACAATATATAACTACTAAATATTACTATTTGTCTATTGTTCAAATTGTAGCTCTTTGAATCATACAGTGACAATAACATTAATCAATTAAGTATCAGACACCTGTATCCAACAATTTAAACTAAACATAAAAGTGTGTGTGGGATGTCCAACTTTGCTATAAGAATTGCATGTGAGATAATTAGATAATAATGGTGCGCTTAAATAATTAAAAAGGTAAAAGCATATACCCACACCCTAAAATACACACATCACATACCGGATACTTTGTATGTATTGGACGAAATAAATTAGGATGATAAGTTATATAATTCTAACTATTACCTTCTTTGAGACCTTTAAGGTATGATAAATCCATTATTTGATACGCTTAAATGTATTAATACTATACCATACAATTAGGCTATGATTTGTGGGAAAACTGTGTCGCGTGAGGGGGAGGCCAGTAGGTAACTTGGCAAGGAACAGAACCAAGGCTGGGGCGCGAGGAGGGCGCTTGGGCAATGAAGTGATGTTGATCGCGGGAATATGGGCGGGGGAGGTGAATGATGGGTGTGAGCGAGGGGATGATCACATATGCATTTTCAACCAAAATTGTAATATTCTACACTAATTTCCCTAGTTCACATTTCACATCACCATAACAAATATAGGGCTGTTTGTTTCAGCTCTTAATGGAACAGATGTCTGAATCGATCAGACATAGTTCATTCAGATTGTTTGTTTCACAATCAGATGTATGAATGAGTCAGACATTTGCCTCTGAATGGTTCAAACTCTTACTAGTTTTAGCACTTAATGATTCAGACCTCTTACCGATTTAGCACTTATCCATTTAGATGTTGTCAAACAGCCCCATAATGTTTAATGTGTGTGTAGTTTTAAAGTCACCACTGGTATGCAACACATTTTTTTGTCTCTCACATTTCATCACATTCAGCACAATACATTGTTTTGTAACTGAAATAACATACATAAATATGTTTATTTCCGTATAAACCAAACATATGTAAAAATTAATACAAAAAATACAATCTAAAAGTATATGACAATAGGATGACAATCAAACCTGAACTTGATGGGTAAACCCAAAGCCCGACACATTTGGGACGGGTTTGGGGTCTAGGTATGGTATTAGTTTTTATTTTTTTGCGGTTTTGGGGCGGGTTTGGGATTTGATGATAGACTCGTTTACCCGAACTGATTACCTGATAAAGTATATCCGTTTACCCGATTAGATACCCGATATAATTTCTTATATGTTTTTTAAATATATATATATATATATATATGCATAATATATAGACTTGTCCATCCAGAATGTCATCTTGTACTAAAATTTTCCAAAAAAATAGTGTATATATAGTATTTGTTGTCTATGACCTTATGTCTTTAAGTGTTTTTATATGATTTAAGTATTTTATATTTATACATTGTAATCATTTACATATATATTTAATAATATTAAATGTAATTGGTTAGTAGTTACCTAATAAATACCCGACAGATTTTTGGTCGGATATACCCAATAGGTAAATTTTAAAAATTAACGGGTATACCCAAAATTTGCCGGTATACCCGATACCCAATATAAACCCGGCGGATTTAGAAGAAACATACCTAATCAGGTTTGAAGTTTGGATTACCTAAACCCTCCTAAACCGGACTCATCGCCATCCCTGCATGACAATTCTAAGTTATATAATCATGTTAATCAATTCGTTTCATTTTAGCCGGGCAATCATGTTCTTGTGTACAATACATTAATTGATCATGATTTATGTTGAAAACAATTTTTACATCTTCGGAGCGCAGTGTCAAATTGTAAATCGATCATTCGATCATACTTTTTTCTTCCTTCTAAACCATCATTATTAGATTTTAACTGATGACATACAACATATGATCTTAAAAAGATGCGAGTACTAGAACATAAACTTCAAAAATGGAGCATTAATAATTAAAACTTTAGTATTAAAATACAAGTGTTTACAAAGCACAGGAAGGCATATACATTTTGTTTTCCCATATTTGTAACTATTATTATTATTGATTTGGTTATATAATTAAATTGTGTAGGGAAGTGGAACATGCTAGTCTGACAAATCCTGGCTGTGAGCGTTGTTGCCGGATCTTGGTCGCCGAAGAAGTTCAATCAGCGTCTCCGCCTGTCCACCATCCAAATCATTAATCAATCATTCTTCTTTAAACGACAAAACAACCCACATCATCCCCAACCAATTAGTACCTTTTTTAAAGAAAAATTCAATTCATTTCTTTTTCACGTAACTTAACACGATATTTGCCGCACGCATTATAGCCCAACGGCATCTTGGTGGTGATATAAAATTTAGGGACCATAAGGTTCTGGGTTCAAATCTCACAAAGGGAGTTTTCTTATAATTATGAGTTTTCTCCTGAATTAGTGACTTAGTGGTAGAATATGATCGCGTGACAACATTGGTGGCACGATGATACTCCAGTGTTCCGTGAGTGATTCCAATTTGTTGGCCGTTAAAAAAAAAACACAAGATATTTACTTGTTATGCAAATTATTATTAAAGATAAAACATTCATATACTTCAATTTTCTTATTTGATTTATATACAAGACACGTTGTCAATACAAAACTAACTTTTTTTTTAAACGATCAACAAATCAAACCCGGACACTCTTAAGGTACTATTTCGATAAATTCAAGTACTCTGAAAGTACCCAAATTGTCAAACATCAATTTCGAGGAAAACCCGATAACCCACCCGCCCGTAGACACGACGATGAAATTACCGGTAAAACTCGTCTGTCTCAAAAATCGAACCAGAATCTTTCAAGTTTTTTCAAGTTTTTATTATTGTCCACCAATTTCGATCAAGTTTTTAAAAAGAAACTATGAGACAAAATAGTACACAACTTGCCTATTATAGTGCTTGCCATATAAAGAGAACATGAGACGATTATCTTTTAAATTGTCATATTATATATTATAGTAAAAAAATAGTATTGATATAGTATAAATATTTGTAGTTTGTACAGTTCTCACAATATTGTGTACAAATTTCATTTTTTACACATGAACTAATCCAAGGTGTTTACTTTTATATATCTATTAATATATATAAAAGAATTGAACATTGCTGACGTGGCGTTCAATTATGACTTCAACTTCTCCATGAAACTGCCACGTGGCATCATAATTGAAAGATTTTTATTTTTTTGAATTATTTCTTTTTTTAATTAAAAAAAAGATAAACATAAAACCCTAAATTTACTCTCAATTACTAAAATTAAATTGAGTTATTTTAGGAAAAAAGAATTTAAAAACAAATTTAAGTTTTTCTCTCTTATGTTTTTCCCATAATTTTTAAACGTTAATATCTTTTATATACGGGATTTTTTAAATAAAAAAATTACACCAAATTAACGAGCGTTTTATTATCTTTCCGACGAGTATCATAGTGCTATATAAAAAACGACTATTTTTTGTGGGGTTTCGTTCATACAGGAAAAAAAACAAAAAGTGTTCAGGTCATTCATTAATCATGTTTTTTCTTTTAAATCAGATTCTTATCTACGATGTTGAAATTCAGCCTAATCGCCATGCTATCATTGGAATTTTACTCTCCTAAAGATTGATAGGTATACTTCATCAAGAGAAGCTAGGAGAAAGAATCGCGCAACACTGCAACACATGGTGTTACCTTATAGCAAGGTTATTTTTTTATTTATTTAATTACAAGAGTAATAATTATTATTAGTAGTGTTAGTATTATTCATATGGTTATATTTTTTTAACCCTTACTGACGTGGCATTCAATGGTGGTTTCAACCCTATCTTGATTCTGCCATGTGGCATAATGAAGTGCAAAATATATTTCTTTTAGCCAATTGCTTATCTTTTAAATATTAAAAAGCAAATAATCAGTTAAGATTTGCAATGTAAATATTCGTTTTGAATTTTTAGAAATTATTTAATAGATAATTTACGTAATAAAAAAGACACATCTCTTAATATCCTTTTTTAAAATATTTATTTTTAAACTTTAAAAAAGAAGTATATCTTCCAATTTAAATTGAGATATATCTACTAAAATTTAGATAAATATTGATTCATATGTTGTTATCCTAACATTATAAATAGAACCATTATCTAAAATTCATAAATTCATAAAAGTTTCCACATACACCTTGAGGACATGTAGGTATTCTCCAATTTATCTTTGTTTAGTTTCTTTAATGCTTTTTTTTTGTACCTTTTTGTTTTTAGTGACAATAATAACAATAATAAACAATGTTTATTGATTATGGTTTCACCTCAAATTAAGTAATGGTTTAAAAAGAATGTGTGTTCGGTTTTATACATGTAATGTCCTAAAAGAAATTCATATTTTTGTTTTTTAAAGTTGTAGAAGACAAAAACAGTTTTATTTTATAGCATATCGTTTTAAATTAATAAAGATAAAAGGGATACAAAAATTTACTAAAACCATAAACATCTTGATTGAGTACATAACTTTCAGTCGACTGTCTTATTGGACTATTAATCTTTTGGGCCTGTTATCGGGCCTGTTATCTATTTTATCTTTAAACAAAGTACATGAAAATTGAGTAAGTCAATTTGTAATTATATGGTTATACATTAATATCGTTATAAGTTATATAATCTTTTACTAAAACAACAATATTTTATTATTATTTACTAGATTTAGACAACAATAGTATAAATAATGTCTTCAGAATTTTTTGGGCCCTAATATTTATTATGTAACTACAATCTCAATCGACCGCCTCTCTGTTTCTTCCATTACGACAACGGGGTATCATCCTCACACCTCCACCACCACCACTCTCCGCCACTCCTTTTTCTGCAAGTTGTCACTATAAGCAATTTTGTACGATGTTTATTCCTATGTATAATTTTGTTCTTTATTTAGGTTAGGTAATATTAGAGTTATGTATTTTTTTAGCCTTTATGACATGTATTAATATTAGAGTTATACATTGTTTTAGGTTATGTATTGAATATTGATATTAGAGTTGTGCATTTTTTAGCATTTATGATAGGTGTTAATATTAGAGTTATACATTCTTTTAGGTTAGGTATCAATTAAGTTTTTTAATGGTTACAACTTCCAACTTAAGTGATTATTTAGTTGATTAGGTTACGAATTATAGGAGTCATTAGAATGTGAGAGATTAGAAAGATGTGATAAGTTTGACTCTAATGAGAGACTAGAGAGATGTGATCAGTTTTTGAATAGTTACAGGTTTTAGGTTATGGAATATGAGTTATTACTGATTAGAATACTATGGACATGCAATGATTGTGAGATTTTGTGGTTAGTTAACTTGAGCCATTTGCAATAGGTTATCACGTCAAATTAGATTTTTTAACCCCGGGACCCTCCCGGGGTAATCAGCTAGTTATAGTTATAAATAGTAGAAATATTTATACAACTCTCACGATATTGTGTATAAATTTCATTTTTACACATGAACTAATCCAAGATGTTTACTTATCATATTATATATTATAGTTAAAAAAAAAATAGTATACATATTTATACAATTGTAACAATATTGTGTACAAAGTTCAATTTTTACGCATGAACTAATCCAAGGTATTTACTTGCTTTGTAATATTAGATTTTATACATAACGAGTTGACGCAACCCCGCACGTTGTTCCGAGATGCTGATTATAATTTTTTATATTAATACAACAATACTATATATGATACGAAAACTTTGTTGTTTATACAAAACATTTTCTCTATTTTTGCTTTACCATCAACACCAATCACTACACGAAAACAATTATTGTTGACAAAGTTGAAGTAGTGGAGAGGGATCTTTCGTGATGCACTTGAAAAATTAAAGGTGTTACCAAGTTATAAACCGATGTATGGTGTACAACATTCATATAATGTGTTTTAGTATATGATCATCTTAGGAAGTATATATGTTTATAGTAAAGCAAAATCGCAAAATAAATATTGTAAATAAGTCAACAGGTTAACCATTCAATGAGAAAAACTTTCACTATTAGTTTCTTAAACGAAAGATGATTAAATATCATTATTAACCAATATGTAAAAAGTAATAAAGCGAATATAGAGTTTCCTTAAGATGGCAATATGTATATTCTATCTTATTGATCATAACAAAAAAAATTAAGAAAACATGGAAAAACACTAAATCAACACTATGACACACAAAAAAATACATTCATTAAAAAAAAATATTTCGTAAAAAGCACAAGGTTGTGTTGTTTTTGTGTAGATACATATATAATTTGAATTTTATTAATAAGTTGTATTAAAAAAATATTAGAAGGTGGGAGTGAAAAGTTGGGTATTAGATTATGAAAGGGTGTGATGGTTGAAAGAGACTAAAAAAATATTAGAAGGTGGAAGTGAAAAGTTGGGTGTTAGATTATAAAAGGGTGTGATGGTTGAAGGAGACTCAAGTGTTGGGTGTTAGATTATGAAAGGATGTGTTGGTTGAAGGAGACTAAAAAATATTAAAATGTGGAAGTGAAAAGTTAGGTGTTAGATTATGAAAGGGTGTGTTGGTTGAAGGAGACTTAAGTTGCTAATTGTGTATATGTATATATATATATACTAGTTTTTATCCCGGGAGAGCGTCCCGGGTTGAAATATCTAATATAACATAATAAAATATATTATTATTATTATTATTTTAAACAAATCTCTGCCATAAGTTATCATATTCAAATATAAAAAAAACGAATCTCTAGGTCGGAGTATAAATCTAGTGCCATTACAAATGAATTCAGAAGTTTGTAATCGATCATTCTAAAAAGAGCTAACATGAAATGAGAAAAAAAAAAAGTTAATTATTGAAATATCGAACGCATTAGTCTAAGGGTTATGTGATGCGTTAAAAAAATTATGGGTATATGATCGGGTATGTAGTTCGGGTATTTGGGTATGTTCTTTCGGGTAATCGGGTCGGGTATCACCTAATTCCAGACCCGAACCAAATCCACAATTTTTTTTAAACTAATCCCAAACCCGACACAATACATGTCGGGTTACAAAAAATAGTCGTTTTTTTCTCTGTTTTTTATATAGCACTATGGTACTCGTTGGAAAATAATAAAACGCTCGTTAATTTGGTGTAATTTTTTTCTTTAAAAAATATCGTATATAAAAGATATTAACGTTTAAAAGTTATGGGAGGAAACACGAGAGAGAAAATAATAAAGGTTTAATATTTAGATTTAGTAGATTAGGTATTTAATAGATTAGGTTAAATCATATTTATTTCTTTTTTTTAATTGGTTTAGAGTTGTCACATCACATCCTATGTGGCATCTCTCAATGAGAGATTGCATAAGAGAATGATATGTAGGATTAATACCTTTGCGATATATATATATATATAGATATATAGATATAGATAATATAATATTCAAATATTTACTTGCTTTTAGTACATAAGGTTCTTTTAAGTACAAAATTGTAATTAACCTGCATGTAATGCTTGTGAGATAAGATAAGAAATATGGAGACGTTTATACTTTTTTTTATACTTTAAAATAATATTTTTTACACAATAACAAATTAGGTAGGTAATTTCACTTTTTTTTAGACTGAAAAACCTAAAATAATTTTTTTAACAATACCATACAATTAAACGTAACTTACATAAATCATCAAAACATACAAAAGTAATAGCTTGGGTAAATAAGTTACCTTTTGTTTAGCACGACTAGTACCCGACTGCGACAATGCAACAAGCGGCGGAATCGCTCCTTCACGAGCCACCATAGTTCGATATACCACACTCTCTTCACATATCTGCAATAATATCCCAACCGCTATCTCCTTCTGTCTCTGCGATCCCACCTCAATAATCTCCACCAACACTGGTATCCCTCCTTCCTTCACCATCGCCACCTTCGCCTCCACCGTCTCCACCAATATACTCATCACAAACGCCGCTTTATCCACCATATTCGACGAAAAATCCGCCATAAGCTCAACCAACGGCTTCATTATCCCCGCCTCAACCGCCCCAACCTTATTCTCTTTTAAACAACACAACGAGTATAAAGCGGTTGCTGCGTCCTTCTTGCCACGTATGCTACCCGTTTCTAGTAGTTTTACTAGTAATGGAATTGCTCCTGATTGTCCTATTATGGATATGTTTTTGTCTATACTTGATAATCTTAGTAAAGTACACGCGGCGTTCTCTTTAGCCGTTGGTGTCCCCACCTTTAGTGCTTCAACAATCTTTGTTACCGCTCCAAATGAAGCAAACTCTTCTTTATTTTCCTCGCAAAGGGAAAGATTTAAAATCGCTGTCACTCCGTACTCCTGGAGCTGAAGATCTGAAGATGAGATCAGCGAAATAAGCGGTTTGATCGCTCCTGCTCTCGCGATCTTCAATCTGTTTTCCGGATTGTTTTTCGCGAGGAGACGTATCTCCATAGCTGCTTGCTTTTGATCATCAATTGCATTTGAATCAAGAGCTGATACAAGGTTACAAATTAGGTCGTCAGAGTAGTCCGTGGCGCATGATAGCAGCAGGCGCCGGCTCTCTGACGAAGTAGTTGGGAATTCGCCTGATCGGTCGCTGTTGCAGTCGCTAAAAGCATCGTTTGAATTGGTTATATTGAAATTTTGGCTAAGGAATGAGTAATTTGCTTGGATTTTAGTCTCGGAAACCATAACCGGAACCGTTTTGTGAGCTGTGTGATTACAAGTGATATTTTAGGGTTAAGGACAACCTGTACGGATTATGAAGGGAAGATGAGTAGTGGTAATGATATAGAAGTTGGTATCTATACACGTGTGAAGCGCGTTAGTCTTGGAAGCGTGCATAGAAGCTTCGTTAACTTAAAAAAAAAAAAAAAAAAAAAAATCATTTTGAGTGAAGGAATCCAAAAAAAAAAAAAAAAAGTGAGGTGGCAATTTCGTAAATAACGATAACTTGTACCTTTTACTGTAGAGTGATTATATAATTACGCTAATTATATAAGTACTCTAAGATAATTAGATAATTATGCTAGTTATATAACTACGCTAGAGTAATTACATAACTAGCGTAATTACGTAATCATGCTAGAGTATTATGTGGGCTAACCAAGTTGGTAGAGATATATATCTTTTAAGTAGAGTAGAGGTAATGTTTACAGTTAGAGAATAAAATTAATGTTTACTTATTTCAGAAATTAAGATATTTTTAATAAGTTATATATATTCCATAAAGAAAATGTCAATTCGTATCAAACAATCGTATTGCATTGTTGCATGCATCACAGTCGGGTCGATCTTATAATTTGAAAGTTTCAATTGTTTACTTCTTTCAAACGATAAAATTTTAAAAAACTATATTAATTCCAATAGATTGTGGATTAACGATGACGTTTGATAAAGAAAATTTAATTCAATATGTGTCAATTTCATATTGCATTATTGCATCATAGTCGTTCGGATAATTTAAAAGTTTCTAATTATGGCACAAGACAAATAAATGTATTTGCTAGTTTTGGTCAAGATTATCCACTGAATTCACGACAATAGTTGCACCTTAACAAGTCTTATGTCCTTGCCCGAAACTTTTGACTACACATTACGTCATGTTTAGTCAATTCAATTCATTGTATTATTAGCAATACTTGTATTGTGAAATTTAATGCCCTAACCTTACAATATATTGATTTTCTTGTCTTATTAGCTTACAACCGAAGATCGAAAACTAGTACAACATCTGTAAATGCTTAATAAACAAGATGAATAAGTTACATCTTGTGAACTGTGAACTCTTGATGAATTTGTACAAGGTAGCAAATTGTTAGGCTCGTCACAGAGGAGGAAAGACCACTTTGTAACCACCTTTTTGAGTGAGGATAAGTATTTGTTTAGAGAGAGAAAGTAAGATTCGGAATTTGAGAGTTCGTGTGTTACCTGCACTTGAAATGTGGGTATTTATAATAGTCAGAAAAGTCGTACTTATTGGCCCGGACTTGTACTGTGCTTCGGTGCGTTTGACCCATAGTTGTCAAAAGCGCGCCTAGGCGCGCCTAGGCTCGAGGCGCACCAAGTGCGCTGCGCCCTGTGAGGCGCGCGCCTAGGCACTGAGGCGCACTATTAGGGCTGATTTCCGGCCAAATTCAGACTAAAAGTTGCATAAACCTCTAAAACATCCTAAATGAGTCATGAACAAGTCCTAAACAACCCTAAAACATCCTATAGTAGCCCTAAACAAGCCTAAAACATCTATAGAATCCCTAAAAAATGTATTTTATACTATGCGCTTACTTATAAAAAGCCGTCGTTTTTTATGCGCCTAGGCTCCGGGCTCGGCCTATGCGCCTTGAGTGCGCCTAGCCGCTTTGACAACTATGGTTTGACCACCGAAGCACTGAAGCAGTACTGTGACACCCGGCAAATTCTGGTTAACAACGTTGTCTAGATGAAAGTCTACCTTAGCGAGTCACGCGTATATTGTACTTAACTGGGTTAGTTAAGTCGGGTTATGGTTCGGGAACTATCGGTTTAGTCTAGAGGATCATTGGATGTTGGTCTAGAGGTTCATTAGATGTCGGTCCTTAACCAAGTGTACAAACGGTGACGATTTGTAGGATCGTCAGGGCATACGGAACATACGAGTCTCGAGTCCCGGGAATTGGTGAACGAGTGTGAATATGTGTATTTACTTGTGTTATGTGTTTACAATCATTATGTGACTTGTCGGTACGTGAATATGTGTTAACATATGTTAAAACGGGGTTTAACGCGCAAAACACACGAAACCAGCCCCTATAGGCGATTAGGAAGGCCTAATCGCCTATAAGGGAGGCGAGTAGGCAAACATAGGGGCGAGTAGGGGCTACTCGTGTGCCCTAGGGGGCGAGTAGGCCCCAATTGCCTGAACAATCATGCGATTAGGATTCCTAATCGCGTGTAAGGGCTGCACAATCGCTAGTTACGTCCTGGACGACTAAAAACGACTATAAATACCATACTTGACCTCATAAACTTCATTATACAAACCCTAGTCGTCCCATAACCTGCCCCAACACACACACAACCTCTGGAACGCGATTTTTGATCAAAACACAAGGATTCAAGCATAATCCTTCATTCTTTCACAATTCTAAGGTTTGGTTTCCATCCATGAATCTTTATAAACGTTTTTAATCAATCCCTAATGGTCCAGACCTGTTCTTAAACGAAAAAGCTTTCTGAAAATCATTAATAAGGGTTGTTAATCGGATTCTAACTAGTATACATGTGTTATGGGTGTTTATGATTAGAAAGCTAAGGTTTTTATGATTCATGATGATAGATTAACATGTCATTAGGATTAATTCAGAATACTAATAATATTATGATGATGAAATCTGAGAATTGAGTATTAGGGTTATGATTACGCGTGTTTGTATGATGATTACATGCTATGTGAATGGTGTTTGGATTACGTGATTTGCATGCAGGGCTGATAATACGAGGCAAAACGAAGGGTTTTGGTTGAAACATGTTTAGGATAGTGTTTGGGATGATATTGGGTGGTTACACACGTTCTGGATCTGATTTGGAGCGTTAAACGCGCGAAAAACCGGAACAGCAAGGTTACAGGCGAGTAGCATTCCTAATCGCCTATGTTATAGGCGAGTAGGGTGCTAATCGCCTATAACTCATGCGATTAGGCCTACTCGTGTGACCTTAGGGGCGATTAGCCCTAATTGCTAGTTTTTACATGCAATTAGCCCTAATTGCTAGTTTTTATATGCAATCAGTCCTAAATGCTAGTTTACGTTTCCTAATCGCGTGTACTGCTGCTGTAAGTGTAAATTAGCATTCCGAGACCCGATTGACATGTAGTAACATGCTAGGAACCCCTTAACATATATAATAACTTGGTAACATATGTTTGGATGTAATTCGGTGATACGTGAACTATGTGCTATAACTTGTTGTGCGTTAACGTATGTTAAGTGTGATTGCATTATTACATGTTTGAGAGCGTAAACATAACACGGGAAGTCTCGGGTCACCAATGGGATGTCGAGTCTTGTACTTTGGGTCAGTTAAACAGTCATGGTGTTTTCAAACGAACTTGGTTATGGTCTGGACATCTAGGGACTAGTTAACCTGCGGGTTATTAGTCTAAGTACTTGTAACTGTCATATGTTAGGTCGCCGCTTTACGGGACTAGCATAGCAGCTGAGTTTACTCGGGTTAAGGAGTAACGCAACTTAAGGTGAGTTTACGGCCCCTCTTTTAAACTGGTTTCATACTTTTCGGGGGAGAAAACATGTGTTAAAACGATTATTTGGTAACTACTGTCATACTATGGGTTTCTATTGTGTACTACACGATCTTTGGAAGTCCCGGGGGAAACCATGAATGTGCGGGTTTGCACAACGGGGAAATGTGAATAGCGCTATTGGGAGTGACCAACCCCGCTCGTCGGCTTGGAGGGCCGGGCGAGTGCATATTGTCTCAAACAGGAACAACAGGAACAACTGGTACTTTTCGGGCACAACATCTGGTATTCGAGTTAGTAATGGTTTTCCAATCGTGGTAGTAACAAAACGTACGCCTAGCTAGCGTATACTGGTTTTCGATTTGTTATAGTATGGACAGGTTGACTTGGTACTTGGATACAAAACCTGTAAACTCACCAGCATTTTTGTGCTGACGTAAACTTTTACATGTTTTCTCAGGTCGCTAAGGTAGCTCAATGGAACTAGGGCGCACGCATCTGCACGGCGTCTAGCTAGAGTTGCATGATTTTACAAACGTTGAACATTGGTTTAGTATTGAATAATTGTTTTGAATAAGCTTCCGCTGTAAACAGGGATTTTAAGCTATGTTTTGAAATTGCATTTATATTCATTTAGACTTGTTTATTGTGATCGTTGGTTTGGATCCTGGTTTGTCATGCGCCTCGCGGTAAAACTCCGCAAGTGGATTTTGAGGGTGTGACAAGTACACTTGTGAACAAGTTTTGGGAGGGGGTTTGACTACCAATCACACTTTGACACCTTAGTTATGCCGAGGCAATGTTCCGGTATAAACCCTTATGCCTCTTTAACCTTCATATTTTGCTAGTAATTTAAGACGCTCAACCAACTATAAATTAAGTTGAAATATACATTTTGCCATTTCAAATTGTAAGTTGTAAATTAACTATTGTGTTTGATCTAAAAGTCAAAATATGTAAACAATTTTTCTTGCAAGCCAAAATAACCAAGAACAAAGTTCTCCTGAAGTGGGCCAATTGGTAGACCATGTCAAAGTTGTCGGCCTTTCCAACCCTAAATAACTAAAAAACTACATGAAAATTTGACATCATTAATATGAAGTAGCTTGGAAAAAATCACCATTTTTTAATTTTGTAATACATAATTTCATTTATGTGAACCAAACAATATTAAACACAATCATGTTAAAAATATAGAGTCAGCAACAACATAACAAAAACAAAAAGTAGTTTATGTTAATATTTCATGGAATAGTAATCAGGTTTTATAATTTTTCAATCAGGTCACTAATAAATTTTTTTTCTAATTTAGTAACTAAAGTTTATTTTATGTTCTAGTCCTATATAATTGACCTGAATAGCAGGTAATTATTCTACAAGGCATTTATTTAGCTTTTTTATAGAGAGGAAATCTCATGTTTAAACCATGCGTATCAAATAAACTGTTATGGAGGAAATCTCACTATTCCGAGTAAGTGAAGAAACAATTCATAGTTTAGTGACCATTTGTTAACTCTCATTCCTCTTTTATCCATAGTCATTAGAACCTTACATGTTTAAATCACTACTAGAAAATATGCATTCCTTGACATGCGAACAATGACACACCCCCTTTTTATGGCATTCAAACATGTGTGTCATAAAAAATGTCATATTTTAAAAAATGTGATAAATATATGACGCACATTTTTGTATGTTAAGAATTTTGTGTCAAACGGTAAAAATCATGACACTATCAAAGATCGCTTGCCATGTTTTTTCTGTCCCAAAAATTCAATTTCCCTCTCAGTCTCTCCCGCTCTCTCAATAACCTCACAAAATATACCAAATCCTAAACTTTCTCTGATTCTGATATGCTAACTCTTCTCTCAAAATTCCCATCGTAACTCTTCTTCTCCTAAAAACCATCACTGACCGATTCATCACAACCTTGCACCACAAGAAGCACCGATCTAAGTGAAACTATATCAAGCAGTGGGATACGATACCCACCAGAGATGGTCGAAGTTTCAGAAAGCCCACCAGAGTGGCGTGCAAGAAATGTGTTTTTTCTAGCAGTGAATCATGCATATCCAGTAAACCGTTAGGGAGGAAATCTAACTATACCGACTAAGTGAATAAACAATCCATCATGATCGTTTATTAACTCCCATTCCTCTTTTTTTCATCTTACTGAGTCTGTAACTTGTACCTCTATAACAAGTCTAGAGTTTAGTGATAGTCTACAGTAGAAATTAAGACAACATTAATGTAAACATCATATTCAACCCACCCTAGTAAGTAGCAACCCTTTTCAACATATATATAAATAGTAGCCATTATACTCACTTGAATCCTAAGTAAATGTAATAATTTAACATTAACAAAAGTACATTTTATTGTGTACCAGTTTTTTGCGAACAATATTATCTCTAACCATAAGTCCAAATATACAGCGATGTAATATATTTTAAATACACACTTGTGTAAAACACCTATATAATTAACATTATATGGACATACTGTGACACCCGGCATGTTCGGCTTAAACATATTAGTAACATCTAAGTCTACCTTAGCGAGAAACGTTTATAAACAAACTTAACCGGGTTAGTTGAGTTGGGTCAAGTTAGGATTGTCCAGGGTACAATGATCTGGAGGATCATTGGGAGTCGTTTTGATAATACACTAGTACCGGGTTCCGTTGTTGGTGACATTACATGAACTAATTAAGTATATGTGTAGATTATGGGTTGTGTGGTGGTTTATATACATAGACGTGTTTAAATGATGTGTAAATGATTATCTGTGCTTTAATGTGTTAAATATAGACTAAGGATGCATGATTATGTGTTAAGATGTGTTAGAATGCGTTAAACACGACAAACTGGAAAACTAGTTAAGAAGGGGCTCTGGTTCGACCACTTCGAGTGGTCGAAGGAGAGGAAAATTGTCTGGTTCGGCCCATGCAAGTGGGCGAACCAGGGAAGTGGAGTTGAAGAATTCCCTTCGACCTGTACAAGTCTCATTCGACCCTGTGAAAGGGGCGAAGGAGACCACCTTCGACCAATCAATTGGTGCGAAGGAGGATCAGTATAAATACCAACCTTAGTCATTTTTCATCATTTCACAAACCCTAACCGTCCCAAAACGCTCTCAAACGATCTTAAACACTAAGGAAGGAGTTTTTGCTCTTCTTTTTCATAATCTAACCTATCTACAACATCTAAACAAGAATCCAAGGTGTGTTCATAATCCTAAATCTTTTAGAAGCATTTTAATTCGTTTTCATCTAACCTTAATTGTCCAGATCTGTTCTAAGGGTGTTTTTATGATTAAAAACCTTTTAAACGTCTTTCTAAAACAAAACCCTATCATTTAACATGAGTTTTCATAATAAATAACATGTGTTAATTGAGTATTATGTGGTGTAATGTGTTATTCAATACTTTGCTGCTTTATCTATGTTAGAGACATGATGTAGGATTTCTTTTAATGCTGATTGATTGTTGTTTAGGGTTAGAATCGATTGAATGATGATATTATGTGTAAATTGGGGATTTTGACGAATCTAGACGTAACATGTGGTGTTTATAATCAATAGAACCCATAGGGATGATCGGATGATCGACAAACTGAGTATTTTAAGTCAAACATGAGTCGATTTCAAAAGTTTCCAAATTGGGTAAAGATTTCATGCATGAAAGTGACGTTTCCATAATTTTTACCATTTTGGGAAAGGGCTGAAACGGATATGGTTTGGGGCAAAATCAGTGGGGTTTTGTTAGGATAACATAATCATGATTGACTGCTGTGATTGGTGATGTTTCGAGTCGTTTTGAATGTGTTTTAAGCGTTTTTAGGCAAAATAGAACAACAGGGGCGAACCTGGCCTCCTTCGACCAGTCGAAGGTGCGAAGGAGGAATCCCAGGGTCGAACCAGGCTTTTCAGTGGGCGAACGTGGCAAAATGTGCGAAGGAAACATCAAACGGTCGAACGAGAGGTAAAACGGGCGAAGGAGAGTAAAAAGGTGCGAAGGAGGCCTTAAACTGACTGGTTCGACCGTTCTGATGCAGAAATGAGATTTTTGATACAAACTAAGTGTTTTATGCTTGAACCTTGCGTGTAATCTATGTGTACTTGATTAGTTAGGGTAATGGGTCACCAACGGGATGTCGGGTCGGTCTAGTGTGTCGGTTAAACATTTAAACACATTTTAAAACATACTCGGTTATGATCTGGACAATCGGGGGCTAGATAACCTTATGGTTATTAGTCGGAACACTTATGTGAACATTTTGATAGATCTCCGGTAGAGGGATTACCAAGGGCTAAACATCTTTACTTATATTTGAAGAACGCGATCTAAGGTGAGTTCACGGCCCCACTTTTACTGCTTTAACTTTGGGGGAGAAAACATGCGCTAAACAGTTTTGGTAACATATGTCATACTATGGTTTTAACTTTATATTGCTATACGATCTTTTGGAAAGTCCCGGGGGAAACCATGAATGTGCGGGTTTGCACAACGGGGGAAATGTGAATAGATCTATTGGGCGTGACCTGCCCCACTCGTCGGCTTGGAGGGCCGGGCGGGTGCATATTGTCTCGAACAGGAACATTATCGTGCTGAACATTACGGGCTGCTAAACATGCTAAACATTGCTAAACGTGTCCAGTAATGGTTTCCAATCGTAGTAGTAATAAAATATACGCCTAGCTAGCGTACTTGGTAGCATTGATATAGTATGGACATGGTAACACTTGGTAACTCTTTTTGAACAAACCTGTGAACTCACCAGCATTATATGTTGACGTCTTTTGGCATGTTTTTCTCAGGTCGCTAAGGTAGCAACAACTGGATCTAGGCGCACGAGTCGGCACGGGCGTCTAGGGTTTAGAGCATGGTCTTCATTAAACATTTGAACTATGTCTTTTGGGTTGTAAACATTTAAAGCTTCCGCTACAGTTTATGCTTTTATAATTATATCTTTTGGGTTTTGTGTTATGCATATAGTGTTGTTTATTGTGACCGTTGACTTGAATCCTGGTTTGTCATGCGCCTCGCGGTAAAACCCCGCAAGTGGAATTTGAGGGTGTGACACATACCTAGCTAATCAATAATGTATACCAGATATAAACTATATCTCATGACATCTTCTAACTCCCATATATAGCGATTTCTTTAGTTTCTCAAATGATAAACCCGGCCAATCATTAGTATTAAACTACAAAAGAGAGCTTGTAACGATGATTCACGAGTACAGCGTAAATGATTACTTAATGATGAACCCAATCATTCTACTTAAATTCTAATTAAAGCTGGATACATACAAATGATTACAAAGGTTTTATAATTTCTCCATGTTAGCGTTAATCGGATGTACCTGGGTACGGATTTATCGTCTTTTTAAGTTTAGACCTGAATGTATATACAATTACATAAAGTTAAAATGACAATATATACTGTTTTGAATTTTAATTGTTTGTTGTGCATAATTAATAATCTTTGAGGGTTGATCGTGTGTAAAGAAAAGTCTACGAGGACTGGGTGGAAATAGCTTCTATTAATAAACAACTATTATCTCTTTTTAGAACTTCTTATGTCCTATTTTTCGTTTTAATCATAACACTTATTTTATTATCTAGCTTTTTTCTTGTTTATACAATTGTAAACTATGACATATAGAGACTTTGTGTTAGTCTCTTGTATATAATATAATATAGTGATGTAGAGCAATATAGAGAATGAGATGTAAAGTTATTCTAGCTATATATTTTCTCTATAATTTGTAGATATATAGCAAAATAGAGAAAGAGATGTGAGTGATCTAAGAACTAACCAAAAAAAGCAATAGAAACCTACAATATTTTACCATCAATCACATGGTGAATTTCAAGACAAAAAATCATGGATTCAAAGATACGGATGTTGTATTTTTATACATGGTTATGATTAATATATATATATATATATATATATATATATATATATATATATATATATATATATATATATATTACAAAAAACCCAACATAGTTATAGGTTAATCATTACTGCACGATAAAGTCTTGTCAACTCGACCAAGTTATAGTAGTGTAGTTGTGAATATTAAAGGTCAATCATTTACTTATGTGGAGGCCTATGTAGACAATTTTTTGTTGACATGTACACTTTTGGTGATGTAGAATATCACCTCATTGACTAAACCATTTTAAACAAAGATGAACATCATCTTAATGTTCAAAAAGCGGGGCAGAGGGACTTTCCATGTTTCTTATGGTAAATAAACCATACACTTATTTAATGTTCCAACAATACAATAATTGGAGCCCTTTCACGCCTGCCATTGCACTAACATAAGAACCTTTGATGCCTCTGAGATGGTGTTGGGACGTTATCAAGCTGATGTGGAGGGAGGGAGGGCGTCACTCCACATCACCCATCCTTATGGTTGCTATTTTTATGGTTAGCATAGACAATTAGACTGAGAACTGCCCCACCCTTGTGGTGGAGTGACATAGAAAATAATTGATAGAGCCTAGTCTTCATGATGTGCCAGGTTCGATCCTTCGGGCGGGTTGGGGGTCAGGTTTTCCCCGCCGGAACTGGTGTCTTGGTGGGTTCTGGCTACCTAGCACTACCTGTGGGCGGGCACCTAAGACGTGTCTTCACTCAAGGGCGTATGAGGTGCTTTGGTAACCAATTGGTAGGTACCTCGAGTAGTCGGGACATTGTTTGTTGCCGTTAAAAAAAATAGACAGAGAACTGGAAAAGGATGCTTGGTTAGATTTAGCCTAGAATATATACACGAACCTAGAATAATTCCTTTTAAGTCATTACCCGTTTAAATTCTATCTATGTTCAAGGCTGATCGAAGTCTTTGAAAGATGGTATTGGCGACAGGGGCGAAGTATATTTAGGGCCAGGGGTGGCCCTGCCCCCCCCCCCCCCCTGTTTTTTGGCGCACTAGTGGAATTTTGCAATTTTCATGGGTAAATTGAGTCCGGGTTAAGTCCGGCCCCCACCGATTTTCCACTACCGATCGAAAGAAATTGAGTTCGGCCCCCGCCGATTCCGAAACCAAGCTTCGCCACTGATTGGCGAAATTGGCTACCTATGAAGGTAAATTGCTTTGTATGGAGGCTCTTTCAAAACAGACTTCCCGAGGCAAGTATCTTATTTGTTCGACAGAAACTATGAGTCATACGTTTTTGGACCGCCAAAGCGGCTTGGAGAATGATATCCATTAGGTCTGTACGGTTGAGCAGATGCTTTCGCAAGCTAGCTAGCGAGATGGATTCAGAGATTAAATGGAAGATCATATTGGGGATAATCTACTGATCATCTCTTTGGTGCATTTGGAAGTTGGAACGAGAAAGTGGTGGGAGGATATTATTACAATGTTGTTGGGTTGGATTCATAACACAACAACCGGGCCTACTCTGCTTGGGTACTTAACTCATTCCGTATTTAAGATGGTTGGAACCGTCTTAACCATGATGCATGATTTAACAGAGTATGGAAGGTTTACTGCTGCAGGCTTGTTAGATGGAAACATTGACTTTGTGGGTCAAAATTACCAACTTGTTACTCTTTCCAGAAAATATTTTAAATACATTGTTCAAAGCTAAACTTTTAATTCTAACATGTTTGGATAAACTAAAACAACAACATTTTTTTATTAATTAAAATATAAATAGTCGAATACTACACTACTTACAAATGTACTTAACGGCGAATGTTATATATCAATCATCCCATCTGCCACTGCACCCGTAAAATAATAAGGATCGTCAGTCAGATTCTAACTTAAAAATTATTTATGAAAATCAAATATACCTTAAGAGTTGGTTCGCCTTTGTTAGTATGCGAAGCCTGTTTTGCAGCTGCTTGCATCTGAGCTTTTGCAGCTCTACCTGCAGCTGATTGTGCAAATTGTTCTTGCCTGCAAATCCAGTCATCACAAGCACAATCAATATATATGATTTGATATTTCTATATGAAGCAAAATATTTTGACATTTAAAATGAATCGGCTGTTCATATTGGTACTCCATCCGGCCCAAAGTCTACAAATTAAAAAAAAAAATCGACAAATTTGATACTCGCAAGTAAAAGCATGAGGAGGAATAACATTCATGTAAAAGCAAATGAATGTTTGCAGCGTAGCTAAACCGTAGCGCGTGGAAAGGTGCAGTTTCAAGCCAAATTTAGGCCAAAAGTTATGACAAATTTTTATACTATACATCTCGCTTTAGAAAGCCCTGGATTTTTAAGCGCCTTGAACTAGGCTCTAGGCTAAGCCTATGTGCTCCAAGATCTAACCGAGCATAACTTGGGCTACAAGTGTAGTTACGGAAATCAAGAAGCAGCAGACGTAAAGGTACACGCGTGCCTAACTTCATAAGCGGTTTGGCCCCAACTGTCATACCCAAACTCCATCAATTACGGCTCAGATTTTGTCACTAAAGATTTCCCCCAATTTTAATGATCTTAAAATTAATCCTTTTTTAGCGTAAAACACATAAATCATGATTGTTTTAATTTACGTGTTTATTCATTTCCGTAATTTCATTTTTTATTTGACTGTCTGTAAATTCAAAAAATTGAAATTACCTGCCAAATTTAGAATTTTTCAGCAACATATCATTTCCTTAGAATTAGTGTTTATCTTACGCCCTTCCCCACTGCGCCACCAACTAACTACTCCCTCGCACCTAAGGGGCATTGTATAGCGGTAAGGTGCCTAAACTCTATTCTAGAGGTGTGAAGGGCTCAAATAGTACATGCAGGTACACGAGTATCTACGAGTAGGTTAGTTTGCCGTCTAAAAAAAAATAAAAACTACTTTTTTTTTGAACAGTGACTTTCTTAATTGTGTGGCAGAGATCATCACACCCACCTCTTGGCAGGCCCTAATCACCCACGCGTCCAGACTATGTTGTCTGAACCGGGTCCACGCTGGTACGGTGGGAACTACGGCGTTTGCCCGGAAACTGTACTGCCTCCACACGAGTTTACTCGCTGGAGTAACAGCCGGATGAAAACCGGGTCAACTCATATTCGAACCAGCGCAACTAATGGCTTACAGGTTTTCCTCTTCATTGCCTAATATCCCTCAAATGTTGCCCGTGGAGATCAAACCCGGGTCTCTCCAAAGGAGAGCCCGGTCACCTACCAACTGAGTTACAAGTGAAGGATTAAAAAAAAAATATCAAAACTACTCACTCTACATATTTATAAACAAAATATCTAAGATCATCAATTAGATACAGATTAACCATTCCCTCAATCAATCCCTAAAGCAACATACTTTCCTAGGCCTGTAAACGAACCGAACGTTCATGAACTGTTCGTGAACTGTTCGGCAGGAAGTTCGTTTATGTTCGTTTATTTAAATAAATGAACGAACACGAACACAATTTTTTTTTCGTTTAATTAAACGAACGAACATGAACACACGTTGTGTTCGTTCATTTATGTTCATGAACGTACGTTTATGTTCGTTCATTTATGTTCGTTTATGTTCGTTTAATTAAACTTAGCTTTATTTTTATTTCCTTTTGTTAAGTAACCTTAATTCATATGTTCTAAAAACTTAATCCTAACCCTAACATTCTAAACATATCACTTATTATCCGCTCTTCACACTTCACAACCCCACACTTCACAACCGCTCTCCACCCTAACCCTAACGTTCATTTATGGTCATGAATCATTATTAACTTGTTTTTGTTTGTGTTCGTTTATGTTCATTTGTGTTCGTTTATATTGATCATTTGTGTTCGTTTATGTTCATGAACTGTTCGTTTAGGTTTAAATGAACGAACATAAACGAACAAGAACACGACAAATTTCTTAATGAACGAACATAAACGAACACAAAAATGTGTTCGATTATGTGTTCGTGTTCGGTTAAAGTTAAATGAACAAACACGAACATGCCTGTGTTCGTGTTCGTTCGGTTCGTTTACAGGCCTATACTTTCCTCTGCTAGCATCAATCAAGAACCAAACTACATTAAAAAAAAAATACAACTAAAAAAGACAAAATCAATACAATTTCAACTACCCATAACAAAAAATCTAACAATTTTAACATACCCAGTTCAAATCAAATAAAGACTAATCAGAACTTATGAACAACAAAGAAACTAATTAAAATAAAATGAGATAATAAAAAAAATTGCCTTTTTTCGGCAGCTTCAGCAGCTTTAGCTCGAGCTTCTGCAGAAGCCCTGCGTTCTTCTTCCAATCTCTCTTGTTTTGCTAACCCTCCATCGAAGCAATCTAAGCAACCCATCTGTTTGACCTTTTTTGGAGTCAATTTTTGATCGGTTATCGTTATTGTACAGAATAATATATTATATATAGGCCAAGAATATTGATCATAAGTTGCTTTCTAGTGCCTTTATTTTTGGTGTAGTTTCAACTTCAGTCCTCGAATTTTGGGGATAATATTTGGTACTGAGTTTTGGTGAGAATATATAATAATGAATATTTTTAATGGGTACCGAACCAGTATTGTAACGATAGGTTTGGTATGGTGTTCGGTAATCAGTTTTTCAGAAATTCAGTATTGGTATTTTTGGTATAAATACGTTACCCAGGTTATAGTTGTAGGAGTTTGAGAATTTTATTCTTTGTTTGATTTTTTTTTAGTTGAGAAAAAGTTTTTATCATCTTGAAAGTTCAATGACAATTGTGTATGGCAAGGGTCAATACGTGAGAATAAACACATCGACGCTCAAGCGTTGTATAACGCACTTTCTCTTCATATAGGGCTCTTTCACCTTCCCGTGTTTGTGAGTTCAATCACATCAAGGGGCGAGGCTTGATGGTATCTTGTTTGCGGATGATTTTGTTAGTTGTGACTCCTTAGGGTTTCTTCATAAACTAAAACTGATTATAAAGATTATAGAAATAAATATATGGATGTTGCAACTTTTTTTTGTTTGGGGAAAAATGTAATGTTGAACATGTGCATTTCAAATATATTTTGGTGCTTGAAACGAAATTTGAACTACATTTGTTCAAAAGAAGATTTTGTTAATAGCACTCTTGTTACATAATCTATTATTATATTGATATTGTATATTTTTGTGTTGGATTTTTCTCTTGAAAGTTGAGCTTTGGTGCAATTGAGTTGTGTAATAGAAGCTAGGGTGGATTAGGTTGGGATTGGCTTGCAATTAGGTGGAAGTTTTTGGAGTATATTATTTGTACCTTTGTCCTTAAGTCGTGTCTTGTGAATTTCAACTAAACCACTACCTATTGTTTTTTTAATGATGCAAAATCCTCATTGTGTTACGTATACATATGGTGATTTTAACCGATTATGCACTCTTATATCACTTCACTAATTTACTTCACTGAAACACTTTTTTTGAGGCAACACTTCACTGATTCTTTTATTTATTTTCATTTAAATACAAATCTAAACTTTTTTTTTAATTCACACGGTTTTATTATTTTACCACCAAACGGTCAGATTTTTATTTAATTTCTCATAAACAGTTCCACCAACACGGTCAAAAATATTTATGTGCATTAAAACCGGTCTCATCTAACGGTCAAAAAATTGAATTTTACATGCAATACGGTTGAGAATTTTTTGTATATAACCACCATACCATAGTGGTGAAAACACACTTCACTTCACAGATAACCCACACCCTTCAAAATGACACGCTGGACCGAATATGAAGAAATGGCTCTAGTTGTGTGCGTTAAAAACACACAAAACGATCCCGCCTTGCAACGCCAACGTCGCCAAGGCTCAGTGGGAGGGACACACGGTTTTTGGGACCGTGTGTTGGGCGACTTCAACCAACAAATCGGCCAAAACGACCTCATAATCGAGAGCCTCCAGCGGAAATGGACCGATCTCAACAACAAATGTGATCGGTGGACCACATGCTACGAGCGCACCATAAGCCGACACCCAGACATTTTGCCATAGTTGGCTGTGGAGTTAACCCAGGTGACCTATGCGGCTTATTACCGCGGCACGTTTGACCATGTCCAGACATGACAACTCAAGCGTCAACTTTAAGCTTTTTTTTATGCTTTAATGTTTTTTAATTATGCTTATTTAATGAATTATATGTTTTATGTTTTTGTTTTTTATTTAATTATGGTTTAATTTATTTTTATGCTTTAATTAACTTTAATCGGGACCATAAATATACCATAAAAACGCAAGGTTTAAATAAAAAAACAATAACAAAAATTGGGTTTAGCTAATAAAACAAACGATTTAAATAAAAAAAATAGAATTGAATTAATTCAAAAATAAATAAAAAATGCACGGTTACCAGCCCGTTAAGTAGAACCAGAACACGGTTCACGGGACCACTACGAGCATGGGTGGTGGCGTGTTACCGTGTTGGTAGTGGGGTACTCGTAACCAATTCGGATGACGCCCCGTCCCCCTTAATATACTAGTTATGGGTCATTATTATGGGCATGTTCCATACTTTTGGGCTTTTATTGGGCTCTATTGAGGTTTTCAATTTTGAACTTCAAATATGTATCAAGGAAAAGATAAGTATAATAGTAACATGGCTTTTTTGTAATTTTTGTTATGGTTAAGGTAACATGGCTTTTTTGTAATTTTTGTTATGGTTAAGGTTATCGCTGGTGTTGGTGGTGAAATCTTCAGGATGGAACTAACTTATATTTTCTATGTGACATCCTCATGTGCATCCTAAGGATGGACTAACGAATTATCTTAATATTATGATTGCAGGTATACTTGAACAATACCAAGACACATAACAGAGCTCCAACGGCTCTATTGACTGATTCTAAGTCAAAGGAAATGAAGATGACATCATTCGCAAGTCTTTGATGAAGAAGGAGTCAAATGTAACCGACGAACATTATTAATAGGCGAATATCTCGTAGAAGAAGTTGTGTAACGGGTGGAACTCATTCAACCAACTTGAACGTTAAGCTGAAACATTCCATGCATAGAGGATTTTATGGGATCTTTATTTTATGACTTGTAACTATATAAAGGGGTGTGATGAACGAAGTAGGACACTTACACACTTGCTTACTAATCATTAAGCACTTCGCAACATTAGAACTCCTACTTTCCTTAGTCTCACACACACTACACTGAATTGTAATCTTAGTACTTCGTTCATCTCACTTCCAAAGTTGTAATCTTTTTACCATATCAATATTAACAAACAATGCATGGGCCTAGACTCCTCCCAAGGTTTTGTGCCAGTGATCATCATTGATTAAGGGCTTTCCTCGTATATTGAGTGTTGTTCTTTGTTGCATTTTACTTGTATTGATTATCTACACCTTCGACATTCTACAGTTACATCCTCGGGATATAACTACTATCCATCCTCACCTTATCCTTTGTCATCCTGAACATAGTTGTCAACAATAGTTTCTTTGATATCCTTAAACTGTCATCCTAAAGATACAACTGATTTTCATACATTACAAACACTTATAGCACTCTACCTCACAATTACTAATTAGGAATACAAAGTTATTTTTACTTAATAATTTTTGACCAAAACAACTGGCACACAAGGTTATCGTGGCACATTTTCTGTTTTGTCAAGCCATTTGTGTCTTCCTCTGTCTTTCTCAGAGAGATGAGTCATTGTTTTAGGCTACGTGTATAGTTTCTTCCTATACATAAAATCTCTTAGCCATTACAAAATCAATAGAAAAATAGTATAGGATATGGATAGAGAAATATGAGAGAGGGAGAGAGAGAGAGGGGAGTGGCAATGATTGTTGAATCGTCCATGGTCTTCGACCGGCTATCCTCATGGCCTTCGGGTTAGACAGTTAGATGGATGGTGATGGTGTGATAATTGAATCACTTGGTTGTGGTACAAGGCTGTTCTTTATTGATCCGTGGACGACAAGATCTCACTTATGCCGATTGTGTTTGGGTCGCCACCGGCAAGTTATGATAAACTAGTACTTACAATCCAGGTTTTGCGGTAGGACTATAACCAAACGAAAAGTATAGGTAGAAATGTTGAATCACGTACGCCTGTTGTGGCATAGTAACACACAAAATTAGACCAAAACATAAAACACAAAAAAAAAAAAAATACTAAGTGCGCATTGCGATGGTGACGCTAAACAGTAAAAAAATAGAAGTAAAAATGTTGGACAACACACGCAGATTGCATTGTCTTAACTCACAAAATTTAGACCGAAATTGAAAAATTATAAAAGATATAAAGTATAAGGGAGAAAAGTTAAAAGTGAGAAAATGCAAGGTTAGAAATCGTTTTTTTTTTTTTTTGTGACAGACTTGTATATGATAAAAAAACATATAAGGGTCAAAAGGAAAAAAAATGACAATGCACAATTTACAACCATTAATGCATAAAGAAGTCGGTAATTGGTATATATACTAGTATTAAGCCTCCCGCATTGCGGCGTGGGTGTAAATCGTGTCAAATAGCATCACTGCATGCCACACCACCGCCAACGACCACTAACACTAAAGTTGCGGCGTGTTAATGCGAATAAATTATGTAGAAACGTAAAACATAGAAAAAAATAACTAGGTTGATCTACGACCCGCACATTGCGGTGAACCTGTCAAACGGTAAAAATAGACATAAAAATTGTGAACAACACATGCACTTGCATTGTTTTAACTCATGAAACATAAAATGAAATGTAAAAACGTTGAAACACACATGCATATTGTGTTGTGGTAAATCACAAAATTTAGAAAGAAACATAAAATGAAAAGTTTGCGAAATATGAAAAGAATAGGTGACCAAAATTGAAAGTAAAACATATGTGAGGTTAAATTGCAAAAGACAAAAACATTAGGGTTAAAATGTAGAAATCATTTTATGTAAAAATATCATAAGAATGAAGTACAACATTTCTATGCACAAAGAAGTTGTAAATTAATACTATGTAAATAAGTCAACCTAGGACCCATGCGTTGCGACAAACCTGTCAAATGAGAAAATAGACGAAAAAGTTTGAACAACGCACACACATTGCGTCGTGTTGAGTCACAAAATTAAAAGCGAAATGTAAAAATGTTAACCACACAGGCACGTTGCGTCGTGTTAACTCGCAAATTTAGAACAAAACGTTAAATGAAATATTCGCAAAAGATAAAAAGTATATGGCAAATTATATATACTATACAAATGGCAACATAACGGCGGAAATTAATGGTGATCGGACACCTTCCGTCTCCCCCTCAACATTCATATCGCCTCTTCCTTTCTGTCTTCCACTCTTTCTTTCCCTTATAACCCTTCAAACGTCGCCTCCTCCAATTGGCAACTGTAACTAACGGTGTCAGTGGCAACTGGCGGTGGGCCGGTGGCGGTTTTTGTCAACGGTTATGACACCGATTCAAAGCACTTTACACCGATTCAGATTTTCGGTGACTGACCACCGATCGAGATGGAGAGAGAGAAAGGGAGGCGACAAGAGATTGTATTGCTGTAGTGTTATGTAAGGGAAAGTGTATTTAAGAGGGTAGATAAACACTTGGGAATTCTAAACTGTAATGGCGCAATGAATTCATAGTGTTTTCAGTGGCAGCAGTGGTGGTGGTAGAGGGGATGATTTTGTGGTTGATAACAGATAAAACGATGTCCCGTCGCTGGAACTGGCCACCACCCGTGGTGGCTCCCCCATCCCGTCCCTCTCTCTGTCTATCTTTTCTATCTTTTGCGTTCTCTCTCTACCTACACACACTTCCAGATATCTTAATATAAAGCGGCTCTCTTTGTAATGTGGTTTTTAGAAGGCTCCGGATATTTGCACAAGTCGCAATTTTATTCAGACAACCCTATACGGGTCGTAGAGAGCTCTACGGGTCGTAGAGCCAATTTTTTCAGACTTCTACGAGCCGTAGAGGCCTCTACGGCTCGTAGGTACTCATTACCAATGATTGGTAATCATACAATCATTGGTAATGATTACCTACGAGCCGTAGAGGCCTCTACGGCTCGTAGAAGTAGTCTTATTAATTTTGAGAATGAAGAAGGACGAGATTGATGTTTTATGATGCCTACGGCCCGTATAGGCCCCTACGGGTCGTAGACAAAAAAAAAAACCAAAAACGTTTGGGACGAGGTTCGATCTTAGGCACATTATCACACAAACACACACACAAAGTCTTATTAAGTATGTGGGGACCATCTGGGCTACCAGTTCGCTGGTTTCTTAGTTGGAAAGTTTTAATATAACATAAACCAGTCTTAGGCAGCCTCTATGGCCCGTAGAGGCCTATACGACCCGTAGATAGGTTTTTTTTTAAATCATTTTAATTATGTAATAATTAATCCCGAGCGTGTAATACATTAACACAAGCATGTAAAACGTGAACACAATTGTTTATAACATAAACCAATATAAACCAACGTCGTCTCGATAAGCGTGTAAAATAAACGTTAACAGAAGCGTTCAAAATAAAACTAATCGTTTATATACGCAAAAAAATAAAACTAAACGTTAACAGAAGCGTTCAAAATAAAGATTGTTTAAATACATAAGATGATCAGAAATAAAACATCGTAGAGTCAGTCGGCGGCGACGTCCCGGGCTGCTGCGAAGACGTCTCGGGCTGCTGGGAGGACGTCACGGGCTCGTGCGTGCTGGTCCCTAAAGTCGGTGGGACACGAGTCTGCATGCCTAGGTGGCGATAGATATCCTGCTGGCCAGCAATCAACCAGCGCATCGCTTCGTCCTGCCGATCACGCCACTGACGCGTATCGGTGTCCTGCTGCTGACGCCAGGTGTCCTGCTGCTGACGCCAGGTGTCCATCTGCTGACGCCACGCACGCATCTCGACAGCCTCCTCGGCAGCCGCACGAACGTCCGCCCTAACATCAGCAGGCAACCTAAGAGAGTGATAAACGCGCGCCGGTATCTGCACGTCCTCAGGCTGCTGCTGAGGCATCTCGACGTCCCTAAGACCGCCCCCCTCCTGCTCATGCACAAACTGTAACCCGACCTCCACAGCATCACCTGCAATGGATAACAATAAATAATTAATAAATAATAATAATATTCCAGGATTTTATAAAAAAATTGGGCAGAGTTTCCCCTGTTTTTAGGCAAACCAGACAACACAAGTTGTCTACAAGTTTCCCAAATAATAATAATAATAATAATAATAATAATAATAATAATAATAAGTATAATAATAATAATAATAATAATAATAATAATAATAATAATAATAATAATAATAATAATAATAATAATAATACCTCTAAGGCCCTGATGTACTAACGGCTCATGCACAAACTCCACGCCACCGGGACCAATCAGATAGTGGAAGGCATCATGATTCGGCGTCTTCGCCTTCTTCGCCGCACAAAGCATAGCCTTCATCGTGTGTAGACCTATTGGGCTGAAAGAAACTCAGAAACATTAACATTAATAATAATAATAATAATAATAATAATAATAATAATAATAATAATAATAATAATAACAACATTAATAACCGAAATACCTGGGCGGTAGTGACGGAAACCGATTACGGTTAACATAACCGTAATACTTCACGGCATCGCAGCGCTCAGCAATCTTGCTGATGAGCCCCCCGCATGGGATGCCTCCCTTCAACGGCTTATGGGGGAAGGAGGCAAAATACTCGGCCATGACCCGATGCAAGGCAATCGGCGTGCCGGTGAGTATGCAATGCAGGTACATCAGGTCCGTCTTCGTCACCCGCTCGTTACTATTCCCCCGTGCCGTTAGGGAATAAGTAATGCAACGGTGAATGTAACGAACTACGGGGTGACGAATGTTGGATGCCCTGTCACACCTCTCCCTGCACAGCATAATAATAGTAATAATAATCAGAACAAAGATATTGAAAAATAATAATAATGATGATGATGATAATAATAATAATACTTCTGTGTCGGGTTGCCGAACTCGGGACCGCCAATGGTGGGCCACCACGCATAGAGGACGTCATCAGCGACAGTAGTCACCGCCCTACGGGCTGTATAGGGTTTAATGTTCCCAACAACCAGGTTTTCTACGGGCCGTATAGCCCTCTACGGCCCGTAGAGGGTTAGCTTTTTCAGACTGACACACTGAATGTCAGACACTTCATTCAATGACCTCGTACCTCGTACTGCCTACGGGCCGTAGAGACCTCTACGGCTCGTGTAGGGTTTAAATGCACTCCACCAAACCACCTCTACGGGCCGTAGAGGGCTTTACGGGCCGTAGAGGGTTGAGCATTTATTACACTGACACCCTCTACGGCCTGTAGAGCCCTCTACGACCCGTAAAGAGCTGTGCAAACTTACTTTTTGTTATTGTGTAAATAACATACCTCTTTTAGAACATGTTTTACTAATTTTCTTTTAGGTACTTTATTTTTGTCATATTTAACCGGCTTTAACAATCCAAAATATGTATGATTTGGTTCAAAATTAATGTAGAACCTTTTCTAAAGTCCAAATATCATACATCATGCATATATTATATACAATAAAATCTCATCTTAAGATTTACGTTAAATGAACTATAAATTTAAACGAACTTTTCTTTTAAGAGTAAGAAATATTAAAATTGATACGTAACTTTGTAGCATGTATGGTAGAAGATAGTTTTGAACAAATCACAAGATCAAATATTATTTACATATGGTGATATAAATAAATTCATACTCAATACACCGCCGTAATGCGCGGGTAACGTCAACTCGTTTAGAACAAAACGTAAAATGAAAAATTTACAAAACAAGCTCAAGCAAGCCAATTTAAAGTGAGTTTTTTTCGAGCTTTATTTGAACGAGTTTCTAGCCGCAAGCTTTTTAAGTTGTAGAATTACATTAGATGCATATTTATAATAATCAAATGATAGGTAAATTTATTCCCTAAATTTTTGTAATAGATGAGCAAAACATGCTTAAAATTCACACCAGACAGACCCGTTTAAATTCATCAGTGATATTCTGCTTAACGAATAGTAGAAAGAATAGGTTTATGAGATCATGATATATATTAACATAAGTTTTTTTCACTCCATATATTAACATAAGTTCATGTGTAAATATGAAATGAGAATATAAAAATAGGTTTCTATTTAATAGACCTAACATTGAATAAGCTATAATGAGTGTTGATATAATATCAACAACATGACAAACTGAACGAATAACGCAATAATATCGGTACCACGGAGATTTCAACCAAACATTGGCACCATCAAAAATGTTACTGATATTCGTTTTTAAAATTTTCAATAGATGTATGTAAACACGTGTCAACATCCTTTTGGACATGTCAAAACTTTATTTTTCTTTTGCATTTCTCTTTCAACAACTAGACCAAGTAATTGTAGTTTTTTGTGCTCGTCAGGCGAAAGTCTTGTATGTGTATTTTTCTTTAATCTTGGTTTTCTAATCTCTAGTTAGGAAACCTTTGTACTCGCTATGTTTTTGGTTTTCGTGTGGAATAAAATTTCTCTTTCTCCGTGAAAAAAAACCAAACAAATAGTTCTAATTCTAGCCGCAACTCATGGGAGAACTTTAATGGTCAAGAATATGATAAAGAAGTAATTAATGACGAGTTAAGTCTATCATTCCAACATGTCCCATAAATAATGTCGCCACTTACATTGACGATATAATCAAGATTTAGTAACATCAAGCGATCCAACGTTGAGTCCAACTCGATAATATCCCTAATGCAATAACAACAAAACAAACAAGCAAAGAAAAGAAAACTTACACAACGAACACATCGCCACAAAGAATCAAAATCCACAAAACAATATACATACGAACAAAAACCCGTAAAAACAAACCGAAAAAACGCAACTTGTCAAAGTTCTATCAGAAGCTTCTATAATATTGACGTTTTATTGCTTATCGGTCTTTCTTGACTTTAATAATGTGCAACTATACCCTTTCACGTTATTCGGCTGCTTTGGATTATGTAAGTTCTCGTTAACGACCGGAACTATATACCAACCGATAGAAGTACATAATATCGCGAAAGATCGTCCCGAAAATATTAACAATACCAAGATTAATAATATCATAAACAAAGGGAGATAATAAGAAGGTTTCCACCATTCCACAATGTTTTGAGTTGGTTTCGTGTTGTATTCTTCGGCTTTAATAAAAGAAACATCTCTTTTATGATCAACTTCTGGAGTACTTGATGGACTTAATGTGTCATGGTGTTTTCTTTGATCATCTTGTAACTTGATCACAACGGGTTCGATTTCATTGGCGTTGTTGTAAATGAACTTAACCATGGAGATATCTTCAGACCCTTTTTGGGCCAAAATGTTCCGTCTTTTCTGGTCTAGTTCAGCTAAAAGTGCCTCAAACTTGTCGAGCCCACGGTCTGCGTATCGGTTTGTGGCAGTTTTGTTTCTTCGGCTACCGAAAATGTGTCGTCTTCTTGTTGATTTTCTTGATGATGGGGAAGAATATGGCCAAAGCACATCGTAATCATCTTCTTCTTGGCTACGGAAAGAACCACAAATGAAGGGCATGTTTTTATGTTCTTGCAAACATTAGAGGTCTTTATATATGTGTGGTCTAGTTACAAACATGAGAATTAATTTGGTTGGGGAGGAACTATAAAGTATATGAATGTTTTGTAGACTAGTTAAATCCGACTAGTTAAATCCAATTGTTAGAATAGTCAAACATGAAAGTTTTGACTATTAGGGTTAATGGAATAATTAGCCTTGGTGAACCTTCTAAATTAAATATCATAAAAATAAATTACTATTTGCGTCCCTGTATTTTGGTGGTTTTAACTACTTGAATCCAAAATGAAAATGTTTAACTACTTGAGCGCTTCAGTTTTCCAAACATTACCATCTGAGTCCAAAAACTTAACATCGTCTGAAATCTCAGTTAACTCCCCCATGTGCACCCCACGTGAGGGGCATTTCTATCCATTTATACCTTTTTTTAATCTATTTTATAATGTATATGATGTGTGGTCTTGGACGTCAAAAGTAAAGTTGCAATAATTTAACCTTATTTTACTAATTTCATAAAAATAAGGTTAAAAGTGACGGACGGTTAATCATACATCAGGTGGTGATGTTGATAGCCAAAAGACAAGGGAGTACATGCACCAATAGGGTTAATTTGTCCCGATTGCTAAGTGTTATGTACCTTATTGTCTAAGGCTTGATACAAAACTACTATTGAGTCAGGAGTCTCACTGGAAGTAGCCTCTCTATTCTCACGGGGTAGAGGTAAGGTTGTCTACACCTTACCCTCCTCAGAACCTACCTTAGTTTTTGCTATTTGTGAGATTAACTTATGAAAATAACGAATAATATATTAAAAACAAAAAAGCATGAATATTCAACATTTCAACACTAAAGATCAAGTTTTATTCGATTTTTTACTCAAATTGGGATGGATTTCATACCTTGTTTTTTTGGCCACATGATTAATATAAGCAATAGAAAGCATGATTCAACATTTCAACACTAAAGATCAAGTATTAATAGATTTTTTAATCTCAAAGAAGGATGGATTGCAGTGCATGCATGGTTTCTAGGAGATAAAAGCAACATGTTTAATTTCTAGGCAGTGAGTCACTAGAAATGGCGTATCCTATCTTGGTGGCATAGTTGTCTAATTAAAGGTGGTCTGGTGAGGTTGACAATGCATTAGTGTTCAGCCATTTCAAATGGTGAAACCACGATGAAAACACAAGAAAGTCGCTCTTCCAAGTGGCAGAGCAACCCATAACTGTTAGGATCGGAGAACACACACGCACACGAACACAAGTATTTACGTGGTTCGGTCTAAACTGACCTACGTCCACGGGGGCAACTGGGGTATTGTTTTATTGAGTGATACAAAAAGCTACAAGTACAGGAGATTATTTATAGGCCTAAATTAGGGTTAAAACCCTATGCTAATCTTGCTCAACAAGTTAATCATACTGGGCTTCAAACGACTGGGCCTATAAGTGGGCTGAAGGCAACATCTCCAACAATCTCCCACTTGGTGTCTTCGGACCACGAACTGCACCATCTCTTCTGTACTTCTGTAGATAAGATCTCCCCTTGATCTTCAATGCACCTCCAGTTACTCCGATCTCCTCAACATTATTCCTGGAGACCAGCTGAAGCTCCACACAGCTTCAGCTTATCCAACGTCACACATTTAGTGAACATGTCTGCTGGATTCTTAGCACCTGAGATATTCTTTAAGTTGATTGTGCCATCAGCAACCAATCCTCTCACGAAGTGATACCTTATCCCGATGTGCTTAGTCTTCTTGTGATACACAGGATTCTTAGCAAGTTTTACTGCACTTTCATTATCACAATGCAACAAGTGCTCAGTCTGCTTCTTCCCTAACTCTTCTAGAAAAGCTTTCAACCATAGTAGCTCTTTACTGGCTTCAGCTATAGCCATGTATTCTGCCTCTGTTGTGGACAAAGCCACGCTTTTCTGAAGTCTGGACATCCAACTGACTGCAGTTCCTCCCACTGTGAAAACGAAACCTGTGGTGCTTTTAAATGTATCTTTGCAGCCACCCAGGTCAGCATCTGTATAACCTCTGAGAACTGAATCCTTCCCTTTGAAACATAACCCCATCTTTGACGTTCCCTTCAAATAACGAAGCACCCATTTAACTGCTTCCCAATGTTCTCTTCCCGGATTTGACATAAACCGACTGACAACTCCGACTGCGTGTGCTATGTCAGGTCTTGTACACACCATAGCGTACATTAGACTACCTACTGCAGATGCATACGGAACTCTAGTCATATCAGCTTTTTCTTCTTCAGTTCTGGGACACTGATCTTTGTTAAGCTTGAGGTGACTCCCCAAGGGCGTGTTTCTAGGCTTGGTCTTCTCACTGTTAATATTGAATTTCTCTAACACTTTCCCGATGTACTTCTCCTGGGACAGTGTTAAAGATCCATCTTTCTTGCTCCTGGTGATACTCATCCCGAGTATCTGTTTAGCTGCACCCAAATCCTTCATCTCGAATTCTTTGGACATTTGTTTCTTCAACTTGCTAATCTCATTCATATCTGATCCTGCAATCAACATATCATCTACATACAGAAGTAGAATGATATACGAACTCTTGAACTTCTTCAGATAACAACAGTGATCGGCTTCACATCTCTTGTAACCGGTCTTCACCATGAAATTATCAAACTTCAAGTACCACTGCCTTGGCGCTTGTTTCAGACCATACAAACTCTTCTTCAACTTGCACACCCAATTTTCCTTTCCAATAACCTGGAATCCCTCAGGCTGTGCCATATAAATATCTTCATCAAGGTCACCATGTAGAAATGCTGTTTTCACATCTAGCTGCTCTAGATGCAAATTCTCTGCTGCTACAATACTCAGAACTAACCTGATGGTGGTCATCTTCACCACTGGAGAGAAGATCTCATCATAATCAACTCCCTTCTTCTGCTGAAATCCCTTGACCACTAAACGGGCTTTATACCGTTTAGAACCATCATGCTCATCTTTGACCCTGAAAACCCATTTATTCTGAAGAGCTTTCTTGTCTTGCGGAAGCTTTACAAGAACCCAAGTCTTGTTCTTATCTAGTGAACTCATTTCTTCTTTCATTGCTCGCTCCCACTGGAACGAGTCCTTCATCTTGACTGTTTCAGAGTAGCGCTCTGGTTCACCATTTTCTGTCAAGAGAATATAATTAACTGAGGGGCCGGTACGACTGGGACTGTACCTGTCCGGCGCTTTAGAAACTCTGGTGGATCTCCTGACCGAAGTATCAGTTTGGTCAGGCTGCTGTGGAGACTGTTCGTCTTCAGACTCTGAACTCCCACTGTCAGACACTCCCACTGACTCTTCATTCTCACCATCTTCAGTCTCAGGTTCTGTGCCATCTTCAGATTCTGTTACGGGCCCTGTGACAGATTCTTTCTTCTGATTCTTAACACTAAACTCAACTGTTTCTTTCTGAACCTTTAACTTATCCAAGTTTCTGTCTTTGTACAATTCTTCTTCATTGAACCCAGCATGCTTGCTTCTGACTACTTTTCTGCTTTCAAAATCCCAAAGCCTGTAGCCCATTTTATCACCCCCATATCCAATGAAGACATACTTCTTTGCTTTAGCATCCAACTTGTCACCTTCAGGGTTAATATCATAAGCACTGCACCCGAAGATTCTCAGGTGATCATACTCAACTGCTTTGCCCTTCCATTCTTCTTGAGGAAGCTTGAATCCTAACGGTACTGAGGGTCCACGGTTGATAAGATGCGCTGCTGTGTTAACTGCATCGGCCCAGAACATCTTTGGGAGCCCTGCATTCAATCTCATACTTCTGGCTCTTTCACACAATGTTCTGTTCATACTCTCTGCAACTCCATTCTGTTGCGGAGTTCCTGGAACTGTATTTATCATCTTAATCCCTCTATCAGCACAATAATCTGTAAACTCCTTGCTGATATATTCACCACCGTTATCCGACTTCAAGCATTTCACCTTCAAATCAGTTTCAAGTTCAACAGCAGATTTCCATTTCTTAAAAGTATCGAAAACTTCAGATTTATGTTTAAGAAAGTAAACCCATACCTTGCGTGTTGAATCATCTATGAAGGTCACAAAGTAGCGAGAACCTCCAAGTGAAGCAACTGATGTCGGTCCGTATACATCTGAGTGAATAAGCTCCAATTTCTGAGCTTTCGGTGCTCTCCCAGTCTTCACAAAAGTCACCTTTTTTTTCTTGCCTAGGATGCACGGTTCACAAAATTCTGACTCGACCTTCTTCAACTCTGGAAGTTTTCCCCTGGCAACAAGCATCTTCATCCCCTTTTCACTCATGTGCCCGAGTCTTTGATGCCATAACTTTGTCTGACTCTGGTCACTCGATACTGCGTTCACTGCATCAGCTGATGCTTCAACCATGTACAAACTACCTCTCTTCTTGCCTCTAGCAAGTACCATACTGCCCTTAACAACTCTCCATTGTCCACTACCAAAGTGAACATCATATCCCTGATCATCAAGCTGACCGATGGATATAAGCATCCTCTTCAAACCAGGAATGACCCGAACATTCTTCAAGGTCCAAATGGTTCCCAATGGAGTTTTAAGGTCTATGTCTCCAATTCCTGTAATGTCAAGACTCTGATTATTAGCCAAACGAACTTTACCAAAGTTACCTGTTCGCAGATTCTTCATCTTCTTCGTGCTAAAAGTAGCATGGAAAGACGCTCCTGAATCCATAATCCAGTCTTCAACAGAACTCTCAATACAGCAAATAAGAGCATCCTCTGAATCTGAGGATGTAGTAGCATTCACCTCCTTTTTCTCTCTCGCAGGTTCAGAACACTGACTTCTGAAATGCCCAAACTCCTTACAGTTCCAACACTGTACGTCTTTCCTTGGCTTTCCAGGTCTTGACTTGCTCCTGCGTTTTGACTTCGACCTACCCTTATTTCCTCCTCTGTTACTACTTCTCCCTCTTCCTTCAGTACTGAGCAACGAGCTTGATTCTCCATTGTTCCTTCTTCTGGAGTCCTCATTCAGTAACAAATCACGAACTCTTCCAAAACTGAGAGTCTCAACTGACCCTGTGACTGCTGTGATTGTGCCTGACCAACTGTCAGGTAATGAGGATAACAATAGACAAGCCTGCAATTCATCATCTATCTTAAAATTCACAGAAGACAAACGTGTCAAATGTGATTTAAATAAATTAATATGCTCAGTAACAGAACTTCCCTCTTTCATACGAATATTGACTAACTCCCGAATCAGAAACACTTTGTTAGCAGGAGACGGCTTCTCGTACATGTCTGACAAAGCTTCCATAATACCACGCGCTGTGGTTTGTTCCAGAATGTTGTAAGCTACATTCATGGAGAGAGCAAGCCTAATCGTTGACTGTGCCTTCTTGTCAAGATTCGTCCATTCTTTCGTTATGGTCGCAGGGGGAGGGTCTAGTGCAGCATCTAACTCCTTCTGTATAAGCAAATCCTTGATTTGCATCTTCCACCAACCAAAATTCTTCCCATCAAATTTCTCTACCTTAACTTTTCCTTCTTCAGACATTATCTCTGTCTAAATATCTAGGAAACTAGCCACGAGAAATAATAATAATACACCACTTCCAAAAAAAAAAAAAAAAATCCTTTCTTAACCCAAAACTTAGCTCTTCTTTTAACAAACCCCACAATTTATAAAATACCACAAGTGATGCTCCACCACAATATGTCTGACTTCCTTTTGATTACTAGTCACTAGAAGACAAACACTTCTAAACCACTTCACCTTTTCCTTAAAAGAAAAGATCGTGATAGCAAAAATTCAAGACACAGCAACAAACAATTAAACAAATAACGACAACCCTGCTTTCCCAATGATTCGCGGCTGTCAACCCTAATCTGGGTTTGAATACTTGGTTGCTACCTTGAAACCGGTTGTTGGATGGTGGCGGCACAAGGCGGTGGGGTTGGCTGGAGAAAGTGTAGCGCGGCGGAACCCTAGTCGGAGGGTTGAAGTGCCGGCGGCAAAGGTGGGGACGTCTGGAAGGAGTGACGGGAAGATGGTTCAGCGTGTTAGGGTTCGATCGGAACCCTAGTCGGAGCAGAAGGCGGCGGCAGTGTGAGGAGGCGGCGGTGACTGTTGGGTGTCGACAGAGGTGGGAGGTGGCTGGCGGGTGTTAGGTTGTCTGGTATGTGTTTTTCTCTTCGATCTGATCAAGAGCCTAAGCTCTGATACCAGTTGTTAGGATCGGAGAACACACACGCACACGAACACAAGTATTTACGTGGTTCGGTCTAAACTGACCTACGTCCACGGGGGCAACTGGGGTATTGTTTTATTGAGTGATACAAAAAGCTACAAGTACAGGAGATTATTTATAGGCCTAAATTAGGGTTAAAACCCTATGCTAATCTTGCTCAACAAGTTAATCATACTGGGCTTCAAACGACTGGGCCTATAAGTGGGCTGAAGGCAACATCTCCAACAATACCGACTTAATTTTGGTTTCTGACACTTCCAATTGCGAATCACAAGCTAATTTAGTAACCCTGCACTAGTAGCTCGGATTTGTGCCAAGGATAGGTTGAGGATTCACTATTTCAAATGGCGAATCATATCAGTCCTTGTATGTACATAAGGGGCGAAGCATACAGTGGGCTAGGGGTGGCCCTGGCCCCTCCCGTTTTTAGCGCAATGATAGAAATTTGCGATTTTCATGGATAAATTGAGTCTGGGTTGAGTCTGGCCTCCGCCGATCGGAAAAAATTGAGTCCGCCCCCCGCCGATTCGAGAACCAAGCTTCGCCACTGATGTACATGATGGGATGTCTCACGAAGAATTCGCCATTTGAAATGGTAGACCGGCCGTGAACAATGACTAAGTCAACTACGTACTTCACTTCGATGGATCCGCAGGGATGCAATTTTATAAGTCAACCAGAGTGTGACATGAGTTAAGAGTAAGGGACCCGTAGGGACCCCCACTTCAAATGGCGGATTGTGAACATTAAACTTTCAGGCTATCGGAAGTGAAGTTAGCTTCTATTTCTAATATCAAATAACATAAATCTTCATCTGGCTCATAAGTCACAAGGTAACAACATTCTTTCCCGGTGTATTAGTTAAATACATCATTGGGCTATTGTCACACCCCGACCAGAGAGGTCGATCGAAATACTAATTATTATCAAACTTACACAACAGAAGTAACAAATAACTACAATTAATGTTTATATAAATACTAGTCCCAAAAATAACAAGTTACGACAAAATTAACAAATAAATAAAGAAAATTACAACTATTGCAGGGCCGAATCACTACTAGAAAAATGGCATTTTGCTACAAAATTTTCTTACGGAAAAAAATTTGTCACAAATTTTAACAAAGTTGCTACTCATTTGTGACGAAAAAAAAAACTACAATTTTTTTAGTAAATTTGTGACACAATATATCTACAAATTCTTAGGAAATTGCGTAGGAAATGCGTCACAAATTTCCTACACCATGTTTTCGTCACAAATGCGTTGAAAATTGTGTTACAAATGTGTAGTAATAGGTTTGCGACAAGGGTTTTTCTAACATCAAGGTTTTGTTGAAAATGCGTCACAAATCTTGCATTTTCTTGATTTGTGACGCATTTTCAACAAAACCTTGATGTTAGAAAAACCCTCGTCGCAAACCAATTACTACACATTTGTAACACAAATTTCAACGCATTTGTGACAAAAACATGGTGTAGGAAATTTGTGACGCATTTCCTACGTAATTTCCTAAGAAATTTGTAGATATATTGTCACAAATTTGCTAAAAAATTATAGATTTTTTTTCGTCACAAATGAGTAGCAACTTTGTTAAGATTTGTGACGCATTTTTTTCCGTAAGAAAATTTTGTAGCAAAATGCCAATTTTCTAGTAGTGAATCATGGAATTCGTTGAAGCATTATTGGAAGGTGAAGACCACTAGTCGATCTGATCTCTATCAAAGATTAGTGTTAATCCTCAAATATTGCAACTCTTGTCTCGTAAAGCTTCTACTGGAAGATATCTAATAAACCATAAGCTTGTATCTATATCAATAACCTCTAAACCCCAAGCTCGAAACTTACGCCTCGCATTCTAAATCCATCTAACCATCACCACAGTAACCACCATTCTCCACCGCTGCTACCGTCACTTAAACCTCCACAACCACCACTGCCTCTATATAATTATCTTGCACACCAGTGAGCAGCATAACTAAACCTTTATTTATTTGGTAGCGATGTTTTACCTTAAAATAACGATACCGTACCGTATATTTTCGATATCGGCATAAAGTTTTGGCAAAAATCGGTATTCGAATTAGTTTGGTACGGTATGGTACAGTTCGGTACCGAGCACATCCCTATTTTCAAGTATGTAATTGTCAAGTTTCCCCTTTTAGACAAACTTTAACAAAACTACAAAGTATTTGGTAAATCTATGCAAAACACCTTAGATTAAGAAAGATCTAAAGTTACGAAAGTGATTCTTAGGGAGGAAGGGGCACTACCCGTGAGATTTTTTAACTTCACTGATTTCAACCAATCCTGCACTGTCACATCACTTCACTGATTTCCTTCACGGAAACCGTTTTTTAGAGGCAACACACTACTGGTTCTTTACCCAATAAGTAATTATTTTCACACATATATAATAATAATAATAATATTAATAATACCTTTCTCACTCTCTTTCTCCTCTAAAATCACATACACCACTCATTTTTTTAATAATACATTTTTCACTTTCTCTCTCCTCTAGAACCAGCACGGTAAGAAGAACTCGTATTTGGTTCACGGGACCTCTATCAACACTGGTGACGACGGTGTTACCGTGTTGATAGTGGGGTACCCGTGACCTTTTCTGATAACGCCCCATCCCCCTTATATATTAACAATACGCAAAGGTGATGGCATAAGTGATGAATGGAAGCTTGTAGCACTAATTAGCTCCTCTTGGAAAACACATTAGAGCACCTTGAATGTCACGGGAACACTAGAATGGATTTTGATAAACCCAAGATGTCTTATTACATCTTACCAGTATTCAATTACACATCATATACAAGTATACAGTACTAGTCTATACATATAATATTTAGAAGCATTTTGGGACACTTGTCAATCTCTCACACCCCTAGCAATTAATGAGAATCCTACATGGCACAATGTGGGAATTTATAAAATTTTCTTTTTTTTTTAAATAAAAAATCCCGAAATTATATAAACCAAAAACACGGACATAACATCAGACCACAATCAACATCGCCTCCTCCAAAACCTAAACCCTAATCTTCAACTTCCAGCGGTGATTCTTCAAATCAAAGCATCTCTTGCCGTGTTTTTCATCAAATCTTCAAGGTATTGTGTCTTCTATTCTTATGTCAATCAATGGTCCTTCATATGTGTGTTTTTTTTTGGTTTTTTTTCGTTTTTCTTCCTGATTTCTCGGTCGATTAATTTTTTTTTTGTGTGTTTTGTTTGATTTCAATTATTTACCTTATAATACTTGCGTTTAAGTCTATTATTGGTCAGGTTTATTAATATTTAATTTTAGGGTTCGTGTTTTAGGGTTCGTGTTTTAGGGTTGATGATGGGTTACGGATCTGTGATTAGAGTAATAATAGGGGTTTTGATTATCGGGTATTTTATAGGTTTCAACTGATGATTATTATGGAAAATATGTTTTTGGTCTGTATTTAGCTTTAAGGTTTTAGGTTTATGATTCGATTCAGGTTTCATAGAAACCTAAGAATGGATTGTTATGGTTTACTTTTTTATTAGTGGTTTATGTTTTAGGTATCGATTTATGTTTTAAGAAATAGTTTATTGGTTTGATAGTATTTAAGCGTTCTACTTAGATTGATTTTGCATTTATGTTTGAGGTTTGTAGTAACGTTGAATGTTTTAGGTTTATGAATACGTTTCAATTAATGTTTTAAGGATGGCTAAGAAAGGATTCTTATGATTTAGTTTTTGATCGATTCTTTATGTTTTAGGTCTTGACGTATGGTTATGAATCGTACTTGAATGGTTTGTTATTCTTTAAGCTTTCAACTGAGAATGATTTTGCATTAATATTTTAGGATTCTATTAAGCTTGAATGTTTTAGGTTTATGATTAGGTTTTAATTACCTTTTTACATACATCTAAGAATGGATTGTTAAGATTTTTTTTTTATTAGTCGTTTATGTTTGAGGTATCGATCTCCATTTTTTAGGTTTCAACTGATTTTATGAGGTTTCATTCATTGTTTTACATACCTACAAATGGATTCATAGCTCTGAAAACTTATAATCAAATGGTTTTTAATGTTTCCATTTACTGATTTATTTTTCATACTAACTCACTTCTTTCTAATACAGATTGGTAACAGCTTGTGTGATAATGACTTACGGTTTTTGGGTACAGTCAGAAGCCAACGATCGTATTTGCTTGGTAATATTTGATTTATTCATTTCATTAAAAAAAGATTTATAATGTTTATTCATAAATACAAATTTCTTTATGACTTGTAGGCTTTACCTGAGGAGTACACAGAATGGGTTAAAAAGTATAAGTATCCAACAGGTGATTGTACGATTCATACACTGGATGAAAAAAGATTTCGCGTTAAGGTCATGCATATAGCTGGGAAGTGGTTTATTTGTGACGGATGGAATCACCTAATGACTACATTAAATTACCCATCCGTTTGCAACTTTGTTTTTCAATACGAATCGGCCATCAACTGTTTCAATATGATTACGTTTCATCAAGACGCTATAACTACACCTGGTAGATTTTTCTACTGCAAGTTTGATGACCCTCAAACTGATGAAGAACGTCTGGTATGTTTTTTTGTAATATCATTTAACTACATTATATAACACACTGATCATATAGTAATATGTATTAATTTTTCATTCCATTTGTTGCAACTTATCAGCATGTCAGTTGCTTTGTTATGCATGGATTATACAACCGAAGCCTTCCGTTGGAACCAATTATAGTCAACTCATTCCCAGGTCATGTTTTCAACTCCAAATTCCTCATTTAATTTTATTTCCATGAGATTGTTTAATCTCTTTTTCAATGATTAAAAGTAATATTAAACGTTGTTTGCTTCAGGTCATGTTTTCCAAATCCAGCTAGAAAACGATGGTGCTGCTACTTACATCACTCAAGGATGGCGTTATATGAAGGAGATTTTTGAGATAACCAAAGATCATCTGATTGTTTTTGAGATTTACAATGAGGTTTCTTTCTCAATTTGCAAATGTTTATTGTATTACTTTGTATTTGGAAAACATCACAATTAACTCTATACATTATTTTTCATTACTCTCTAAACTTTTGATTTATTTACTTTGTTACATAAGCAGAAAACATATGACTTGACATTTTTTAAGAAAGGGAAGCTTACTCTTCCTCCCGATTTGTGGGAGGACGTTGACAATTCTGAGGATGATCACGGCGAAAAGGTTAATGAAGGAGATGATATGGATCATGAGAATGATCAATCTGCTGCTATCGAGGATGTAGTTTGTTGTGATAATTTCGGTGTTGTGGTTGTTTTCACAGTTGACAATCATTATGTAAGTTTCTAAAATTTAACTAACCGTATATTATAATCATATTTATGCATATGTTAGTTTGTTATTGCTTTTGAAAATTATTTGTTATTTTTTAGTTTATGCAGGCCGAATGGGCAAGACAAAATGGTATGAACAGGCAGATGGGTTTGACAATTAAAGATGTTGAGGGTTACAGTTTGGGAGTTTCTGTTGGTGTAGATAGTTTGAGGTCAAGTAAGCGTTACTACATCAAAGGTATGTCAACCTTTGTTGCTTATAAGGATCTGCAGGCAGGTGATCAGATGCATTTCCTTTTTTTCCAGAATCGAGGTTTGTTAAAGCTCTCTAAAGTAGTTAGGGTTGCTGGTAATTAGTTCTGTTAGTTTTGGCAGTTTTGATGGTGAACATAACATTTTTGGTGGGTAACTTTTTGCACCTTAGTGGTGGTAGTATTTTGAATATGGTTTACGTTTAGTGGTCACATACATTTCCACGTTTTACAAGTTTAGTCAACTGTGGGTTTTTGGGGTTGATGTGTGTTATAAACAGTACTATTATGCTATGGTTTGGTTACAATACATATGATACTTAATATGATGTTCCTGGCAGTAGTCTAATAGTTACAATCACTTTTTATGATGTATTGTTATTAGTCGTATATACTATTAATTATTTTTTATATTAAGAACAATAACTTTTATGAATCATTGTTAACAAAGTCAAAATTTAAGAGTATTATTGGTAAGTAATAATCAACATGAATGCTTTGATTAGTCATTTAAACTTAAGTTGACTTTTTAAAACAGTCAACCCATTAAAGCATTTAAAAATGGAAACATGTAATAATTGAAATTTACGATTTTTTCTTTAATAATAAATTAAACGAAATTTAACTTTATCATGAAAACACTTTAATGTAAAATCATTTTCATTCCAATTATAAATTTACGTTACAATAATTCAGTAATCTTTACTAAAATTAAATAAGTCAACATTTCTTATTACATCTCTACGTTACATTATAAATACAGAATACATTGTTAAATTTTGATTAACGTTTCGATCAATCAAATCTTCGTAACTTTGTCAGGTATCTGTATCACTACTCTTTCTAATTAGAAATTGCAATGTTAATTCATTTATGTTTAAAATATTAAAGGGTATGTAATACCTTCATTGTCAACAAAGTTGCAGCATTATGGATCCAAACAACATCACTTTTTTTAAAGAAATCACTTTGTGTATCAGTAAATACACGATCAAAGTTAAGGTATTAGGCTTTGGAAGCTAGCAAATCGAAAGATACCAGGAGAAATTATTTCTCTTCATATGGTTCTGATCGCTGAACAGGTTATGTTTTTAACATATTCGTTTTTTATTTTTTTTTAAATTATGTTTTATTATTTCTCTTTAAGTATTCGGTTTTTACGTTTTTTTTACGTTTTGTTTTTTTATTCAACACAAAATGCAGTGTCTGTGAAGGTTAGTAGTTTACTTAGTGAATCATGTATTCAGATTAGATTTTAATGTAGTTTATTCTAACAATTTCCACATGCCTTTTAATATTGTAGGATTTTTTTTGGAGAAAACACTGCTCCAGAATCATCTTCTAGAGTTAGTTTGATTCGTGATGAACCGGAAGTAAAGCGTAGCCTGGACAAAGTTTATTTGATGTGTTTTGCGATTTTCTTTTCATTTATGTTTGCTTTGTTTATGCGACAATTTTCATATAAATAAAATGTGTGTTGACATTTGATGTTTGTTTTTATTTTTGTATAATTTGTACATGCTTGAATAGTTTTTTGATATGCCACATAGTTGTTGATACTTTATAATTGGACAGTTTGATTATAATTTATTACTTTAAATTCAAATTTCAAAATTTAGTATTTTCGGAAAATTAAATTTCCAATTTTCCCGAAAATATTCAAATTCAAATTATTTGCATTCTTTAATTATGGTAAATCATTAAAAATATTTATTATCTGTTTTAATTATACATTTAATACATATGACTCAATGTTGACCACAATTATCTATATAAAAGACACTAAACTCAATCAAAAAAACATAAAAAGCTTACACAACAATCAAACATTCAAGAGAATTCCGGTTTGCTCTTTCGTGCGCGCTTCAGTCTTCTTTTGTACAAGTTTATTGTATGTCATTCTTTTCTTCTATCAGTACATTTTTTAGTACTTTACATTGTTATTATATCTAATTTTTGTAGATAATCATTGATTATCTATAAGATTTCTAGAAAATCATTGATTATTTCTATGTTATGTTCCTTTATAATTTAGTTTTACTTAATTATTATTTAGGTTAAATGGGACGTAAAAGACTGTCTACCACCTCAAATGATAAACGAACACCGTTATCTAATATCTCTAATGGTAAACATATGTTTTCATCTTTATGCATCGTATACATAATATCATGCAAACAATTTTTTTTTCTTCACAGTTATCTCCAATGAACAAAAAATTATGAATGCGGCCGAGTGTCGTAGACTTAGGAAGTTATATCTAGATGCCAAGAGAGGCAAGATCAATAATCATAATAATGGAATAGAAAATGTACCACCAAGCGTACAATTAAATCGTGAGTCCATTGGACCTTCAAACAATTATATTCATCAAAGTTCGTTTGTCCAATCAACTTTCAATTTGTCTACACCAGGTAAAATTTTGTTTCTCCGTTCATTATTTTTATATCGTTGTATACCGTTTGAACTTGACATGCTTATTAATAATCAAATTTAATAATACGAAATTATTTTTCTATTTTCTTAAGGTCAACTGCAACAAACTCCTCTGTCTAACATCTCAACTGGTATCTTTTATAATTTTCATGACATATTTTATGTTACTCGAAATTACTGATTTGGTTATTTTTTTGGGTATAAGACTATTATTATTTAATAAATTTTTTATATTGTTGAAGTGAAAAGTAACCTTTCCCGTGATTGGCGAATTTTTGGACAATTACAATTTGATGCTAAGAGACAGAATATTAAGCAATCTGGAAACACTAATCCGTCAACATCCACTAACAATGTATTTTCACTTGATATATCTGCCTTTAGCTCAACCTTCAACAATCCATTTAATGCATCTTTTTCTGGTAATAGCTATCGTTTCCATTCACTAATTTATAACATTTTATTAACTTCGTAATTTTTTTATCTAATCGTAACTTATTTTTTTACTTATTTATAAACAGGTTCAACAGAACGTACTCCTTTGTCTAATATTACAAACGGTATCATATTTCTATGTTGCTTACGTTTGTCTTTGTAATGTTATAACACTCTATAATTAAAAGTTTATTTACTATCTAAACATTACAATTTTATTTGTATTCATAGTGTCAGTGCATGATAGTAATAGACCAAATTCTGTCGAGGCTAGAAGTTTTAGAAAAGCACAAGTTGATGGTAAAAGACGTAAACTTAATTCTGTTATAGGATTGCGGAACCAATCTATTGTTACATCTGGTACCTCTTTCTTTAAATCCATTACTTATATAAAGTTGTTACTTTTATTAATGTTAAACATTAATTTCAAGTATTATATTTAGGTTCAGGTTTTAACTTTGATAGACTCTCAAATGCAACATCTTCTGTTCAGACAAGAAGCATGAATACATCAAGTCATAATTCCATATTACCAGAATCTTCAATTTTAAGTAACGTAGAAAATTGCAGCAATGGATTACGAAGTAATCGACGTTGTATCTCACCTGTTCGCATGGTTAGTTTGTCAGACGAAGAAGATATGAATCCGCAACCCATGTTCAATTATCAATATAAGGGTGTCTCTAAAGGTAAATGTTATTTTTAATAAACCAATTACGATTTTTTTTTTTTAATTTAACGTAATATGAATTCAATTTATTCTATTCACAAGATTATTTGGATCACGGTGATCAAACGGTTGTATGTGAGATGTGTAACGCCAAACTGTGGAAATCGGAAGCTGGCAGATCACTACAAGTTAGTGGTAGAACATGTTACTATCTATGTTGTGGTTATGGAAAGGTGCAACTTCCAGATTTCAAAGAAAGCAGTGTCGATTATCAGAATCTTTTTAAGAACATAGACTTTCGGAGCAAGTATTTCTTAAAGCACATTCGAAGATTCAATTCTATGTTCTGTTTTACTTCACTGGGAGGCAAGGTCGACTCAAATATTAATAAAGGCAAGGCTCCCTTCATATACAGGATAAGTGGTGAAAATTATCATGCCCTGGGTGGTCTTCTTCCTAATGATGGGACAAAACCAAAATTTTCTCAGTTGTATATCTATGACACTGAAAACGAAGTTTCTAACAGGAGTAAAATTTTCAGGTAATATTTTACAGTTTATTAAAATAAATTTTTACTTATAGTATGTTTTTTTCATATAAAACAACTGTTCAATTTTTGAAATTTTAATCTATTTATTACAGTAAGGAGAAAGGGGACTCTAACAAAATTGATGAACAACTTGATCTTGAAATCATTCAGTACCTCAAGTCAATGTTAGACTCTAAAAATCAGCTTGTGAAAAGCTATAGGAGTGTACGCGATCGATTTATTGAAAATTCTGAAGTTAACCTTAAGTTACGTCTTATTGGGAGGCGAACTAAAGATGGTCGACTATACAACTTACCAACTTCAAATGAAATCGCTGCACTTATACTTACAGACAATGATGATGAGATTGACAATCGAGATATTGTTGTGGAATCAAGAAAAGAAGGTCTTCAGCGGATAAGTGAACTTCATCCAAAATATTTAGCTCTTCAGTATCCACTGCTTATTCCATTTGGGGAAGATTGTTATAGGGTTGATATACCGCATCGTGAAGAAAGGAAGTCTAAAAAGAAAGTAGACTCAAAGTGTTCAATGAGAGAGTATTTTGCCTATCATATTCAGGACAGAGTTGGTAAGTTCTCTTTGATTTTGAATGCAAGGCGCCTTCTTCAACAATTTTTGGTTGACGTTTATACTATGATCGAGAGTGAGAGGTTGTATTATGTACGTTATCAGCAACAAAAACTTAGGTGTGACTCTTATTCCAGTCTTCAAAATGTGCATCAAAATGGACCTACAGATTTGGCAACAATAGGTACACCTATAATACTACCATCTTCTTTTACTGGTGGTGCACGCTACATGAGGGAAAATTATCTTGATGCAATGGCCATTTGTAAAAAGCATGGATACCCGGATTTTTTCATCACAATCACGTGTAATCCGAAATGGCCTGAAGTTAGAAGGTTTCTGAAGGATAAGAAGACAAATCCTGAAGACAGACCAGACATTTTAGCCAGATTATTCAAACTGAAGCTAGACTCATTGATGAAAGATTTACGTGATAAAGCAATATTAGGAAAGACTTCGGCAGGTACCATACATTAATAACTTTGAATCATTCTTTATTAGCGTAACAAACTAATAAAGTTAGTGAATATATTTTTTGTTTTATGTTGCACTAACTTTTTTATTTATAAAATTTTAATTTTAATTTTAGTACCATTTATTTTTACAGCTGTTTATACTATCGAGTTCCAAAAGTGTGGTCTTCCTCACGCTCATATCTGTCTCTTTCTTAAAGATGAAAGCAAGCTTCCGACGATTGATCATGTTGATCGTTTAGTTTCTGCTGAAATCCCAGATAAGAATTTAGATCCTGAGTTGTTTAGTCTTGTGAGTGACTTTATGATTCATGGACCATGTGGACCTGAATATCCCAACTGCCCGTGCATGATTGATGGTAAGTGCTCGAAGAAATTTCCAAAGAAGTTTTCTCCGGCATCAATGATAGATTCAAAAGGATATCCGGTTTATAAAAGAAGAGACTCAGGAGTATTTGTTGAAAAAGGTGGTGCTCAGTTAGATAACAAAAATGTGGTTCCTTATAACCCAACACTTTTGAAGCGTTATCAATCTCATATTAATGTTGAATGGTGCAACCAAGCTGCTTCAATTAAGTATCTATTCAAATACATTAACAAGGGACCGGACAGGGCTAAAATTGCTTTTGTAGAAGATTATGGAGAAGGTCAAGAAGTACAGCAAAGAGATGAAATCAAAAAACATTATGATTGCAGGTTCCTTTCAGCATGTGAAGCTTCATGGAGGATACTTAAACACGAAGTGCATTACAGATACCCTCCAGTGATTAGGCTTCCTTTTCATCTACCTGGTGAGCAAACTGTTGTATACGGTCCAGAAGAGCAACTTCAAAACGTACTCAACAAGCCATCAGTGTCTTCTACAATGTTTCTAAAATGGATGAAACTAAACCAGGATGAACCTGTGGCACGTGAACTGAGCTACCTCGAAATCCCAAGTAAATTTGTTTGGAAACCTGATGAAAAAAAATGGGATTTTCGAAAAACAGGTAAGGCAATTGGTCGTGTTCATATGGTTAATCCATCAATGGGTGAGGCTTATTTCTTGAGAATTCTTCTTAATAAGGTCAAAGGTCCCAAATCTTTTGCTGAGATAAGAACGGTGAATGGAAAAGTTTTACCAACATATCGAGATGCATGTTACGCTCTTGGCCTGTTGGAAGATGACAAGGAATATATAGAAGCTATTGAGGAAGCTCATTATACCGGTTCGGGATACTGTCTTCGTAATTTGTTCGCGATGATGTTGTTGTCTAACAACTTATCTAGGCCTGACCATGTTTGGGAGAACACATGGAAGTACTTGTCAGACGGTATTATGCGTAGACACGAAGACGTTTTCCAAATTGAAGGTAAAAAAATTTATAATTCAAAATTTTATTTATTTTACGTTATTATTAATTGTTTAATTAATAATTACAATCTTTATGGTTATCAGGTTTGTCTCTTCCTGATGATCAAATCAAGAACCTTACGTTGCTGGAAATTGAGAAACAGTTAATTCGGAATAACTCCAGCCTACGTAGGTTTCCTTCCATGCCTTTTCCTAATAGTGATTCGATTGCATCTGCAAATAACCGTTTAATACTTGATGAACTCAATTATCAAGTAAATACGTTGACTGAGGAATTTCATAGCAACGCACCTTCTTTAACATATGAGCAGCGTTTAATTTTTGATGAAATAATTGATGCGGTTGATTTTAACAAAGGTGGGCTTTTTTTTGTTTATGGGTTTGGAGGCACTGGTAAAACCTTTTTATGGAAAACGTTGTCTGCTGCCATTAGATGTAAAGGCCAAATTGTTTTGAACGTTGCATCTAGCGGTATTGCTTCTTTGTTGTTATCTGGTGGAAGGACCGCTCATTCTAGGTTTCGTATACCTTTGAATGTTAATGAAGAATCCATGTGTTCTATTAAGGCGAATAGCGATGAAGCAGATTTATTGAAGCAGACTAAGTTAATTATTTGGGATGAAGCTCCAATGATTCACAAACATGCTTTTGAAGCTCTTGATCGCACGATGAAAGACATCTTGAAATCAAAGGATTCGGTTAATTCGGAGCTGCCTTTCGGAGGTAAGGTTATGGTTTTGGGTGGTGATTTTAGACAGATCCTTCCTGTTGTTCCCAATGGTAGTAAAAGAGATATTATAAGTGCCTCAATAACCTCCTCTAAGATTTGGAATACTTGCAAAGTCCGTACGTTAACTAAAAACATGAGGTTAACATTGGGTAACAAGACATCTGAATCAGAAGAAATAAAGGAATTTGCAAACTGGCTTCTACAGTTAGGTGAGGGTAAAGTTGGTGCTTCAGTTGATGAAAATGAGGCAGATGTCGACATTCCAGATGATCTTCTTATAAAGCAATCATCAAATCCTATTTGTAGCTTAATTGACTTCGTCTACCCTTCACTTCTTCAGCTTTACAAAGATAAAGATTACTTTGGTGAACGAGCAATACTTGCACCAACAAACGAAGTGGTACATGAAATTAATGACAGGTTGCTTGCATTGTTTCCTGGAGATGAAGTCGAGTATTTGAGCTCTGATAGTATATGCCAGATTGAGAATGGTAATAACCGTTCACAGGAAGATTTATATTCTCCTGATGTGCTTAATGGTTTGAAAATTTCTGGAATTCCTAATCATCGATTAGCACTAAAGATCGGTGTTCCCGTTATGTTGTTGAGAAACATTGATCAACAAAATGGCCTGTGCAACGGCACCAGGTTACGAATCACCAGACTTGCGAAGCGTATTATTGAAGCCGAAATCATATCAGGTGGTAACATTGGTACCAAAACTCTTATTCCTAGAATAAATATGATACCATCTGATAACAAGATTCCAGTCAAGTTCCAAAGACGCCAATTCCCAATAAGCGTATGTTTCGCAATGACCATCAATAAAAGCCAAGGACAGTCTCTATCCAAGGTTGGGTTGTATTTAAGAGACCCCGTATTCTCACATGGCCAGCTTTATGTCGCATTGTCAAGAGTTAAAAGCAGGGCAGGAGTGAAATTACTTATACTTGATGCTGATGGCCAAGTGAAGACTAAAACAAAAAATGTGGTGTATAAAGAAATATTTAATGATATTTGAATAGAATGTGTATTGGTTTCTTTTAAATCTTAATAAAATATTTCTGCTACATTTTTTTATATGTTTTACCACTCGAAATAATTGTACGTTGGTGAACCGCGTGTAACGCGGGCAAAGATCTAGTATACGTTATACATAGTTTAGAATATTAGTCCCGTATAAGTAACGTAATATTTAATTCGCAATGTACGAGTTAAATTTCACAGGTAGGCCAAATTAAGAGGGTGTTTGGAATTGCTTTTTGAAAACTGATTGTGCGTTTTGCGCAGTATAAGTGGAGCTACTTCTAAATTATTTCGTTTTGTTAGTCTAAAAATCAATTTCAAACTCAACCCCAAACACTAAAAATTAATTATTTACGTTTTCAAAACGCAATAATCTAAAAATTCATTTCAAAACTCAACCCCAAACACCCTCTAAATAACTAAAGATATGCTTACACTATAACATGTATTTTAATTCCTTTGAAATGCTTCCCAAGCATTTACACAATTTCACTAACGTTAGTGTGTGATCCAATGTTTATATATTAGATACCTAACTAGTGGGTAAGTGATATGGTGTTGGTCTCATAAAAGTGATGTGACTTCAATTTCTTTCAAGTGTAATGTTATGCATACTAGGCGCTAAAACGGGCGTGATTGAGCCCCATTGCGCCGGGCACACCGCCCCCAGGCGCTATGGGGCAAAACTTTGAGCAACGTTTTATTGGTCGCGCTATGCCCCTGCAATAAATAATAAAAAAAATCAACTTCTACACCCAATTAAACCCAACTTCTATACCCAACCAAATCATAAAAATCATTCTTATAAAGCTCCCCATAAAACTCATACCCACTACACACTATTTTTATATAAAGCCCCTAATCTCACTTTATTAATATTTTAATCTATAAAGCTCCCACTACACATGGCTTAAGGTTATGTAATTTTATTTGAACGGCCAATTGGAATCACCCACGGACTACTGGAGTATCATCGTATCACCAGTGTTACCACACGATCATATTCAACCACCAAGTCACCAATTCAGGAGGAAAATAATAATTATGAGAAAACCCCCTTCTAAGATTCGAATCCAGGACCTTATAGTCCCTAAGTCTTATACCACCATCAAGATACCGCTAGACTATAAAGCCTTTGGCAAAGGGTTATGTAATTAGGTGTAACAAGATGTCGTTGGGCTATAATGCGTCACTACTAGAAAAATACCCCTATCTTGACGTGCATTGCGCGTCATAAAAGGGTGTTTATGACACATAAAAATGTGTTAAGGAAGAACATGTCATTAAATTTTTATGACATGCAAGCGCGTGTCATCTTTTAATGACACGCGTTAATGACACTCTTTTATGACACGCTTTTTTGACACGCATTTATGACACGCTTTCATGACACTCTTTAATGACATACATTCTTGACACACCTTTATGATACTCATTTTGCGTGTCATGGTTTTTTTTTTACCTAAAAAAAAATTTCTACAAAATGACTAATATCCCTGAATTTATATTTATAATTACAAAATCAATAAATTTGATAATAAAACTGCATATATTATATGTACCACAAAAAAAACCCATTACAATCATTTGTCGAATCCTACCACAAGTATTAACGGTTACAAAAACACTGTGTCAATACATTACGTTAGTCGATCTAGACCTAAACATACAGATCACTTGAAAATGAAGGTCGCGGCATAACTTGACCATTCTTCATGGATAAAATCAATATCCGCATCCGTGTAAACATCCATTCCTCCCCCAACCTGAGACACAATTAAATTAGTAAGATTAAAGGTTAAGGTTCGCGCACTTTGTGTATCACACATCAGAATTCATGTTCTACGGCACACAATCATAGACGATGTTGTCGATACATGCAGCACCTCTTTCACCTTTAAAAAAAATACATAAGTTAACCTACACGTTTAAATTAGGTCATTCAGGTATGAAATTAGTAAACAAATTGCAAAACTCAGCAACATAGGTATATAAGAAACCTGCCAGATTCCATATCGGTTTGTCTATGAAATTGTCGAACAACTTACTTTTTCTTCAGTGAGAGTTTCAATTTCATTAAATTAACATCTATTCCACTTTCAGTCTATAAAATAGACTTCTAATCGTAAGTTATTAATATTATTGATAAACCGATGAATAATAAAGTTTTGAAACCTTACATTTGCTCAGTTTCTACTCAGACTATCATTAACACATTGGCAAGGAGACTTAATTTTCTTCAACAGACTCAGAGAGCATTCTTTCACTGCACCTAATTGCTCTGACTCTGAATCTACATACAATAAATACATCTTTCAATACAATAACAGTAACAAAACTTGTTCAAATTAGACCATTCTAGAATAAATAAGCATCAATCTAACGAACCTGTAGGATTCGAATTTTAAGGAGTACACAGTAGTGAATTTTACTGAACCTACTGTTTCTATTAGCGGAAGTCAAGATCCACACCTGCAGTTCAAATATAATTGCAACATAGTTAATAATCTTAATCGACATTTTTCTTAGTTAAATATACAATACGCATGATTTAACTTTAAGAAATAGTACCAATAAAATTATTGTTCTATTACACCTTCGAATGAAACAAATTACAACTCTTATCTTCGGGTAGTTAATATTCATTGTAGAGCCTTCATATAACTGAATTAGAATGAAATATGATGACACCATAGGAATTGTAAAGAAAAAGGAAACCACATCGAATTAGGAATTAGACAATGTTCATGATTGTCGATTATCAGAATTCGCTTGATCCGTTTCATTTTAAGGTAACTATTATGTCTTAATCGCTCAAGCTGTTATATAAAAAATACGACACAAATAGGCATATGTTGTGTAAATTGGCTAGTGTAGTGATGAATAACATAAATAAAAATGACCTGAGTAATGCAGGTAAATACATACATGCACATTGAGATAAAATGTTGACCACTTTACATAAAAATGATCATCTAAATTAAGCCACGGTTAGTTAAAAATGAGATGGGTCATATGAACCAATAAGTTGCCTACAATTACCTAAATGAATTTATTAGCAAAGTATAGATTATTAAACCAATGAAAAATGTGGTTAGTTAATCATCTTGTATGAATAAACAACTAACCAATAGAAATGGTATCTACTTATTGCAGAAACTTCTTCTCACTTAGTGGATTTGAGACCAAAAACTACAAAGGCGTAACCTATACCTGGAGTTTGAGATCACATATTATACATGTTTCATACTTTTGTATGGTAAAAAGTATTATTTAGGTAACCATGGAACCGCCCTAGGGTTTATTTCAATTTTTGTCGCAATTTTTAACCATTAAAAAGCATAAACTTGTTCTCAACAATCTGAATAATCTATTCTATACAACCTCTCTTGGTCAGCTGTCAGACCCACACCGTTTAAAGCGCTATTACGAGAAGATATATGAGTTAATAAACTTAATTTGAAAGTTAGAGATTGAGTCATTAAGAGCTCAACGAGTTTTTGTCAAAATATTTGCACATGTATCTCATGGTTTAAACATACGTACGATGAATTTAATAGTGAAAACGTTTTCAATGGCACCTTCCAAAACTAAGTTTATAACCCTTTTAGCTCAAAAGTTGCGGAAGCGGACGAGTCTTGTGCGTTCGGATCTTTGTTCAATTCTTGATCATCATCCATTCAGTATAATAGAGGACCTGAGGGTTAAACACGAGCAAATAACCCATTAATACGTTATTATGATCGAATTCAGATGCAAAATACAAAAAAATGAATTTTGGTTGATTTGACGTATCCTACGCCATTTTTGGCGTATCCTACGCCATTAGCGTAGGGAGAGGGCATCTGGTGGCGTAGGGCAGAAGAAATCAGCGTAGGCACTCTGACGTTGGCGTATCCTACGCCAAAATTGGCGTATCCTACGCCATTGGCGTATCCTACACCAAATTCTGACAAGGTACAAAATGTTTCAGCACCAAGCTGCCCCTTTTGGGTAAGTCTAAAACTACTCACGGGGCTTCCCGGAAAGCGTTTAATGGTTCCCATGCGATCAACTAACATGGTTAAAGGTAGTTTTATATTCCTTCTTCGAAGTTTCTTGTATTCGCATGCGATCAACTAACATGCGATCAACTAACATGTCTAGTGCCCAATACACATACAAAGGTATAACTACGCATATAAACATACTAGAGACATATTAAGAATTAAGTCATCGAGTGACTTACTTTATGCGTGCTTCCTCTTTACCTCATTCCGAGATTCCTTGGCTATCCAAAGTTTCTTGTATTCGCACCTATGAGGTGAACGACCACTTAGGTTGTTAGAACCTAGTCTTTACATGTCTATAAGCATTATTGGTCATGTTCTACCAACATACATGTTTTCACCAAGTTATCTATGCCCAAGTGAAATCGAGTTTCATTGAGGCATTTTATCAAACACTTGGTAGGCGTGATTTTCCTAACTTTGATTTTAGGTCTCAAGGACATCATGTATCCATCTTTGACCAAGATAACATTGCTAGTATTCTAATAAACATCTAACTCATAGTTTATAACTAGTATTTCATGGTTCAAAGGTGGTTCCTACCAATCCACCAAAAACCCAATTCATTTCATAACATGAACTACAAGGATGTAACCTTCTCACAAGAATTTTGCTTAACACACACAAATTAACATGTAATATAGTTCCCTCATACAAGATTAACCATTACAAGCCCTTAATTCACTTTTTTATAACAATCCATGATTTTCATCATATCCATGGATAAACATACCATCAAATCTAGCCAAATAAAAGGTTACCTTGGTGTGTATTAGGCTTAGAAGATTCGTTTTAGGGCTATAGAACTCAAAACCCCTTTGATTCCACCTTGATTCAAGCTTACTCTTGAGTTTTAGGGTTTGGTGTGTGTGTAATGATGATGAACGAATTTTGGGTATGGAGTTCATCTCTATCTCTTTTTTTATATATATAAAATCTCAAGTTTGGCAACTTGGCAAGTTTGCCCCTTCATGTTTTGTCACTATTTGATAGTTAAAAGCCCCGTGTGCTTATATTATCAAATGATACGGTTTAGAAATTTTGGGGTGTTACATCAGCAACTTCAAAGTGTGAACAACACGAACTATTATCACACACTTGCAACCTATAAATATTATGATGACAGTAGGAAAAAGAACACTAAAATGAGTTTTAGCAAAATAAAAATGGCATGTTAAAATTGATTGGTTCTTTGACGTGGCGTTAATAAATATAATATTTGGAACCTTACTTGAGAAACAAAGTAATATACACTTTAGTCAACCTCCAGGCTAAAATACACCTAGGTGAATCACACACCTTAGCGCTTAAACGCCTAAGCGAATAAGCACCTATGTGCCTACGCGACTAAACGCCTATGCGTTTAAGCGAGCAGGTGCCTAAGTGAATCAAGCGTCTAAACGCTTAGTCGCCTTTGCGAATCATACACCTTAGCGCCTAAACGCCTAGGCGTCTAAGCGAGTAGGTGCTCACTTGATATTGCGTTTTTAAACGACTACAGCAACACAAACTGCGATAACAGCAGCTGCGCAACCGCGACCAACAACGGCATGAGTGGCTACACCAAGCGTTTTTCCGAATAAACGTTTAGTCACCTAGACGCATAGACGTTTTATTCACAATGCATGTTATGGGCATGTAGGTGTTTGTAGTTTTTGTTTGCTATTATACAAAGTCTGATGTTTTATTTAACTTCTTTGAGAGAATTAAATAAAAACCCCACCCAAATTGTCCCGTTACATGTTATTCAGCTGTGCAAACTGTATTACTTTTATGAATTCTGCCATAGAGAAACAAAATTGACATAAAAAGAAAAAACATATCAGACCTAAGTGAGGAAAATCATTGACTTTTATCAAAGAAACCCATTATTTTTTTTTTTGGATAAGTGCATATGTGATGAAAGGTATATGCTTTTTTATAGTAGATACTAATGAACAAACAACGTGGCACACTTGTATGTTAACATAGTACTTGAATAATCATTAGGAATATTTATAATGATTTTTTTAATCCCAGTTACGGTTCTTTGCTGCTGCAACATCAGCAGCAGTGCCTCTGATGTTTCGGCGCATAGGCGCGTATGCGACTAAACGCCTATGCGTCTAAGCAAGTAGGTGCCTAAGTGAATCAAGCGCCTAGTCGCGTAAGCAAATCATACACCTTAGCGACTAAACGCCTAAGCGAAAGAGGAAAAATACCTCAGAAAGAGCAACACAAAAGCCAAGTATCTAAGACAGATTCAAACCAAGAACGAAACAGAGAAAAACACCTGCAAACAAACAACCGAAATAGTCACAAATCATTTTATTAAGGTAAGACGCTATAAATAATATTGTTGACATACATATATACTTACTAACCGTATCAAATTCATATACAATCCAGACTCTTGTTCATCACTAGCATCATTTTTAATTGAAAATAAAAAGAGATACAGATAGATAGTGTTTTCATACCAGAAATTTGAAGTCATGTTAAAATAGCAACCATCCCTCATAACTTAATCTTCACCATACCCGACGCCTCCATCTTCTTCACCTCCCTTTTATTCTCTGTAACCACCAGCTTCACCACGAAACCCCATCGGGTTCTATCAACACACATGGGTTTTGGGTTGAAGAGGGGTCATGGCCGCCATTGATGAGTTTTAGTTGTTGCAAAACACAAAAAAGAATAAGACACCCATACCTACCACCACCTCCATGACCGGAACCACCTCCACCCCCCTCGCCGCCACCTACTCCTCCACCAGCCCCAAAAACACCTCCATGACCTGCCCATTGACATTGATTTAGTTGAATCAGACAATAAAGTTTAAAAAAATAATAATTCAAGATTCATTTAAAAAAATATAGGATCATCAAACTGATTCAAAAACTAATAAGATACAGCTAATCAGTAGTATTTTTGCAAAACCAAGAAAAGGGATTGCATGACAATCGGCCTAATTAAAAACGTACACGACTCAAATTAACACACAAGCTCAACCCAATATCGAAGACACATCAACCTATCAAATCAAGCAAACACACGCTCCAGTCTTCGCAATTGCATCCCTAGTTATTTATCACTAGAACATCACCAATCGCAAGCCCCAAAAACCACGGCCACATCACAGCTGCCCGGGTTGCCCCTAACAACCGCAGCCACCATCTCCTCTCTCCTCAACATGAGCTCAAAAACAACACACAAAACGCCTATTGGAGATGCTTTTGTTTAATAAATCAAAAGGCTGGCTAAAAGACCGGTGAACCTACACACTATCAAATCTCTAAATCACATATCATAAAGCAACAATATCTTATATTCATTTAGAGATCAACCTTCATATGTGGCCACTTCGCAGGGATGACACATGACAATAACATCTCTGTGGCTGTATGAATGTGGTTCACTAAGAACATCTCTGTGGTAAAGCCTCAAGCAGGCCACATACTTTTCTAGATATCACTTCTGTGAAAGCCTCAAGCAGGACACGTTCATCATCTGTCAGCAACATCAAGATAAATATATATCAACTAAATAACATGTACTGAATCTCACAATTAGGGCAAAAAAAAATCGATCTTCAATCAAATTAAAATCACATTTCAACAGCTCTAACAATAAACCATAATAATAATAATTGAGGAGGAAGTATGATAAACCCTAACCTTAGAGACGAGATGATGGCTTCTAAAGTTGAAGACGCGATTATGGCTTCTGAAGTTGAAGACGCGATGATGGCAGAAGGTAACAATACGCGATCGATGTGTTTGTTATGATGGCAGAGGGTTACATCGATGTGTTAGCAGAGGGTTACATCGATGGCTTCTGAAGTTGAAGGCGGTTTGTTAGCAGAGGGTTTTGGTTTGATTTTCTGATTAGGTTTTGCTAAAGTAGACGATCTGTATTCACCATTTCGTTTACATCGATGTTTTGGTTGAAGGTTTGTTAGCATAGGGTTTTTTTAGAACTGAAGAAGAAGAAGTTTTGGGAATAATAATAGAGGAGAGAGAGAGAGGCGTGAGATTGTGTGGAGGGAAATGAAAAAAATGTAAAATCTTGACACTAAAGATGACACCCAATTCTTATACTGTCATGTTTTTTAAAATCTTGACATTAGATTGTTGACACGCACAAAAGAGTGTCATTGTTTGACATTTTTTTTAAAGACGACGATTTTTTAATGACACGCGCTTTTGCGTGTCATGAGTTCTCGCGTGTCATTAAATGTGTGTCAAGATAAGGGTATTTTTCTAGTAGTGCGTTTTGCAAAAGGTTATGTAATTAGCTGTAAAAATAGTTGTTAGAAAAGTAATAAATTATATTGTCATGATAGTAAGTTAGTAACTATAAATGAGTAACTTAAGACAACATAATAATTCAAGAGAAGTTTTATAAGTAAAATATTAAACATGCATTTATTTATCCAACTAATTGTACAAGAGTATAAATAATATTAAGAAGTTATCTATATACTGAATTAGTTTTTTTTTTTTTTTTTGAAGGGCAACTTTCATTCAAAAACAAAGCGGAGATCTCCAAGATAGAGAAAACCGCACAACCACAACCAAAACAATTACATTACATCAATATTAAACTTCTGCCAATCCTTCCAACCCACCCGATTACAATTGCCCCTATTATTATACCACAGAAAACTATACGCTTTAATGTCCGAAATAACATGTGTAATGGAAGAGATCGTCATCTTGAAAATCTTATCATTCCTCATCTTCCAAATCCTCCAACAAGAGATAATAAAAATACCATATATAATCTCTTTTTTGGTCCGCTGGCACTTCAGATTGTCGACCACCACTTTAAAATCGTTGACAGAAAAAAGGAAAATCGGCGGAATTCTACACCAACGAGCAATCCCCATCCAAACCCCATTAGAAATATGACAAGCTGCAAACAAATGATCAACAGTTTCATCCACATCCTCGCACAGGCAACAAAGATTATTATCCATCCAAATATTTCTTCTAGTCAAGGCTAACTTCGTCGGAATACGATCAAGGAGAGTCCGCCACATAAAGATATTACATTTCCCAGGGAGCCATTTACACCAAACGAAAACTTCGGAATTATCAACCTCCTCTTGATTCATACACCAATGTTTCGTATCCCTGACACTCGCATTTCTCAACAGTATGTTATTCCACGACCACGTATCCCTATCCGAAGACAAGACGGTCCGAGAAAGCATCCTCGAACATAAAATCAGCTGCTGCGTCTCCTGTACAGACGCCGGATAGTATCTCCAGCTCCACTTCATACAAACCGCATCATTGTGATATCCCACTCCATCCGCCACCACCACCCATTTATTCGTTTCAAGACGAAATAAATCAGGAAAAAGGAAACGTAACGGGATACGATCAAGCCACGGGTCAATCCAAAACTTAATATCCAAGCCATTACCAACCTTCCCTTGAATCAAGCTACTAAAGGAAGAGCCATTCACCATAAGCCGAGTACTAGTTTTCACGATCATAGCCCACGCTCCCCTAATGTTCGGATTAAATGCCACCGAATAAAAACGCCGCGATGAACCATGTATAGCATCTATAACACGTCGCCACATAGCTTTATCTTCAACTCTATATCTCCACATCCATTTAAGAAGCAACGCATTGTTTGAATGTTCCAACTTACTTAACCCAAGACCCCCATTCTTAATAGATTTAGTAACCACCTCCCATCCAACCCAGTGAATCTTCTTCACATCAATGTTACCACCCCATAAAAACTTTTTAATCAACGCCTCAATCTTATTCTTAACCGCAACCGGTGCTTTGTATAAGGAAAAGAAATAAGTCGGCAAACTTTCCAAAACGGATTTAATAAGAGTCACTCTACCAGCTATAGATAATATCTTGGACTTCCACCTAGACAACCGTTTGTTAACCACATTCACCACCGGCTCCCAACTAGGAATCCGATTCATATTCGCACCCATAGAAATCCCAAGATATTTAAACGGGAGAAAACCCTTAGAACAACCCATATCCATAGCCTTACGGTTCAGCTCTTCCCCATTAACACCAATACCAAAAAGCGTGGACTTCACAATATTAATTTTTAGACCCGAACAAAGATGAAAAATCCTCAAAATTCTTTTCAGTACCTTGAAGTTCTAGTCGGACCATTCTCCCATGATCATCGCATCATCCGCAAATAATAAATGAGATAAACAAGGACCTTTGTTAGGAAGTTGAATTCCCGTAAAAAGCCCTTCATCACACGACTTCTTAATAAGCCCCGATAACGCTTCCATAACAATAATAAAAAGAAACGGAGAAATAGGGTCCCCTTGCCGAATCCCCTTTTCGCAAGAAAACTCAAACGTGGGAGACCCGTTTACCAATATGGAAGACCTAGCCGACGATAAAATCCCATACATCCATCTACACCATCTATCCGGGAAACCCATTTGCCTCATGACCATAAGTAAAAACCCCCAATTAACATTGTCGTAAGCCTTCTCGAAATCGATTTTAAACATAAAGAATTGCTTACCACTTCTTTTAGCCCACGCCAGAGTTTCACTAACCATCAATGGCCCATCCAAAATATACCTGCCCGCTATAAACGCCGTTTGTGTTTCATTAATCGTCTTATCCATAACCGTCTTCAACCGGCAAGCAAGCACTTTAGAAATAATTTTACTAACCACCCCTATCAGATTGATAGGCCGATACTCTCCCAATGTCACCGGATCTTGAACTTTGGGAATCAGCGTGATAAAAGAGGAACCTGCTCCACGTCTAATAAGCGCATTCTCGAAAAAATCATTAAAAATAGCGCCCACATCCTGCACAAAAAAATGCCAATACTTTTTAATAAAACGAAAGTTAAAGCCGTCAAGTCCTGGGGCCTTGTCACTCCCGCAATTAAAAACCGCGTCCCTTATCTCCAAATCCGAAAAAGGCTTAACCAAGCACTCGGCGTCCGTCCCAGAAAGATGCTTCAAGCCATAACATTGTAACATAGGCCTAACCAGCAAATTTTCAGCAAACTTATTACGAAAGAAACGAAGAACCTGACATTTAATCTGATTCGGCCTCGTCTCCCAAACATCATTAATCAATAGCCCAGGAATAGCATTGGTCGCCTTTCTATTATTAATCCACCCCTGAAAAAAAGATGAATTTTCGTCTCCATCTTTTGCCCACCTAACCCGAGAGTTTTGACGCGCATCTTTCAATTTCCACATCTCGAGCTCACGCAACCGAACTGAACCCTCTTCAAAAACCCAAGACTCCTCTTCCGACAAACTTCTATTTTCCATAATAACTTGTAATGAGTCAATCTCCTTACGCGCTAACGCTTCTTCTTCATTTTCTTTTAGCTTAACACTCTTAATCCAAGCCTTAAGCTCATTCTTGATCATCTTCAATTTACCCATCAATCGCATATCAGGAAACTCATCCGCAAATTGACATTTACCAATTGCCCTTTCCACCACTTCATCTATACCATCTCTCTGTAACCAAGAGTTATACATACGAAACGGCTTTGAACCAAAGTTACGAGACAACACCTTTAAGGTAAGCGGACAATGATCAGTAAGAAAACGGGAATGAGCTCTATACTCCGCATTCGGCCAATCATGTAAAAAGTTCACCGAGACGAGAATACGGTCAATACGGCTATGTTTATCACCAACACAAAACGTAAATTTACGCCCCCGAAGACTGAACTCACATAAACCAATATCATCAATCCACTCGTTAAATTCCCCCGACGCCACACCGTTAAACTTCGAGTTCCGCCTTTCAGTTATATTATGAACACAATTAAAGTCTCCTCCCATAAAACCATAATCGTCATCAAACACAAAACTCCTCTTCAAATCCATCCACACTCGTCTTTTATCATCTAACTTATGAGGAAAGTAAACATTACCACAAACAAACCTTTTCCCATTTTCTTTCAAGTAACCGGAAGTGATCAGGAAATTATTATGCTTCACAGTATTGGTGTGGACCAAAGCACTACTATCCCAAACCGTAAGAAGACCTCCCGACCTACCGTTAGAAGGCACCCACTCGAAACCAAAAGAATTATCCCCCCAAATTCTACCCACATCAATACCATCCAACGAAACATGTTGTGTTTCTTGGATCAAAATCATACAAGCTTCATTATCTCTACGTAAAGAACGAATCCAATCCCATTTACTTTCATTCCCCAACCCTCGAATATTTATAGACAATAAATTCATTGAGAAACCTGTTGAAATCCTTCCTCCCGAACCATGCTAGATACCGAATCTTGAAATCTATCAATTTTAGAGGCCCCCAACGTGACTCCCAGCTTCATTGTTTCCAAAACTTCGCTATGTAAGTCACTCGTACCATTTGAAATATCAACACAACCCATACCCCCGGCTGCGTTCTTATCCTCAGAAGCCGATACTTCATCAACACAATCAATAAGCCTATTTTGACCCTCTTGAACGTTATAAATAAAACGATCAATGTCGTAAGGGTCATCCCCATCTCGAGCACGCTTTTTAGGTCTCTCCACCCCCGTAGGCGAAGGAGACTTATCGAACCTCGATTTCTTACGAAAACACCCACGTTTCTTCTTCTTAGAACCTGCTACAACATCATCGCCCGGCATAGCAAAGGCCAAGCCATCCACTTCCTTCAAAACCCCTACATCATTACTGTAATTCACGTCAACATTCATATTTTGAGCCACTCCATCATCCCCATGCACCCCATGCACAACATCCCCACTAGAAGATCCCCCCTTGTTATCTCCCCCCATATTTCTAGACGATACAACATGAGCCGAATTGGTTTTTTCTTTTCCCGGCTCATCCCCGCCATCGTCTTCCAACTCCTCAAAACAATCCGGAACCCATTCCCCATATTCTTCCTCAATCAGCACCTTACAAGATGCCTTTCTCCATACCAAATTACACGAATGATTAATCCGGTGTATATTATTAACCAACACCCCAACCGTAGCATGTGTATAATCTTCCGTCAAATCACAAACGTTGGCAGATTTAACAACTCTACCAAATTTCGAACCAATTAAATTAAACACCCTAACATCAAATAAACATAATGGAATACCGTAAATGTTAAGCCACGCGATACGATCCCCCGATGATTGTTGACCCTCCCAAGGCACCAACGATTCAAAACTATTACTCCAAACATCTTTAGTCGTCACCAGCTCCATCATGCTTTCCTTATCTTCAAATATCAACACGACTGACAAACCACCAAGATAACGTATCTTCACATTCCATAGCCGCATTTCAATCAACCAATCTTTCAGTGTCTTTAGAACCTCAAAATCCCTTGTGGTTCCAACTAGAGCCCAACCCTTCCATAAAGCATTACCCACGAACTCGTCATCTACAATAATGTCCTCCGTACCTTCCACACAAGATCGACCAATCAAAGTATCCCTGAAAGTCCGACCATCAGCCGGTTTTGATACCTTTCTGGTGTCAACGTCAACCGGGTCATCAACGTTCCTTTGCTTCACATCCCCATCCTTTTTCTCCTTCATCGGAACCCACCGTTTGTCATCCTTCCTCTCAACCCGTTCCCCGTCCACAAATCTAGCCAAGACGATAAATAATTTATAAGAACCAATCCACACATCCTTCAACTCCTTCTCTAATCCAACCGGATCTTTAACATTAATAAACGAGACGAATCCGAATCTTTTCCCAAGCTTATCATACTTCCTCGCAATATATATCCCTTGTATATTACCAAACCCCTTGAGCACTTCAAACACATCTGCCGAAGCACAGCCATGAGGAAGATTAGAAACAAAGAATTTTGTGACAATAAAACCCTTCTCCTTTGATCTGATTTGCTCCTTGTTGTTCCTTCTCTTCCTAGTAGGTGCGTCATACCAAGTATCTTCCTTATATCTTATATTCATTTAGAGATCAACCTTCATATGTGGCCACTTCGCAGGGATGACACATGACAATAACATCTCTGTGGCTGTATGAATGCGGTTCACTAAGAACATCTCTGTGGTAAAGCCTCAAGCAGGCCACATACTTTTCTAGATATCACTTCTGTGAAAGCCTCAAGCAGGCCACGTTCATCATCTGTCAGCAACATCAAGATAAATATATATCAACTAAATAACATGTACTGAATCTCACAATTAGGGCAAAAAAAAATCGATCTTCAATCAAATTAAAATCACATTTCAACAGCTCTAACAATAAACCATAATAATAATAATTGAGGAGGAAGTATGATAAACCCTAACCTTAGAGACGAGATGATGGCTTCTAAAGTTGAAGACGCGATTATGGCTTCTGAAGTTGAAGACGCGATGATGGCAGAAGGTTACAATACGCGATCGATGTGTTTGTTATGATGGCAGAGGGTTACATCGATGTGTTAGCAGAGGGTTACATCGATGGCTTCTGAAGTTGAAGGCGGTTTGTTAGCAGAGGGTTTTGGTTTGATTTTCTGATTAGGTTTTGCTAAAGTAGACGATCTGTATTCACCATTTCGTTTACATCGATGTTTTGGTTGAAGGTTTGTTAGCATAGGGTTTTTTTAGAACTGAAGAAGAAGAAGTTTTGGGAATAATAATAGAGGAGAGAGAGAGAGGCGTGAGATTGTGTGGAGGGAAATGAAAAAAATGTAAAATCTTGACACTAAAGATGACACCCAATTCTTATACTGTCATGTTTTTTAAAATCTTGACATTAGATTGTTGACACGCACAAAAGAGTGTCATTGTTTGACATTTTTTTTAAAGACGACGATTTTTTAATGACACGCGCTTTTGCGTGTCATGAGTTCTCGCGTGTCATTAAATGTGTGTCAAGATAAGGGTATTTTTCTAGTAGTGCGTTTTGCAAAAGGTTATGTAATTAGCTGTAAAAATAGTTGTTAGAAAAGTAATAAATTATATTGTCATGATAGTAAGTTAGTAACTATAAATGAGTAACTTAAGACAACATAATAATTCAAGAGAAGTTTTATAAGTAAAATATTAAACATGCATTTATTTATCCAACTAATTGTACAAGAGTATAAATAATATTAAGAAGTTATCTATATACTGAATTAGTGATATTATAAGATAATACATAATTATAATAGTTAATTAACTTTCCTATTCGTGTTCTTTATTCTCTTCAAAAATTGATGTGCAATCAAGGATTCAATTTGAACAGAACTTTCGGGTCAAAAGACGAATAGGAAAGGCACCCTAACAAGCAAATTCCTGTACAAGCAATTAATGCTTTTCTTCATGGAACCATTTATTTTCAAAATCTAATGCCAATGCCGGTCTTCAAAATAAAAAAAATAAAAAAGAGAGAAAAGATAAAGAAAAAAAAAAAGTTTGCATGTTGCATAACAAATTGATGCTTTTCTTCCACGGTTCAGTTATTCAACCAACTAACAAAATCAGCAATTGACAGTGTAAATAGTAAATAGTAGACTTTCTTTTAGCTTTTGAAGCCTACGCAAAACTTCTCTAGTTATAAAAATAGAGCATTAATTAGAAATAACATAACATGTAATAATTCCATGAACCAAACACATTGCTAGTGTCTAGTTGGTTGTTTTGCATAAACTAAAACAAATAATCCATGACACCTGAATTACTTAAGAGAATCCAAAATCTTAACATCCATACACCAATGTTGGTTACTTGCTTGCCCCATAAGTCATTGTTATTACAACCATCATAAGACCACTCACAATAGACTCCCATCGCATGGTGGGGGTGGACGGACCAAGGAAAAGGTTTTTACCAATGGAGGAGGTTGAATATGTTCGGTCCGTCCGCTCCATTGGACATTTGGACCGGTCCATTGGGTTTGAGGTGAGGCCCGCATAGTGTACTTTAATATTAAATAAAAAAGGTTTTTTTTGTGTGTGTGGGGGTATAAATTAAATCCATTAAAGTATGTGATGAAGTGTAGGTTGAGAATGGTTTGAAATGATGTGATATGATAATGTGGCGGTTTTGAGTGGTTTGTTTGACTAGCATTGTGGGTGCTCTAACACGAAAATGAGGTCAACTTCCTACACTTACTTCTATATATATCTTACTTAATTCCTTTCTCTAAAACACACTATAAAAGTACCCTCTTCCCATCATTTCATGCATTCAAATCTTCCACCACTATTAATGGCTACATACATCAAATCTGTTCATCTTTCATGGAATGTTATTCTACTTAACATTGTTCTATACATATCTCTTTTTGGTTATGTTTGTGAAGCTAGACTTTACAAGGGTAAAGGCGCCTTTGTCCGAACCAAAGGCTCACACTTTGTTATCAATGGTTCGCCATTTTTGTTCAATGGTTTTAATGCATATTGGATGATGAATATAGCCACTGATCCGAGCCAAAGGTACAGAGTTAGCCAAGTCCTACAAGACGCTGCGAATGCTGGTCTTACAGTTTGCCGCACATGGGCTTTTGCTGATGGTGGTTATAATGCGTTACAAATTTCGCCAGGAGTATATAATGAACTTGTATTCCAGGTACCATCTTTTATAATTTTATTTGGTATAGGAAAAAAGGATGTTTTTACATTTTACTAACAAAAGAAATGTGTTTTTACTATTTTTTTACATAGGGATTGGATTTTGTGGTGGCAGAAGCAAGAAAATATGGTATTCGGTTGATATTAAGTTTTGTTAATAATTTTAAAGATTTTGGAGGGAAACTACAATATGTTGAGTGGGCTAGAAACTCAGGAGTTCAGATAAGTACCGATGATGATAATTTCTACACAAATCCAATAGTTAAAGGGTACTACAAAAACCATGTTCAAGTAAGTACTAAATATTTTTTATGTTGGCGTCCATTATAATAAAAAGTGGCTGGTTATCGTAAAAAGTAACAAAAGCGGGCAAAGTGTGCAAAATACATCATAATTACGTAATGAATGATAAAGACATATATTTTGAATGACATAAATTACGTTATCTATTCTTCATAATTACGTAATGCTTTCATGAACAGAAAAACACATTCAAGAACAGAAAAAAAACATTACGTAATTATCACGTACTTCGCACGTTTTGAAGACCTTGTATTTGAACTGGTACCATAATAAAAATATGTTTTTTTATAATAACTTATATGTAACATTATGAATGCAGAGAGTTATAACAAGAATCAATACAATCACCAACATCGCATATAGCCAGGACCCCGCGATCATGGCATGGGAACTCATGAATGAGCCCCGATGTCAAGTTGATAAATCTGGACGAACGGTTAATGTTAGTGGTTTTAATTGTTTAAATGACATGATTTGGAAGTTATAATATATAAATATGAACTTAAGCTTATATTTAGGTTTGGGCTCGAGAAATGGCTTTGTTTGTTAAATCACTGGATCGATACCATTTGTTGGAGATCGGTATGGAAGGGTTTTACGGAGACACAATGCCGGAAAGAAAACAAGAAAACCCCGGTTACCAAGTTGGAACCGATTTCATCAGCAGCAATCTTATTAAAGAAATCGATTTCGCCACGATACATGCATATCCTAATCAATGGTAATTTTATAAGTTATATGTTCTTTCTTTAAATGAAAAAAATAATCCCTATACGTTATGGAAACTTAGTGCATTTAACTTATGTCTAACTTGTGGATTAACTTTTATTAAAATAAAGAGAATTGAATTTTAATAATCTAAACTTTATCTTGTTGACCGATAATATTCTGTAATTAATAAATTTCTCACAATAGTCCAAACTTTCAAACAATTTTCCTCCAACGAACTTTTTAACTTTCAAAACTCTTTCAATTTTAAAAATGAGTTAATTCTTAGTTAACAAAAGCTCATTGGAAGAAAATACTTTGAAAGTTAAGACTGTTGGGGGGGGGGGGGGGGTTAAGTACAGATTATTGTTCGCCAACGAGACAACGTTTGGAGTATTAAAATCCAATTACCCTAAAAAATGAAATAATGCAAAAAACAAAATCCTGACTTGAGCCTTCCACAATTACAGGTTTTCCGGAAAAGATGAAGATTCTCAAATGAAATTTGTGAAAAGATGGATGTGGATTCATTTCAATGATTCAAGAACCATCCTAAAGAAGCCGCTAGTGATAGCCGAATTTGGAAAGTCGAGCAAAGATGCAGATTATAACATCTACAAAAGGGATTCATACATGAAAGCTATTTATAGAAACATTTTCATGGAGGCAAGAAGTGGTGGGGCAATTGGTGGTGGTTTAGTGTGGCAGCTGATGGCGGATGGGATGGATTCCTACGGTGATGGGTACGCAATAATATTGTCAGAAAACCCATCCACGGAACACATCATGTCACAACAATCTCGTGCCATGACCATTCTATCGCATTTGTTAAGATTTCGACGTCACCATCACAATGCAAGCGAAGGTGAAATTGAATTTGATCACATTGGAGGTCGTTCATTGGTGGCGTAGGCGCACCATCCTCGATCATGGTCATTGTCATCATCACCATCATAGTCGTTAAGCAAATTATCATAATCACGCAATCGAAAATGACTACCAAACTAATACATAGAAATTTTGTTAATGTATTTACTTATTTCAATCTACAGGATTATAATGGGATGTGCATTTACGTTACCCTTTTAGAAATTACATAAAGAAAGGGAATCAAATAACTTGCGTATCCGGTTAAACATTAAACATGTCTAGATAGAAAAAAAAAATGACGGAAAGAATATAATTATTTTATTGCATTAAAGTAAAACATTAAATAATTAATTAAATAAAACAGAAACAATAACTTGCGTATCTTGTTAATCATTGATAACATATCCTTTGTTTACATCTTAAACTGACCTCAAACAACACGTAATTAAAGACCATCACTAAAGACAATACGTTTGAGCTGCACTTATGACATGGATATGAGTTGGACAATCACTAATTAAAGACCATCACTAATGCAATACGTTTGAGCTGCACTTATGACATGGATATGAGTTGGAGGAGAAAGAAGAAAGACGGTAGAAATTAGAAAATGTTTTTGGCTAAGTAGATAGCTTTGTGGAGAAATAACGAGATTTGTGAGTAGTGAGTAATAGAGTTTTAGACGAAAAAGGAGAGAAAAAATAGTGAGTAGTTAGATGATATAGCAAAAAAGTTTTGCAAATATTTCATCATGGTCTAAGGTATTTTTGTATCCGTATTTGCGGTTATACTACCTAAAATAATTTAATGTTTTTAACAGCTAAAATTAAATTATGTTTAGAAAACTTTTTCAAGTATCGAGTTATATTACACCTTTGACCTTACCAATAACTTTATTTGACCTTACCAATAACTTCATTTATTTATTTTTTTTTAACGGCCAACAGAAACTTTTATTTATCACCTAAGCTAGCGGGATACTAGCGAACACCCAAATACAACTGTTATGCAGCACACCTAGATAACCATGAATACAAAGGAAACCAGAAAAAAAAAACTACAACTATACAATACACATAGCTTATATCACCTAATGCATGAAACATCAAAACAACGCCATTTATTCCAATCCAGTTTGCAACTTTTCGATCTCGCCTTTACCCATAGATAAACTCCTCGCCTTGATTTCACCCATCAATGATTGTAGCGAACCTTGTTTTTGGTTAAAAGTCACCTCGTTGCGGTATTTCCATATGCACCAAATAGATGTTAAACACACCGCAATAACTTTATTATTTGTCCGGTTTAGAATGTGGTGTGTAAAATAAAAGTAAATGTGAGATATGAATGATTAATGTAGTGTGTGAAATGAAAGTGTTGCGAGAAATAGAGCGGAAAATTTTTCTGTATAACACCGTGAATTACCATTGATATATTTTATAGAGTAAAGATCAAATACAAATATGATTAATCTACTAAACATGAAAGTGAGGGGGGGGGGGGGGGGATTTTTTTTTTTTTTTTTGATTTTTTTCATCTACTTAAATATGCTTTCTAGATGAATACTATAAGAAAATTTGAATTTTTTTAGCGTAATTACGTTATTAGAATAATTAAAATAGTTTACACTAGAGTAATTACGTAATTATTCTACACTAAATTTTTATTTTTTTATAGATTTGAGTATTAAAATACATGTTTAACAATATGAAAAAAATTCAAAAAATAAAAAAATAAACCCTCCTTCACTTCTCATGTTAAGGACTATTTGTAGGATATGAATCATTTGTACAATAAGTTTCCCTCATTCTTTATAAGTAACAAGTCTATGTACTTGATAAATTCATTTAGAGTACTTGTGAAAAATAGAGTTCCTATTGGCCTAGAAAAGTCGAACATGTGCTTACCCGCGAACTTTGTATGAAAGTATCAAAGTTTGTTTTTTTTATCGATTTGGATATGTCAATATATACAATAAAAGAGCCTAAAGATTAGTGAATACAAAATTAGAAATTAGGAACTACTTTGACTAGACATTAACTAAATACAAAAGACTTTGACTTTGACTTTGAAATTCAATTTTATTTGGTGGCAAACTCGGTTTTGACCGAGGTGGGTTTGATATGCCCCCGCAAGATGGACGAGCGTGAGAGGAGACCAATCTTGAAAGTAAGAAACTGGAATCGTTGTCTGAGTAAAGGTTTGGTTAAAGCATCTGCAAGTTGATCATCTCCGGAGATGTGAGTGACGCGAATAGTGCCTTCTTGAACCTTTTCACAAACGAAATGAAAATCTAAGGCAAGGTGCTTCATACCTGAGTGGAAAACCAGATTTGCTGAATAGTGTGTTGCACTTAGATTGTCACAATAAATGGTAGGGGTGACCGTGGATTTGAATCCGAGTACAACCATCAAGAAATGAGCCATTATATTTCAGTTGTTGTGGAAGCTACAACTCGAAATTCAGCTTCAGTTGATGAACGTGCAAGTGTCAGTTGACGTTTAGAACTCCATGAGATTGAGTTTTGACCGAGGTAAACAATATAGCCGGTTGTGCTTCGGTAAGATGGTCGATCATCGGCCCAATCCACATCAGTGAAGGCTGGAGCTGTAGAGGTGAGTGACATCAGGAAAATATTCCATGATTTAGAGTGACATGTAAATACCAGAACAATCTCTTTAGAGCTTCCCAATGTGTAGTACTTGGCTTATGCATGAATTGTGAAAGCTTATTAACTATAAAAGAGATATCAGGACGGGTTAAAGATAAATATTGTAATGCGCCGACAAAAGCACGGTATTCAGTCGGGGATGGTAAGGGATTACCATCCAATACGGTGATAGTAGAGGAACTAGACATCGGTGTAGGCGACGGTTTGCAATTACTCATATTAGCTTTTGTGAAAATGTCAAGGATGTATTTAGATAGAGATAGGAATAGGCCATGGTTGTGAGGTATGACCTCGATATCAAGGAAGTATGAGAGGTTGCCAAGATCTTTTAGAGAAAATCTAGTGGCAAGTGTTTTGATGAAAGAGTTAATGAGAGATGGATTTGCGCCGATGATGATTATATCATCAACGTAAACTAGGATGAAGATGGGAGAAGATGTGACTTTGTTAATGAAGAGAGGGATCGAAGATAGAGGGTTTAAAGTGAACTGATAAAAGATAGTGTTTGAGTTCATCATACCAAGCACGAGAGGCTTGATGAAGACCATAGATAGCCTTGTTAAGTTTGCAAACATGTGTAGGGTGGGAAGGATCCACGAAGCCAGGTGGTTGAGACATATAAACCAATTCAGTTAGAGTACCTTGTAAGAAGGCGTTGTTAATGTCAAGTTGGCGTAGAGGCCAATTGAAAGAAGTGGCTATGGCAAGGATGAGGCGTAAGGTTGCGGGTTTAACCACAGGGCTAAAAGTTTCAACATAATCTAAACCGGGACGTTGATGAAAGCCTTTAGCAACAAGTCGTGCTTTTAGGTGGTCCACTAAACCATCGGGTTTGAATTTAGTGCGGTAGACCCATTTGCATCCAACAAGGTTAGGAGCATTATCGGGAGGAACGAGTGTCCAAGTTTGATTACGTGTGAGAGCGTCAAACTCGGATTGCATGGCTTTTCACCATAATGGTTGTTTGAGGGCTTGGGTAATGGTAATGGGATTGGGAAGGGTGTGAGTAGTGGAGTGATATAAGACAAAGTCGGAGTTGTGATACTTTGGGTTCGGTTTACGAGTTCGATGAGAAGTAGTTGATTCGGGTGTAGGGGAGGGAATTGTTTCGGTAGGTTGAGAAGAGGAGGATAAGTAAGAGGGGGTGTGTGGAGGCATCGGTTTTGTATTGGTGGGAGGGTCAGTGGGTGGTTGAGAGGGTTCGATGTGTGGTTGTGGAGGTTCAGTGGAGTGGGTTTGGTTGGAAGAAGGTGTAGAAGCAGTGGTAGTGGGATTGGAAGGGGTTGAATTTTTTGGAGGAGTGGAAGAAGGTGTAGAAAGGGAAATTGATTGTGTGGTGAGGGGTAACCAAGTGTCGGGTGAGGGTGAGATGGAAGTAAAGGTTTGAGAAAGGGATTCACAGGGAAAGATATGTTCAAGAAAGTGGACATGAAGGGAAGTGTAGATCCAATGAGTGAGGGGATCAAGGAGATGGAAAGCACTTTGAGAGAATGAGTAGCCAATAAAAATGCACGGTTTTGACCGAGACTCAAGTCTATGTTTTGAGTATGGTCATAACCAAGGGTATGATAAGCAACCGAAACTATGAAGTTTTTCATAGTTTGGATAGATATGGAAAAGGCGAAAATAAGGAGAATAATTATTTAAGGTCGGGGTGAGTAATCTATTTATGAGATAAGTGGCGGTGGTGAAAGCAAAAGGCCAAAATTTTATAGGCATTTTAGCATGAGAGAGTAGTGATAGGCCGGTTTCAACAATGTGGCAATGACGTCGTTCGGCATAGTCATTGTGTTCAGGTGTGTGAGGAGGAGAGGTGAAATGAGAAATGCCACAAGAGGCTAGGTGAGAGGATAGTTTGATGTATTCTCCACCATTGTCTGTAAATAATTGTTTGATTTTGGTTTTGAAAAAATTCTCAACAAGGTTTTGAAATCGAATGAAAGTATTAAGAGAGTTTGTTTTATGTTTTAATGGATAAATCCAAATGTATTTTGTGAAATGGTCAACAAAATTTATGTAGTATTTGTAACCATCAAAAGATGTAATTGGAGATGACCAAACATCGAAAAAGATTAATTCTAGAGGTGTATTAGAAGTTAAAGAGGATGAATGAAAGGGAAGTTTGTGACTTTTATTAATGCAGCAAGAATTACATGATTCATGCTTGCTAGCAATAAATGGAGCAAAGGAAGCTAATTGTTGTAAAACACAGGAATTTGGATGTCCTAGGCGGTGATGCATTAAGACTTATTGGTGGTTTGCAAGTAAAAAGCTTGAGAATACTTAGTTGATGAGATTTCGTAGAGACCATGATTAGTGATTACTCGAAGAATGGTTTGGCGGGTGGGAAAGTCTTTGATGAAAAAATTAGATTAGTATGTTGTTATCAAGGCATAAGCGAGAGATATATATGATGTTACGAGAGATAGAAGGAACACAAAGAACATTTTTAAGAACAATGGGAACATTAGAAAAATAAAGAGTCATGGTGTCAATGTGAGTAATTTTAAGGGACGAACCATCACCGATAATAAGTTCCTCAGTACCATCGTATGGCCTATGCATAAAGAGTGCAATGAGATCATTAGTAATGTGGTGAGAAGCACCACTATCTTTTAGCCATGATAAATCAGAATTCACAGTAAGGTGTGTTGCCATCATTTGTGCTTGTGGTTTAGTTTGGTTGTTGTTTTGGTTGTAAGTTGGAGTGGTGATAGTAGTGTGAGTTTTCTTAAAGTTTGGGCAGGAGGATAGTGAGTGGCCCTTGGTGAAACACCATTGACAGTTGCCTAGAAATGGGCGCTTATTTGTAGTGGAAGTGGGTGTGAGAAGCAGGCCAAGGCTGTTGTTAGGTGATCGTGAAAACCACGGTTTAGAAGAATACTGGTGAATAACATTATCAGCAGAAGACATGGTGAGAAAGTAGTGGGACGATGAAGAAGAAAGTTTAGGTTTTGTAAAATCTGGGTGATACCATATGAAAGTATCAAAGTGTGGTTTTTTTCATTGATTTGGAGATGTCAATATATACAATAAAAGAGCCTAATGACTATTGAATACAAAGCTAGAAATTAGGAACTACTTTGACTTTGACTAGACATTATCTAAATACAAAAAACTCTGACTTTGACTTTGAAATTCAATTTGATTTGGTGGCAAACTAGGTTTTGACCGAGGTGGGTTTGATACTTTGCACTAGGGGTACAAACGAGACATGACCAGCCCAGTCGAACCTAGCCTGAACTCGACTAGGCTCAAGCTTGTTTAGGTTACGAGAGCTCGAGCTTGGCTCACACGTAGTTATTCAAGCTCGAGCTTGGATCATTTATTAAATATTTATTAATTTATATTAATTATAAAATTATTTTATAAACATTAATTATTATTAAGAGCTTCTTTCAAGGTTCAGGCTCGGGTTTGAGCTTAGTTAGGCTCGGCTCATTTTGAGCTAAGCTCGAGAAGCTCAACTCATTTGCACCCCTACTTTGGACGCATATGCTAGCCCAAAGCGAGATTAGCACAATAGTCGAAGTCTAGCACAAACGCAATCTCATCGTGATTATAATAGCACTATGTATAAACCCTACTTTGTTGTTAAGCGCATTAAGAGCAAGCAAAAGATAAGAAGAATATCATAAGATTATGATTTGCTCAAAAAAATGTCCCAAGACGACATCAAGTGTTGTTGGACCCTCTCAGCAGAAAGTCTGGCCTTAGTAGTGCACACTGCACGGTTCTTGGGCTTGGGCATGCCAACCATGCCCAAGACTTGGTCAGTCCATACTCCATATTCAATAAGATTGTAACATCTTTATCTATATCTATACTACTATATAGTGAGTTCAGGACGGACAAGGAAGTCATTTTATAATCACCTAGATGGGCAAAATTGTAACTTTATTATATTATCAAGACAATTTTAATGCAACTATAACTTTGTAGTAACTAAAAACAATAACTAACTTAGGCCTTTTAATTTAATTTAATTTAATTTTATTATAACTTATATAAATACATCTCCCTTGTGGTTAAAATAGTAACTTGATAACAAAACAAGTTTTAAACCTCTATGTACAACCATTTAAAGCATCCCATGAGTAAGACGCGTCTCTTGGATTCTTTCAAGACGCCAATTCTGATCACCCGCATCTTTGTCTTTTCAATTTCCCTCACTCTCATGACCAATTGAATGGGATTCAAAGAAAAATTCAAAGTGGGGCGAATCTTAATCGATCGTGAATTGAAGGAATAAGTACCCTCACATTAAAGACATGAATTTAATCGACCCATTCGTTTTAATCGTTCGTTGTTCTTATTTTTCCGAGACCTGCACACTTCAATTTGATCGTCTTTCTTTCTATTCTTCTTCCAAACTTACGAACTTCAATTCAATCGTTATTCATGTGTAATCATTCAGAAAGTATTGAAGGAGGCCATGGGAGGATCGATTAATACAAAACAAGCTTGAATCAAGTTACAGGTTACTTACTTCCGTTGTTTTTTAATCAGGTTTTTATTTTAAGTTATTGTAAGGATTTTCACCTCGATCAATGTACTTTGTACTGTATGTCGAAATATTGCTTTATTGCTTATATTCAGTAGACATTGGTTGGTGGCTAAACATATACAATGTGTGAATGGGTGGCTGCATCATCAAAAAGAAAGAAGGTATTACATGCTGTCTATCTGCTCGTATTATGAACTATATGGAGTTTGAAAAACGAAACAATTTTCAAACGCAAAAACGTCTCCATATACAAGGCGGTTGAAGAGATAAAGGTAACGACATATGAATGGATATTGATCTGACCAAGAATCACAAGCCCAACTTGGGAGGAATGGCGACATTTTGATTTAGTTTAGTCATACTTTATGTATTGTAATTTGCCTCAAACTTTGCTTCATATGTGTGTTTCATTATAGCAACTTGCCATGTTGAACTAGATGTTTTGATGGAATAAAGTTGTCGTTGCCATTCCAAAAAGATATTTTATTGAATTTCTAATGCTTATTGTGGAACTTCTTAATTTTCTTACTATTGCACTTTTGTTTTCCCTTTTTTTTTGTCTTGGGCGTGAGCCTTTTTTCCGCCTTGTGCTTAGGAAACATAGAACCATTATATTCTTGTGACTGTTATCATAACAATAGGGGGTAGAGTTAAGTGATGTCAATCAGTGGATATATGCTTAAGTTAGATGAGGAAAGATGGCATATAGTTAAAAAATACATTTGAATGTTATTGTTGCTTATGCGTATTATTAGCATGGACATATGCGTGCTTTAATAGTTATTTGGAAGTCATGAATTCAGAAATAAAGTTTTTGTCAAGAGGAGTCTAGAAACGAGCAACAATGAGTTCAACTACAAATTATGTCATGTCTAGAAATGACCTACAACATCTACAAATTATGTTACAACCACTATTCTTATGCCATGTATAATTGTTATAACATCTCTTACACCTTGAAACAACATATTATGCATCATAACTCTGACATCCAAATCAAAACACCTGCAAACCTGGATAACCTCGCCGCAACGCGCGGGTTGCTGCTAGTTTTCCTAGTGTTTACTAAAAATTGAATAAATTTGCATCAACTGAAAATTTGTAGTTTATTATTATTATTAAAACCCGCCAACCCATTTGAATTGCTTAAATAAACGGATTATATGTGTTGTTCAGATTACACAATTTTAAGTGTGTCCAAGTCATAGTGATGTAGTGATGGCTTTGACATGAACAAATTTATAGGTGGTGTTCGAGTTCATTGATTCAACCCGCCATCCCAACACGATTGCCATTCATAACAAAAGTAACATACAACTGGAAAAAAATAATCACAATCGCTTTTTAGAAATAATAACATACAAACTCGCAAAAAAATATTTTAAAGAAAAATCTTCCGGCTTCAAACCGTCAAAAGGTTGAACAGCAAATTCGACCTGGTTTTCAAAACATCAATGATGTCGATTTGGCATGTTTCCCTTAACAACCCAAATCAAAAGATCAAGGTAGAAACATCGATAGTGGTGGTTGTGCAACAACAATCAATATATATATGGTGTGGATAATATGGAAACCTTATCTTTGGAAAAACCTTGCAAACTCTCTTATGACCATTGATCAAGCTTGATCAATGGTCCATGATTATTTGAATATAATAATCATAAAGCATGTGGGCCAATCTAATAAAAAATATAATTAAGGGCATTAAGGTAATTTTAAACATGAGATTTGACACTTCTGAATCCTAGGTTTTAAAAGGTTGATTTGACACTTGTCAAGTCACCTCTCTCCTACTTTATGACACTTTTTCCCGCACCAATATTAACATACGTTAGTGTTGTGATACAAAATTCTGACCTCGTGTGAGACATCGCTAACATGTGTTACTAGGCATATACTAAAAGAACATATTAAAAGAACACATAAAATGTGTATTTATTTAAGAAATGATAAAAACGATGATAACAATAAACACTAAAACATATCAAAAACCGTTTAATACAAACATAATTATTTGTGAATTTTCAAAAAAAAAAAAAAAAAAAAAAACTATCATAACAACATAGAAAAAATCTAGCTATGCTTCGTTCTTGATCCCCATCATCATCTTTAACTCAAATACTTCTCTTCACCTATAAAAAAAGTAACACGTGTTAGTTGGGCTCTACAAAACGCATAATGGGACATCAATGACATGTGTTAGTGTATTCTAAAAAACATGTTTTACTGAAATAACGTATGTCATACAAACCGTAACACATGTTAGTTGGGTATATACTAACATGTGTTAACATCACTAACATGTGAAAGGGCGTATACTAACATATGTTTTCTGAAATAATGTATGTCATATGAACCCTAAAAAGAATAAACCCTTTTTCAGTTTTCATAACGCCGGGAAACCAATTTATTCAAGCTAATTTAAACACTTCATTCACCAAAAGATTAAAAATTTATAATCCTTGTAAAAAAAACATCACTTATCACAACCACATCACCAACGCCGCCTTCTTCCTAATAGCCTATTCCTGAAAACCAACACTAGAACAGTAACACATGTTAGTTGGGCATATACTTAAACACATATGTTTTACTGAAATAATGTATGTCATATGAACCCTAACACATGTTAGTTAGGCATATACTAACGTATGTCATATGAACCCTAACACCTGTTAGTTAGGCATATATTAGCATGTGTTAGCATCACTAACATGTGTATAAACAAACACCAAATTTGCAGTGCCAATCCAAATCCATATACCAAAAAATTATCCTCATATTCATGAAATATATAATATAATAAAAGATATCAGTAGCATGTGTTAGCATATTCTAAAACATATGTTTTATTGAAAATAACGTATGTCATATGGACCCTAACAACTGTTAGTTGGATATATACTAGCATGTATATACTAGCATGTGTTAGCATCACTAACGTGTGTGAGCCACATCACCAACGCCGCCTTGTTCCAATAGCCTACTCGTGAAAACCAACACTGGAATAGATACACATGTTAGTTTGGGATCCTCAAACACATAATGAGGCATCACTAAGATGTGTTAGCATATACTAATATAAAAAAAGGACTACAAATTTATTCATCAATTACATGTGATCTATCAATCTCATGTCCTCAATCTAATAAAAATCTAACATAAACAAAATAATAATAATAAAAAATAAAAAAGGTTAACATAATTTTTTTTTCATTCAAGCATTTGATCAAACACTTGGTATGCGAACAAAAACTATCTTCAAAACTATTATTATTATTATTATTCTAACAAAACCCAAAACCTAACATTTTATGTTTTTTTTATAATAAATAAAACAAACCTAATAAAATAAACATCAAAATCAAACAATTATACTATAAAGTTTTAAACTTTAACAAAAGAAAGCTAATTATTGGATGCATATAATTATTGAATGCATCCATATATAAATAAAAATGTTTGGTAGAATTGTTAAGTGTTTTTTTTATTTGACCAAATCCAAATTATAGAAATGGTTATTGACTTTCAAAAGCTACACTTACTTATAATAGAAAATGAAAAGTATTGGTTTTCAATTGAAAAAGAAACCCCTGTCAACGAAAAGCATTTGAAAAAAAAACAAATACCTATAACACTTAACAATAGAAAATGAAAAGCATTGGAGCTGCACCATCCTCATTTTCTAACCCGGTTGTCTTCTTTTTCTTTTTTTTTCCCTTTTCTTCTTCTTAAAAGCTTACTTTATCCCCTGTTTTTTACAAAGCTTTGATTATTTTCCTTATATTATTCCTTCTCTCCCTCTCATAATAACCAAAGATCTAAGACAACAGCTTTGTACTCTGGCCTTTGATTCAGCGACATGAACAGAGCATCAGTCGGAGAACTGACGGGGACGGTGAAGCATCAGTCGAGAAGCATCTGTAGGGTGAAGGTGGGAGTGGTAGTTAAGGAGGATGTGGTGGGTTTGTAGGATTGATGGTTGATTACAAAGAAGAACAGAAGATCTTGGGTCATCTTCTAAAGGGAGACAGAGAAAGAGATAGGAGAGGGTAGAGAGAGGATCTGTGCATTTGAATTTGAAAAAAATAAAGAGAGAGAGAGAGAGGGGGGAAATAATATATATAGGTGGAGAGAGAAGGGAGGGTAGTGGAATTGTTTATATTGCCCTTTTAATATTATAATGTGGTGGGTGATGTGGATTAATATAATCCATGTATTGGGTTTTCTAGGGTTTTTTCATTTGAGAGGGTTTCTTATCTATACTTCCACTATATATATATATATATATATATATATATATAGTATAAGTATATAGAGAAAACCCTTCAAAATAGAAAAACCCTAAGAAACCCATCTCTTGGCCCATATTATGCCACATCATCCAAGCCAATATTTCATCATATTATATTATAAAGGGTAATTTTGACATTTACACTCCTCCCCTTTTCTCTCTCCCTATATATATTATTTCTCTCCTCTCTCTCTTCATTTCTTTTTTTTTGTTTTGTTTTCAAATTCAAATTGCAGAATTTTTACCCTGCTCTCTCTACCCTCCCCTCTCTATGTCTCTCTCTAGAACCACCACTACCACTACCACCACCGCCACCACAACAGAGCACCGAACAAACCTTCTGTTAAAAACAGAGCATTGAATAAGCAGAGCATCAAAGACGGCCAACTGATGAACCACTCAAGATTCAGAACGTCCAGATCTTGGAAGTGCTCGTGTTGTTATTACAGGGGGTATGCTCTCAAAAGTGCCAAAAATTTTAAATTAATAGAAAAACTTACTAAAAAACTTGGTGCTACAGGTTCGTTGTTATGCTTTTTTTTTTTTAAGTTGTTATGATTTATGGTGAACATTAATATGTTCATCCAACTTTCTTCGTATATATATATATTATATATATATATATATATATACAATTAGCAACTTGGGTTACCTCTAAGAGTCATCACCATTCCTCATCACTTGGCACCTTTTCACAAATTAGTTATAGTTGGGTCACCTTTAAGAGTCACCACCCTTCTTAATCACTTGGCACCGTTTCATAAATTAGTTAGTTGGGTCACTTCTAAGAGTCACCACCCTTCTCCATCACTTGACACCTTTTCACAAATTAATTATCAACATTAATCTCCTCTAAAAGTCATCTCTTTTCCTACAATTAGCTATAGCAATTTGGGCAACTTCTAAGAGTCACCACCATTCCCCATCACTCCCCACCGTTTCACAAATTTAACATGAATCTCCTACAATAGTCACGACCGTTTACCCATCCATTGGCACCCGTTTCACAAACTATATATTATCTATCCATAAAAAAACAAGTTTACTTACGATTTATTACGTTTAATTAATTTTAACCCATTTATTTAAGATTTAAAAACGAAGAACACATCAATTAAAATTTCCCCCTATTTTGCTCATCAAAATTCTGAAGCATATTGAATCCAAAATCAACATCCATAAAAAGGTCCAATAAACCGTTTTTTAGATTATTTTTGACAATTTTTGTAAGGAAAAAACAAAATTTAAAAATTTTAAATAATAAAAAAATATATTAATTTTATTTTTCAAGTAATTTGAATCGGTGTGAAAACTCCGACGATTGGTAACCGCCATCCATTTAGGACTACTTTCTAATTGTCGGTCATCTAAATATCAATTACACGCTCATCGGCTACGTCATTCGATCTACCTTGCTCTTTATTTCGTTGTTGCAATTGTACACCGACTTTGGCCGTAGTCGCCCATCACTATACATCATCGATAACCACCATTATTTATCCATCAGGCAAGAATCTATATACTTTTAGGTAATCAAGCGAGGTAATCGTTTTGTTACGTCAATCGCCCCCTTCTCAGTAGCCGATACGACCTCTCACATAACACTGAAACGCCATAGTCGATGATGTAGTCATGAGTTGGTACCATTTTTCTTCTCCAATCTCACCCACTCCTTCTTCTCCACTTAATTTACCTGTCTATTTATTTCCTATCTTAAAAAAGTTGAATAGCCCGACCCTTTTAACATTTTTAACTTACCCAAAACCACCTAATTTACATATATGATAACCATTAACAAACTTCGCCAATTGTCTAGCCCCATGCGAACCCCTACCATTCTTGATCAAATCACGAATACCAATTAATTAACGATTCGAAAAACAACCAGATAAATTTTAGAAATCTTCGCATATCATGTAACAATACTAAACACATTCATAATCAAAGACCCGCTGCAACGCGCGGGGTGGCGTAAACTCGTTAATCACAATTTGGAATTTTGCTTTTGTGTGGGTTTGTAGCGTCAGGTGGTGTTAGTACCCTCATATTAGAATTGAAAGAAACAAAAGTTCACATAAATGGTAATTTAGGAACCACGTTGCTTTTGAGTTGTTTTTACCAACACCATAATTATTTGTTTATGTTTATGGCATCATTAGCCTTAAATTAGTTATTAAATCTTTTTGATTTTTTTTATTATGTGTGAAAAAACATGGCTCAACAGACAATAATAATGATATTTTTTTTTGGGGTGTTTTTTGTTCGCATACCAAGTGTTCGATCAAATGCTTGAATGAAAAAAAAACTTATGTTAACATTTTTTTTATTTTTTTATTATTATTATTTTGTTTATGTTAGATTTTTATTGGATTGGGGACATGAGGTTGATATATCACATGTGATTGATGAATAAATTTGTAGTCTTTTTATGTTAGTATATGTTAACACATGTTAGTGATGCCCTATTATGTGTTTGAGGATCCCAAACTAACATGTGTATCTGTTCTAGTGTTGGTTTTCATAAGTAGGCTATAGGAAGAAGGTGGCGTTGATGATGTGGTTGTGGTAAGTGATTGTTTTGAGTTTTTTTATAAAGATTATAAATTTTTATTTGTTTTACGCAAGTGAAGGTGTTTATGAACTCGTCTAGGGTGCATGTCTATTTTTGCGGTCTGAGTCATGTATGCCCACACACGTTAGTAATGCTAACACATGCTAGTATATGCCCAACTAACAGGTGTTAGGGTCTATATGACATACGTTATTTTCAGTAAAACATATGTTTTAGAATATGCTAACACATGCTACTGATGTCTTTTATTATATTATATATTTCATGAATATGAGGATAATTTTTTGGTATATGGATTTGGATTGGTTCTGATTTGATTTTTTAAAATTTATTATTGTTGGATTTTAAACCCTATTTAATCGTATTATTATTATTATTACTATTATTATTATTATTATTATTATTATTATTATTATTATTATTATTATTATTATAATTATTATTATTTATTAAAACATAACGAATGTATAGATTTTTGAACCACAAGTTACAAGCTCCATTTTAAACCCTATTTAATCGTATTATTATTATTACTATTATTATTATTATAATTATTATTATTTATTACTATTATTATTATTATTATTATTATTTATTAAAACATAACGAATGTATAGATTTTGGGCAAAGCGAGGCGCCTGGGTTAATTTGTTCAGGGAATCTCAGGCTTTGTGTCTAATCAGCCTTCCAAGCACCTCGCTTTGGCCAAAGATTTGTTGTTAGTTGTTATACACTAGTGTATAATATAGTTATTAGGTTGTATAGCGATGAAAAGATTTGTTGTTAGTTGTTATACACCAGTGTATAATTATACATCAGTGTATAATATATGTATTTAATACTATCATTCTTACCAGTGTATAATTATACATTAGTATATATTGATACATTTGATTATCACTACTATTTATACACCAGTGTATAATTATACATTAGTGTATAATATATGTATTTAATACTACCATTCTTACCAGTGTATAATTATACATCAGTGTATATTGATACATTTGATTATCACTACTCTTTATACAGTCTCTTATATACAACAACGTATATTATGCACTAGTGTATAAGCAGTTGAAAATAATAAATCGTCTCATCATTTTTTGACCTCGTTATCTTATTTAAGGTTTGATCGATTACCTTTTCCATATAATATACACCAACGTATATTATCCAAAACTATATAACATCATGTACTGCACATTCGATTTTTGACGTACTTTGATACCATTCAAACAATCAATACACATATTGATGAATAATGATTACCATGGGAAAAAATAACTACTTTCCTAAAATAATGGGATTATAAAGGAAACTAATTAAACATGTGCTATTAATAGTCAATATACAATTACCACATTGCCTTTTGATTTAATTAAATATTTAATTAATGTTTTACTTATTTACAATCATACCATTAGAGATCAATGGCTAAGATTGGTTCCTATAGTTCCTACTTAAGGTATGGTTTCTATTTGGACCCTACCATATATATATATATAGGGAAAGTATAAATTGAAAACCCACTCGAGTTAAGAAAACTCTGAAAACCCGTCAAAAAACCATCTAAAAAAGTTTTTTTTTTTTTTTGAAAAAAATACACAAGGTAACATACATGTTTTTAAGCGTTTTGAGCCAAAAAAATAAAAAAAGCGCCGAACGAATATTTTTTAAAAAAATAAACAACACAAACTTTGTAACAGCGATGTTAACATATGTTAAAAGGCAGAAAACATATGTTAACAGCGCTGTAACATATGTTAAAAAGCAGAAAACATATGTTAACGGTGCTGTTACAAAGTTTGCGTTGTTTATTTTTTTTTTAAATATTCGTTCGACGCTTTTTTTATTTTTTTGGCCCAAAACGCTTAAAAACATGTATGTTACCTTGTGTATTTTTTTCAAAAAAAAAACTTTTTTATATGGTTTTTTGACGGGTTTTCGGAGTTTTCTTAACTCGAGTGGGTTTTCAAAATATCCACCCCCTATATATATATATATATATGGAAATTATAAACAGAAAACTCACTTGAGTTAAAGAAACTCAAAAACCCCATCTTGTGGTGTAGGTGAGTCCACACCATTATTTTTTAAAATAATTAGAAGGGCATTTTTGGTAGTATAACATTTTCTTTCTCTCTTTTGAACTTTTAGGATCCTGACATATTGTCTCTTTATATATTTCTAAATTATAATCCTCTTTTCTCTATCTAATAAACAAGATCCACCCACTCCATCTTTCAAATTCATATCAAAACATTTTCTAAATTATAATCCTCATGTCTCTTTCATTTCCTCTCATATTCACAACCATTATCATTTTGACCAAAACATTTTTCTTTGTTTGAATATCAAAAGCTCTCCTTACAAGATCCATATCTTCATCTTTGGGCCCACACCAAACAACTTCATCTTCTTCTCTCTTTGATCCAACACTCATAACATTTTTGGGCACTATCATAAGAAAACTTCATCTTTTTCCCTAATTTTGAACATGGAAACAGGTAAGGGCGGCGACACGGAGGTGCAACCATTTTTGGTGGTGGTCGGATCTATTACCTGACATACACTCTGGTGACGAACGAAACAAGGTTCGAGCGATGGTGGCCTCAATCCACAACAAGCCTCTAGTAACACATGGTCAGATCTTTAACTCATGGATTCGATCTTGTCCATTTCCGACATAGATGCAAGGCCTATAACGATCTCCAGTGAAGGGTCCTGAAACGGTATGTTCAGCTACAATTTTGAATTTGGGGCTTTTTAGTTTTCTTATTTTTGGCTTCCGTTCTTTCCATTTTAGTACAATTTTTTTTACCAAAAAATTAAATCCATCTAATTCCATTTTGGTATAAGTGACACTACAGTAACAAAATTTATAACATACTAGCAAAAGTTGTAACAACACATGTCACATAGTTTTTTTTAGAATTTTTAAATATGTAAATTATTATGTTATAGGTGTAACTGGGTTTAGCATTTTTTATTTAACATTTTGAATTTACTAACATTTTTTAAGTCATTTTATTTTATGTTACTTTTCACATAAATAAGCAAGCACCTTTTTTTTTCTAAGTCCGTAACACAAATGCACTATGGATCTACAACAGAGATGTAATTTGTTTTTTAATAAAAAAAAATGGAGCTTGTAACTTGTGGTTCAAAATATATTAGTTATGTTTTAAATATTTTTATTTGCTCTTGTGCAGATTGGGGGTTTTGATGAAGAACATGAGATTGTTTGTTACAATGCATTTTTTTTACATGGGGCATGCTATTATATATATTTTTTCATTTTTTGTTACAAATTTACAGTTTGATCATTAATAGATTGTTATTACGTTTTTTTAACTTCTTTTGAATATAGACAAATATATTTTTTTAATCAGGGTGCAAAGTAAGCTCGCTTGTTACAGAAAACGTTTTGTAACTTCTAATAAATTGGGGTTGTAACACAATTTCAATGTTTTTTATTAACATATTTTTGTCATTAAGATATTTTTGTTTTGAATCCATATCATGTTACATAAATATAACATTATGGTGTATGCTGTAAGACAGTAACAAAAGCTGTAACATACTAGATGTATAAGTTGTAACACAATTTCAAAAGCTGTAACATTTGTTGTTACAGTTACCATGTTTAGTTTATATGTTATGTTATAAAATAATCTGAATATAAAACTAGAAAATGTTAAATTTAACTATCAAAAGAGAGATAAAAGAGAGGAGAGAGGGAGTTGTCAAGGAGAGAGATGAGAGATGAGCATGTGATGTTCTAAAGTGATAGAAAATTGTCAGGGAGAGAAGAAAACATTTTGACAAATCTACCCTTTTGTACTATGAAGTATTAAAATAAAGAATTTTATCAAACTAATAAAGTGGCTTTTAATCTTAACCATAGATCATGTATAATCAATGGTCAGGATTGGGTTTGCAAAGTTTCTTTAACTCAAGTGGGTTTTCAATTTATCCTCCCCATATATATATATAGGCTAAGTATTCATAGAAAACCCAAAAATTTGAAGAAACCCTTGCAAACCCATCTAGTGGCTCACATTTAGCCACATCACCCCATAATTTTAATAAGCAAAAGAGCATTATAGTATTTTTGACTCATCTCTCTCTCTCTCTCCCTCTCTCTCTCTCTCTTATTACTATTTCCTAACACCACTCTTCATTCCCATCTATCATTATCTCTCTCTCTCTCTCTCTCTCTCTCTCTCTTTAAAAGTTTCAAATGAAGATCCAAATTGTTTTTTCATTTCATCCATAACTGGATTGGATTTCATTGCTTGAGATCTTCAAACAATCATCGACAACATCTATGGCGACATTCGACTTGCAACAATGGTTCAAAGGTGGCCGAACAAGTTATGGTTTAGACCAGAAATGGTGGTGATCGTTTGGAACTACATGTTCATTTTTTTTAACCAAATCCGAAGGTATGTTTGTGGGTTTACAACGAAATCCTTTATAACTTTCTTTTGGTGTTCCGACTTGCTTGGTATTTTTTTGGGTGTTTATTTGGTGTTGTGGGTGATGTATTGGGTACTCTTTTGACTTGAATCCTAGCATTTTGCTATAATTCTGTCTTTTGAATCCTAGCATTTTGGTATAATCCTAGCCGAATGTACATGTAGGGGTTTCATACGTATTGGCTACCTTTGTCGGCATGTTTTTTACGTATATCGCATGAGGAATGTTGACCTGATCCCGGCAAAATACATTGTCGAGAGATGGTCACGTGATGTTCTCCCAAAGAAGGTTTTATCAATCGGAAGTCGTTACGGTGTGGATACCAACCCGATGTCTATTCTTAGGAATGAGATTCTTGAGTTGGTCACTGAATATGTTGATGCTGCAAGAACTGATGAAAGCTCTCTTTCTTCCTTGGTTGATCAACTTAGATCTATAAAATTAAACTTGTTGTCCAAAGAATCTATTGCTATAGGTGAAAAAGATGCCACTGAATCCGAAGTTGAGGGTATCCTTGGCCAAAGCATGGAATGTGATGTTGTTGTTGCTAATCCTGATGTTGCGCGCAATAAAGGGTGTGGGAAGTATCGCCGCATAGCTGGGCCAGGTGAAAACGCAGCGTCAAGGCCACCCAAGGTTCCTAAAGCCCCCCGGCTTTGCAATAAGTACAAGAAGTATGTTACTGACCATGACTCTAGGAATTGTGAGATGGTTACCGCTATGAAGAAAGCCAAAGAAGCTGCTGGATCAAAAACAAAAGGGCAAAATCCCCACAGCGTCGTAGGGGCCGGGCGGGGCGATCTGCTGATGCATAAGCAATGGGAAGCTCCTTCTTTTTGAACGTTTATTATGCATATGTAACAGTTTGTGGCCTTATCATTTGCTTTTAAGTGCATAATATCGTTACTATTTTGGATGCCAGATCTTTTTGATCAGTAACTAACTATGTTGGGTACTTTTGTTTTAATATATGTACCTGCTAAACTTGTATCTCTATCAACCTTTTTTGCGTGCAGCTTATGTTTGAATATAACATGTGAATTTTTTCTATTAAACTAATTTGTATGATGTGCTTTATATTTACTTACACATATTTTTGGTAGCATACGTAACATAAACCGAATCTTCTTTTACGGGGAACAACCTTTCGCCTTTTAGCACATTGTAACACATGCAACACCATAATTAGATTTAATATATGCATCAAGTGCATACTTACCTTGCATCATTCTATATCACATACTTACCTTGCATTGTTTATACACTTTGTTACACATGCAACATTTTATGAAACATTAACATATGCAGCATGTGGCTACTTACCATGCATTTTTTTCTAGCACATGCAATATGTGCAAGATTAACATGTAAAATATGCAAAATTTTCCATACTACATTTTGTTACACATGCAACATTTTTATGGTTAATTTAACATATGAAGCAGGTGCCTACTTACCATGCATTTTTTTCTACACATGCAATATGTTCAAGCTTAACATGTAAAATATGCAACCTTTTTCCATACTACACTTTGTTACACATGCAACATTTTTATGGTTAATTTAACATATGCAACAAGTTCCTACTTACCATGCTTTTTTTCTAGCACATGCAATATGTGCAAGCTTAAGATGTAAAATATGCAACCTTTTTCCATACTACACTTTGTTACACATGCAACATTTTTATGGTTAATTTAACATATGCAACAGGTGCCTACTTACCATGCTTTTTTTTTTCTAGCACGTGCAATATGTGCAAGCTTAACATGTAAAATATTCAACCTTTTTCCATACTACACTTTGTTACACATGCAACATTTTTATGGTTAATTTAACATATGCAACATGTGCCTACTTACCATGCTTTTTTTTCTAGCACATGCAATATGTGCAAGCTTAACATGTAAAATATGCAACTTTTTTCCACCCTCTTACACTAAATCTATTGTTTACACATGCAACATTGTAATTAACTTTAATACCTGCAAACATACGTTCATACATAACTTCCCCATACACAAAAATAAACCAACCAATATGTTAATCAATACCATTAACCCACACATGCACACATAACTTATTTAACATTAGTTTGTTAGGAAAAATACACAACCAACCATATGTCTAATATGTCTTTCAACCAACATAATCTATCCCCTCTTCAAAGTGGCTGCATCAACCTTGTGCTTCAAACAATTCACCGACGAACGAAGTGTATGGACCGCGTACTTCATCCCCTCTTCAAAGCGGCCGCATCAACCTTATTTAAACGTGGCAGTGAACTAAACGACACCCCGCCATCAGGAATCCCAAGAAGTCTTCGGATCACTTCTGCATCAATACAGATTGTACCATATGGACTATAGATTTGCAACCTTTTTGGATCTAAGTTCTCAACAACGTAGTGACCAAACTTCGACGGTATCCCATCCATCTTGAAGTGAAGTAGTCTACCAAACCCCATCTCTTTCACTGCACGACGTTGTTCTTCACTCAAAATACTTATGCACCTTGTAAACTGGAATGGCAAAGACCTCATACGTATACCAGGCCATTCATCCTTCTTCCTTCGTTTATGTTGTTTACCAGGTTCAACCTTTCCACGCGCTGCTTTACCACTCCCATTTCTTTTTGGCTTACTTCTCTTACTAGGTCCAACTGGCTCATCCACAGTTTCATTATCCTTAGGTGTAGATCTTATTACCCTCTTTGACACTGCCAAAACATCCACTTGCTTGCCTGTTGATGTACACAGAACAAAGACACCAGCCTCAGGTAGTACGTACTTTTTTTAAGATAAACCTAGGCATATATATAAGTGTTACATATGCAAAGACACGCTTTTATTCATACCTTGATTATCTCCACCATTTTTTCGGTGAACGCGACGACCCACCACCCTTTTTACCTGGAAAATCACAACTATGTTACATATGTTAATGAACTATAACACACTACAACCCTCTGTTTAACATACAACCCCTTGTTTAACATACAACCCCCTATTTAACATCCCAATGAACGATTACCCACTAAAACCCAAAACAATCGATCATCATACCCAAAACACATACAACCCCAATAACATTTAACCCCTGTGTTTATAATCATGCTTATACCCCCCCCCCCCAAACCCTATTTATAACACACTAACAACCCCCTTGTTTAAGATCATCATCAACGATTACCTAAAAAAACACAGTATATAAACAATGTAATACAATAATATTTAACCCCTGTTTTATAATCATGCTGAACCCCCCCCCCCCAACACACTAACATCGTAAAAAAAAGAAAATAATAATAAAATCAATACTAACAGTACATCCAAAGAACATACATGCGATCAGATTTCTTTAGCTTCCAGTGTCTTCTCTTTGAAGACATTGACCAGAAAAGAGGCTTCATTATTATCTTGATCGTTGTACACGGGTAGATGAAGTAGTTGACGTACAGGGTTTTGTTTATCGACGTACAATGCAATGATTAAACGTCATTGATGATGGTCAATGATGGAGGTAGAGGGAAGGGATTAAAACAAGCTTGATGATCGATGAGAGTTTGATGAACAGAGGGTTTATGGGGCTTGAAAGCTTTTGGGGAAATTTGAATTTTTTGATCAAATAGGAGAGAGAAGTAGGTTATATAGGTTGTAGGATGATGATGATGTTAAGAACCTGCCATTCAACAGAGATAACAAAGCCAAATGGCTATAATACCCTTTTGCCCACTTGTGTAGTATTTTAATTGATAAAATAATTAACCAAGAATCAATGGTAGCCATTGATCTTAGAGATCAATGGTTGTGATGAAGTTTCCATGGGTTTCTTAAAATAATTAGGGTTTTTATTCTAACCCTTCCCTCTATATATATATATATATATATATATATATATATATATATATATATATATATATATATATATATATATATAGGGTTGGGTTAAATTAAAAACCCTCACGAGTTGTGAAAACCTGTGAAAACCCTATGTAAGAACATTTTTTTTTCCTGATTTTTTCAGAATAGTTTTTATATTCAATTTTATTAGTTTTGGCCAAAAAAAATCAAAAAAGCGTCGAGTAGATTATTTGTTACACATATGTGTTACGTAATTTTTTTTATGTGTAACAACAAAAAAATCTATGTAACATCTGTGTTACGTAATTTAAAAAAAAAAAACTATTCGGCGCTTTTTTGATTTTTTTGGGCTGAAACTCATACAATTAAGTATACAAGCTATTCTAAAAAAATTAGAAAAAAACAATGTTGTTACATAGGGTTGTCACGGGTTTTCACAACTCAAGAGGGTTTTCACAGGATACTTAGCCTATATATATATATATATATAAAGTGATTGCCATTCAAAAAAAAGTATCAGACCTAATTACATAAAACTTATGCAAGCACATATATAAGTTTCAATTTTTTAAATTACTAGTAGTTAAACAATGGGTTACATGGTTTTTTTCTTTGAAGGTATTCATTGGTTCCTCGGCGAATGAAAGAGCATGTGTTGTTGGTAAAAAATTGCAGCGTATTTGTTATAAGGTATTTTTTTTAGGTATGCCTTGAAATGTAGCTAGTGAACCTTGGAAGCGATGATACGACTCCGTTTTAAACTAAATTTTCATCAAAACGTTCATAAAAATAAATACATCACAAATTCACAATGACATTCAAAATTTCAAAGAAAATTTTGTATTAAAACTTATAAAGCAAAAAACTTGGTGTTTAAAAGGATTGAAAACAAACTCTATTTGACTTGGCTCAGTTTCAAAAAAAATATGTAATGAATTATAACACACTACAACCCTCTGTTTAACATACAACCCCTTGTTTAACATACAACCCCCTATTTAACATCCTAATGAACGATTACCCACTAAAACCCAAAACAATCGATCATCATACCCAAAACACATACAACCCCAATAACATTTAACCCCTGTGTTTATAATCATGCTTATACCCACCCCCCCCCCCCAAACCCTATTTATAACACACTAACAACCCCCTTGTTTAAGATCATCATCAACGATTACCTAAAAAAACACAGTATATAAACAATGTAATACAATAACATTTAACCCCTGTTTTATAATCATGCTAAACCCCCCCCCCCCCAACACACTAACATCGTAAAAAAAATAAAATAATAATAAAATCAATACTAACAGTACATCCAAAGAACATACATGCGATCAGATTTCTTTAGCTTTCAGTGTCTTCTCTTTGAAGACATTGACCAGAAAAGAGGCTTCATTATTATCTTGATCGTTGTACACGGGTATATGAAGTAGTTGACGTACAGGGTTTTGTTTATCGACGTACAATGCAACGATTAAACGTCATTGATGATGGTCAATGATGGAGGTAGAGGGAAGGGATTAAAACAAGCTTGATGATCAATGAGAGTTTGATGAACAGAGGGTTTATGGAGCTTGAAAGCTTTTGGGGAAATTTGAATTTTTTGATCAAAGAGGAGAGAGAAGTAGGTTATATAGGTTGTAGGATGATGATGATGTTAAGAACCTGCCATTCAACAGAGATAACAAAGCCAAATGGCTATAATACCCTTTTGCCCACTTGTGTAGTATTTTAATTGATAAAATAATAAACCAAGAATCAATGGTAGCCATTGATCTTAGAGATCAATGGTTGTGATGAAGTTTCCATGGGTTTCTTCAAATAATTAGGGTTTTTAATTTAACCCAACCCTATATATATATATATATATATATATATATATATATATATATATATATATATATATATTGTGAAAACCTGTGAAAACCCTATATAAAAACATTTTTTTTTCCTGATTTTTTCAGAATAGCTTTTATATTCAATTTTATTAGTTTTGGCCAAAAAAAATCAAAAAAGCGTCGAGTAGATTATTTGTTACACATATGTGTTACGTAATTTTTTTTATGTGTAACAACAAAAAAATCTATGTAACATCTGTGTTACGTAATTTTTAAAAAAAAAACTATTCGGCGCTTTTTTGATTTTTTTGGGCCGAAACTCATACAATTAAGTATACAAGCTATTCTAAAAAAATTAGAAAAAAACAATGTTGTTACATAGGGTTTTCACGGGTTTTCACAACTCAAGAGGGTTTTCACAGGATACTTAGCGTCTATATATATATAAAGTGATTGCCATTCAAAAAAAAGTATCAGACCTAATTACATAAAACTTATGCAAGCACATATATAAGTTTCAATTTTTTAAATTACTAGTAGTTAAACAATGGCTTACATGGTTTTTTTCTTTGAAGGTATTCATTGGTTCCTCGGCGAATGAAAGAGCATGTGTTGTTGGTAAAAAATTGCAGCGTATTTGTTATAAGGTATTTTTTTTAGGTATGCCTTGAAATGTAGCTAGTGAACCTTGGAAGCGATGATACGACTCCGTTTTAAACTAAATTTTCATCAAAACGTTCATAAAAATAAATACATCACAAATTCACAATGACATTCAAAATTTCAAAGAAAATTTTGTATTAAAACTTATAAAGCAAAAAACTTGGTGTTTAAAAGGATTGAAAACAAACTCTATTTGACTTGGCTCAGTTTCAAAAAAAATATGTATAGAGACGTAAATAAACATAAGTGTGTCGTAACGATGTATGCAAAATTTTGTAATACATTACGTTTTAAAGTTATAAATATATCTAAACATTGATACATATAATCTTTCACATCCATATTATATATGCGGATTTTGTAACACAGTACATTTTAAAATTTGTAAGAAATAAATAAAGGCATTAAAAGTAAGTATAAATAAAATCAATTTAAAAAGTTTTTCTAAAAAGTGAAGGTTACATCTACATCCTGATCATGTGGCCTAATGATAAAAGGGCCGGTTCTCTCTTTGGGGGAGCCGGGTTTGATTCTCATGGGAGACATGTGATGGATACCCCCACCCTGGTGGTGGGGTAGGTGGTTGGGAAGTGATGGAGAGACCCTTGACCCTTGTGGTCATGGGTTCGACTTCTGATCCCTCCAGGTTTTACCGGTTCACTACCGTCGTGCCTTCGGGCGGGTTTGTGGGCCGGATTTTCCCTGGAATAGGAGACGGATGGGCCGAAGGGCTCTGTCCGTACGGACTAGAGGCCGTCTGGGGCTCCTTTCGGCCATTGGAGGCCGCGTACAGAGTACCCGGCAATACTTTAGTTGATCGTTAAAAAAAAAAAAAAAAAAAAAAAGTGAAGGCTACATGACATGAGCTGCAATTTGCTTTGATGATAAAAGAAACGGTCCAATTCGTCTCACCCTGGTTCGAATTACTGAGCTGGCCGCGAATCTTGCTTTCTCTTTTGCAAAAAAAAAGTATTAAACATGAACGAAAATAAATAGAAGGGGCGGTGGTATGGCGTGGAAATGGGCCTCAACCTGTCACACCGTGGCAAGCGTGGAACGTGGCATGGGGCACACTCGGTAGAAATTTTCACCAGCGTGAGGCAACACCTAACGGTGGACGTGGCGGTTATTCATTGGACCAACTAAATTCAAAGTTTTGACTATTTCAAAACGGTTGGTGAAACCGGATGTTATTTATTGCCACATTAAGTTCACTTTTACCAATAAAACCCTTACCCCACCATTTACAAAATAATTCACAAAATTGTCACTTTCACCGTCCCTAATTATTACCCCAACCGTTTTCAAAGATGACACGTTGCATCGAAGAAGAAGAAGAGACCGCCCCTTTGCATGGTGTGGATTGAAGTAAAGAATCACCCTCCACGTCGAGGGTCCATTTGGCCCCACGTGCAGCTACGGGAGTTCAAAGAGTTGGTCAGTGGTTCAAACCAAACCACTGACTCACTAAATCGCAAGTGGATTGACTTACAACACAAATGTGGACGTTTCTTCACGTATGGGCGTGGCAAATAATCCGAGAGAACTTAGATTAGATATATTTAGGCTTATTTTATGTTTTTTATTATTAGATTTGTTTATTTTATGTTTTCATTTTTAAATTAGGTTTGTGTATTTTATGTTTTTATTTTTAATGTAATTAATATTATGTGTTCTAGTAATTAAAAAATAATAATACAAATCCACGGTGACGTGGAAGCCACCCACCGATGGTTCACGCCACCACTATCCCGTGCAAAAACCTTTTTAAGGATAACGTGACTTGGATCCACGTGTCGGTTCATACTTCTCTCAAAAGCATGACCGTACCGTGTAGTCTAAGTTAAATATGTGTTAATTTATCTGTTAAAGTACCTCACTGAAAACAAAATAAGAACACTTTCCAACCAAACACTTTATGTGTTCAAAAGTGCATATATTTTTCATTAGTAAAACACACCAACATAAAATATCTTCTTCAAAGACCTAGAAATAAACAAACCAGATTCACAAACCAAAACCATGAGCGAGAACATGATCACAACCTAAGTTGCGCCAATTGTTGAACGTTGATAGGAAAATTGTCAGTGGTGGATCCAGAGTACGCCCTTTGAGCGAGAACCCCATTTGCAGCTTGAGTCGGGTGGAATGCATCCCAAAACACGTATTGGTTGCGATTGAAGCATGGTGTTGCAAATGGGAGGCATGTTATTTGTCCTTGGTTCATTCCTATCCCACAACATGCTCTATCTCTCACCGTAAACCCTGAAATTGAAAAAAAAATACTATATGATTAATTTTGAAAAAAAAAACCCTTTATAATACCTTAGAGTTGCACACTAAAACTATAATAAAAAGCTAAGAGGCTTTTTTTTTAAATAAATTTTACTTTTTAGAGGTGTACAAAAAAACCGTGTTTTTTTAAAAAGGCCAGTATTATAACCGATATTGGTTTTTTTATAACCGGTTAAAAAAACCTCTTTTAAAAAAACTGGGTTTTTTTTTTCCGGTTATTCATCACCTATGAAGAAACCGGTTTTAAAACTGGTTTTTTTAGGATAACCGGTTTTAAAACCGATCCTAACTGGTTATACCGTTTTGGGGTTTTCGTAAAAAAAAAAAACGGTTTTAAATTTGACCAAAAAAATCGGTTTGTATAAAAACAGGTTAATCGATTTTTACACCTCTACTTGCTAATATCCTTCTAACCAATAGAACCCAGTAAATCGCAGTTTGCGTCTGGCATGTGCCCTTAAAAAGCTATGGTAGGAAACTAGTGAAAGCACGATTTTAACCTAATTATAACCTCACCTAGAGTGTTCAATTGCTTACCACTGCACCATCTCCTAAAGGTCAAAGTCATATGTTATTAGTCTAGGGAAATAAGTGCATACCATATCTTGCAGGATTATTCAAGATGTCACCAAAAACACCATATGTGTTTCCATAGACAAACATGGCTCCAGGGTGGGAGCCACCATTAAACTGACTAACAAGGCTTCTGAGGCCTTCATTGTAGGGTCCTAGCATCTGGTTCACCGAATCCACACATCGCCCCGGTGCCGCTTGACCAGTGGCTAACTGGTTTGGTATGCACCCAAGTGGCCCAACTCCTGGTAGAAAGAATTTTCGCAGTCCTAGGCTGTATAGTGCCTATATATATACAATACAATACAAAAACATAAATACAAGTTAAACAAAAAAAATAAAAAGAAAGACACAATTAATATATTATACATGAATTTGACGAGCATAACGATTGAGGAGGAGGTTGGCAAATCCTTGGGGATTGTAAAAGCGGCTCGTTGGATAGAGGTTTGGCATTAGGTAATTGTTGATGTAATCGTTGCTACCAAAAACCATGACTACAATTGAGTTCGCGAGGAGTTGAGTGAGGTTTGTCGGGCTCATCATGGTTCGTAATTGGCCTAACGTTGTCTCAAAATTCAAAACCTGTTGGTTCAAGGTGATACGATCTCCCTACAACCAATTTACCAAACAATTAGTTTAGAAGAGGGTTAAATCTCGACGTCTTGGCATATCAGTTTAACAAGATAGTATTAAATTTTAAAAAAAATTCCAATCAACCAGTGCTTAACACGCGTCCCTTGGCGCATCAAATTTCAATCTTGACTCAACGAATCCGTTCTTCTACGCCAGATTCTTCACCACCTTTATGAAATGATGCAATAGATCTATGCATAGTGCATGAGATCCAATAGACGTGCCAGGGGTCCTACCAAGTTGCAGATTGGATCTACGCAAGATTCTTCACCAACTCAAATCGTAGTCTTCAAGAGAATCTAGTGTAGAAGATAGATCTGCTGCGCCAATATTGAAATCTGCTACATCGTCCGCCAAGTGGAAACTTTTGGTTAGCTAAAACAGTTTCTTAGTTTTTCTTTTTCTTTTTTTGGAGAGTAGTGTTTCAGCGGTAAATCCTGTGTTGCAAAGCGACCACTGTCCAGGATCGAATCCCATAGCACCACACGGGTTTCTCCTTTCAAACCCAAGCGGTAATTTTTCGGTGGGGCGTGAAATTCGAACCTGAGACCAAACCCAGGCAGGAACCCTCCAATGAGGTAAATCTTCCCACCTCAAACCAGCTGGGCTGGAGATCATTGGCAAAACAGTTTCTTAGTTAAAAGTAAGAAAAATCGAATTTATATATATTTTTTTTAAAAAGTAAGCTAAAACTATTTTGTTAAACTTTTTAGCAAATATGACCACTTTAATGAAATCTATTGAAAGGTTTATTAACAATATATCTGAACCCAAAAGTTAATAATTAGACTTCATAAAATGTGTGATTACATAGTGTTGGCCACTTTCATCCAAGATACCACCAGCAGCCGAAGCATAGTTTACACCGCCCATAATCCGGTTTCCGGCGGTCCTGGGATCCGCAAACGGTGGCGGAGCGGGTATCCCCAACCAATCTCCTGCAGCCAAAAAAATCATGTTGCAAACAACTAGCAAATCAAGTTTATCAAGGTATAATAACCAAAGAAGTTAATAACGTACCCAGTATGTCACTAAAAGTCCTTGCATTAGAAAATCTACCCGTAGGACCGCGGTAATAATCGATACCATACGGATAATAATTAGCTCTAGCAAGTGACCTTAGAAAGTTGTTATTCCCATTATCTACCAATGAATCTCCCATGACCCATATGGCAGGAGCCTGCCGCGGTTGTTGTTGTCCTACAACACCTTTCCACAAGGATGCAGCCACCACAACCGCCGCGAGCCACCACCATCTATGCCCGTACATGTTTACCATTTTTTAACGTTTAACACACAGTTTTTTAGTGTATAGATGGACATGGTATTTGCATGGTTATATATAGAAGTAACTTTAGAATAAAGGATAGATATGTTGAAGATTATCCGTTAGTAAAGGATGCAAAAGAACTAAAAGTTGCTAAATATGGTCTTAAAATACTTCTTTTTTTAGAGGGTTTGAATCTTTTGACTTGTTTTTATGTCATGATGTTTGTCATTGTATGTTGCAGCAAAACTCATGTGAAGAGTTCAATGTGCGGCACCTAGGAAGAGCTCGGGACGACCAACCGATACAGAAAATTCCCGAAACCAATACCGATACTATACCGATCCCGTACCGATACCGAAAATACCAAAACCGAAAACATCTAAATGTGAGTACCGATACCCAACACCCCCAGTTCCGTACGGGATCGGTACAAGATCAATTCGGGATCAGCATCGGTTCGATATTCGGTGCAATATGCTCATCCCTATAGCGGCACCTTATATGAGTAGAGTCGTACATGAGAAACAAACTTTACTAAATAGGACACAAATTCCAAAACATAATTCATTTGAGCTATAAGGGCGGACGGGGCGGTCCGTGATGACTACCCCGTGATAGCGTGATGGCCGCGATACACCGCCCCTTCAATATTATCACTGCCATGACTAAGGGAAATCGTGATATACATCAGAGAATAAACATCCATCACCAAAATCAAAGTTTGTTTTTATTAGAAAAAGTAGGTCAGTGGCCCCACCAAAACACACTCTCTCTCTTAAATTTTATTATAAAAAAATAGTGATGGGCGTAATGGGATGAGGTGTCACAAGGTTTTTGGGTGTGATGGTTTTAGTGATAATTGTGAACACCACCACATGGGTTAGTGATAAAATGTGATAGAATGTGATAAAATAAGATGACACAAGATAATTGGGTGTGATAGTGTGATGAGTGTGATAAAATGGTGACCATCTGCCCTAATAACACTTGTAACTTTTTACTAAGTCACCAGGTATTACTTACTCACATATATTCATAGATAAACATTTTAAGTGGGCCTGACATGAATAAATAAACACATTGTGTTGGGATTGAAGAATTTAACTTGTAAAACAATGGTACCGAAACGATTTACACTAGGGGTGTGGGCTAGCGGCCCTGGCTACTTTAGTTGGGTGGCGCCCCCAACACTGCCGCACCTAATTAAAGGGGGCGTTATCATGCCTGTCCGCCACGCCCTTAACGAGCATTAACCCGATTTTTGTGTGGCCCCCTTCTTTTGACCGTTTGACAACGATAAAAATACTAATTAAATCTTATACACACACAAACACACCTAAACTAACTCTTTTTCACACAACTCACTTTAAATCACTCCCAAATACTTTTTTTTTTTATTATACTTAAATGGCAAGACGTTGGATCGAAGAACAGGAGATCACATTGACTACGATTTGGTTGGCTCGCTCTAACCAAATGAGGGAGGGGGTAGAAGCGTCTTTTACATTTCGGACCTTTGTTTTTACACAATTTTGCCAATATGTGGGTCAAAACTACCACAGGATTCACAAGCTCCATTCAAGGTTTTGTGTCATCCAGACAACATCAATAAGATATGAGGCACTATTCAACCATGTGATAAACAACCGGGGGGGGGGGGGGGGGGGTAACGGAAGATGACACGATTAACGCGGCCCGTTAAAAGTACCAAAGTCTCCGCGGTCGGTAATTTCACAACGTTTTGGGTGGAATAACAATATTGTTTAGCCTGTTTTTATTTTAATTAGTATTTTTTTATTTATGTGATTTTTATTTTAATTATGTATTTTTTTTATTTTAAAATATGTTGATAAATTAGAAATAGATTTAAATTAAAAAAAATTTGATTGAGAAATGATTAGAGAGGCTTTTTTCACAACACGTTAGTTAGGCTAATGGGTGTGGTGCTCGTGAAGGGGATCGTGGAGTGAGGTGGCATCGTGACCACGATGAGAATACCACCCTTTATGCCGTGATCGTGAGGAGCGTCAAGATGCCCATGATAGTCACGAGAAGAATTTGAGAATTTGATATATTGGCGGTGACGGTAAGGGTAGTGAGGTGAAGGGATGGGTATCATGATGGTGAGGGTAGTGACCACACAAAGTCTTAGTGGAAGAAAGATATGGTGGAAGTAGGATGCTTACGTGGCGCTGAGGTGGAGGTCTTGCACTAGTAACCACACCCCCATAGCCTTAAAGGTGGAGCTTTATGCCTTTGGTGTGGAGGAGGCCCATCGTCCATGATGATCTTCCACCTCAGTTGTCACATCAGCGTGGGGTAGGAGGATCATGGAGATGATGGTCTAAGGGTGTGGTAGAAGGCCTATCATCATTTAATATTTTTTTTAATTAGTTAACATTCTAATATTAATATTACAATAAAAATTTAATATTCTAATATTAATATTAAAAAGTTAATATTACATTAAAAACATTACAAATAATTAAAAAAAAACACATCCGCCGTAGTCCCGTACGCTAGTTGCTGAAGTGCCGCTGTGCATTTTTGTAGGGTGGTGAACCCACTTTTCTTTCTAACATCGTATCATAAGGTAAAAAATTGGTAAAAATTCGTCACATCATTGGCTATACGTAGGAAAAGTCTTCTACTCATTCGGAACCTACGCCTAAATAGGTCCGCCGAGTATAAGGGTTCGTCGGCAAAATAATCGGCTACCAATCTATCATGGGCACCTACATATATTTTAACAAATATAAACACAATAAAAATCTACGATCTTAAAAATTTTAAATATTATAAACATGTACAATGTTAAAAAAAAATATAATATACATAAATAATCTAAAAAATATATAAAACATACTTTCTCGGTCTCTATTTATAGTCGCTTGCCTAGTTCGAGGTACCGAGTCGACTTCTTCTCCTTCCTCCTCGGCAATGATCTGCGCTGTTTGCGCCACGACGTTTATAACAAACATTACGATTTCGTTTGTAGATGATGAACCCGAAGAAGATGAAGACGACGAAGAAGATGATAATGGTATGGTTGTTTGGGTTTGGATTTTTTTATAAATAATGGGTTGGTTTAAATATATTGAGAGTGTTTGAGAGAGTGTTTTAAAAATTGTGAAAGAAAATGGAATGGTTTGGATGTTTAAATAAAAAAAAAACCTTCTTTTTTTAAATTGTACCGTTTAGCAACGGTCAAATATGCAACATTCAAATTAAATGGCCCGGCACTAAAGTCATTCTTCTGCCGCCCATGTCGTGCCGGAGCTAAGGGGGGCGGTGTTTGCCAAGGCAGCATGGACATGCCCACCCTATGCCGGCTCCAAACCAAAGGACCTTAGAGGCCCCCTCATTGTATACCTGATGCTGCTGATGTGAAATAGACATCACACTTTAAAACCCTTATGAGTTTATTCCAACAATATATATGGAATAGGTTGCATGTTTGGATTAAAGAATTTAACCTGCACAAATAAATAAACTGATCATGTTTGGATTAAAGAATTTAACTTGTAAAAACCACGTTACCAAAATGATTTACACCCTATTACCCTAATAATATATATAGGATATTTAATTATTTATTAGATGCTGATGATATCATTATAGATTTTAGTGATCTTTATTTAGAAAAAAAAACACCTTTCTGTTATGGCAATTCGTCCTTAGCTACCTCGATTCTTGTTTTGCTTTCATCATTGAACAGGGGATCTCATCTTTTGAATGCAGAAAATATGTAAAAGTAATTAAGTTAAGACATGCACACCATGCAAGTACCCGTTAATCATCGCTCTTAATATTCCTTTAATTTGTTATGGTTGACTGAAATAAGCAATTTAGTGCATCATATGTTTCATAATTAACGAAATAAAAGCTTTTTACAATTAAAACAATCCATATATACATGTCGTCATCATCATACTCAGTTAATCCCACCAATAACAAAAGCTAAGGTAGGGTCTAAGGAGAGTAAAATGTAGACAGCCTTACCTCTACCCCGTGGGTAGGGCTGTATACGAACCAAACGAACACGAACAAGGCCTTGTTCGTGTTCGTTTGTTAAAGAATTAACTTGTTTGCGAACTGTTCACGAACACTTACCGAACAAGATTTTTTGTTCGTGTTTGTTTGTTAAGAAAATAACGTGTTCACGAACTGTTAATGAACACTTACCGAACGAGATTTTTGTTCGTGTTCGCTTGTATTTAACTTGCAAAATTTAGGTTTCGGACAAAAACGAACACAAAAAAAACACAAATGAATGTAAACAAACACAAATAGGCATTACTGAATAAAATCGAGCATAAACTAAGACATTAAATTCTGAAAATTCGCATTTTTCATCGCTAACAATGTCCTCTCAGAATATACTAATCCAATTACCCAAATATACGTGACATAATCTTGATCGCATAATGTCTTATAAAAACACAGAGGTATCATATGAAATTTGAAATCCTCGTTTAATCCACAAAAAATAACAGTTAATCAAAATAGTTAAAGTAATATTAACATGTGATAACTAATATATGTTAAATAATCTACCACTGGGAAATTTGAAATACTTAAATTAAATATATAAATTAAAAACCCCAATGAACTATCAAACAGAAACAAACATACACGAACACGTTACCGAACGTTCACGAATATAAACGAACAAACGCGGCTTTGTTCATGTTCGTTTGTTTAGCTAAACGACCGGAAATTTTTTGTTTGTGTTCGTTCCTTTATTAAACGAACGAACACAAATGAACTTCCCGCCGAACAGTTCACAAACTGTTCGCCAAACGTTTGGTTTGTTTATAGCCCTACCTGTGGGAATAGAGAGGCTGCTTCTAGTGAGACCCTCGGCTCAATAGTGGTTTTATATCAAGCCTTAGACATAAGGCACAAAACACTTAGCAATCGGGACAAACCCGATTGGTGCATGTACACCCTTGTCTTTTGGCTATCAACGTCACCACCTGATGCATGATTAACCGTCCGTCATTTTTAACGTTATTTTCACGAAATTAATAAAACAGCGTTAAAATTAGTGCAACTTTACTTCCCCCCCCCCCCCCCGAGAGCCACACATATATATATTATAACCGTGCGTCTTAACAATAAATTCGAATATTTATTATAATAAATGGATTCAAAGAATTAATGTCACAATTAATCATTTTATTAATTTTCATGGTTTTCAATTTTGCTTCATCTCCCTCCTATTAAATGATAATGATATTATTATTATTATTATTATTATTATTATTATTATTATTATTATTATTTTGCCATTTTTACGCTTATTAATTAAATAATATTAAATCATAAATTTTTCATTTCTCTCACAGTTTAAATACAATATTACAATAATATTAAGACATAATTTTACACATATTTCTTATTTATTTAATAGATTTATTTTTAGACTATTTTTTTTATTTTTTTGCATATTGATACCTATTTAATATTTTATTCATCCAACTTCGTGTAATCCACATGTTAATAACCTAATAATAAAATAACAAAGAAAAAATTTATGAGAAGTAAATGATTTTTTTAATCATATTTGGACATATGTATGTGCTAATCGTTTAAATTATATTTATTCTACTACTGTAAAACATGGGATTTTTAGTGATATATTTTTTTTTGTTACTTAGTATATAAAATAGGGTTAGGATATAATAGGAAGATATATTTACTTAGTATATAAAATAGGGTTAGGATATAACAGAAACAGCAATTCACCTCTTTACAGGTTGTTCTTATGCGCAAGAGGTGTGGTTCCGGATAGAGACTTGGTGCAGGTTAAGTCATAGCTTTGCCTTTGATATTTTAGACATCATCCACATGCCGGAAAACCATAGATTGTCTCAAAACAAGAGCTTCATTCTCAAGGGTATTATTTACACTTCGTTATGGATTCTATGGAACGAGCGCAATGACAAGATTTTCAATAATAAGAAGCGAAGACCTATAGAGATTGTTGAAAATGTAAAATCTATTTCATTTTTTTGGTATCGCCATAGGTCTAGACATAAAGAAGTCGATTGGTGTAAGTGGCGTTGTTGTCCTTTGGATTGATGTATGCTGTTTTTAGGCTCGTAGGTCCTTGTTTTGAGGACGCTCGAGCTTGTGTTTAATGAAGTTTTCTTTTAAAAAACAACCACTAGTCTATGGATGCCTACGATTAAACAAGGGAACTCAAAAAGAAGGAAGTAAGGGTAATGTTTTTCTCTTTCTTCAACTTCCACCATCTTTTTAAAAGTTAATAACTCTTTCAAATGACATTATTTTTATAGAAAAAATTACACCATAAAACGAGCGTTTTTATCTTTAAAATGAATACCATACTGATATATATATATATAAATATATATATATATATATATATATATATATATATAGGTTTAGGATCATGTGCAAAACTTATTTTGTGTGAGAAGTGTGAGAACCAATAACATGAAGGCTTATCTTATTATATAGAAGGACAACATTGTAAATTGCATTGTTAATCTTATTTTAGGAGATAATGTCTAATTTAATTTCGTGATTAATGTAGAGCATTCTTAGGGATTTTGTTTCACATCCTCAATATTATTTACAGAGTTTTTATTAACATTAACGACATTATCATTCATTCTCTGAATTATATACGACCAAAACAGCATTCATATTGGTATGTTTTACTGATGTGAGCACATGGTGTTTTACTGGTATACCATAAGGTTTGAAGGTATAACACACCTTTTGTGTTATTTTTATAAGGAGTTTTACTGATGCAAAAAAATATGGTTTTTTTTATGCACATTGGTGTTTTATTATAGTCTTTGTAAGTTGCTTCATCAACAAGGTGTTTTTACGTTCATACCCGTGTGTTTTATCACCATATTCTCAACTTTGTGTTTTAAACAGTCCCGTGTGTTTTATCATCATCTTCTCCATAATCAAGTGTGTTTTATCTTCATCATACACAATCAGTAACACATTCAAAAACAAAACTATACATACATTTAAAATGTGTTTTAAATTCAAAAACACTAAACCACACAAAAATCCTTTGAACATAAAACATAACAATATGAATGTTGTTTTAAAATAATCCACCATAAAACACATCATTATCACCTCATGTAGTCTTCATCTTCATCCCTAAAAAAACACTCCGATTTTTATGTTTGTGATGGTGCCTGTCAAATGATGGTTCGGTTGATGGTGGTGGCTTGTGGTGGTTGATGGCGGTTGTGTAGGTGGCGCAGGGAGAGAGAGAGGAGAAAGAGAGAGAAAGAGAGTAATGAGAATTAATGGTGGTTTCTATTTTTTAAGAGGTATTAATTAAATGTGAATTAAATGTAGGGTGTGTTTTACCATTATACCCCTAAGTAGCCTAATTAGTTATTATAACTATAACATTATTTACAATAATGGCACTCATTAAATCTAAACCATTGATTAAGATGATCTTATGGTCCAAAACACTTCTTACCCTTCTCACACAAAACACACTTTGCACATGATCTCGACCCTATATATATATATATATATATATATATATATATATAGAAAAAATAACGGGACAGACCATTAGAACAGAGGAAGAAAAAATTCAACAGGCATACAAACAGTCAGCTGAAAAAATACACAGTCAAAGAAGGCTTCCAGCCTCTATTACAGGTGTAGAAATGACTCAATATTACAATCCGAGTGTTGAAGATATGTCTCAATATTATCAAACTCCACCAAAAAATACACAGAGTACGCAGCGTACACCAAGGCCATCTTCTTCAACACAAAGTACACAGAACTATTGCATACGATTTGGAACATATGATCTCCAAATATGCAATGATGCTTATAAAAAATTTCGTCCTGTAATTGGAATGAAATTGACAGAAAAACAACAGTGCTTACTGGACAACCTTTGGCATATTCAAACCATGCCACAAGCTTCAAATTTTAAAGTCCAAGTTTTAAATGCATTAAGTTTTTATTTTGCTGAACAAACGGTTACAACACCTGAAAAACATAATAAACCCAGGTTTACACACTATATTATTTTTAGAGGGACAAAAATTGGAATTTTTAATAAATGGGAAACAGTTGCTAAACATATTCAATGTCCCAATCCTATTTACAAGGGTTATGAAAATTTTCAACAAGCAATGGAAGCGGCAAGAGAATTCTTTGGGTTAAAAAATTTTCATATTGAACCCGAAGAAGTCCATACGTTTGCTGACATAACAAATAAAAAGCCCGAACAAATAATTAAAGCACAACAGGAAGTGATTGCTGACTTACAATCACAACTTATACAACAAGGAAAAGATACACAGAGTATAAAATTTAAAATTGAAAATGAAATATATAAACAGCAAATTGCAGTGCTCGAGGAAAAGAATACACAGTTATTACAAAGGTTAGAAAAAAAGAAAGAAAAAATAGAAATAAACAGGACCTTTGAGTCCTTCAAAATCAGGATTCTTGATACTCCTTGGAGAAATTGCTTGGAACCTGTTACAGAAAGATTCCCAGAATTTGAGCATCTTGTTTCACAAAAAATATGTGAAGAATTTCCTTTAATTCTTTACAAACTCCAGCATCAAATTCTAGAGATGGCTTTTGCCATGGATAAACAAAACAAAGGTTATGAAGTTGTAGAAAGAACAGATGAAGAAGGAAAGGGTACAGGAATACTGGTTCTACAGATTTTTCATCCTACAACAATCACAGAAGAACAAATAATTCAATTCTACCATCATGGTATGATTGATTATTTAGAAGTCAAATATAACAGAAAAACAGAAGATCTTCTCAATAAACTTGGAGAAAAGATTCTATTAACAGCAGGAAATATCGCAGCAAGAACTGTTGCACCAAGGATTCGTTGCAAAATCATTGCATCATTCCCATTTGCAGATTCATACACCTATAGACCAGCCAGAAAAAGAATTTTTATAGAAGATGATCATACATACCCTTGTCCTTGGTTACATATGAGCATGGTAAACCCAAACATAGATTTTGCAGAAATATTTTGGCTAAATCAAAATGCTCAACAACCGTTGTATGAGTTAAAAAATTTCTTTAAAAAACATCAAGAAACTCCTACACTTCCAGATAATGTGCCATGGAGACAGTACAAGTTAATAGGTGAAGGACACTATATTCAAGTATATGCAAAAGACAATTGGCGTGTTCTTTTACCTTTTTCTGGTGAGGGAGAAACCCTACAGATAAAACATTTCATAAACCTTGCAGAAGATGAAGACCTAGAAGACTGTTCAAGTCCACAGTCAATAGACAGTACACACAGGGATTTCTAGAAGCAAACGTAAGCAGTGACGTTACACAAAAGACAGTTGTACACCAAGATATTGAGCATCTCAAGACACTGAGCATCTCTATAAAGCATCTACATAAAAGTCAAGAAGAGGCCAATGTTTGTATCAATAATGGCCAACATTCACTAGATTATTGTTTGAACTTTGTAAAAGTATTATTGTCGTTTATTTTCTTTAGTTATTAACCATACATGTATGCTAGAGCTATAGTGTTTTGTTCCTTGTAGTTTGCCTATAAAAGGCAACCATTTCTTTCATTGTAGACACACCCAAGAAAAACCATTGAAAGTAATAAAATTTTAACTTTCATGGCACACTAAAATCCCTCCGACGCTCCTTAACTAAACATCCTTATTCTTCAGTTTGTCCAAGATCTTTATATTGTATTCCAACAACTATAAAAAAAAAAAAAAAAAAAAAAAAAAAAAAAAAAAAAAAAAACTAAATCCACCGCTGTGCATACTCTCTACCATCTATCCGCTGTGCAAATCTCATTGTAAGTATTATGATTACTTTGCTTCTTTATAATTTTTTAGTATTAGTTCTACTTTATATATGTATTTACTTAAAAAGAATTAAGTTCTGTTTCGTTTTAAATATAGTAATCCACCACCACCTCTGACACCTCTGATATATTGGTATCAGAGCAAAGGCTTTCCTAAAATCTAAAAGACTAAGACAAGCTCCATAATATTTGGCACCTGATGCCTTTGTAAAGGAGAACTCTCTTAGGTGAAGATTATGGGAAAAAGTAGTTGCTTTGATAACATATTAAAAGAAAGGGATGGTTAGTTGTAATTTATTTGTTTAATAGTATTTTAAAAACGTTGGAATATGAGAAAATATATAAAAAGATTAACTGGAAATAAGGAGTTAAAGTTAAGGAGTCGGAATTAATTAATCATTGATAACCTCAAAACCATCAAGCGTTTAGAATTTCTAGATTTAGAATTCACTGAACAACGTCGTGTTAAAACATATAATACAGAAAACTTTAGTATAAATTGTGCTATTAAAGATAATTGTGAGCATAGTTTACATACAAGAGATAGTCCACAGTTGAACACTATAATAGACCTTATTATAAACCTAAGTAACAATTTGCAAAAAGAAGCTTTAGATAATATTAAACTTTTAAACAGTATATTAAAAGATATAAATAACTATACACAAAATTTAGATTATATTAAAACTCAAGTTGAGTATATTATAAAAGAATTAGTAAGGGCTAAAAACAAGAATATAACAGAGAATACAACCCTTGAAGTAGATCAATTAACAGAGGCAATAAAAAATCTAAATATTAACAATAACAAAAAACCTACACCATATACACATTGGCAACCAAGAAAATGAGTATAAATACAAATTTTATGGGAAGAAGTAGAACTTTACAAGAAGCTAGGAATTCTACAAGTAATATACATGATTGTATAACATCAGACAGTATAGTAAACAGAATACTTAGAAGAGGATCAGGATCCAACAGTGATAAAAGTATAATACAGATAGAAGAAGAAATAGATCTAGAAAGAAATTTAAATTTATACAATCAACATCAGTTAGACATATTGAATCCAAAAATATTATATCAAACTAGGATGATAAATATAAACACAACTTTAATTAGCAGTAGTAGAGAAGAAAGTTTAAGGGTAGTAGATGATACGGTAACTATAGATCTATTATCACCAGACACTATAGAAAAAATTAAAAGGTCAAATAAACATTTTGTACACACAGGGTTAATAGTAATAGGTGTTAAAGCCTTAGGAAGAAAAAATTTAGGAACAAAACTTTTGGCTTTAATACTTGACAAAAGTTGGAAATCAGAAATGAAAAAAGCAATAATTTCAGGAATGGAAGTTGATCTAAGTCAAAACATAGCAATATTTTACTGTACGCCTGATATATTAAAAGATGTAAAAGATATACAGAATCTAAAATTGGCATTACAAACAAAAGGTTACGAAAATTATGAAGGAAATAATTTAGTAGTAAGTATAGGAGTATTAGGAAAAGCTAGCAACAGATCAGGAATGAAATATAAAGTAAACATAAATGGAATTGTAAAAATGATTGCTTCAAAATCAATACAAATGATAGAACCAATAAAAATTGATCCAGAACAACTAGCAGGATTAGAATGGAATCTGGATGATATACAAAAAGAAGAAGAGAATACAGTTCTAGTACCAAAAAAGACATATATATACGAAAAAAGTAACGGTAAACAAAGTTTAAGATTTACGGATTTCAAAGAAAAACAAACAGAAAAAGAAGATGAAGAATATAATTTTATGAACATAGAAGAAGTAGATACATTACCAACATATGATACAGAGAGTGATGAGATAGATATAGACTTTTTAAAATTTGAACAAGAAGAATACATGGATTATACCCTATTAGATTATGAAGAAGAATTAGCAGATTGTTTTAAAATAGAAGAAACGAATAAAACAATTGAACAGATTATAAACAGGAAATTCACAGAATTAAACATACAACAGGAAGTAGATGATATGATTATAGAATGTATGACAGATTTAGGAATGACTTATGAAGAAAGTTATATAAAGTTACAAGAATATTACAATTTACCCCTAGTAAAAGATATCATTAACGGAAACGTTATGATAGCAGATTTTTATAAACAGGAACAAAGTTTTATGGATGCCGAAATAAATAGGAAAAGACCAAAAATAGAATGGGGAGGAGAAAATAGTGGTACACAAGAAACCTATGGTAGAGAACCATGGACATCACCTACAGTAAATTATCAACAAGAGTCTAATTACATAGGAAAAGGAAAAAGATTACCTATAGGACAAATATACAGTGGGAATATGTTGTTACTAGAACAACAAAAACCTCAATTATGGATAGATGAGGTTTTGACATGGGAACAAAATGTGGTAAGGTTATGGGAAACAAATCAAAAGGAAAGTATGGATATGTTTTCATATTTAGAAACTACACTAGGGCCAATAGCTTTAGGAATATGGCAAAGTAAGAAAACACAAAGTCCAGAAGAAATAAATAATCTTAAAGCTTTAGGAAATAATCCTTATAATTTTACATCACAAATTAGAACTCTTATATTGGGAGTTGATCCAGCAAAAAATAACAGTTTAATACAAGATACTGCTATTAGAAACTTAGAACAGCTAAGCATAGCAGATATGAAATATATAAATGAATTTACATTAGATTTTACAAGGTTATTATCACAAACGGGAAAGGCTATGGATGATGATTTATGTGATAAGTATTTTATAAAGTTACCAGGAGATCTAGGAAAATCTATACACGAAGCATGGAAAACAAATTATGGTACACAACAAAATCTAGGAATAGGACCTAGAATAACATATACATTTAGTATATTGGAAGAAAAATGCAAAGAAGTAGCATTACAAGAACAATTAAAAAGAAATGCTTATGCTTTTTGTAAAACAGCAATCTATACACCACAGGCTTATGGTTTTTATGACAAAAAGAAAAAGATAAGAAAAAGTACAACATATAATAAAAATTATAGGAAAAATTACAACAAAAACAAGTATGTTAAAAAACCACAAACAAGAAAATGTAGATGTTTTATTTGTGGAGAAACAACTCATTTGGCTAATAAATGTCAAAATAAAAATAAAAACATAGAAAGAGCAAATTTAGTGGAACAATTACAAGATTATGAAATAGAAGAATTAAAAACAGATAATGATTCAGATAATGAATCCATATATAGTATATACAGTGAAGATGAGAAACCAACAGCAAAGGTAACTTATACATACATGAATACAGAAGAAAACTGTGAACATAATTGGATACAAAATAAAGGAAATAACCATGTCAGTTGCTATAATTGTGGATACTATCCCAGTATGGAAAAAAGATCACAATGTGATATATGCTTTAAGGAAATATGTTTTAGGTGTCTTAAAGAAATTTATAATAAAGAAATAGTTAGTACATCTAAACAACAAACTTTAAAAAATAACAACGATGAAAGAATAGAAAAAATGGAAATAATATCAGAATTACATAATTTAAAACTAAAAAATTTGGAAGGAAGACTAGAAGAGATTGAAAGAATAGTAAAAACAGAAGAAATAAGTAAGATGGCTGAACAACAATTAGAAGAACAAACTTTTATACAAACACAAGGGTCTATAAATATGATTAATATACAGTGTAGATTATGGTTAGATAATAATAAATATTTGGATTTAACAGCATTAGTAGACACAGGAGCTACAAAAAGCTTAATTTCTTATAGTTTGGCACCAATAGAGTATCATAAAAAACTTTCATATAAACTGACTACAAGAACAGTTGAAGACAGAATAATAAATATTACACATTGCCTAGAACCAGTAGGAATACAGTTTTTAGATTTTGCACGAAATTATAGTATTAAGTATGATATGCCACAAGTAAATATTAACCCACCACATATAAGATCGAAAGATTTTGTAATAGGGTTAAATTTTATCTTAGGCTTAAATGGGGCAGTAACAATTACACGTAATTATATAACATTAAGTAAACATTTATACACAGTTCCAACACTAAGATACTTAAATACTACTGAAATAGTTCAAAAAAGAGGAGATAAAGGTAATTTAGATTTTTTAAATGATAATACACAAAAGAGAGAAAGTCTAATAGAAAATGAAGCGTTAAAGTTGTTAACAGATTTTTTAAATCAAGAAATAGAAAAAGGACAGGATATTACAAAAAGTATAAATCATCCTATAATATTACATTTAGAAAAAGTAGGATATATAGGAGAAGATATAACAAAATCACATATAAATTACACATGTAGATTTAAATTAAAAAATCCTGACATAACTATTAGGACAGCTAATATAGAATATAGTCCACTAGATAAGGAAGAATTCAAAAAGCAAATATATATATATATATATATATATATATATATATATAGGGTAGAGTGCTAAATATGATAAAAAACTTAGTGTTATTTTCAAGATGGTGGTTTATAAGAACAAAGGAACAATAATATGACCACTATGCTCAGGATGGCAAAGGTATAATTGTAACATCCGGCCCCTCTCACCACCAATATTGTCCGCTTTGCCCCGATGGGTTGCCCAACCAGAGCTCACGGATTTGTTTTTGGTCGCCCCGGTGGAGACTTCCCAGGAGGTCACCCATCCTGATACTACTCCCACCTAAGCACGCTTAACTGTGGAGTTCTCCTCTCATCCACTAACATTAAGCCCAAAACGCGTTGGTGATTTAAGAGGCTTTGGATTACTTATGAACCAAGGATCTCTCCTGGCCACAGCCGATGTGGGATTTGCCTAAGGTGTCATACAAAGGTCCATGTTAATCTTTTCAGAAATCAGTACTGTTACAATAATTCAGGATGGACAGTTATATCCTGAGGATGTAACTGTCTGACCGAATAATAAATTAAGCAAAGATATGTGAGTGTAAATGTAATGAAAACAAAGAACAACACTCTATGTACGAGGAAAGCCCTTGATCACTTGATGATCGCCGGCACAAAACCTCGGGAGGAGTCTAGGCCCATGCCTTGTTTGTTAATATTAAAAATGGTAAAAAAAGGTTACAACTTTGGATGAATGATGGACAAGTGTTCTAAGATTACAATGATTGTGTTGTGTGTGTATCAGGTATTCTATAATCAGCAACTGAGTATCAAGTGTTGATCAGGTGTGCATAATGTGTCCTATACTCATCAATCATCCCCTATATATAGTTACACAAAAGTTAATGAAAGATCCCATGTAATCCGATATCTTAGTTAAGCTTCTTGAATGGCTTAGGTGACCGTTGGGACTGTTTCAACTAAAGTATTCGTTGATATAACAGTTTCCTCCTTTTTCGCCTAGCATTCATCACTTGACGGTTACACTTTGACCCATTCTTTAGTCTTTGACTTTGTTATACGCGTACAGCTCCCGCATCCTCAACCTCTTTGGCTTAGTAAGACTATATAGCCGTTGAAGAAGAGTTACAAGTCTTTATCATTGATTGATTGTACCTGCAATAATATTAGAACAAAATAATTCGTTAGTCTATCCTTAGGATGCACATTGGTTAGAATGCTGTTACATCCTGAAGTCTGCTCAGGCCTTCACTATCCTGAGGATGTCACATAGAATATTTGAGGTAAATCCATCCTGAGGATTTCATCACCAACATATATATATAAACAAAAAAAATATCAATGAACCGGGCATGCTTAGTTCATTGTGTTTTACCCTAGTATTGTGTTTTACAATCTGTTTTTTGCATTGTATTTTGTAAAACTGATGATTTATACAAGTTCTATTTTGTTTCATCATTGTGTTTTAAAGCAAAACGTAATGAGATAAAACACATTTCATTAAAAAATAAGCTAGTGTAAAAACACAATTCACCCCAAAGACTAATCTAGTAAAACACAATTCATACAAATCTGAGATAAAACACAATTGAGATGAACAAGACACAGTAACATACCTAATCTAGTAACACTGCATTTTACAAATAATAAAAAAATTTGATAAAAAATGTGTAACTTTCCTATTGTGTTTTACAAGTCCCTAATCTTGAAGGTGGTGTTGCGGTTGTGTAAAACGCAAGACGCCCGGTTAAAGTATAAAAGACAACAAGATTTGGTGGTCAAGTGGTACGTAGGTGGTGTTGCGGTTGGGTTTATATCTGGAGTAGTAGTGATCGTGGTGAACGGAGGTAGAGAGTAGAGACATCATCAGTGGTGAATGGTAGTTCAATGGTGGTGGTGGTAGTTGATGTCAGAGGTGATGGAGTGGTCGTGGAATAGGGTGTCGAAGTGGTTGTATAGGGATGTGATGAAGATAAAAAGATATGGTTTTCTTTTAGATCTAAAAGATTGTGTGGTTGAATAAAACGCCTCTCATTATGTTTCTTCTATTTGCCATATGTCCCTCTTTTATGGCTTCCCACCCTTCTCATTTAAGACTATACGATGTGGTCATGGGTAAAGGGGGTATGGGGCCACATCTGGCAGCCACGTCAGTTCCCCTTCTTTTTGTACTTATACAACCAATCACATGTATCCACAATCCAACAAACAACCACAACCATCCCCCCCCCCCCCCCACACACACACACACACTCACTTTTTGCCCCACGCTGGTGGAAAACTCCACATCACCTACCACGCGCCAACTTCCACACCAAATAGGGGATGGTGTTGGTGGCATGAAGGGGCTTCACATCCCCCTCCACGCCACACACTGTGTAGTCTAAACTATAATTCTTATTTGATCCTCACCTTATAAAATTATATTTATTCAACATGTGTAATAAACGGGGTCCTAACCTCGTGTGTGTGTGTGTGTGTGTCTCTCTCTCTCTATATATATATATATATATATATATATATATGTGTGTGTGTGTGTGTGTGTGTGTATAGTATAAGGGTATAAGTATAGGGAGAAAATCCTCTGAAACGAAAAAACCCTAGAAAACTCCTACTTCCCGAGTTTGTTTTTTGAAAATTTTTACATATGTAATATACATGGTTTTAAGAGTTTTGAGCCAAAAAAATTGAAAAAAGCGCCGAGTGGTTTTTTTTAAAAAAAATAAATAAATAACATATGTCTATTACTGCCCTAACGTATGTTACCCTACAAACCTAATTTATTATTTTTTTTAAAAAACCACTCGGCGCTTTTTTCATTTTTTTGGCCCAAAACACTTTAAAACATGTATATTACATATGTAAAAATTTTCAAAAAAAAAAGCTTGGGAAGTAAGAGTTTTCTAGGGTTTTTCCGTTTCAGAGGGTTTCCATTTTATCCATCTCCTAGTATAAGGTTATATTGGAAACCCGTTTATAGTGAAAACTCTGAAAACTCTAACTTCCCGAGCTTTTTTTTATGAAAATTTTACATGATTTTGGGTAACACATGTTAATTTCGCTTAACATGTGTTAGTCGAAAACTTATTTATTTATTTTTTAAAAAAGTGCTTGGCGCTTTTTTTATTTTTTTGCTCAAAATGCTTAAAATCATATATATTACCTGCCCTAAAATTTCAGGCCCTAAAAAGCTCGGGAAGTCAGAGTTTCCAGAGTTTTCACTATAACAAGGGTTTTCTCAAGATCCTAACCCTATATATATTATGATGTAATTTAAAAAAAAAAAAAAACCAGTTACATATAAAAAAGTTATTAACATTTAAAAAAGATTGGGGGAAGTTGCATGTGGGTTTCTGAGTTTATGAAAAACTGAATTACATTTCTACCCCTATGTCATTAAATCAATTGGGGGTGTTCAACGAATCGAATAACGAATTTTTGAATTATTTGAATCGATTTTCTCGAATTTTTAATATTTTTACCTGAATTCGTATTCGATTCGAATAAGAAACTCGAATTTGAATCGAATTCGAATAAATTCGATTTAGTTCAGATTCACCATAAATAAAAAATTGTATTTAGTTTTAGTTTTAAAAATAATACACTCTCATTATTTTTAACATACAACATACAAATCTACAAAATTGATAAACAAGAATATGCCAAATACAGGAATAGTAAAAATAGTATAGAGTATCGTTTGTTAGAGTTTTGGGATGTTTAAGGTAAATATGTAAAATATAGTTATGGTAAAAGTTGTAGAGACTATGGATTCTTAAAGTTGACTAAAATTAAGAAGTTCTTTATTTCAATGTGTATATTTGTTTATATAATAATGTGTATGTAAGTATATATATTTTAAAAATATACATGTACAGTTTTTATTCAAATTTTGAATCGAATCGAATTTAAAATCGTAAATTCGTATTCAATTTACTGGACTCAAATTCGAATTGAATCAAATTCGAATTTTTAATAATCGAATCGAATTCTTGGTAATTAAATCGAACTAAGTCAAATTTTGAATTTTTCAAATCTGAATCGAATTCTGAACACCCCTACAATCAATCCTTATGCAATTTACAAAAATATCACTAATCAATTATCCTCTAGAGACTAACTCTACCTTACACACAAATACACATGCGCAATGGGTCATGATATAATAGGAAGTTGGTTTTTCCTAGAAAGCCAAAGAAAGCTTCGGACCCACTAAATTGGATAGCGGATAGATGACTAAGATTAACTTGGGCATGAATAACTGAGCTAATTATACGACCATACCACGATTAGTTATTCTTCTCACTTAGACAGTCCGGAGTGGGCGGAGAGGGGGCGGGAACCAAGCTTCACGCCTGGAACACTGCCCCGGTATGGCGTGGTTGGGGGGAGCCCCTTGGGCGGGAAGATCCTCACCGGCGTGGGGGGTGATGGCTTGGACACGTGGCACTTGCTTATTGGCTAGAGGATTTGACCGTTGAACATTATTTAAAAAAAAAAAAATCAAACCGATAACGGCTCAAAAAAAATATTATATATAACCTCACATTAAAAAAAAAAAAAAAAAAAAAAAAAAAAAAAAAAAAAAAAAAAAAAAAAAAAAAACCCACTTCTGACTTCACATACCTATTACCTCCCATATTCACCTATTTTTATACATTTCTTCATCAATTTTTATACATCTCTTCATATTTTTTATATATAAATCCACTTTATAATTTAAACACCCACTCCACATATCTACAACCTCCCATATTTACCTCAATTTTTATAGATTTCTTCATCTATTTTTATACTTCTCTTCATACTTTTTTTTTAAAAAAAATGAACCCATACAACCGAAGCTTTGACCCAAACAACCCATACAACTTCATCCCAAACCCGAATACACCACCGGTTTGCCCGACATCAAACCGTCCACCCCAATATCAAACACCGTGTCCCGAATACGTCGCTTTCGCGAGTTACATTAGTGGGCAAATGTATCCCAAATTTCTATTTAACGATTCCCCCATTCCTTCACAACCGCAAACCCCTTTAACGCTACCCAAAAGTGTACCCGAAACTCAACCACAAAATATTGTGGGATCATCATCGGGTAAAAAAACAAAATGTTAGAAGAACTCACAAGAAGAAGACGGCGAAGGAGAAAGCGTTGGCCGCCGCCAACCGCCAACCGATTAAGTGGACAACCGCCGAAGAGGTTGCCTTAACGCAAGCTTGGATAAGCGAGTCAGAATCCTCGACTCAAGGTATTTCTCATAGTTTTTTAAACATAATATATTTTTTTTAAAATTATATATTTTTACGTATGACTAACGGATTTTTTTTTGTAGGAAATAATCGCCACAAAATCGACTATTGGATCGAGATAAACAACTCGTTCCATAAGTTGATGGATCAAGATAAACAAGGCGATGAATGCGTTCAATGGCCATTATTATCACGCATGAAATATGTGACATCCGTCACTTTTATTTTTATATAATAATAATAATAATAATAATAATAATAATAAAAATAATAATAATAATAATAATAATAATATTATTATTATTATTAATAAAAATCAGATTTTATTTAGAAGCATAATATGTTATTTCTTTTGGACCCAAGACATGACATAACCCAACACCTCTAGCCCACTTTGTTCTTTTTTTTTAGAGAGTTTCAGAGCCCAGACGATGCCAGCCCAATACACACCCCCTCCTAGTCTGGCCCAAGCCCACATACAAGCCCAACTCTACTTCTGTGTTAAACAAAAAAAAATAAACGCCCCTGCCAGGACTCGAACCCGGGCAGGAGCCGGCCCAACCTTAACACACACACGCCACAAGCCAACTGAGCTATAGCTTATTTTCTGATCTAAACCCAACTCAATATGTATATAAACCCACCCTAGCCTAGTCCAACTTCTTCTTCTTCCTTGATGTCTGCTGTGCGACGAAGCTGGGCAAGAAAAAAGGAAAGGACTGCAGTTGAAATCAAGGAACGATGATCTCTACATAATGCTTCCTATTGACCGACCAATAATTGTACACCATCATCGCATTAAAACAGCCTTTAATGGAGTTCATTGCTCGGTTTGACCGAGCCTCGGTCAAACCTTCCAAATTGATAATTGAGTCACCACTATATAAATTGAGCACACCCATACATTTCTGGACATTCACACATTCTAAACCCACAAAAAAACTAAGCGTAATCAAGTCCAGAAGCCGTGAAATCGACCTCTTTATGATCGAGCTTATCGTCTTTTTGTTCGACCTTGAAACGCAATGTAAGCCCGTTTTTCTTGTGCCGTTTTTCTTCTCTTACCATTCCGAGCAATAGCCCCTTATCACAGATCGCATATTGTGCCTTAAATGGGTTATTGAAATTGGGGGTTAGGGTTAGGGTTCATAGGTTGAATTGGGGAAGAAGATGAGTATGTGTTATTGTTTAAAAGTTTTCTTATTTCAAGTAAATTAACAATTGTAGTGCATGGCTTAGTGGTTGCTAGTGTGTTGGTTAAGGGATGGTACTCAGGTTCGAGTCTGCCATCCCATTGTTTTATTTCCGTTTTTTTCATTATATATATATTATAGTATTTAAATTATATAAACCATAAAAAAAACCAAATAACTCATAATTAATTTATTTTTGCTCCAAATATTATGAAAATTTAGATGTAGACTCTTGACACATCATAGAAAATTATCATATTTTTTATTTCTGGAAAATATTTTATTTTCGTAATTTTTATTAATTAAATTGTTTAAACCGTATTTAATTGATTAAAAATTCATTTTTAATGATTTTAATCTCAAACTTTTTGAGTAATTATTTCTCATCATCATTAACTGAAATAAAAATTATTGGTTCAGAAAACACTTATTTCTATTAATTTTCTTATTTTTTTATCATTTAAACATAACTTAATCTCGTTAAATCAGTTTTAAATATAAATAAGTTTATATAAATTATGGGAAAATTATTCTAATTTGTTTACATCAGAAATCATCCATTTTCTATAAAACTAGTATTTTTGGATCATGTATGGTATTATTAGTCTCATTTACGTTTAATTAGACATAATAAAACATTTATTTATTTATACAATTTAAACATCTATTTTATAAATATTTTTCTTATAAAATAGAAAAACTCATATGGTTTAATGTTTTTATTATCTTTTGTTGAATCATTGTGTAACTCAAAATTATTTATTTATATATTTATGATTATTGTATTTATTTTAATTTAGTTAAATTAACTAACTAAATTATTTTGTCTTAATTACTCAAACATATTTTTTTATCTAAATATTCAATAGGTAATAATTATATTATTCAAACCACATTTACAACCTTTCATATATTATTTGTGATATACAACGTTTACATTAACGTGACTTATCATAAAAACTCTAATTCCCCAAATCGACCTAGCAAACCCTAATGCCTTAGACCCTAAATACCATAGACTTTTAGACTTTTCCCTTATTAGTATTCTTATACGTTATAGGTTGAATTCCTCGGAATTCCCATTACTTAGCTCACGACTGCTTAAGTTGGATTTTGATCGCTTTCGCAAACTGTGAGTATTACTTATCCCCTTTTACGCTTTTACAATTTTTGGGGTGATTCATGCACAAGTATACAAAAGTTTCATATTCATTTACACATACATTTTTATTCATTTACAATTCATATACGTGTCTTGATTATCTTTGTTCTTATGCTTGAACATGAATGTAGCTTACATACAAAATCATACATACAGACATAACTTTGTGTTATGGTGCTCTTTACATACAGATATAACTTTGTGTTATGGTGCTCCTTACATACAGACATAACTTTGTGTTATGGTGCTCTTTACATACAGACATAACTTGGTGTTATGGTGCTCATTATCAAATTCATTGTACAACTTTATATGTGATCTTTGTCTTGTTTGGTTACTTGCGTGTTTACATAATGCCTTGGTGATGCTAGACACATGAATTGTACTACCTTTTCAAACTTATACTATATGTACAAAACTAAGTAGTACTCACCAACATTCATATGTTGACAAAATTATTTTCGTGCATGTTTCAGGATAAGCTGCTTGACGCTTCACATAGGACTTTGGACTTAGATTAAATCAATCAATTATCTTTATTTATGTTGTCTTGTATTCAATTTCACATGTTGTAAAACAATATTCAATAATCATATATTTACATTTTAGTACCATGAGCTTTTGAACAATCGTCACTACGTGGCACCTCGATGATTCCGCCATCGGTTGGGGTGTTACAAAATAATCCAAGAAGCGGTGAAACGGACGGCGATTACCTCGCCAACACGCTAAAAGCTTATCGCGACAAGAACGGTATGGACTTTAAGTTTTTGCATTGTTGGGACATCGCGAAAAATCATTCAAAATGGGCGAACGTCTCCTCTGCAACTAATTCGTCAAAAAGGACGAAAACAACTTCATCTCATAACCGTTTGGTTGGACGTGAAAACTTGGAGGATGACGAGTTCGACGAGGAATTGAGTCGCCCACCTGGTCGAGATAAGTCAAAAAAGAGGGTGCAAAAATCCTCTGCTTCGGGTTCTGGATCGGGCAAGGGTGCTTACAGCGGTGACTTGGCCAATTTAAATGCCAACATCACCCAATTCAACACGATTCAACAACAAAGGCTCGATGAGAAAAGAACCATTCGCGAAGCCTTTGAAAGAAAATTGAGTATGAAAGAACAGCGAGAAAAGCACGAAGATATGAAATTTCTCGCCATGTCCGTCGATCACCTAAGCGGTCAAGAGTTGCTTTGGGTTCGAGTTGAAGATATAAAATTTCTCGCCATGTCCCCCCCCCCCTCTCCACTCCTTATAGTCTTATGTTAAGTGCTAACGTACATAATAACCTTTTTTAAGTACAACAACCTATTGTTTCAGTTAGAGCATCTACAATACCAATAGAATTCCACTATTTCAAACACACCGCCTCATCTCTTGTACATGGTGTGATGGTAAATGTGTTGGTGTTTTAAAGAAGAGATTGAGAGTTCAAGCCTCATAAGAGGCAAAATTATGTGTATTTACAGGGGAGACAATTTAGCCGTTCAAAGCAAAAAAAAAAATAAAAGAAAATAAAAAAATAAAGCTCACTATGTCATATCATTCCAAACCAAAACCCTCCAAACTTATTTTTTTTTCCTACAACCATAAACCTCCACCTCATTATCCACCTAATCACTTACTTTTTCTTTTTATTTAACTCTATCTAAATTTATATACTCTACTTTTATTTATTTAATAGTTCACTGTTTATTTATTTTTTAGATCCTCTAAACCATTCAGAAATCTTAATAATTCAGCACTTAATCAACCAAACAGCCCCTTAGGAGCTTAAGTCTTCAAAGGGGAACTAAGATCTTCTGTAACCAACCTGGCCATAGCCTTCCTAGACAAGAAATAAACTAGATCATCCTTGGATACACATCTAACTTACAGTTTTCCAAATCTCTAGAAGTTTGGTTTTCCGCTATAAATCCTAGTTCGAAAAAAACTTTTAACTTTTAAGTTTTAACGATACTTTTCATTTATTAATTGTTGACTTTCCACATGCTTAGACTTCGAATTGTAAATGACTTGTGACCTTTAGATGATAAATGGAATTTGCGACCATTTGGTTCCTTTTGTAGTCCTTTGATATGATTTCTTAAGATATCCATGAATATTTTGTTGGTAAGAGTAAATAATAACAAGAAACAAATAAAACAGTCGAATGATTTGTATTTTATTAATGCTTAAAGCTTGAGAAGTGAATACAAAACACAATGAATTGGACTGCTTAAATAGGAGGAAAACATAACTGAATTGACTAACAAATTGCACCAAATCAGGCTAACTTATTGACTCAACAAACTCAGTATTCTGTGGAATACTTATTCAAAACACACTAGCCGTTTGACATGCATACGTAGACTCTATGCAACACAAGTTTGAGTTCAAGTACTTACTTCCTTGTACAAGATTTCACTCAAACCAGGGCTCTGATACCAATTGTAACACCCTAAGCCAATTTACAGAAAAAACGTGCAGCGGAAATACCAACCGAAAAATTTATTTCTTTTAAAAACAACCTTGGATGTTTATAACCCAAATCTACTAAACATTTTAGGTATTACATCTTTCAAATGTGTTCTATCACATTAAACATGACCCATCTATATCACGTTATAGGGTCGTGTCCTCGTACAATCCGCCTCCTTGCTCGATCTCCATCCTTTCCTTACTCTATTAGGTAGACAAGACAACCTGCGATCACCAAATAACCGTTTCGTTAGTTCACTTAGTGACTTAATACATACTACTCAAAATGCGGAGATAATATCCATAGATACTCCATGATCTCATTCCAACGCCTTTTTGGAAGTTCGGGTGTGGTACCCCGAGATGATCCTACAAGTCTCATGCATTTACACTTACATACCTGCATCTTCCTTACCACTCACATAACAAGGTTAATAACCCCACAATTCATACAAATATACAATTCCCTAAATACCCCACAATACATACAAGCATACAATTCCCTCATATAACCTACTTTACATACAAGCATACAATTCCCTCATATAACTTACTTTACATACAAGCATACAATTCCCTCATATAACTTACTTTACATACAAGCATACAATTCCCTCATATAACTTACTTAACATACAAGCATACAATTCCCTCATATCACCTACTTTACATACAAGCATACAATTCCCTCATATAACCTACTTTACCCGTCATGTTACTCTTTCTTCGCCAATCACTAAGACAAATGTGACGTTTCCAATCCTCTACTCAATCTACATATAACTACCAACCCTTACATACATGAAGCCCTCTCTCAAACCCGAGCATAAGTACACATATGTACTATAAATGAGGTTTGGAGTTGCTCGGGCAAGGTGCGGAAGCATAAACGAGCTGAAAAATCAACATCCAAGGCCGGAGGGGGATTTGGCGTAGGGTACGCCAAAAGTGGCATAGCCTACACCACTTGCGTAGGCAAGGGGTGACAGAGTGGCGTAGGGCAGCAGAATTTGGCGTAGGCAAACCAGACTTGGCGTATCCTACGCCAAAACTGGCGTATCCTACGCCAACAGCAGGTCTTGCACAATGCTTTCCTTTTTCAACGCAATATCTTTCATGCCATTCTTACCCACAATTTCCGACATTCTAGTAACTCATTTACTACTCTCCCACCCATCATTCCACACATACCTTGATCAATTCTCGAATCGAATGCACGCCCCTACGAGCTTCCGGTTTGAGTTCAAGCACCTATTATACTTGATTCGCTCAAACCTTGTCTACACTAGTTACATTTACAAAGACAAAGTCCAAATTAACTACCATGTAAATCCTTGACCCATAACCAAAACCATGTACTCCTTCAAGATTCCCATTCTATGTGAACATAATTCAATATCATAGATGCGAGTTAAGTTCGGGAATCACTTACCTCAAGTCCTCCAAGTTCATGCTTGTTTATTTGCCTCCTCTTGACCCATTAGCTTCGCATGGTTGAGTCCATCCTTCCTATCCTTTCATATCATCATGTTCACATCATTGTTAGCATACATGATCATAACACACTAACAACCATTCTCAACCAAATATCACATTTACTTTCATTAGTCAACTTCTATCATATCTACAACATACATTCACAACCACATTTATTCTCACATAGTAATACCACTTATTATCATATATGTCTCATAGTTTTAACATGTTATGCGTCACATAGTGTTTCTAATCACACAATCAAGTTTGGGAGCCTAACCATGTTATTCTACATTGTTGACTTTCCAAAAAGTCAACTTCCAACTATACCAACATCCTACTTAGAAACATATGTCCATATTGATGTACTAGATCATATAAGATTCACCATAGACATCATATTCACATCTCATTTAAGATACAAGATCATTTGTCACACCAATTAATCAACACATCGCGTACATCATAATATTTAAGCATAGTGTACCCACTACTAATGCATACTTCTTACCAAATCATAAAATCAACTAATTCCCACATGATTTCTCTCTAAGACGAAATCCCCATGTTAACCTACTATCACTTGCACCAACTATCACATTACTTTCATACTTGTCGAGTCTTGCATACAAATTCACACATTATAGAACACATATACAACCATAAGATCACTTATGTGCATACATACATACCTACATACAATCCATTATAATTCACACATGGTTTCCATCAAAGCACATCCTTTATATTAATTTCCTACAATCATCATATTTCCATTCATTCTCATCAATTACTTGCACGCAAGTTCATCTAAACATTTCATCGAACACATGGTGTGCGTACAATATTTTGAGCACATTGTACAAGCTCCTAATACACACATTCCACCAAAACACATAATCACCTTCAATCGTGATCAATTTCCACATAAATATCATCAACTACACATTATTCCTACAATTACATGGATTTACAACTAATTTTAGCAACATTTAGGCTACTAATGAAGACCTAAGATCATCATCTTTTGCAACCAAGCAACTTCTAGTAATTAGCTCATCTCTAAACCATTAGAGATGATCAATATCACCTACAATCATGCAATAATATGAATTTAACATCATTTGCTCAAAACCCACATATAGGTTTCGAACCCTACAAGAATTTGGGGTTTAGGGTTCTTACCAAAGCTTATTCCTTGAAGATTAACCCTCTAGAACAACCACTTAATCCATTACTTCAGCCCCTTGCAACAATCTTCTTCAATTTGGTGAGATTGGGGTTTGTTTTAGCTCAAAAAAACCCCCCTTTGGGGCTGCCCACGTTTTTCACCCAAATGGGTGTTCTTGCCCAACTTATTTGACCCACATTAACACTAATGGTCCCCCAACATTTCCCCAATTGTCATTTTTTTTATAAAACTTAACTAACTAAGTTAGTTTCTATCATTATTTGCCCACTTATACAAATAATAGCATTTATTAGTTTATTCCCATATTAGAACATAACACTCATTCTTATGCTCTATTTTCCGTTTTATTATTTTGCTAATCGCGCCTAATGGCGAACTTAAGCAAAATGGATTTTTGGGGCGTTACATCAATCAACCCCTTAGTCATCATGTCCCTGATGAAATGAAACTTTAGTTCTATATGCTTTGTTCTGCTATGTAGAATAGGATTTTTGGACAAACAAATGGCAGAATTGTTGTCACAATAAATAACTGTTGCAGCTTGTTGTTTCAAATCCAGATCTTCTAAAACTCTTCTTAGCCAAACCCCTTGACAAGTAGCATCAGTTGCTGCTATGTACTCAGCCTCTGTGCTAGATAGAGCCATAACATGCTGCTTTCTAGAACTCCAAGTGATCATGCTACCACCAATAGAGAATGAGTGTGCAGACACACTCTTCCTGTCATCAACTGAATTGCCCCAGTCACTATCTGTATATCCCATAAGAACTACATCTAGTTCCTTTTTGCCTCTACCATACCATAAACCAAAGTCAATGGTTCCACTTACATACTTCAAGATTCTCTTGGCTGCTCCCAAATGGGTCATTGTAGGCTGCTGCATAAACCTTGACATAACACCAACTGAAAATGCTATGTTTGGCCTAGAATGTGTCAAGTAGATAAGACAACCTACTAAACTTCTGTAGTAAGCACCATCTGCTGCATCTGTACCATCACTCATTTGATGCTTCTCACTAGTATTCATAGGAGTATGAATACTTTCGCAACTGTTTACCCCAAACTTGTTCAACAGATTAGTAGCATATCTTTCCTGTCCAATAAAAACACTCTGAGTGGTCTGCTTGATTTCCAGACCTAGAAAATAAGACAATAATCATAAATCAGTCATATCAAATTGAGCCTTCATACATCTTTTGAATTCAGCAGCAGTTTATCATTAGAACTAGTGTACACAATGTCATCTACATACAAACAAACATAGATGACATCTGCACCAGACCTCTTAAAATAGAGAGTGGGTTCATTAGGACTTTTAACATAACCTGCATCAGCAAAATAAGCATCAATCTTTGAGTACCACCCCCCTTGGAGCTTGTTTTAAGCCATAAAGGGCTTTCTTCAATTTGTATACTTTTTGTTCTTGCCCCTTCACCATGAATCCTTGTGGCTGCTCAACAAAAATGTCTTCATTTAACTCACCATTCAGAAAAGCAAATTTCACATCTAGTTGGAAGAGAGTCCAACCATGATGTGCTGCAACTGCTATAACCAACCTGATTGTTTCAAAACGAGCTATAGGAGCAAAAGTCTCCTCATAATCAATCCCATACTTCTGAGCATAGCCCTTGGCCACCAATCTAGCCTTGTACTTCATAATTTCACCTGAAGGCCAACCACTTGAGACCAATCACATTAGCTTCTTTAGGTTGAGTCACCAGCTGCCATGTTTCATTTTTGGTAATTGCCTGCAGTTCCTCCTTCATAGCATCTTGCCATTCTTGGTTTGCAGCAGCTTCCTCAAATGATGCAGGATCAGTTGCAGTTAGAGCAAATTGGCAGTTGGCATAGATGTCTTGAAGACTTCTATACTTGACAGGTTCAGCTTGACTGCTAGAAGAGCTGCTTTCATTTGTGCTTTCATTTTGATTTCCTGAAACAACAGAAGACTCAACAAGTTCATTAGTCTTATAATTATCCTGCACATGTGATGTATTGTAAAATACATCTATTTTCAGTGTAAAGTTTGTATAGTTTTCGAGTCCTTTAGATATTGTTTTTTATTAGTTTTAGGCTTGTACCGATCTATTTTATTTATTTAGCGTTTTGTAGTTTTTTATTAGTTTTGGGTCATTTTTAGTACTTATGTATTTATTGTTATTTTTATTATTTATTTTGTAGGTGTTCGTGTGGACGTTGAAGCGTAAACGAGTAACTTTGGTCAAGTCATGAACACCCGAGTCAAGAGCACGGAGTTATACCACCCTATATAATATTAATAATAATAATAATAATTAAAAAGAAAAAAAATAACAGAATGTAACTTTTGTCACAAAGGGCTCGAGGCCCAAGTTGAAATTTTGGAAACCAAACAAAACAAAAAACCCTACAAAGGTGATTATTTATTTTTTTCATGGGAGGCGCACATAATATTTTTGGGGACCAGTGATTAATATTTCGGAGGAGATATTATCGACGTCAGGAAAGGAAGAAGGAGCCGCCATATTATAAAGAAGAATTTAGTTGATCGAAGGTCAATGGGTTGAAGGATAGGTGCCAACACGGGTCGGTTCTAATTCAACTATTTATTATTTATCTATTCAAACTCGTTGTGAACACCATGAATTTGTCTTGTTTTTATTGTTTTGATATTATCATGACTTTTAGAGGCTAAACCTTTTCGCTACCTAGGCGAAGATGATTGCACTTGTTTGATTTGTTTTCTTTTGGTTTTGGAACTTTTGGTTGTGGGTGAATTTTAAAGTAAAGAATTCTTTATTTTCTGGTTTGATGTGTATGCATATTTAGTTTTATTTAAATAACTTTTATAAACTCCACTTGCGTTTTTGTGAATGTCTTTCATGTATGAATGTGGGTTAGGTTGCGGACTGGGTGTTAGCAACTAGTTTATGGTTAATTGCCTAGGATTATCCATAGGAGTTGTAATTGTTAGTCAGATGATTCTAAGTGTTCTACCAATTCTCAATAGCTATAAGGTGCGAGATTGTTGGTCTGTCTAGGGTGTTAAATTGCTAGTTCTAGAGGCTTTGTGAGAAGATCTTCCTAGTTTCCCTAGCATTCCTTGTAGGCCAAGTCTTATCAGAAATATTGTAGTTACCCCTTGCACTTTCAGGTGTATTGTGACTTTCGCGCTGTGAGGTAGACTGTCTAGCGGGTACTTTAAGATTCGAGTAGGTAAGCCTGTGAGGGTAACCTCTCAACCGGTGGTTTAACAGCACAACAGTATTCTAGGGTTTCCCCTTGAGAAGGGTCGAGGGTGTCTAGTTTATTCTTGATGTTTAGTATTTTAAGATCCCGGTTCCACACCAGTTCCATAGCCATTAGAAATTTATCATTCATGTGTAGGATTCTAGCCTAGGTAGTGCCTTCCCATCATCTGATCCCAGTTCCAGTTCCCTACTTGTGTCCTCACTTATTTAAGTTTTACTTATTTATTTTGCAATTAGTTTGTTAGAAAACCCCCCCTTTAAGCATAAAAACATTATTAAGTCAGTTTGTAGATAAGTAGTCGAGTTTAGTTTACGTTTTCCAATAGAGTCTCGTGGGTTCGATACTCGGACTTACTTTAGCTGTACTGCACTGACCGGTACACTTGTCGGTTGTGTGGTTTAGGTTTAGAGAGTCTTAGGTTATAAATTTAAAACTTAGAGTGTCTAGTTTAGGTTAATTTAGTTAGTTTTTATTAAACCACTTTGAGCACATCAACATGCTCAACTTCATTGTCTTCCATTTCCTTCTCTAGTGCAGGATCTTCTAAGAACACATAGTTGTTTTCATCTTCTTTTCCTTTCCAGTCCCACTTGGCTTCTTCAATAAACTTAGGATCTCTCCTAGTTAAAATCTTCTTAGTAAGTGGATTATACAACCTGTATCCACTAAGACTTTGAGAGGTGTATCCAATCATGATACACTTATCTCCCTGGTCATCCAATTTCTGTTTCAATTGCCCAGGTGTCAAAGCATAAGCAATGCACCCAAACACCTTTAAATTCTTGACATGTGGTTTGTAACCATACCAAACCTCAAAAGTTGTTTGATTGTCAAGGGCCTTAGTGGGAGCTATATTCAAAATAGTAACTGCAGTAGCAGTAGCTTCTGCCCAAAACAACTTAGGCAACCCCTTTGATTTCATCATACTTTTCATTGTGCCAAGAACTGTCCTATTTTTTCTTTCACTTACACCATTGGCTTCTGGTGTATAAGGAGGTGTTAGCAATCTTCTTATTCCATTTTGCTCACAATATTTGTTAAACTCTCTAGATGTATACTCACCCCCTCTATCAGTTTTTAAAGCTTTTATCCTGCACTCACTTTCTTTTTCAACTAGGGCCTTAAATTGTTTAAACTTCTCAAACACTTCTGACTTTCTTACCACAAAGTAAACCCAACACATTCTGGAATAATCATCAATGAATATCAGAAAGTACTTACTACCTCCCAAACTAGATACTTGCATTGGTCCACATACATCTGAGTGTACCAATTCAAGTTTCTTTTTGGCATACCAATTACTAGTGTTAAAGGGTTGTTTATGTTGTTTACCAACTATGCACCCTTCACACTTAGTTTGTACTTTGATTTTTGGCAGATCAAATACCATACCTTGATTGAATAATTGTTGCAGCCCTTGATAGTGCAGATGGCCATACCTTGCATGCCACATCCTCGCTTCACTGTCAGCCTTTGTTACATCATCATGTTGAGCTTGTGACACATCCATCAGGAACATGTTATTCTTTTCAAGATTAACTTTCATCAAGGTGGTTCCTGTCTTTTTGTTAATTATGATGCATGCATCATCATCAAATAATAATGCATATCCCTTTTCTCATTAGTTGTCCCACACTTAGAAGATTGTATTCTAATTGTGGTACAAAATACACATCATCAATTAATTTAGACTGACCATTAGGAGTGACCACCTTTACTTGTCCTATACCTTGAACTTGAATTTCCTTTTTATCACCAAGTTTGACAGACAACTTGAATGATTTATCAAGTTTTACAAAACTGCTCTTGGATCCAGTCATGTGGTTAGAACAACCAGAGTCTATAAACCACAAAGTACTGGACAAAGGGGTAGGAGTAGTGGTAGTCATAAGTAAGAATGATTGAGAGTGAGTAGAGTTTTGAACATTTGGAACAGTGGGTGTACATGCTAAGAACAGGTATTGTTCTTCATTCAGATCTGATTCAGTTGTGTCTTGAGTAGCCATATTGACTTGTGCTTCATCATTGTACCAACAATCTCTTCTCACATGTCCCATTCTATTGCATAAATAACATTGTGGCCCTCTACCTCTTTCTTGTAATCTTCCTCTTCCTCTACCTCTCATGTTACCCCTGCCACGTCCTCTGAAACTGCTGCTGCTGGATCCATCAGTCTTCTTTGGGCTTTGAAAGACTTGCAAGGCCTGCTCATCCATTTTCTCAGTAACTTTCTCAATACTTTTCCCTGCATTCCTGCTCAATAGCCTGGCTTCTTGAGACTGTAGTGACCCCATCAATCTAACTGGTGTAAGAGTAGTTAGATCAAATGCTACTTCAATTGATGGGACCACATAGTCGAATTTTGATGACAAACTTTTGAGAATTTTCTCCACAACTTTCTAATCTTCAAGAGCTTCACCATAGGACCTCCTTTGGCTAACTATTTCCATTACTCTAGAGAAATAGTCACCTACCATCTCAGATTCACCCATTGAGAGATTTTCAAAATCTCTTCTTAACCCTTGGAGTTTACCAGCTTGAACCTGAACATCACCTTGATATTCTAACCTGAGAGTGTCCCATGCTTCTTTAGCAGTATGAGCACTTGCAATCCTTGAAAAAAGATTGTCATGTACTTCCTACTGAATAATAGCCAATGCGTTGGCATCCTTCCTTCGAGATTTTCTCTGTCTATCTTGATCGCCACAACAAGCACTCCTCCTTCAACTGGTTCCATACTTCTTGAGCCCTTAGGATAGTTCTCATCCTGATGCTCCAATATTCATAACCTTCCCCTTAGAAAACAAGTATGATTTGAGTGTTGTGAGGTGGTTTTGTTTCAGCCATTTGAATAGTGATCACAGGAATATGACAAGGCTCTGATATCACTGTTGGTAAGAGCAAATAATAACAAGAAACAAATAAAACAGTCAAATGATTTGTATTTTATTAATGCTTAAAGCTTGAGAAGTGAATACAAAACACAATGAATTGGACTGCTTAAATAGGAGGAAAACATAACTGAAATGACTAACAATTTGCACCAAATCAGGCTAACTTATTGACTCAACAAACTCAGTATTCTGTGGAATACTTATTCAAAACACACTAGCCGTTTGACATGCATACGTAGACTCCATGCAACACACTAAGTTTCACTTTGCACCCTTGAAGTTTTGGAAGCTTGAATTATCATTTCAAAATATTTTGTGCTATTCATTATGCATTTTGTAAAAAAAAAACTAGCTTACCTCATGCATGTCACTCTAGTGAGGCTAGTCAAAACATTTAAGCTAGAAACCCGGTAAGAGTATGACCCACAGAATAACATCCATTAGATGGATCGAGCCATTTAAGTCTTGCCTATTATTGATCAGAGCCCATAAATATATCTTGACACAATAGATTATGAAAATACAGAAAGCATAGGAAAGAGATGCATGAATAAACATTATGTTTTGATCCAAATGGCAGCATCATTTCTTTCTTAATACTTGCTTATTGTTGTCTTGTGTCAACATTGGGTTCCTTTTATAGATCAACATTCCAAACAACCCCTTCTCCTTCTCCACAAGAATTATGAACAAACTTCATCCTCTCGGCCGACTTGCATATTCCACTGCACGACCAATCGAATGAAGCCACACAAACATTCCCAGCCTGTGCTTTCCACTCACAATCTGTATAGCAAATTCAATTACAACAGTCAACAACCAGTCATCTGCATGCATGTTTGTAGACGTGTGTGCGTGCGTGTGCATGTAGATTAAAACAATTCTTTAGTAACCTGGAGGAGTTCCACAACACATGGAACGATCGTCTATATGTTGAACATCCAAACCAATTAACCAAGACCCTAAAGAAACATCCTCATTAGCGTACCTATGCAATATACCCCTGCACAAAACAACCTTTTAATTAATAATTCTTCAACGAAGGCAATGGGCGGTCTAGCAAAATCATAGGCTTTTCTAAGAGGTTATTGAACTTGTTTTTGTTTCTAGTGAGTTTGCTAGTCCAAGGAATAGATTCAATTTTTTGTGAGTCTTTCCATGTCAACACGTATATATCCAAGGAGTTCGCTTGCCACATGAATATTGGTGTCAGAGTTTTTTAGGGTTCGCTACCCTGGGTGGCGTAGACTTCTAAAAACCTTCAAGGAAAAACTTTATCGTTTTTCTAGACCACCAGTAAATAAATAAATAGTTTGGACTTCTTTATGTTTTATAATACATACGAGTTGATAGAAATATAGGTTGCTAAATCCTTTGAAATGGCGTAAATTTGTCCCGTTGCGTGCCTGAAATACTTGTTCCCTTCTTCCCCGAATTTCCAATACTCTGGCTCGTGATATCTCACTCCTCTGCCCAATGTATTTTCAATAACAGTTAATAACCCATCATTCATATATAAAAGAATCATAATTTGGTAAAGTTAATGAAAGTAACCGACTTTTGAGAGAGCACGGGCCCAGATTTCATGCATCCGATGTAAGTTCTTGGTTTAGATCTGTAACTTCCAAGAGAAGTTACAAGTGTGCCCAAGTTGACATGGACATCGTCGTCCACCTTGACATAAAACTCTGCATCCCAAGTGGATACTGCTGTCGAGAAAAACAACCTTGTCTTCATGGAGAGCTCATGGTAGCCCTCGACATGATCTAACCTTAAAAAGTCGTGATACTTTTCTTCCTCGATGTCAATAGCATGATCAAGAACACCACCAGGTGTTGCACTATGTCCTATAACAAACTTTATTATGATCCCCTTTTCTTTTGCCAGTTTGTTTAGCTTTGATCCTGCTCAGTGTCAAAATATTGGATAGGCATACTAACATTTAGTGAATATTAATAGCATATGTGTATAGAAAAACAAGCCAATGCTTAAGGCTCATAGTTAAGCCCCCCCCCCCCCCCCCCCCCCGATTAATTGTGGATCCAACACAAAAATAAAAATATTCGAGTTGTTTAGTCTTCGAGTTTTTATTTGAAATTTTCTATATCTATATAAGTATGTATCTATCTAAAATATATGCATTTTGGATTCGGCTCAATCCTTTTAGTAAACGATTCGGCCGAGTTTCATTGAACTTCACTTAAGAGAACGAACGTTATCTCTTCTTATCCTTATCCGTGTCCAAAGTATTCATTGCTTGGAACTCAAATTTGATCTCCTTCCATACTTCACAAGCAGCCCCCCCCCCCCCCCCCCCACCCCACACACAGAGACACAAATTCTTTTTAGGACTTGACTATGTTCGATTAGCATTCAATTATTCTTGTCTAACAACAACTCGCTCAGCTCTCAATCTCTTTAATTTTTTATGTTGAAGTTGTATAATTTTTGGACTTTTAGAAATCATATAAAAATGTGTGTTATATTCTCACATGTTAGAATCCTAAGCAAAAAAGAATTATGAAAATGGCCCAATTTTAGATTCTGCTATAGTCGTTAAAAGCATTGAGTGGGTTGGTTAGATTCCGCTTACCTGTGGGCATCCATGTTTCTCGAACGGAGTCTCTACGCTTCTTGCTGCTAAACGCAGTATTAATACCGATGACAACAAATGCTTTCGGTAGAGATGTCTTGTTAACTCGCACCCTCTCTGGCAAAAATTTGGCTCCATTTAGAGATGTATGAGCTGCTTCTAGTTCTTTCTCTAATGTTGATATCGTTTTGTCTAATGATCTACACAAAAATCCAACCTGACCCAAGTCACTTTCTAATTAAGCATGTAAAAGTTACAATATGTATAGGCTTACCGGATGGCTTGATGAGTTTTGGTAACCTCTACCATAATGTCTCTTGAATTCTCTTCTACCAATTTCTAGTAGAAATTAAAAACGAAAAAAATAGTGTTATATATATCTTTATTTAGATAGTGGCAGAACCAGAACTTTCTAGTCTGGGTCAGCCGACCCTCTTGTCCCCTAGTTTGCCTATGAGTGTAGGAGAAAATTAAGATGTGAGTACTTACACGCTTGTGATCACCATCTCGGAATGTTGTTAACCTCAACTTTTGTTCAAGATTGTTGACACGAAAATCATTAGGGTAAGGCCATGTGTGTCTAGTGAAGAGTGATCCGGCAAGAAAACTTGCGATGCATAGCATCAAAATGATCTTTCCTGGTACCAATTTTCCTCTCATTTTCAGCATTTTTATTTTCTTAAAAAAGAAAGGTTATGGTTTGCAGCAAGTTAGTCTGACATTAGCATGGTGACACATGTTTGTTGTTAGAAAACTAGAAATAGAGATGCAAGAGTTATGTGGGAGGCAAGGGGTGTGTGGCTAATTAGTCATGTAGGTTTCATGGTTCAACCAACCAACCTGCCTTCAAATTCAAACTATACCACCCTCATTATCGTTGTACATGACGCAACCACTTACATTGTCTTTAGTTACACTCCTAGCCAAAACCGCGACAAACAACTTTTTGGTCTTATCATGTTTAATATGGTTTATAGTATAAGTCCCCCGCACGTAGAAAACAAGTATTGTTTTCTGTTGTATATTTTGTTTGCATTTTTTATTTGGGGAATTAGATTTTAATAATCCAAACTTTATCTCGTTGGCTGACAATAATCTGTACTTAAAAAATTCCCTATGACAGTCCCAACTTTCAAAGTATTGGCCGTCAATGAACGTTTGTTAATTGAAAACTAACCCATTTTCAAAACTGAAAGAGTTTGAAAGTTAAAAAATTCATTGTCAGCCAATATGTTTAAAGTTGAGACTATTGTATGGAATTTATTAAGTACATATCATTGTCGGCCAATTAGGCAAAGTATAGATTATTAAAATCCAATTCCCCTTTTTATTTTTTTTTTATGAAGAGGAAGATGATGGCTATAAGTATTAATTTTCATATGAGGTCCAAAAGACAAGTGTTATTGTCATGCTGGGCATTTGTTAGCAAACAATTAATGGCGTATAACATTAACGAGTTCACTAAAAGGGAAAATTGTCAAAGTGTCCATGTTGGATTGTTGGCCAAGATATATAACGAAATAACCATGACATTTTGAGTTTACGAAAATATCAGGTTTGAACCTAAGACCTCCCCTATAAAACATTAAGAAGCATGTGTCTATAGCAAGAGGGCTAGCCCCGCATTGACCTTTTTTGTAATTACCAATATATTCGGCCAAAAAAAAAAAAAACATGTTTCACCTACCGTTCCACGATGACATTTTAACTAAAAAAATGATCTGTTGTACCAAGGTCATATGCGAGACTGAAATATGCTATGCCGAATTACACGTCACGCTCTGGATTTGGTTGATTACTGCAATCCAGATCTTGTGTTTTACTATTAACGAGTTAACGTCATTCCGTGCGTTGCGGCGGGATGTTGATTATGAAAGTCTTTAATATTAAATGTGAAAACCCTTATATAAGCAAAACATTTATCCAAAGCCAACATGATTAAACTAAATCAAGTTACATGAATAGTTAAAAATGAACATATGTACGAAAAAGGACATGACATAAATTTTTCCCTAAGTTAGATTCATGTTGAGCGATTGAACCGTAAATTTAAACCTTATTGTGGTGGGCGCTTGTAATTTGTAGATTTTTAACATGTCTATGTTTAGCCACCACTAAGAACCTCTGAATAAATTAAGTGCAACATACGCTTATGCATTTACATCATAAGTCGCTAGTACTAATATGATCTTTTCTTTCCGCTGATGTTAAGAAAAAATCATTTTGTGAGAAAAAAAATTGCTTAATTGCATCTCTTGTCTTCTCAATTTTGAGTTGTCATCTCTCCTTACGCATATAGCATCTTCAAATTCCTACATCTGCTTTGTTAACTTTAAAAAAATACACCTACATTTGTAATAGTTGCAACAAAAGGTTAGATCTGAAAGTTCAGTACAAAAAATAAAGAAATGTATGTAAATAATGCAAAAAAGGTATTAGAAAGTTTCATTGAAAAACAGAGTAATATTTTTTTAGAAATAGTATATTAGGTAACCATGTGTAGTGGGGGGCTTTATTTATAAAGCCCCCCTTCCTGATTGGTCCACGTGGCTGCTGAGTCAGCGTGGAGAGAGAAATTGAAAAAGGGGTGTAGTGGTGGGGCTTTATTTATAAAGCCCCTGATTGTGATTGGTTGATTTTTTTATTTCTTTTTTTAATCTTTTAATTTAAAATAATTAAAATAAAATGCATATAAATATAAAAAAATTACAAATAATATTAAAAACACAACTAATATTAAAAAAAATTACAAGTAATATTAAAAAAAAAAAGTTACAACTAATATTAATTTTCATCTTCGGATTCTTCATATTCGTCTTCGTCTTCGTCCTCTTCTTCTTCTTCTTCGTCACCTTCTTCTTCTTCTTCTTCTTCTTCTTCTTCGTTTCCTCCTGGGTTTGGAATATACAGAACCGACCACGCTTGTTGGACCAAATCCGCAGCTAACGCGTCATGTACTTCATGGTCGCGAAGTTCATGTGCGTTGAGCACTCTTTCTTGCACATTAGCTTGCGGTAGATCCTGGACGGCTTCCGGTACGTAATTTTGGCATATCGCTTTACCTTCATCTTCTAATATCATATTATGCATGATTATACATGCATACATAGCATCTCGCAGCTTGTCTGTGGTCCATGCACGAGCAGGGTTTCTTATGTAATGCCAACGCTGTTGAAGAACCCCAAAACACCTCTCTATGTCCTTTCGCGCCGCCTCTTGGACCTTTTTAAAGTGTGCCCTTTTTTCGTCGTACGGGTTACTAAACGTCTTAACGATAATGCTATACCTCGGATATATTCCGTCAGCCAAATAGTATCCGTGTGGGTAGTAGTTTCCATTAGCGTAAAAGCACGCCTTCGCTGCCCTGCCAGAAACGAAATCCTCTATAATAGGCGACTGCTCAAAAACGTTTAAGTCGTTGCATGAACCCGCAACACCAAAATAGGCCGACCAAACCCAAAGATCGGCTGAAGCCACCGCTTGAAGAATAATCGATGGTCCTTTTTGGTCACCACGCGTGTGTTGACCTCGCCAAGCGGTTGGGCAATTATACCACCGCCAGTGACGACAATCAAGGCTACCCAGCATTCCTGGTAACCCATGTTCAGCCGTATGCACCTCGTAAATTTTTTGTAAGTCGTACCAAGTGGGCCTTCTAAGATAACGGGCTCCGTACAACTTTATTATTCCTAAAACAAATAAATACAAACATATATAAAAAAAATACAAACATATATAAAAAAAATACAAACATATATAAAAAAATACAAACATATATAAAAAATAAATACCTTGGCAAAAATACTCCAAAGAATCGCGTGTTGTTTTCTCGGCCATTTTTAAATACTCGTCGTTGATATCCGTCGTGTTGCCGTATGCGAGTATACGCAGTGCCGAGGTACACTTTTGAATAGACGTGAATCCCATCATCCCCCTAGCATCCGCTTTTTGTTTAAAGTACGGAAACGCGTTTTCAAGATCTTCGGATATACGTAGAAATAAACGTTTGCTCATCCGGAAACGACGCCTAAACATCTTTGGGTCGGGGTAAGTCGGGTTTTCATCAAAGTAATCCTTCATCAAACGAGCATTTGCCGATAAACGATCTCGTTCGTAGTATTGCCTAGTTTGTTTTGGAGGTGTAGGCGTACTAGTTTCTTCAAGATACCGCGCCGAAAGCGCTAGCGCACTCGTAATGGCATCTTGCTCCAACTCTTCGTCTGTGGAATAACCCTCGTCGCCTAGAAACTCTCTATAATATTCTCTCGCAATAGATGATGACGCGGGGGAACCCATTCTTTTATAATTTTTGTTGAAAGTGATTTTGAAAAATACGTTTTTTGAGTGTTTTAATATTTATGTGTTGTGGGTATATATATATCAAAAAAAAAATAGCCGTTCAAAAATAACGGTAATATTACCGTTCAACCCACCAAATGGCAATCAATTATTGGACAAAAGAATTCATCACAGCGTTATTAAAATAACGCCAAGGCCCAAAAAAGGAAAATAGCGCCCCCCTGTTCCGGTGTGGGGGGCGCTATTTTTGAAAAATTTTGAAAAACCACGCCCCACTACGGGTGGTCTAAACTATGTAAAAGGTGGTTGTCTATAATCTAATCCAATTAGCTGACTTCTAGTATACTATCACAATCATATATAATCACATGTGTCTGATTTGGGATATGTGGTAGGCTCAACCGGTAGAAAGGTTTCCTTTGAAAGTAATAAATTAATTATGTTAGGCTATTTTGTGGGTTCTCATCTAAGAGAAACGGGGAGACCAAAACCGCCAAAAATAGTATAAGAAGCACCGTTATAAGTTTAAAGCCGTTAGAATTTCTAATCACTTTGAAATTTTTTTTTATTAGAAATCAAAGCAAAAATGCTGAAGCTTAAGGTGTCTGGCCACTGGGATAGCGACTTGGATTGGTCACACCCTCTGATTTAAGTATGCTGAATTGAAAAAAAAAATGTTGAAGCTTAAGGTGCCTGGCCACTGGGATAGCGACTTGGATTGGTCACACCCTCTGAGTTAAGTATGCTGAGAAAAAAAAACAAAAAAAAAGAAAGAAATAGGTGGTTTTAAATTCTCTTGGCTTTTTACATAAGACAGTTGGGAAATGGTCAATTGGTCGTTCCTTTAGCTTCATAAGCTTGAGGCGGGATTAGAAGGAACTATGGCTTCCTTTGAGTGAGACCCTAGATAGACTAATCAACATGAACTTAACATAAATAAAAAGGGGCTTGAAGACCGGTTTGGGTTTAAGAGGATCAGTATACCTGCAATCGCAATCAACATGTTAGTAGATTATTAATTAAGTAACCTATGTTTTGAAACTGGATGTAAACCAAACTGTGATTACATAGCATAATTCTTTTTCAGGGACGAAAAAACATAAGTGTGGGGATGTTTGATGTATTGCAAAATACATCGGTTATTTGCACATATTTTGCGTCGTTATCGAGTCAGTGTGTGTCGTTTATATATATTTTTCGGTTTCTATTTAGTATTTTATGTGTCACAGGAATCCGGATGGCAAAAGAGGTAAATTTATGCATAAACGGTGCTTTACGAGGTCCCGGATGAGTCACAAGTGAAAAGAGAAGATAAAAGAAATAAAATTGAAAAAATCACCCCATCATGTCACGTGACCGAAGTCCTTGCACCCCGTCGCGTGACGCGGAGCCTTCCAGATTCAGCAAAAAGTCCATTCTACCCCTGCCAAGTTGAGATAATTACCCTTGCATGCCCCCGTCAGTTTTAAGTGCATCGTGTCACACGACCACTTACCCAGATTCCCGTCGCGTGACGCGATGGCCATCAGGAAGCCCAAATTAGTGTTTTTTCAAGCCCAAGCGAATTTAAGAACCCTAAATCGTGATTTTATGAGTCATTCTTGACTTTTGGACAAAAATAGAGCTGCTCAAGGTGATTCCAAGGCAAGAAAAGGGCAAGGTTCGAGATTTGAAGCTAGAGTTTCGACTTCCTTGGGTGTTCATCATTCGGTTTAGTTGTTTCTTAGTTTTCTTTCATTCAAACTCATGTTGATTGATATTATGAACCTTTTGATTTCTGTTTTAATGATGTTTTGTGGCTAAACTCTTATAGCTACCTAGACTAAGACAAATACTATGTTTTGATTTGCGTTTTCTATGGTTTTTTGGAACTTGTTTGGATTTATGATTTAGTAAAGATTTTGATTTCTCTAGATCTAATGTATGTGCGTATTTATTATTTTCTTATTGTCACTTATTCACTCCACTTGCACTTTTGTGAATGTCTTTCATGTATGAGTGCTAGTTAGGTTGCAGACTTTGTGTAGCAACTAGTTTATGGTCAATAGTCGCGAGTTTACCATAGGAGTGATATTTGGTGGTTAGAAGATTTTAGGTATTCTTCCAAGTTCAATAGCTGTGAGGTGAGGACTTGTTGGTATGTCTAGGTTGTTAGATTGCTAGGTTAGAGGCTTTGTGAGAAGATCTACCTAGTTTTCCTTTCAGTTCTTGCATATCAAGTTAGATCTAGGCTTCAATAATTACCCCTTGCACCTAGTGTAGTGAGGCTTTCGCGCTGTGAGGTAGATTGTCTAGTGGGTACTCGATCATAAGAGTTAGGTAACCTGTGAGGGTTTGTACTCCAACCGGTAGTTTAACAGCACAACAATATTCTAGGGTTTCCCCTTGAGAAGGGTCGAGGGTGTCTAGTTTATTCTTGATGTTTAGTATTTTAAGATCCCGGTTCCAAATCAGTTCCATAACCATAGAAGCTTATCAGGCATAGTTAGGAGTCTGGTCTAGGTAGTGTCTTCCCATTATCTGATCCTGGTTGCAGTAAATAGTTTGTGTCTTAAGTTATTTTAGTTTTATTTTATTTTAGATATTAAAATTATATTTCAACGAATAGAAATAAATAGACTAAATATTCAATTTTTAAGAAAATAATTTTATAAAAATTATTTCCATACTTAAAACCTTACAATATGACCATCCTTAATCAAAAACCTACGATAAGACTTTTATTTAATTATTTTCCAAATTTCTTTTATTTATTAACAATTTACTTAATTTGTAATTAAACAAATACTTATCCCCAAATTAGGAACCCTAGAAAATACTTGTAGACTAGAAAGACATAGACTTATTTATTACCTTAAACATATGGTAATACTTGGCAACGTTGGGCTACACTTATTCTATTTCAAGAGACTTAAGACTTTGCTAAGGTGAGTTTACGTAACCTTGTTTATGCAATTCTTTATACTTGAAACTTTATACTTAAGCAATTCTACATACATGTTTAGTTGTAAACTTTAATGCCTCATGACTTAGATAAAGACTATTAGACTTAAACTTCAACTTACATAATCATTATTTGTGGCCAAGCCGGCGATATACAGTGATAGATCTATTGGATTGACAATCCCACCTAGATTCGTTGGCCATCTTTTATGGGGAGCGCGGGTGATTGTTATCGTTCCAACGTGATATTAAGGTGAACCGTGGATGCGGGATGGACCTAAACTTGTCGGAGGTTTGATTATGTGCATACTATACTTCATGTTTATTCATGTAGACTTAAACTTACATTAGACATATGAATTGCTAAACTTTTATTCTTTTAAAACTTAATTGCTTGACATGGCTTATGTATTCTCACCAACTTCTAGTTGACCCCCCCCCCCCCCCATTTTTCCAAACTCAACAGGAAACACTGATGCTTGAAGTCTAGAGCTAGCATGAGGAGATAATTGAAGTTTATGCTTTGTTTGGTTATTTGATGTACTAGATTCCATTCAAGACTTTGTTATGTATTTCAAATTTTGGATAATTTACTTTAAATAAATTTCAATTAAAACTTGAATACCATGTGCTACTGAACAATCGTCACTACGTGGCTCCCCGATGTTTCCGCCATCGGTTGGGGTGTTACAATAGGTTCGCTTGCCTGCCAGTAGTTTAGTTTCAGAAAGTCTGTTGGTATGTCTAGGTGTCTAGTTTTAGGTTTAATTTAGTTATTTTTATTAAACTACTTTTAGCACATCAAGTTTTTGGCGCCGTTGCCGGGGACTCTTGGCGATTGCGTTTACTAGCTTTTGATTACACTTATCTGCTATATCTGTGCTACTTGTGTTTTGTGTTGAGTCTGTCTTTTTGTATAGTGAGTCGTAGGAGCCTAATTGTTTGTGTATTTTAATTTCTGTCGAGTCTGTAAATATGTTTGAAATTTGTGGAGGACCCTATTTTACCGTTAGATTTCCACAAAATGCGGGGTCCTCTGCACATTATTGTGCTAATTCCTTTGTGCAGCCGCAGCCATATTATTCACAGGGTTGTCCTACAAATTATTATGATGACCCGTATCAGCGGCCACATTATAATCAGTATCCTAATCAATTTTCTGGAAACACTTCTTGTGAGGATAGTGGTAATGATTGGAGTGAAATCAAAAGTCTGTTGACATTATTAGTTGCTAAAGATGAAAATACCCAGAAAATGTTAGCAGAGCACGACATCCTCCTGAAAAACCGACAGGCTGCTATTTTGGATCTTCAACGAACATTAGAAGACATATCTAGGAGATTAGATGAAGAAGAAGAAAAAGAAAAAGTTCAGCAAGAGCAGTCACCGAAAGTCGGTTATACATATGATGAGGAGGGCAACTACCTCGGGTACATGAACGCTCGAGGGGAGTTGTTCCCAACGTTTCCAGGAGAAGGGAAAGAGCCGATCATGCAATATGCTGATGAGTCAGATGAAGAGATCATTCCAATCACGGAGACAAAAATGGACATTGGAGTCCCACCTCCGGTGCCACAGGCTACTATATATGATTTTGGGAGTGACTCTGATGAAGAGGACGACGAAGAAGAATGGGCGGCATATCAGAGGTCGTTAGTGAAGAAAGAAGTGATAGAAGAAGAAGTGGAATTGGGGGACTCCATAGGTATGATGTTTGGTGCAGACGAAGACAATGAGGATAGTGAGGAGTCGTTGTCTGCGGAGGATGAGTTTTTAGATATGGAGTTAGAGGGTTTACCTGCTTATGAAGAAGTAGGGGAGTCTGATCCCGATGGGGATATAGCATACCTGGACGCCCTACTTGAAGGTGAACAGACAGACATGACTGAACCTGCACCAGATGAAAGAAATAAGTGTGGGGATCGTCCCATGAAAATGGTGGTAGAAGAAGCGCACCATAGCTGGCCCGTGGTATTAGTGATAGATGGAATTTCAACAGCACCACGGGAGAGGGCAAAGAAGAAAAAAAGAAAGGACCGGAACCGAAAGAGGATCAACGGCTGGCACGATGTGGAGAAGAAGCCAGTGAAAGTCAAGCACGACCAGTCTTCCTGCTACATGCCACGCATCCGGTTAATCCCAGGTAAGTTTAAATTTTGGTGGTTTGACCCGTTAAGAATTGTTAAATTATTTTTCAATTCCACAAATAAATATTTAATTATTAATAAGAGTCAGGTGGAATTAAACGGGTTAGATAGGGTCCAGATAAAAGAGAAGCCTTCTGATTAAATTTTAAGTGTGGTGAGGATATGTAGAGTTTGTAAATATATATATTTATACTTATATTTTTTTAGAGGTTGTAAATATGTAGAGTTTGGTAAAGGTTTGGGTAATAAAAGAGAACTTTTCTAAAAAAATAAATAAATAAATAAATAAGTAAATAATCAACTTTCTGTGAAAAAAGACTTTTCACGTCATGTGAGGAGTCTGGGCTGACCTGTTCGCCTCATGCGACCAGCAATTACCCCGGAGAGTTATATTTTTTTTCGCTTGCAACGCGTGTTGTGATCACCAGTGTCCTTCACGTTGAGCGAGAATCAGAATTTTTTTTCTTCTACCCATTTGGTTCAATCAACATTCACTGCCATTTTGCTAAGCAGGTACGTCTTCTTGTTCGTTGTTATATTATGAGTCTAAGTTAGTAGTTTGAGGCTTTTTATTTTTGTGTGGTTCGGTATTATGCTCGGATTTTGTTTGTTTCGTTTTGCGCAGGTTTGGATTGCACCACCCGTACTCAATCTCCATTCAGGTGATTCCGGAGCTGTTATTATTTATCAAGTCAAGCCCAGAGTTTACCATTATGTCAGAGCCGATCGCGAATGAAATGCTATACGATCGAGCTGGATTGGACTAGAGTTTTTGGAGCTTACGCGTTATTTTACCAGCTAAGTCCTCTCCAATTTGCCCTTATTTTTATAATTTTTGTATTCAGAATTTATTCTTTTGTTTTGAGTCGTTTTCTATTCCCACATTGAGGGCAATGTAGAGTTTAAGTGTGGGGATGGGAAACTGTCGTTTGGTTTGTATATAGAGTCGTTTTGAGTCTAAAAATATAAATAAATAAATAAATAAATAAGTCCCTGATTTTGAAGTTTGCATTATATAAAATATGGAAGATGATAGGTAAAGTTAGATATCCGGTTTTCAAATAGTATGTATAATAAGAGATTAAAATTGATTGAAAACGTGTCTGATTTGGGATACGTGGGTAGGCTCAACCGGTAGAAAGGTTTCCTTTGAAAAGTAATAAATTAATTATGTTAGGCTATTTTGTGGGTTCTCATCTAGGAGAAACGGGGAGACCGAAACCGCCAAAAATAGTATAAGAAGCACCGTTATAAGTTTAAAGCCGTTAGAATTTCTAATCACTTTGAAAATTTTTTTTATTAGAAATCAAAGCAAAAATGTTGAAGCTTAAGGTGCCTGGCCAATGGGATAGCGACTTGGATTGGTCACACCCTCTGAGTTAAGTATGTTAAGATGAAAAAAAAATGCTGAAGCTTAAGGTGCCTGGCCACTGGGATAGCGACTTGGATTGGTCACACCCTCTGAGTTAAGTATGCTGAGAAAAAAAAACAAAAAAAAAAAGAAGAAATAAGTGGTTTTAAATTCTCTTGGCTTTTTACATAAGACGGTTGGGAAATGGTCAATTGGTCGTTCCTTTAGCTTCATAAGCTTGAGGCGGGATTAGGAGGAACTGTAGCTTCCTTTGAGTGAGACCATAGATAGACTAATCAACATGAACTTAACATAAATAAAAAGGGGCTTGAAGACCGGTTTGGGTTTAAGAGGATCAGTATACCTGCAATCGCAATCAACATGTTAGTAGATTATTAATTAAGTAACCTATGTTTTGAAACTGGATGTAAACCTAACTGTGATTCCATAGCATAATTCTTTTTCAGGGACGAAAAAACATAAGTGTGGGGATGTTTGCTGTATTGCAAAATACATCGGTTATTTGTATATATTTTGCGTCGTTATCGAGTCAGTGTGTGTCGTTTACATATATTTTTCGGTTTCTATTTAGTATTTTATGTGTCATAGGAATCCGGATGGCAAAAGAGGCAAATTTATGCATAAACGGTGCTTTACGAGGTCCCGTATGAGTCACAAGTGAAAAGAGAAGATAAAAATAAATAAAATTGAAAAAATCACCCCCATCATGTCACGCGACCGAAGTCCTTGCACCCCGTCGCGTGACGTGGAGCCTTCCAGATTCAACAAAAAGTCCATATTACCCCTGTCAAGTTGAGATAATTACCCTTGCATGCCCTCGTCAGTTTTAAGTTCATCGTGTCACACGACCACTTACCCAGAACCCCGTCGCGTGACGCGATGGCCATCAGGAAGCCCAAATTAGTGTTTTTTCAAGCCCAAGCGAATTTAAGAACCCTAAATCGTGATTTTATGAGTCATTCTTGACTTTTGGATGAAAATAGAGCTGCTCAAGGTGATTCCAAGGCAAGAAAATGGCAAGGTTCGAGATTTGAAGCTAGAGTTTCGACTTCCTCGGGTGTTAATCATTTGGTTTAGTTGTTTCTTAGTTTTCTTTCATTCAAACTCATGTTGATTGATATTATGAACCTTTTGATTTCTGTTTTGATGATGTTTTGTGGCTAAACTCTTATAACTACCTAGACGAAGACAAATACTATGTTTTGATTTGCGTTTTCTTTGGTTTTTTGGAACTTGTTTGGATTTATGATTCAGTAAAGATTTTGATTTCTCTAGATCTAGTGTATGTGCGTATTTATTATTTTCTTATTGTCACTTATTCACTCCACTTGCACTTTTGTGAATGTCTTTCATGTATGAGTGCTAGTTAGGTTGCAGACTTTGTGTAGCAACTAGTTTATGGTCAATAGTCGCGAGTTTACCATAGGAGTGATATTTGGTGGTTAGAAGATTTTAGGTATTCTTCCAAGTTCAATAGCTGTGAGGTGAGGACTTGTTGGTATGTCTAGGTTGTTTGATTGCTAGGTTAGAGGCTTTGTGAGAAGATCTACCTAGTTTTCCTTTCAGTTCTTGCATATCAAGTTAGATCTAGGCTTCAATAATTACCCCTTGCACCTAGTGTAGTGAGGCTTTCGCGCTGTGAGGTAGATTGTCTAGCGGGTACTCGATCATAAGAGTTAGATAACCTGTGAGGGTTTGTACTCCAACCGGTAGTTTAACAGCACAACAATATTCTAGGGTTTCCCCTTGAGAAGGGTCGAGGGTGTTTAGTTTATTCTTGATGTTTAGTATTTTAAGATCCCGGTTCCAAATCAGTTCCATAACCATAGAAGCTTATCAGGCATAGTTAGGAGTCTGGTCTAGGTAGTGTCTTCCCATTATCTGATCCTGGTTGCAGTGAATAGTTTGTGTCTTAAGTTATTTTAGTTTTATTTTATTTTATTGCAATTTTGTTTTTAGTAAAACCCCCTTTAAAATAACAAATCTTTTAATTTCAGTATTTAGGATAAGTAATCGAGTCTAGTTTACGTTTTCAATTAGAGTCTCGTGGGTTCGATATCCGGACTTACTTTAGCTTTAATAGAGTCGATAGGTTCGCTTGCCTGTCACTAGTTTAGTTTCAGAGAGTCTAGAGTATTACTAGGTGTCTAGTTTTAGGTTTAATTTAGTTATTTTTATTAAACTACTTTTAGCACATCATGGCAATTAACAAAAACTAATAACGGGTCAAGTGAGTTACACATTAACATAATCCAATTGTGAGTAATTCTAGTGCTAGAAGCTAAATAACATGTTCTGATATATTTACATACTATTACTAAGAATAACATTTTACTTAAACAATCTGCAAAGATTGTCTAATCAACTCAATAAGAAATTCCTAAACATTCTCAATACATCAAAGGTGAAATATATTTATAAGTAATAAGTAATATCCAATTAAACGCGAAATATATTTATAAGTAATAAGTAACTAGATTGATCCCCTGCGTGCGGCACATCAATTGTAGGACATTTGAGGGATTTTTTAAGTTTTAGTATCATAATATATGTAACATGCTTTTTGGTGCATAGGAAAAGGCAAAAACAAAAGGTGGTGAATACAAAATTGCCGCAATTACATGGTTGGCTATTTTAAAAATTAGGATTAGTTGATGTCAAAATATAATGTCAAGAAAGGATTTAAATTGTTGTTAAATTGCGGCTAAAAATTGGGTCAAACTGTTATTAAAAATGGACAAAAAAATGCAGCCAAATTGGTGACAAAATTGACGTAAAAATGGTTTCAATATTGCTATAAAAATGGGCTTACAATGCAACCAAAATGGTCTCAAAATTGGCGTCAAAATGTATGCCAACAATGGATTAAAACGACCTGGTGAGGCTCATGAATATAAACTTTTAATCAACCCTAATCATGAACAACCTATGATAGCCCTACTCATAAACGACCCTAATCATGACAATTGACAACTCGCAAATTATCGAAACTGCCATAATCATGACTAAAAAATATAACTTACATATTTTCTTGTGTCGTGTCATCGTAGTTCGCAGGTTGGTTGTCTCATTAGGTTTAGGTATCAAGAATCATCAACATCTATGATGGACGATAATATACTTTATAACTCTAGAACATACAACCCTAGATTTGTGTTAAAGCAAGGAATCATGTTCATGACACTAGAAATTGGCACAAGATCAATTAACTAAAATGACTTCAACATAAGAGTAATAGCAATTCAACACAATTGTTTGACATTCAAAAGCAAATAAAAGATAGAAAATACTCAATGTTTAGAACCCTAGAATCAAAGTTTACACCCGGATATGAATAGAAGTTTTAGCCAAGCATGGCCATAGAAACCATCAAATGTTGTGTTCTTAGGTCTTCAATCTTCAAGATTATAATGAAAAAAATGATAAAATTCATGGGTTGGAATCATTAGAGATGAATAGCAATGATGAAGATCCCCCTAAGTTCCTCCTTGCAGGCCAATCATTGCCCTTAGTCAAAGTCCACCATTAATTCTTCCTTAAAACAAGCAAAGTTTGAATTTTTTTTCCTTGATTTTCACTTTTATGTTTTTTATATTATTATTATTATTATTATTATATTATTATATTATTATTATTATTATTATTATTATTATTATTATTATTATTATTATTATTATTATTATTATTATTATTATTATTATTATTATTAGACTTCATGCATGTTACTTGGTGCTCGGGTGTCAAATATAATTTCTAATTTTTCCGCCCTGCTTCACAAGAGCACCTACCAAAAGTATAAAATAAATAAATAAATAAAGTAACCAAAAAGTAATAAAATACATACAATACTAAAATAATAAAGTACAAGCCTAAAACTAATAAAAATACTATCTAATCAACCCAAAAATATACAAAACTGACAAATAAATGTGATGCATTTAGAAACACATCAATAGGCCTCCGAGTTAGGTCCCTACATCATGTTATCGTGACTTATATTGTATCATAACGGACAATAACAAGTGGTACATGCCCTAGTGACCATTATTGGTTTAATTAACTATCATTGGATATAATTGACCATCATTGGATCTAATTAATGATCATTGGTTCTAATTGACCATCGTTGTGCCTATTGAGCAACATCGGGTCTAATTCACCATCATTGGGTCTAAGTGACAATGATTGGATGTAACTGACCATCATTGGCCCTAACTGACCATCATTGGATCCAACTGGTGATCATTGGTTTAATTAACCATCATTTGATCTAATTTATCAACATCGGTCTAATTGACAATCATTGGTTCTAATTGACCATCTTCGGGCCTAATTGACCATCATTGGGTCTAATTGGCCATCATCAGGTCTAAATGACCATCATTGGGTCTAAGTGGCAATGATTGGATCTACCTAACCATCACTGGACCTAACTGACCATCATTAGATCTAACTGACCATCATTGGGCCTAACTGACCATCACTGGATTCAACCGACCATCAGTGGTGTAATTAACCATCATTGGATCTAATTGACCATTAATGGATCTAAATGACGATCATTGGTTCTAATTGACCATGATTGGATCTAACTAACCATGATTGGGCTTAGCTGACCATCATTGGATCCAACTGACCGTCATTGGTGTAGTTAACCATCATTGGATCTAATTTACTATCATTGGATCTTATTGACGATCATTAGTTCTATTTGACCATCAACGGGCCTAATTGACCATCATCGGGTCTAATTGACTATCATTGGGTCTAAATGACCTTCATTGGGTCTAAGTGATAATGATTGAATCTACCTGGCTATCTTTAGGCCTAAACTGACCATAATTAGATTCAATTGACCATCATTGGATGTAATTGACGATAAAATATTTATAGTTACTAGTTTTGTTTCTTTTAATTGAAAGTGTGGCAGGGTAGTTTTATAAAAAGTGTAGTTGTAGGCCTATTTTGGCGTAGTGTTAATTATCGTGGCTAATATGGTAGCAATTTAGTCTCAAAATTTACCACTGATTAACTACCACACACACACACACACACACACACACACACATATATATATATATATACTAGTGGGAAACCCGCACGTTGCGGCGGGACTGATAAACCGAACAAAAAATAAGTGAAAAAAAACTGACTCAAACACACGTGTGGCGGCGAGTTAGCTCGCCATATTAAAAAAAAAAGTTCAAAATTATGGCAGAAAAAAACTAAGTAAATCGAAACCGTAACATAACCACATAAAAATGAAATAAAAAAACTAAAAAAAAATAAACTTTATGAATTGTTCGCCTATGCTTAGATGAATGGTATTTATCACACACAAGTGTTGTAACAGTACTGATTTCTGAGAAGATTAACATGGACCTTTGTATGACACCCTAGGCAAATCCCACATCGACCGTGGCCAGGAGAGATCCTTGGTTCATAAGTAATCCAAAGCCTCTTAAATCACCAACGCGTTTTGGGCTTAATGCTAATGGATGAGAGGAGAACTCCACAGTTAAGCATGCTCAGGTGGGAGTAGTATCAAGATGGGTGACCTCCTGGGAAGTCTCCACCGGGGCGACCAAAAACAAATCCGTGAGCTCTGGATGGGCAACCCATCGGGGCAAAGCGGACAATATTGGTGGTGAGAGAGGCCGGATGTTACAAATGGTATCAGAGCCACTCCTGTGCAGTTCGGGATGGTGGGGCAAACCTCATCGAGGACGATGAGTCCCTAAGAGGGGGTGATAGTAACAGTACTGATTTCTGAGAAGATTAATATGGACCTTTGTATGACACCCTAGGCAAATCCCACATCGGTCGTGGCCAGGAGAGATCCTTGGTTCATAAGTAATCCAAAGCCTCTTAAATCACCAACGCGTTTTGGGCTTAATGCTAGTGGATGAGAGGAGAACTCCACAGTTAAGCGTGCTCAGGTGGGAGTAGTATCAGGATGGGTGACCTCCAGGGTAGTCTCCACCAGGGCGACCAAAAACAAATCCGTGAGCTCTGGATGGACAACCCATCGGGGCAAAGCGGACAATATTGGTGGTGAGAGAGGCCGGATGTTACAAGTGTGTTTTAAACGAAACTTACATTCAAACGTATATAAAAATGAAACCAATATAGTAACTTCTCATTTCTCTTTCTTCTTAAGATAAGATAATATTATCAACATCAATAAGTTTTACCTATTTCATATATAAAAAATTAAGGACATGAGACAAATTTTCTCCATAACATACATTTTCATTTTCAATACTCTATCCCTAGAGCATTAGGAATACAAGATTTTATAATAATATTTTTGTAACACAAATAATCAAATAATAGTTATCTAGCAAACTCCATAGTTTTTTTTTATTAATAATCATCAACCAAATTTACAATATATTAAAATCATCATAAAATTTGATATGGAGTTTTCAATTACAATATGTCAAATACCATTTGTAGAAGAAAATTCACTTAAGTTAATTATAAATGAAATTTTTTTTTCTCCGGTCATAGGATCCAGTGACATATAGTTTAGATACGATTAGGCATGTTTAGGTGTATCAATATAACGTAATAATTTCAAAATGCAAATCGTTATCTCACGATGAAAAACACAGTTTTCATTATTGATTTCTTAATTTCTTATAGTATTATCAAGTTTATCAGACTTTTAACTTTTATAAAGTACCTAATTTGTATAAAAAAATTATTATAACAAAACATGTAGCATTATAAATGATCTTTTATATGTTTTATATTTAATGTGTTCCAAGTAATTATAAAATTAAATGTCATGAGTTCTCATAAAGATCACTTAACTCTTGACTTCATTTTGATTAAATATGGTGTTTTAAAGACAAAAATGCCCCCCCCCCTCCCAAAAAAAAGTAGTTATTATATGCATTAGGTGTTGTATTATAAGCAATTAAACTTGTACCTCTTAAAATTTAAGAAGTCCTTGTCAAATGCTTTATAATATAGTATATATATATATATATATATATATATATATATATATATATATATATATATATATATATATATATATATATATGCATTACGCTTTAAAATAGGTCCCTAAATTTGATACCGCTAAGGTGGCCACAATTCAATAGATTTGTTGTTTTTTATAATATATTATTTTTTTACTTCTTTCTTATTATTTTTCTCACATCATCATCATCATCATCATCATCATCATCATCATCATACTGAGTTAATCCCACTTATAGCAAAGCTAAGGTAGGGTTTGAGGGGGGTAAGATGTAGACAACCTTACATCTACCCCTAAGAATAGAGAGGTTGCTTCCAGTGAGACCCCCCGGCTCGATGTGGTTTGGTATCAAGCCTTGGACATAAGGCACAGAACACTTAGCAATCAGGACAAACCCAATTGGTGCATACACCCCTTTGTCTTTTGGCTATCCACGCCACAACATGATGCATGATTAACCGTCCGTCGTTTTTAACGTTATTTTCACGAAATTAGTAAAATAACATTAAAACTAGTGCAACTTTACTTTTGCCCCCCAAGGGCCACACATATATACATTATATGCACACACCGTAAGTGGGGCGTTTATTATTTTACTCACGAATTTACCATAATAAATAAACGGTGTCAAAATTTGCAACTGATTAGTTACCTTATCTTATAATACATATTTTGGTGTAAAAATGGTTTCTAAATTTACTACCATTTTTCTAGGTAGCAACTTTTGGTGACAATAGTCCAATTTTATCGTGGCTAATATGGTAGCAATTTAGTCTCAAAATTTATCACTGATTAGCTACCATATATATATGCATTACGCATTAAGAAATAGGTCCCTAAATTTGCTACCGCTAAAGTGATCACAATTCAATAGGTTTGTTGTTTTTTTTATAAATTATTATTTTTTTAGTTCGTTCTTATTATTTTTCTCACGAATTTACCACCAAAAGTAAACGGTGTCAAAATTTGCAACCGATTAGTTACCTTATCTTATAATATATATTTTGGTGTAAAATCGGTTGCTAAATTTGCTACCATTTATCTAGGTAGCAACTTTTGGTGACAATAGCCGAGTTTTCTAGTATTGCTTAAATCCCAGTAACCGTAGTTGGTGATGGTTCTTTAACAGTTGCTAATTGAAGGACCTGGTTTTTGAAGGGGTAGAATGAAAGGAAAAGAGAGGCGGACGAAGACTGAAAGGAAGAAACGGTGACGGAAAATGACGGGTTTCAATAGTCGTCGTTAACTTAACTTTAAGTTACTAATTGTATTTATACGAGTTGCGCTTGCCCGCGCGTTGCGGCGGGATCTTGATTATGAATGTTTTAGTATCATCATATGCGTGCGAAAATTCTTAACTTCATTCAAACCATCTTTCCTTTTTATTTTTATCTTTTTTTTGCATTATCCCTAACCTATACCAACACACCTAAAACATGCAACTTCAAAAGAAAAAGTGTTTGGAATGACCTGAATTTTGGGGTCCTAACTTTGTACTAAAAATGTTATATTTTTTTTAATTTGAAATTGTCCTGGTCTCAACATACAAATTACATCTTTTGCATATTTTAAAATAACCCAAAAGAAAAATCAACCAAACTCAATTAACAGAAAACTAATTTTCTTTTTATTCAAAATCAATAAAACCCAATCAAATAAAAGAAATAATGTCAAATAGTCAAATATACATAAAGTTTTGCATTTATAGACATGATTACAAAACAAATTGTCCAGGTAAAACCTAATTCAACAACAAAAGTCTACAATTTCAACGTCTTACATAGTTTAAGAAATATAATTAAATAAACTATTTTTTAAGTAAACAATATTTTTTCTTTTTATGGCTTTATTTGTTCGGTTGTTTCTTTTGAAATTAGAAGTATTAAAATAAAATTTCTATTTTAATAAAAAAAATTAAGCACTCATAACACCATGTTTTTCCCTTCGATATTTGACTTTATTCTTTTGACTTGTGATAAATTCAAAACACCGCTCACTCTTTTTCTGCAAAGTTGTTTGTGATTTTCATTCTGACAAAATATTTATTTTGTATGATCGGTTCAAAAGTTTTTCTTTTGATGTTTTATGATTAAACGAAATATGATTTTTTTGTGTTTCCACAAAACACCGATTGATTTGATTTTAAACAACATTATCGAATCGATGTGAATTCCGTTGATAAGAACAATGCGATTTTCCAATTCAAACGAACCAATCATCATATTAATCTTCAAAATCAGACGAAGACGAAGGAGGAATATCTGCACTCTCAATTCTTATGTACTTGTAATAATTGCAGACCAGAAAACGAATTGAATGAGCGATCTTCTTCAATCAGTAATTGTAATAGGGTATACATAATATGGTATAGATGTATTTATTTGGGATTGCCGGCGAATTCTACCAAATTAAAGTCGCGGTCTCGTGGTGGAAAATTCAGCTTTTTATGATTCCTATTGTAATTATCCGGTGATTTATAAGTGTAGCAGTTATGTGGTAATTGATGTCCCTTTCCAGGGGATGCTACCAGAACAGACGACAGTTCCATAAAAGATGCAACGCATAGGTTAGGATTTTACAATAATATGCACCTCTTTGTTGGTTTTTTTTTTGAACTTGTTCGTTATTCAAAGGAACAATAAAGAATCCTTACATGAAAGATGAATTTGGAAACGGTTGCAAACAATCATAAATTGTGTTGTTGAAAATGAGATGTAGAAAAGAAAGATATTGAAGCAGGTTATTAAAATCAAATGGATTTGGAAATAAGAAAAAAACCTTGCAAGTCAGAATCGGTGTTTTATGATATGTATTGTTTTTTGTGCTATAGTGTTGCAAATTGTATGTGTAATAATTTGTGAAACGGTGGGAAGGGATAGGAAGGGTGGTGACTCTTAGAAGTTGCCCAAGTTGCTAATTGTAGGAAAGAGTGATGACTCTTAGAGGAGATTAACGTTGATAATTAATTTGTGAAAATGTGTCAAGTGGTGAGGAACGGTGGTGACTCTTAGAGGTGACTTAACTAACTAATTAATTTGTGAAAATGTGTCAAGTGATGAGGAACGGTGGTGACTCTTAGAGATGACTTAACTAACTAATTTGTAAAATGGTACCTAAGTGATGGGGAATGGTGGTGACTCTTAAAGATGACCCAACTAACTAATTTGTGAAACGGTGCCAAGTGATCATGAAGGGTGGTGACTCTTAGATCGAGGTGACCCAACTAATTAATTTGTAAAAGGTGCCAAGTGATCATGAAGGGTGGTGACTCTTAGGGGTGACCTAACTAATTAATTTGTGAAACGGTGTCAAGTGATCATGAAGGGTGGTGACTCTTAGAGGTGACCTAAGTTGCTAATTGTGTATGTGTGTATATATCTATATTATCTTATTAAGGAGGAGTGATGTACAAGATAGTCATTTTCATTTCCGTACAACTTAAGAAGTAACATTTACAACATATTTAAGCAAGAAATTTAAGGGTATTATGGGGATAGTTGTGACAATTAAGACACTTAGAAGGTTAAAATTGTAATTTTATCATAACCTCATACTCACAACTTAAAAACTTATTCCAACCTTGCCCTCATGGTATATGATAGATCAAAAAACCATTAATGTAATCAATTTCTTGAATGTTAAGAATGTGAATAGCCAAAACGTATCTACAACAATTTATAATTAAGTATGATAATTTTTTAGGGAATGAGAACTTATGATTACATAATGGCAATGAGAGCTGAAAATGAGTTGCTGAAACAAGAGTGGTCAGAAGATGATTCAGATTTTTCTTCGGATGAGAGCATAGAGTTTGATTCCCTTGAAAAAATAAGATTCAGAATATGTAGAGAGAGAACACCATAGGTATGTAATATGTATTCTATTAAATACATCACAGGTTCGAGTCTTTTTTGTTTCGTTATGTAGTTGTTTTTAATACAACTCTACACGTGGGTGACAGTTATAGTTATTTTACATTTTGTCCACTTATGTCTTTCATTCTTTAAATTTGAGTTTGTGTCTTTAACAATTTGTGACTATGAATGTAACTTAGAAATCCTAAAAACATAGTAAATTTTTGTGTGCTGTGTATTTAAATTTAGAATTTGTGACATGGTTTTTTAATACTTGAATTTTAGGGCTAATATGCAAGGATTATTTAAAATGAAAAAAAGTTTAAGACCTTATCTTCTTTAAATAATAATCATAAGAAAATTGATATGGAAGACCTTCGGATCCCTCAGAACGGGTACCAAATTTATCTTATCATGTTACAAAGAGATTATGTTAGACGGGCATATTTGAGTAGAGGTCCATGTTTACCATAAGGTCATGTTTTCCAAAACAAGATATTGGTGCTAGATTAAGACTTTTTTTTTTCTTTCTAAATATTGGTTTGAGGACTTTCACGATTGGTTAGAGTATAGTGTAAAATCGGATAAGTATTTTGCTTGGTTAGTTACGTGTTTAAGGAAAGCAAGCAAAAAGATGCATTTGTAACCGAAGGATATCAAAGTTGGAACAATAAAGATAGATTGTTTTGTTCATGTTGGTAAGGCGAATAATTTTCACAACAAATCACTTGAAAAATGTTCCTTGCCCCGACCTGATCTGTACGGAAATCGACCCAAAAAATGCTAGCCTTGGGTGGTGAAAAACCGTAATACCGAAAGAGGGGGACCCCATTGGAAAAGAATCATGGGTCCGCCACTGTACACAACGACAACTACTTTTTTCTATTGGTTACGTTAGCATATGTTACCTTGCAGGCCAACTTTTTATAAATTCCATGTTTACACAATGTTGGAATTTGGGTCTCTTGAGCTTCCACTAAGAAATTTATTTATTCAACTTTCATTTTTTATCTACTTTTGTAGTTTTCTAAAATCGACTGAAACCCGTATTCCTTTTTACAAGGCTTGCCAATTGTGTAAAATTAATGATTTGGTATGTCGGTTTTACACAATTGGCATGTTGCTTCATCAAACGTAACCTTTTGAAAGAAGTTTGAGCGACCTAGGTGGACCATCCATGAAACTTGATTTCTATTTAGTGATAGTTGCCCGTGTTTCTTGCGAGACAAACAGACGTACCCGCTGCAACGTACGGGCATTCACACTAGTATATATATAATGAAGCAACCTCAATGGCCGGTTTTGCTTCTTAATTCTTATTTCTTTTCCATATTTTCTTCTGCATTTCTTGAAGCTTCCTCCCCTTGTAGTTTCTTTGTCATAAATTTGGCTTCCTTTGAACTATTAAAAATTCCCTTCCTTGAAAAAATTCATCGGTCATGTGTAAGCATTGTCTATTAATAATTAATAAACGTATTCTTGTTGTGCTTTCTCTGGTAATTGCTCTCATTTCTTCCTCTTTTTCGTGCAAACATCTTCTTCTCTCGACTTCATCTCTTTTATTCCTCTTCTCTACAATCATCTTCTCCTTTTACGGACCTTTAGACAATACATTATATGTGCATACCACAAGCGGACTTTAATCAACAAGTAACATATGATCGACAACTAAGGGACTATAATCAACAAGTAACATATGATCGATATATAGAAACCATGACATTGACAACTTTAATTTAAGTAGCCAGCCAACTATGGGCTTTCAACCACTTTATGGTATGTAAGCAAGAATCCCTTAAATTCTTACGGACCAAAAGACGAGGGCAAAATTTTATAAACAAGTGCTTGAAGAACGAGTATATCACCTACGAACAGATCATTGGTCAAATTAAGAGGTGCATGTTTGTAAATCATCATCATCATCATCATCAAGTAATTAGACATGGAAACACTAATAGAAACATTGATTATGATCAAGTCAAACTCTATGTTCATGTAGTTCAATCACCAAAAGCTCCTTATCACTATGACAACCATTTGACCATTAATGATGATGAGATCCGATCCTCAGACTTAACGTGGATCTCAAATAATTGATAAGTAGCGTGGTTATAATTAAATTCATAAAAATGCGCACTGAATTTGTGCATGTATAGCTAGAGGTTTTCCTTAGTTGTCGATCAGTTTTTATGTATTTCATTTTAGGTAATCCTAATACACAAAAGTAACAAAGAAAGAAAAAAAAAAGTGATATAGGGGGAACTTCGATGGAGAATTAGATGTGTAGAGTTAGGATCAAATACACACTAAAAGAAAAATAGGAAGTCGTAGGAAGGGTATCAAACAAACTCCGATTCAACTCATTCAAACGGCATTGGAACCGTCCTATCGAACCCTACAATTTTAGTTTTTAGGTCTACGCTTTTTTGGGTTTGTAGCTTGTAGTTTTTAGAATATATGTTATATTATTGTGTCTTTTTCTTATTTTTATCATTGTGTCATTTTTGCAATTCGTTGTGTCTTTTTTCTTCAGCATTGTGTTATATTTTGTGGTTCATTGTGTCATATTTCGTGATCTATTGTATTTTTTGTATCCTTCTCACCCTTCTCATTTTTGTTACACTGTGTAGAATAACTTGACCCTGTATATGTATATATTTAAGGTTTGATATAGTATATGTGTATTGAGTATAGAATAAGATATTAATTATAAATATACATATGAATTTTAACCTTTTGTTTTAATTTGCTTTTGTCTAGTGATGCTAAGGTGTTAGATAAGTTGATGAAGTTTCAATTCTCATGCAGTGCACAAATGGGTGCACATTGGTAGTAAATTAAAAAAATAAGGAAAATGGATTATAATAATCTCACATTTGTGTTGTTGGCCAATAATAATCTCACCTAAGTTTATTCTTCCCATCTTTTAATTTATTTTTTCTCATTGCACCCGCCGTTAAGTCACACTAACGTCGTTAGCTGAAACTCACAATTCTATGTGATTGTTCACCGGATCAGAAAGAGAGAATCGAGATGATGATATTGGTATGTTCAATTGCAAAAACGAGCATGGTTTGATTGTAACACCCCGAAATTTAGTTTCGCCTAAATACATCGTTATGCATAATTAATAAGTAACAAAGTGAATTTAATAATAAACATGGAAATTGGAACTTGAGGGACCATAGTTGCCAATATGCTAAACTTGTGTTTTATTAATTAAGTTAAAAAAAAAATAAGAACACACACTTTGTGTGTGTATGTGTCGAAAATCATCAGGAGAGTGGGTCTCCTTCACCCACAAATCCTAAATCAAGAACAAGCTTAATTCAAGGCCAAATCAAGGGGGTTTTCACTGCATTAGCTAAAATTCAGATCCTCTAAGTCTAATACACAACAAGATACCTTTAATTTGGCTAAATTTGATGTTATGTTCATGCTTGATTATAGTGAAAATCAAGGGTGTTGTTAAAAACGTGAGGTTATAGATTGTTAGAGGTATCTCTAGCTTTAGGGAGCCTCAATCATGTATAAATCGGTTATGAATCACATTTTAGATGTGTAACTGATTATGTTCATACTTAACATAAAGTGGGTTTTGGCTCAATTAGGTTAAGTTTATGAAATTGAGGAGTTATGTGTAATGTTTGATCATCCCTAATGGTTTAGAGGTGATTTGTTTGATTGCACTTGCGTAGTTGCACTAGATGATGATGATGTTGGTTCTTATTAGTAACCAAATTGTGGTTAATTGATGATTGGTAAAGGTAGAATAATATTAGTCATGATCTTAGTTTTGGGAAACTTAAGCACATAAGGTGTTTGATGAAATGCTTGAAAAAGAAACTAATTGTGTGAAACTTGTTAAACTTGTGTGCTTGCTAGTGATGCATAAACATGAACATTTATGAATCATATGGTGTCATATGCCATGAACACACAACTAAGCACTAGGTGTAATAATCATGAAATAGGTGTCGAGATTGAAAGCTAGGGAAGCCGAACTTGAAAGGACTCTAAACATGATTTTCGTAGCTTTTATATAGATTTTGATTAATCTTAAGAAAATCATATAAAATCAACCGTTTATCCGATTTGAGTGTTCTATACCTTTTCGGAAAGCTTATCGAGTAAATTCTTGCTGTTTTTGATCATATGAAGATAATATAGTTGTTAAACGGGTCAAAAAGGTGAATTAGAACAGCTGGGCAGAAGCTTTGAAAGCTGTGAAAAATGAAAATATAGTTGCTGACCTGATCTTAAAATATTCATATAAAATCATAGAAAAATCGTTAGGAGGTGTTCTTTATACGCCTGGAAAGGTCTTTGCACGAAGCACAATCCATCTTTGAACATGTTTAACTAATTCGGAATTTAAATGGGTCAAAAGGGTCAAATACAGCAGCTGTATAGAAAATCGCTGCACATTATTAATGTTGTTATTAATCAAAAAGGGGCATAAGATCATATACATACTTGCTTTGGGCATGAAGTGTTGATTCTTAGGACATAGAGCAACTTATGTGATATACTTAAAGCATTCAAAACCATTTATTACCTAGTTTTTTTATATGTAACTTCACTAACGGGTCAAACGGTTAGTGAATGGAAATATTCATAAAACAAAAACTAGTTGTTTATTATATAGCATGCTTTGATGAAGAAGTGTGTGTGAATTCATAAGGTGTGATAGTCATGTTAATGGTTGACTAATCTAATCATCTTGTGGATACAATGTGGTAGTTTGACTCTGACAAGCTTAGGTAGGAGCTTGGAAAGGAACGGGTCGAACAAATACAAGTACAAGCATGAAGCTCGCAAGGATACAAGGTAAGTGTTGCTTACGTTATTATACTAAATATCATGACTTATGCATTGCGTGTTAATCTTTTAGACTTAGTTATGGGAGAAAGGTAGGACCCCGAGTGGCGAAAGCCACTAATAGGGCCTAAACATATAAATTTTATGTATAAACTACCTTATGATAATCAATGAGGTGACATGTGCACCCAAGAAATGAAATATATTAAACGTGGTAAATCTTGAAGAGGTAGGCTATAACTTGATTATGACGATTAAAGAGTCGACATATATGGAAACAAGGCAAAACACCTTAATTGGGTTCATTCATGTTAGACTAGAATAGAAATAGTGTATGGTAAGTAACAAAGTTAGTGTTGTATCCGAAGTGTGCAACTCATGAACGGGTCAAGTGGCGATGTTCTCACCATTGGGACCCGGTACTTAACACTTGTATATCAAGCATGGAGTTTTAAAATATACAAATGGGTCAAATGGTGATGTGTCACCATTCGAAACCTAAATTCTAATGTTTATCGAGGAAGTCATCCACAGGTGAACATTTGGGAATGAGGCACATGATGCCAAGTATTATGGACAAGAGTTATCAAGGTTTGGAATGGAACAACGCTATCTGGTAAGTCAGTAGTTAAATAAATGCCTTGGGCGAAGTAGTACGTGTATGAAAACCACCCACATGAAGTGTGGGTGCCAAATCGGTAAGTCGTTTACATAATTATGTCCTATGCGCGCTAATGCGCCTAACAATGACTAATAGCGAGGAAATATTGGAATTGATGGAAAACTAAGTCCATAAGGGCTTACAGCCTTTTGAACAAGTTAATGGTTAAAAACATTGGGATTAAACCAAGTAGTGTTGTCTACGGGCGGCTAAATTGGATTCGTTGCCTGTAAGGGCATTTTAGAAATTTTAAAGTTTTACTAATGGTTATATCCAAAACCGGGTCATAATGACACTTCTTCTATAGTAAATGCATTATTGGTAATCCCACTAACCATTATTTGTGTAATGGTGCCAGGTACGCATTCGTTGAAAGTCCCGGAGCGAGGATCAAGTCGCGAGGAGAACCGAACACACCCGATCACTTATACGCTTCCGCAATAGCTTCCCGATCAAAACACAAACCTTATTATAGGTTTGAAATACTTATGAATGTAAAGTGGAATGTTTCTATTAAATCAAAGTCTTTGTTAAATGGGTCGAAGTTATAAAGATTAAAGTTTTAATCGGGAGTGATTTTTAATTAAGGCCTAAACTCGGAAGTTTAAATGCTAATCACAAGTTTACGGGTTAGGGTCTTACAAGTAAAGTGGAATGTTTCTATTAAATCAAAGTCTTTGTTAAATGGGTCGAAGTTATAAAGATTAAAGTTTTAATCGGGAGTGATTTTTAATTAAGGCCTAAACTCGGAAGTTTAAATGCTAATCACAAGTTTACGGGTTAGGGTCTTACAAGTGGTATCAGAGCCATTGGTTTGAGGGATCCGAGTGTCGAGAAGGATACTTGGACTCAAACTGTGCGCTCAAGTGTTGAAGGGTGTTCGGTCTGGGGCTTGATCAAGGAATCCGGTAAGTAATATTTACAATAACAATCCGGTAAGTAATATTTACAATAACAATTCGGTCTGGCGCTCAAGTGTTCATTAGTGTTTTTTTAATTTTTTATATTTAATTTAAGTATTTCAAATTTCCCAGTGGTAGATTATTTAACGTATATTAGTGTTACTTTAACTATTTTGATTAACTATTATTTTTGGTGTATTAAACGAGGATTTTAAGTTTAATATGTTACCTCAGTGTTTGTATAAGACATTATGCGATCAAGATTATGTCACATATATTTGGGTAATTGGATTAGTATATTCTGGGACGACAATGTTAGGGATGAAAAATGTGAATTTTCAGAATTTAATGTGTTGGTTTGTGCTCGATTTTGTTCAGTAATGCCTATTTGTGTTCGTTTACATTCATTTGTGTTTGTTTGTGTTCGTTGTTGTCGGACACATAAATTTAGCAAATAAATATAAACGAACACGAATAAAAATCTCGTCCGGAAAGTGTTCATGAACAGTTCGTGAACACGTTATTTTCTTAACAAACGAACACGAACAAAAAATCTCGTTCGATAAGTGTTCGTGAACAGTTCGCGGACAAGTTAATTTCTTAACAAACGAACACGAACAAGGCCTTGTTCGTGTTCGTTTGGTTCGTTTACAGCCCTAGGTTTCAGGTTGATGTTCTTGTCGGAAGGGATGACCGGAACCGACAATTAAACCATCAAACCATGCTCATTCGGCATGGTTTGATAGTTTATTATTAGCGGTGACAGTCGCCGCTATTGCTCTCGTCGGCAAAAAAAAAATGTCGCTAATAACACGTGTCGCCCCTAATTGGTTGCCGCTAATACCCTATTTCCACGTGGCATTAATTTTTTATTATTTTTTTTGCCACGTGGCAAAATCCTATGTAGTCCGGGCTTTACCTTTAGCGGCGATTTGTCGCCGCTAAAGGTCTTTATTTTTTCGGGGAATTGGATTTTAACAATCCAAACTTTGCCTCATTGGCCGAAAATAATCTGTATTTACGAAATTCCCTACAACAATCCCAACTTTCAAGGTATTGGCCAACAATGAACTTTTTAACTTTCAAACTCTTTCAGTTTTGAGAATGTATTGCTTTTTAGTTAACAAAAGTTCATTGTCGGCCAATACTTTGAGAGTTGGGACTGTTGTAGGGAATTTATTAAGTACGGATCATTGTCGACCAATGAGGTAAAGTTTGGATTATTAAAATCCAATTTCTTTTTCTTTTTTTTTTTGTATTCAGCTTTAATACCCTTTGTCCACAATCGCACAATCAAGAAAAATAATAAGAAAACTAATTAACCAAACATACCAACATTTACATATATATATATATATACACATTATATGCCTAAAATCTTCATCTAAACATACCAACAAAACTAAGCAAACATACCAAGATTTACAATCAAGCATAAACATTATAAATTGTACCATTCTTACAAAAACGCCTAAACATCTTGGTCTTTATCATCATCGCCACTATTGCCGCTACCGCCTTGATTTTCAAAGTTTGCAAGATTTTGTGACCGGTAGAATTGACTAAATATTTGGAACATTTGCGCTTAGAATTGAGGATTGGTTATCATCGCATTAAATTGTTCCTACAAATATATATATATATATATATATATATATATATATATATACACACACACACACAAATGGGTCAAATATCCTATTTACTAAACATATTTATATCAAATGGGTCAACTATCAAGAAATAAACTACAAATATATACCAAATGGATCAAATATCCTATTTACTAAACAAATTTATACCAAATGGGTCAAACATCAACATTTAGCAAACATACATACACCAAATGGGGCAAACTACAAACATATACCAAATGAGTCAACTATCAACATTAAAACTACCAATATATATCAAACCAGTGGCGAAGCTTGGTTTTGGAATCGGCGAGGCCCAGACTCAAATTTTTTCGATCGGTAGTGGAAAATCGACGGGGGCCGGACTTAACCCGTACGCAATTTACCTGCGAAAATCACAAATTTTCACTACTGCGCCAAAAAACAGGGGGCTTGGCCCCGAGTAACCTTCACCCCTGTATCAAACGGGTCAAATATTAACATTTAAGCTACAAATATATATCAAATGGGTCAAATATCCTATTTACTAAACATATTTATACCAGAGGGAGAGTGGGAGAGATGAGAACAATGAGAGAGATGAGAGAAAAAGAGGGAAATGGTGAGAAGGGAAGGAAAATGTGAAATTTTCGACAAATAGCGGCGACAGTCGCCGTTATTGGTGTATAGTACGATGATATCTGGTTCGTTGATCTGCTGACCAACCGAACGGTTGTAATTGTCCCTGATGGTGGTTGTTGTGGATTAGACCTTTAGCGGCGACACCAAGGCGGGTCGCCGCTAAAGATCTATTTTCTTGTAGATTTTTGGGTCATAACATTCATTTGCTAATGCTCGTAGTACTGTAAGTCGTCTCATTTATGGGTTGTTTGGTTGATTAAGTGCTGAATCATTAAGAGCTCTGAATGGTTAAGAGGTCTGAATGGTTAAGTGCTGAATCATTAAGTTGGACCTCTTAATTGTTAATTAGTTTTTTTGTCCCACATTGGTATGAGAGTTTCATTAAGGTTCAGCATAGTTCAGTGCTTAATGATTCAGTGCTTAATGGTTCAGCAACATCCCAAGTCTTAATGATTCAGCCTTAACCATTCCATTCAGAGACTGAAACAAACGCACTGAATGCTGAATCATTCAGCACTGAATGGTTAAGAGCCTCATTAAAAGGCTACCAAACAGCCCCTTAGTGTGTGAATCCTAGTGACATTTTAATGTGAATTATTGAATTACCGTTCTAAAATGTCGGCATAACTAAAATACAACGTCGATGCATTACGTATAACAGAACTTTGTATTTTGAGCCTTTGAAAACGAAGACCAAGAATGCATGGATAACGTAACTTTCAAACAATTAAAGTCAATGGTGTACATAAAAATAAGATTAAACACTCAAAAGGTCGTACCCGCATGTGCACATTAAACCGTCCAATCAACACTAATCCCGATATGGGCTCTAAGCAGCTTGTGTTTCCATGAATAACTTGCTTTCACAACAAGCATACTTTTTCTCAATGTTGTTGCTCAAATTGTTTTAAGTTAATTGGGATTATTGAATATTATTAAACGAAAATCAAAATACATACACATTAATACGAGTTAATAGCTATGAAGTGCATGGATTTTCAAGAGTTTCAAGTGGCAACGCCATGATAGGGTCCAAGAGGTTGAGCCTCTAGGCTCTAGTGGTGCCCACAATAAGCGAAATATTGATTAACCTTGCTACAAGCGTCTAAAAATTACGTTTAACATGGCTGGTTACTTGATCCACTAATTGTAACTTACAATGAGAATTGCCATCGCTAGGACTAATTAGCTAGTAGCAATTGTGTCATCAACAATAACTACGAGGTGGTCAACAAGAAGTTAGGCAATCATCCCTAGCTAAGTTACTACGGGCATAAGCCAATGACACTACTAGAAAAAAGGCCTTTCTTGACACGCAATGCGTGTCAAGAAATGGGTCTGATGACAAGAAAAAAAACGTCAAGGATGGCGGTGTCATAAATTTAATATGACATATTTTTGCGTGTCATCTGTTTATAACACACATTTATGACAACATTTAGTGACATACGTTATGATACTTTTTAATAACACTTTTTATGACAGTTTTTGTTGACATTTTTTCAACACATATTATGACATAATTTTATGACGTTCTTTTGCGTGTCATAAATTTATTAATTTAAAAAAAAATTCCTGTAAAATTACATATTTACCCTCCTGGATTTATAGCTATTTTATTATATGCAAAATAATTAGCAAACTAATAACAAAAACATCATTTCATTATATAATCCGAGACGTTTAACGTTTACAAAAATATTGTATCGACATCACATTGCCTTCAAACAAAAAAGTTTGGATCATTTGAAAATAAATGTTGCGGCGTAGCCTGACCATTCTTCGCGAACGGCATCCATGTCTTCATCCCCGTAATGATCCGTGTAACATCACGCATTTAAATACTTGTACGTTACGCACCAACATTTAATAAAACGTCAAGTTTCATATTTACCCTCGCAATTATTATTATCGTCGCATTTATTATTTTTGTCGCTTCTATGGAACCCTAATACTATATATAATATTATATATATAAGTGTGTGTGATAATTATAAAAAAAAAAAAAAAAAAAAAAAAAATGTTTGCCTTGGCCGGGATTCGAACCCGCGCCAAGGCCGGGCTAACCAACACACCACGCACAAACCAGCTGGGCTGGCTTTCTGTTTGTGATAAACCCAGACCCACAATAATTATATACGCGTGTTTTAATTCCCTCAGTTGACTAGGAAAGTCAACTGTGGGAATACCTTGTTGCCCAATCCGTTGTATTAACACATAATAATGCTATCTATGGTATCTTCGTGTATAAACCGGCCCATTATAACCAAAATGAACAACAATTACACGGCAATTGTGCCCTAATGATCATATTGGCCGCGTTATATAATAAGGAAAGTCAACCCATCCAATTAACCCTAACCCTAATCAATTAGTATAAATAGAGGCCTTCTGGACCTTGTACAATCGCTCATACCTCTCTCTCAATCCCTATTTCTCTCTTAATCTCTCTGATTTGATCTATCTGTTCGTGGTTTGACTTTTCCAGTTGACCCGATCATCATCATCATTATCACACTGTGAGTTCAATTGTTTTGTTGGGTTTAGTTCATCGGCATCCAAGCAACAATAGCCCCAACATTAATCGGGCTATTGTTGCCTGGATCATCTAATTGTAAAGCTAGGGTTCTTCGTTTACGAATTGGGGATAAATCAGGGATAGCATCTTGTATTTATTTATTTTGAAAACAAAGTCATCACAACCACCGGCCTAGGCCAGGTGGTTGAGACTCTGGTCCTTATCCGAGGTCACCCGGGTTCGAGTCCGGCTCTGACCGGTTTTTGCATTCTTTTTCCTTTCTTTTCTTTTTAAACCATATAATTAATTATACATATATATTAATCCTTTAAATCTATATTAATCCTTTAAATCTTTTAAAATTCTTTTTAAATACCTAAACTCTTTTATAAATTCTAAAAAAAAAATTATAATTACTTAATCTGATATAAAAGATTTATTTACAATTTTTATTTTTCAGAAATTCTTTTATTTAATATTTATAATAATTAAATCATTTTTATACAATTATAATTATAAAAATCCATTATTATATCAAAACAATTTATTTAAATTCTCCAAAAATTATCCTAACTTTTTATAAGGTTAAACTTTACTGAAATAATTTTTAATTCAGTAAAATCATTTATTTATTATTTTTAAGCAATTTTTGTAAGATTTAATCATATTTAATTCATAATAAATCCAATTTTCATCATTTTTGCACCAAAATTTTACACAAATTATTTTTAATCATTTAGATCAGAATTATGATTTTTAAAAATAGATTTCTTTAATTTTAGTATTTTTAATATTAAAGTTAATAATGGGCTATTTATAAATAAATAGATTTAAAAATCTATTTTAAATGAAATAATTTATTAAAAATTATTTTATTGCTTCAAACACTTTATTGTACTCATTCAAAATTCAAATTTTATAAAAAGATTATTTTTCATTAATTATCCAATTTTCCTTATTTAATTAACAATTTTAAATTAAATTTAACAAATTGATTATCCCCAAATCGAAACCCTAGAATACACATATTAGTTACATAGACTTAGACTTATTATATATTACCTCATTATAGGATAATATTTGGCATCACTTTGGGCAACACAATTATCATATCTTTTTCAACAAGTTAACATTTGCTAAGGTGAGTTTACATAGCCCCTTTTATCACCACTTTTTGGGGTGAAACATGTTATAACACTTTTCATTGCAATTCAATCATCAATGTGTTTATGTGTTTTCTATGTTGCATATTGTCTTGAACATGATTAGAGTAAGCACATTCTAGCATAATCATTAACATTGATCAGCCGACGGTATACATTGATAGATCTATTGGACTGACAATCCCGCCCGGATACGTGCCTCCTACCAAGGTTACGTGGGTGTTTGTTATCGCATAACATTATTCATTGGGACCATAAGTGTATGGTATGTATTATTTTATAACAGTCAGCAGGGTTGATTATGCACTCGATTTATTTCTAATATGTTTCTCACATATGGGCTAGATTAACATGACACATGAATTGCATAACATTTTATTCATTTTATCATCAAAAACCTATGTAACTCTCACCAACTTATGTTGACCCAAATACTTTCAAAATTAACATGTTTCAGGTAACAATGAAGCTGAGGCTTGAGTTAGCATGAGGATTTAGCTTGAAGTTTATTTGAAGTTTTTGAAGTTATTATTTGGATGTTATGTATTTGAATTCTTAGACATTATTTCACATTTTGGATATTATGTTTGAATAAATTATTTAAAATTTATATTATACCATGTGCTACTGAAAACAATCATCAATACGTGGCACCCTGATGTTTCCGCCATCGGTTGGGGTGTTACAGATTGGTATCAGAGCCAGGTTATAGGGAATTAGGTTATTAGAAATAATCTAGACTATAACCTTAGGGACTAAAACAGTACTTGCTTCTCCTACTTGTAACCCTAATTGCTTCCCTAATCCTATCCTTATCCTATACCTTATAACCCTAAACCCACATGTGACTATTCTTAATTGTCTGCTGCAATCCTGATCCACCATTAGATTTATAGGACAAAATCCTCAGGTTTAACCTGAACCCCCTTGAGATCTCGTCGAAGTTCTAGATTTTAATAACGAACACGTGCAATCTGGAAGGGTGAACGCCTGTATTCTGAGTCTTCTGTCTAGGCTGGCATTGCGCATATATCCCAATCAGACGAGGGACCCGGATGCCTACCTGGGAATTCTCGGGATGAGTGTTCACTTATAGGCTAAAGCATGTCTTCATATGTTATTAGAATTTAGAATCTTTGATAAGTCAACGTTTTCGTTTATTCGTTTTAATTAATGAATAAATGATTACATTCCTTATATGAACTCTCATTCATTTCATTGTGTCTATTACAGATCATGCCTCCTCGTCGCAGCACTCGCAACAGCAATGGTGAGAACCCCGCAGAAGGTAGTGATAACCATAACCACAACCATGACCAAGCTCCTAACCACAACAACAATGGGGTCGATGCTCAACTGGCTGCAATCATTTCTCAACAAATGGCGCAGCAAATCGCAACTCTGGTTCCCAACTTGCTTGCTCAGGTCATCCAATTGAATGGGAATGGTCACAACAACGGGAACGGGAATGGCAATGGCAATGGTAATGGAAATGGACCCCAAGCTTGCACCCTCAAGCATTTCAACTCTTGTAACCCTCCAAAGTTCAGCGGTGAAGAAGGAGCTACTGGACTTCTCCAATGGTTTGAGGGTATTGAAAATACCTTCATCAACAGTGAGTGCCCCAACAATTTCAAGGTTCGTTACGCCATGAGTGTTCTCCATAAACGAGCACTCACATGGTGGAATGAAGAAAAGCGTACTCGTGGGGCCGAAGTTGCTCTTGCTATGACTTGGGACCAGGTCAAAGAGATCATGAAGGAGGAGTTCTGTCCTCGCAATGAAGTCAAAAAGCTTGAGGATGAGTTTCACACCTTGGCTCAAGATAGTGGGGAAAATCTTGCCTACAACACCCGCTTTCATGAGCTTAGCTTATTGTTGCCACACAAGGTTACTCCTCTGCCGGTAGCCATCGAGAAGTACATCGGTGGTCTGCCCATGCAAATCCAGGACACTGTTTGGGGTAGAAATCCTGCAACTCTGGAAGAGGCCAAACGTCTAGCGGCCACTCTTACTGATAATCATGTGAAGAATGGTACTCTGGTTCGCAAGGGCTCTAAAAAGACTGTTGCCAAAGATACTCCACAGCCTGCTATTGAAGTCAAGCCTGAGACCTCAAGCAACAAGAAGCGCAAGGCTAGAAACTATATGGTTGCTGCTACTCCACCTGCTGCCCAAAACCCAGCCAAGAAACCATACACCGGACCTCACCCTTTGTGCAACACTTGCAAGTATCACCATCCCACACAGGTGCCATGTCGATTCTGTACTAAGTGTCAAAGGTATGGTCACCTGGTGAACGTCTGTCGATCTCCTGCTGCCCAAGACAACAACAACCCAGCTCCCAACCAAAACCAACAAAACAACAGGCCTACTCGTGGTCAATGCTACGAGTGTGGTAACCCTAATCACTACATCAACAACTGTCCTAACCGTAACCGTAACCAGAACCAGAACCAGAACCAAAACCAAAACCAGAACCGCAACCAGAACCAAGGTGCTCGAGGTCGCGCCTACAACCTCAACGCTAATCAGGCTCGTGACAACAATGAAGTGGTGAATGGTACGTTTCTCATTAATAATCACTATGCATCCATACTATTTGATTCAGGAGCTGATAAGTCATTCGTGTCACTGAAGTTTGAACCTTTACTTAACTTACCCCACACTAATCTAGAAGACCCTTTTGTGGTAGAGGTAGCTAACGGGAAATCTATTTCGATCGGTTCTATTATTCGTAACTGCTTGTTGAATCTCAATGATCATACCTTCCCTATTGATCTTATTCCCATGCATCTTGGTAGTTTTGATGTTATAGTAGGCATGGACTGGTTGTCAACTCATCGTGCCGAAATTCTGTGCTTCGAGAAAGTCATACGCATTCCTCTCGAATCTGGTGAGATTTTGAAGATCTATGGTGAGAAACCTTGTGGTGAGCTTAAGCTTATGTCTTGTACTACTGCCCAAAAGTACTTACGAAAGGGGTATACAGCCTTCTTAGCTAACGTGATAGAGAAGAAGGACAAAGGCAAGAGTATCCAAGACATTCCTATTATCCGAGACTATCCTGAAGTCTTTCCAGAGGATTTACCTGGTTTGCCTCCTGCTCGACAAGTGGAGTTTCGTATTGATCTTGTTCCTGGTGCTAATCCTATAGCTAAAGCTCCTTATCGTCTTGCACCCTCTGAGATGCAAGAACTTGCTAGTCAATTACAGGAACTTTCTGATAAAGGGTTCATTCGCCCTAGTTCTTCTCCATGGGGAGCCCCTGTCTTATTTGTTAAAAAGAAGGATGGTTCTCTTCGGATGTGTATTGACTACCGTGAACTCAACAAACTCACCATCAAGAATCGTTATCCGCTTCCTAGGATTGACGATCTCTTCGATCAACTTCAAGGAGCAACCCACTTCTCGAAAATTGATCTCCGTTCTGGTTATCATCAGCTTAGAGTCCACGATGAAGATATTCCCAAGACAGCTTTTCGCACTCGCTACGGTCACTATGAATTCATGGTTATGCCTTTCGGTTTGACCAATGCTCCCGCAGTATTTATGGATCTGATGAATCGGGTTTGTAGACCCTATCTCGACAAATTCGTGATCGTTTTCATCGATGATATTTTGATTTACTCTAAGTCAAAATCCGATCACGAGCAACATCTTCACTCTATCTTGAGTCTCCTAAAGAAAGAACAACTGTACGCCAAGTTCTCCAAATGTGAATTTTGGCTTAAGGAAGTTCAATTTTTGGGACATGTCATTGATATGAACGGAATTCATGTTGATCCTGCAAAGATCGAAGCTGTGAAGAATTGGAGTGTTCCTACCACTCCCACAGAAGTCCGTTCTTTTCTTGGGTTGGCTGGTTATTATCGTCGATTCATCGCCAATTTCTCCAAGATCGCTGTTCCTCTCACTACCTTAACTCACAAGGGTAAACCCTATGAGTGGGGACCTAAGCAAGAGGAAGCATTTGAAACTCTTAAGCTGAAACTCTGTGAAGCTCCTGTCTTGTCTCTACCTGATGGTAATGATGATTTCGTGGTCTACTGTGATGCATCGAACCAAGGACTCGGTTGTGTTCTTATGCAACGAGGAAAGGTTATTGCTTATGCGTCTCGACAACTCAAGATTCACGAGAAAAATTATACCACCCATGATCTCGAATTGGGTGCTGTTGTCTTTGCACTCAAGATTTGGAGACATTATCTCTATGGGACCAAATGTGTGGTGTTCACGGACCACAAAAGTCTCCAACATGTCTTCGATCAAAAGAATCTTAACATGAGGCAACGACGTTGGGTTGAATTACTTAACGACTATGATTGCGAAATTCGCTACCATCCTGGCAAAGCGAATGTTGTGGCTGACGCACTTAGTCGTAAAGAGCGTGTCAAACTCCAATGTGCGAGAGTTCGTACCGATCTCCAAGATCGCATCCTCCAGGCTCAACACACCTCAGTCACCCAAGGTAACATGTACGATGAAATGTCTTGTGGTGCTGAGACTCAACTTGAAACCAAACCCGATGGTCTCCTTTATTTTCTTAATCGACTGTGGATTCCCGACCGTGATGATCTTCGTACTTTTCTCATGAACGAGGCTCATAAGTCTCGTTATTCTATTCATCCTGGAGCTGACAAGATGTACCAAGATCTTCGTTATTCTTATTGGTGGCCTGGTATGAAGAAAGACATTGCTCTATTCGTCGCAAAATGCCTCACTTGTTCCAAGGTTAAGGCTGAACATCAACGACCATCTGGTATGCTTGAACAACCAGAGATTCCTGTCTGGAAATGGGAGAGCATAGCTATGGATTTCATCACCAAACTCCCTCGCACACCCAAAGGTTTTGACAGTATTTGGGTAATTGTCGATCGTTTGACCAAGTCAGCTCACTTTCTGCCTATTCGTGAGAAGTATTCTGTGGAAAGGTTGGCAAGGATGTACGTAAGTGAAATCGTATGTCGACACGGTATACCTTTGGACATTATTTCTGATCGCGACGGTCGTTTCACCTCTCACTTTTGGGAATCTCTACAAAAAGCTTTGGGTACTAAGTTGAACCTGAGCACTGCTTATCACCCTCAAACGGATGGTCAGACTGAACGAACCATCCAGACACTTGAGGACATGCTCAGGGCATGTGTCATCGATTTTGGTGGCGCATGGGATTCTCATCTTCCTTTGGTTGAGTTTTCATACAACAACAGTTATCACGCCAGCATTAACATGGCTCCTTTTGAGGCACTCTATGGTCGGAAATGTCGTTCTCCTGTCTGTTGGACCGAGGTTGGTGAAGCTCGTATTACTGGACCCGAACTAATCCAGGAAACCACAGACAAAATCCAGCTTATTCAGGATAATCTTCTCAAGGCTCGAAGTCGCCAAAAGAGTTATGCTGATAAACGTCGTAAACCATTGGAATTTCAAGTTGGGGACCTTGTGCTACTTAAGGTATCCCCTTGGAAAGGAGTTATTCGTTTCGGTAGAAAGGGAAAACTAGCTCCTCGATACGTAGGCCCCTTCAAAATTCTTGACAGAGTTGGGAAAGTGGCTTACAGACTTGAGCTTCCACCCGAGCTAAACAATGTTCATCCGACCTTCCATGTTTCGAATCTCAAGAAATGCTTAGCAGATGAGAACCTTCATGTTCCTCTTGAGGATGTGCAAATCGATGAAAGCATGCACATTATCGAGAAACCCGTCGAGATTGTTGACACTGGAGTCAAGAAACTCAAGCGCAGTCGTATTCCGATCGTTAAGGTTCGTTGGGAATCTAAACGAGGCCCAGAGTTCACTTGGGAGCGTAAAGACCAGATGAAGTCGAAGTATCCGCATCTTTTTCCACCAGACTCTCCAACTCCAACTTCGGGACGAAGTTCCTAAAAGTAGGGGAGACTGTAACATCACGCATTTAAATACTTGTACGTTACGCACCAACATTTAATAAAACGTCAAGTTTCATATTTACCCTCGCAATTATTATTATCGTCGCATTTATTATTTTTGTCGCTTCTATGGAACCCTAATACTATATATAATATTATATATATAAGTGTGTGTGATAATTATAAAAAAAAAAAAAAAAAAAAAAAAAAATGTTTGCCTTGGCCGGGATTCGAACCCGCGCCAAGGCCGGGCTAACCAACACACCACGCACAAACCAGCTGGGCTGGCTTTCTGTTTGTGATAAACCCAGACCCACAATAATTATATACGCGTGTTTTAATTCCCTCAGTTGACTAGGAAAGTCAACTGTGGGAATACCTTGTTGCCCAATCCGTTGTATTAACACATAATAATGCTATCTATGGTATCTTCGTGTATAAACCGGCCCATTATAACCAAAATGAACAACAATTACACGGCAATTGTGCCCTAATGATCATATTGGCCGCGTTATATAATAAGGAAAGTCAACCCATCCAATTAACCCTAACCCTAATCAATTAGTATAAATAGAGGCCTTCTGGACCTTGTACAATCGCTCATACCTCTCTCTCAATCCCTATTTCTCTCTTAATCTCTCTGATTTGATCTATCTGTTCGTGGTTTGACTTTTCCAGTTGACCCGATCATCATCATCATTATCACACTGTGAGTTCAATTGTTTTGTTGGGTTTAGTTCATCGGCATCCAAGCAACAATAGCCCCAACATTAATCGGGCTATTGTTGCCTGGATCATCTAATTGTAAAGCTAGGGTTCTTCGTTTACGAATTGGGGATAAATCAGGGATAGCATCTTGTATTTATTTATTTTGAAAACAAAGTCATCACAACCACCGGCCTAGGCCAGGTGGTTGAGACTCTGGTCCTTATCCGAGGTCACCCGGGTTCGAGTCCGGCTCTGACCGGTTTTTGCATTCTTTTTCCTTTCTTTTCTTTTTAAACCATATAATTAATTATACATATATATTAATCCTTTAAATCTATATTAATCCTTTAAATCTTTTAAAATTCTTTTTAAATACCTAAACTCTTTTATAAATTCTAAAAAAAAAATTATAATTACTTAATCTGATATAAAAGATTTATTTACAATTTTTATTTTTCAGAAATTCTTTTATTTAATATTTATAATAATTAAATCATTTTTATACAATTATAATTATAAAAATCCATTATTATATCAAAACAATTTATTTAAATTCTCCAAAAATTATCCTAACTTTTTATAAGGTTAAACTTTACTGAAATAATTTTTAATTCAGTAAAATCATTTATTTATTATTTTTAAGCAATTTTTGTAAGATTTAATCATATTTAATTCATAATAAATCCAATTTTCATCATTTTTGCACCAAAATTTTACACAAATTATTTTTAATCATTTAGATCAGAATTATGATTTTTAAAAATAGATTTCTTTAATTTTAGTATTTTTAATATTAAAGTTAATAATGGGCTATTTATAAATAAATAGATTTAAAAATCTATTTTAAATGAAATAATTTATTAAAAATTATTTTATTGCTTCAAACACTTTATTGTACTCATTCAAAATTCAAATTTTATAAAAAGATTATTTTTCATTAATTATCCAATTTTCCTTATTTAATTAACAATTTTAAATTAAATTTAACAAATTGATTATCCCCAAATCGAAACCCTAGAATACACATATTAGTTACATAGACTTAGACTTATTATATATTACCTCATTATAGGATAATATTTGGCATCACTTTGGGCAACACAATTATCATATCTTTTTCAACAAGTTAACATTTGCTAAGGTGAGTTTACATAGCCCCTTTTATCACCACTTTTTGGGGTGAAACATGTTATAACACTTTTCATTGCAATTCAATCATCAATGTGTTTATGTGTTTTCTATGTTGCATATTGTCTTGAACATGATTAGAGTAAGCACATTCTAGCATAATCATTAACATTGATCAGCCGACGGTATACATTGATAGATCTATTGGACTGACAATCCCGCCCGGATACGTGCCTCCTACCAAGGTTACGTGGGTGTTTGTTATCGCATAACATTATTCATTGGGACCATAAGTGTATGGTATGTATTATTTTATAACAGTCAGCAGGGTTGATTATGCACTCGATTTATTTCTAATATGTTTCTCACATATGGGCTAGATTAACATGACACATGAATTGCATAACATTTTATTCATTTTATCATCAAAAACCTATGTAACTCTCACCAACTTATGTTGACCCAAATACTTTCAAAATTAACATGTTTCAGGTAACAATGAAGCTGAGGCTTGAGTTAGCATGAGGATTTAGCTTGAAGTTTATTTGAAGTTTTTGAAGTTATTATTTGGATGTTATGTATTTGAATTCTTAGACATTATTTCACATTTTGGATATTATGTTTGAATAAATTATTTAAAATTTATATTATACCATGTGCTACTGAAAACAATCATCAATACGTGGCACCCTGATGTTTCCGCCATCGGTTGGGGTGTTACAATCCGCTCCTCCCCCGACCTGAGACAACAATAAAATTAATACATTAATCGAGGCCAGCTAATTATTTTACATAAATCATAACACATCGCTACATTTATTTTGCCATAACTTACATTGCCCAATATTTCGACTCCTCCTTGCACTATCTCTTTCATGAATTTCATGGCGTAAAATCCACATTCTGTGCTTCCCGGCTGGCATTGACACTACACATTAAAAGCTCACCATTAACCATATCAATAGATTCCACATGCTCCAGAAGCTCATCCAACATATCTACAAACAATCCTATCACCATAAATAACACCTTTTTATTAAACTTAACTACATATTCAGTACATAAATATTGTTATTTATACTTCTATACTATAATATACCTTCAAGATCTGTTGCATTTACACCTTGTTCCTCTAGAACATTATCAGGAGTTTGCATAACCAGAGTTATATCTTTCATTTGTTTAACCCCATCAATCGTTTGAGCTTGCATAGGTTGATTAGCTTCCATAAACCATTTCCCATCCTCCTCACTTCAAATCAAAGTTTCATGTTTATGTTGTTTCAAAATAAATTGTTGGTCACTCTTACTATATAACACGTAATGTTGACATGCATATTATGCAGCCTGTTGCTCCTATTATTTATTTAACCAATACCAATACCAGCATATAACACCATTGGCACATGAAATTATCTTGTCCCAATTCAATACTACTTTTGACTGTTTGACATTCATTGACCATTACTCCACTATGTTGACATTTCGACACTTGACGACTTGTATAAATTGGTCTATTATCTATTAAAAAGTTTATAAAGTTCCACCAATATATAAGTTTGAAATAACAGTTTTAAAAGTGCTAGTGTAGTAGGGAAGAAACGCAGATACAAACATGGCTATACTGATAACAATTAAAGAAACCTGATAAACTATATAGCAAAATGTTTGATCTCTGAATCCTAATAAATGCCAGCTGAAAGATATTTACATGCACATATATACGTACACATATATATTAACTTGAACATAACTTCTCTAGTTTGCAAACAATCTCCCATCCCTAAGGCCCGAACCCTCCAACAAAATACAAGCTTGCTTACACATCTATTGAGTGTAAATTGTCAACAAATGACAAACAAGAATCATCACATCCATGCCAAAAAGATAAATTTAACATCAGGTCTGATCTGCATATCTCTACTAGAGTATTATAATATAAAGCATTTGTCACTTCAAAAGCGGGAATAAAGGTAAAACGCGAACAACCCCTTCACTAGCAGATCAACACCATGTTCAAAGAAAATTAGAAATAAAAAGAGTTAATTTTTAAATTAATCAGGAGAAACAATATGATATTTAACAGCTTGGAGTATTTCAATACAAAAAACATGACCTGAAATATCATATCCAAACACAAAAACAATCCCATAATTCCATAAATAACCACAAATCCAAAAGTTGTATCTTTAAAAGAAAGAAGGTATACAAGCATACACAAACAACATGAAACAGTTAAAAAAAACACTTTGAAAGTAAACTTACCTTCACAATAATACGTTCACGCTAGTTAAGGTACATAGGCAACTATGAATGAATAGATTTTAGAGAACCTCTATGCTTGATTGGTGTTACATCATTCTGATAGGGATGTAACAGTTTCAGCCCTTATGTGAGCACATAATCAGTCTAAAAGTGTATCTATAACGAATCATTAATATATGTATAACTAAACTTGCTCATGCAGGATGTAACAGTTTCAGCGCTTTCACCGCATCTGTTCGAAAATGTATTATCGTTCTTACAGGTACCTTATAAAATACTTGAGCTAAAAATCTAGAATATCTCTTGATCGATTTACAAACAGGTCGAATGTCTACACTTTTTAAACACATTTATTTAGGAGTTTTTTTTTCTTTCCGTAGAACAACGGCATTTCATTCTGCTAATCCTCCTAGTTACAATTGGCATGATTCCATAATCCATTAGACTGTGAGAGCATAGGCCATTCTAGCCAGGTCAAATATCATTTAGGAATTTAGGATCTGTAGGAGTGTATATTATTTCACTTTGTATAAAAATGATATGTACCTTTTTGTTGTTGAGAATACTTGTAAATAAACAATCTATATACACCCACGCTTCATTATTTACAACCATTATTTTACTGCTTGGAGTTGTTAGGGTTTAATTAAAGCAAATGGCATATCCCCAACCAAACCATTAAAACTGACGATAAAAAAAAAATAAACTCTGTATAATGCATATATCGAATAATAAATATCAGCAAATTCTAATAAAAAAAAAATACATGAATAAAGGGAATATACCGGCAGGTCGGGTTTTACAGAAACTTCAACTGTGATGTGCTGAAACGGCGTTTTACGGCGGTGGCCGCGGCTCCTACATTGTCTGACGATTCGTTGCTGCAGCACAAGTATTAGGTTAGGTTAGGATGAAATCAACGAGCGGAGAATGTAAATCAACGAGAGAAGGGATGATCTACAGGTTAGGGTTACGCTGGAAGGGATGAAATCAACGAGAGAAGGGATGAAATCAACGTTTGATTAATTTGAGAGAGAGAAGGGAATGGTTAGGTGAGAGCCGGTTGTATTAATTTGAGAGAGAGGGGAAGGTTTATCGAAAAACGCGCGGGATTGAAAACTTTTGAGATTTTGGGTGACAAAAATCATGACACGCGATTTCAAAACTGTCATGTTTGTTTTATTTTATGACGGTAAATTATTGACACGCGTAAAAAAACGTCAAGAAATTATCTCTTTTTTCCAAAGATGACATTTTTTTTATGACATACACTTTTACATGTCATAAAATGTGGCATGTCATAAAAAAAGTGTCAAGGAATGCCTATTTTCTAGTAGTGTGATCAGCAGTAACTAAGTTACTAGTGACAACGTTCTTGTTAGTAGAGTTTCTACTTACGGTTTTTGAATTAACCGTCATCCGTTTTAGCTTCCAATTACTAACATGTTCTTTCTTGAATCATTGTCATATATTAAACGATAAAGAGTTCACCGCCGGTAAAACTAAAGTCTTTAGTTAAATTTTGACGCATGTTTAATTAAAAAACATAAGACATATACCTTATTAAAAATTTCAAGACTACTATCAAATTAATTTATTCTGAAAGGATTCACACTGTTTAATTATTCAATTAGTATCCATTATCCAAGGACAAGAACTCGTAGTATGAACCCTATAGATTTTTTGCTATCAATATGAAGTATTGAGTATCTTTTTATTAAATAAAAAAAAGGGGGGGTATCATCTAAAGTGATATATTTATATATTTATTTATTTATTTAAGCAGATGAGTTTTCATAAGGCGTAGATGTAGGATATATTCAAAGTGCATGGTCATCGCCATAAGTGCATTGTCCAGATAAGTGTTGCTTTCAATCTACGTCATCTTTAGGCTGCACCGCCGCCGTCTTCACCGGCCGTCAACTTTCTAACTCTTTATATAAACACTTCACACTCCATCTTTTAAATGATTGATGCATGATATCACCTTACTCAACAATATTATTTACCTAACATAACACACACACAAACTAGTAACTGAAGCCTCTTTGTTGGTGGTTCATGACTTCATCTAATGGCGGTGTTCCGCCCGGGTTCCGGTTTCACCCCACCGATGAAGAGCTTCTTCATTTCTACTTGAAGAAGAAGATTGCTTTTGAAAAGTTTGATATGGATGTTATTAGGGAAGTTGACTTGAACAAGACTGAGCCATGGGACCTCCAAGGTTAACTACTTTTTTTTTATGATTTTGTTATTTATTTATTTATTATTTTTGTGAATAATCATGAATTATGATATAATTAATGCTATAACATAAATGGCCAGTTTTCTAGTAGTATCATCTAACGTTGTTTTTGGAATTTTATAGAGAGATGTAAGATAGGATCAACGCCAGAAAATGAGTGGTACTTCTTTAGCCATAAGGATAAGAAGTATCCAACAGGGTCAAGAACCAATCGAGCAACACATGCGGGCTTTTGGAAGGCAACGGGACGAGACAAGTGCATTCGAAACACCTTCAAAAAGATTGGTATGAGGAAAACCCTAGTTTTTTATCGTGGGCGAGCTCCACATGGTCAAAAGACTGATTGGATTATGCATGAGTATCGCCTTGAAGATGTTGTCGATCATCATGACACCCTTAATCCTGTTTCATCCTCTTCTGTAAGTTGAATTGTTATTATATTATTACCATAGTTAGTAGATATTGTTATCATTATAAATAATGTGTTTTTTTTATAATAGGAAGACGGATGGGTGATTTGTCGGGTGTTCAAGAAGAGAAACTTGTTCAAAGTAGGCGGAAATGAGGTGTCGAGTGGTAGCATAGCATCTGAAGAGCGCGCCAACAATATGTATCAATCGCGTCCTTTCTCATACGGTCTAGATAACAATCATCAATATTTATCATATCAACAACAACAAAACTTTGATTTAGGCCTTAACTACACTCATCATCAATATCCTCACTTTATCACTACTACCAATAAACCTCTTGGAAGTGGTTTCTTGAATCTACCCAGTGAAGATTCACCGATCATGATTAGACAACTCATGTCTAACCATAGAGAATGTGACAGTGGAAGCTGCGAAAACCAACTTGATGTTGGTTACCATGCTTGTGAGCCTGGTTTGGAGGTTGGCATCTCTGAACCGACTCAAAACATGATTAACGCAAATGTAAGAGACGAGACATCAAACGAGTGGGGAATGATTGATCACAGGCTTGTAACTTCTCATCTTGTTCAACATAACGGGGATGCTAATTCAACAAAAGGGGTGTTGAGGTACAGAGATGATGCCACATCATCTTCTTCGATGCAACCGACTAATCAACTCTCCTTGCGAGGAGGGATGGGTTTTTAGGGTTATGAAAATAGCTCGATACTAATGATTATTGTGTTATGGTGATTTTCTTCAAAACGATTACACATATTAAACCATGGTCCATAGAGAAGATGATAACTCATGACCATTGAAGTACACCTAGCAGTTGTATTATTTGTTACAATATGTTGATTAATTATGTGTAACTCCATTTAATTGGACATAAACTTGTCAAGGTTAATGGGATATTGTAGTGATTTATTTCTTTTTAATGTATATCTATATATAATTATACTCCAGTGTATAAGCATTTCTGTGGTAATTAATTAATCAATGTTTTGTATTGTTCGAACTTAGATTGACTAAAGAAGTTGAATTTGATTGCTACCCTTAAATTGACTAAATAACTTTGTAACATTAATTGTATCAATGTTACATATTGGTGATATTAGACTAACTGATATTTTTTAACAGAGAACACACGCCCTCTAAAATATATTTCTAAAATCAACCACCACCATTTAAGGGTATGTGAACACTCAATAACAATAACAATAACAATAACAATAGTAATAACTAAACAGACGAATTATGAAAGCTGCTTGTTATTCACTTGAATATTGAAAAGTGCATACAAGAAAGGAAAAGCAAACTACATTATATAGAGAATGGAAACAAACGGCTAGCTTAAAATGTGAAACTGAAACAAACGTTCAAAAGCTAACTTATTCAAACTAGATTAACCTAAAAGATAGGCCTTGACCCAACAACTATGCAGCTTTCCATGCACACGTGCAACCATGCAAGTTTGAACTAATCTTCAACACCTCCCATTGATTCAAACTCCATTATTCCCAAATGATGCCTAAGCATAATAAACCTTTCTCTGCCCAAAGCCTTTGTTAGCATATTACCTAACAGGTCATGAGTGTTACGAAATTCCACCACAATTTGCTCCTGTGACACCATTTCCCTCACAAAATGATACTTCAACTCTATGTGTTTAGACTTGCTGTGCATTACAGGATTCTTGCTTAGACAAATAGCTGGCCTATTGTCACAAAACAATGGTGTTGTATTCTCCTGTATGAGCCCAAGTTCTTCTAAAACTCTTCTGATCCAAACAGCTTGACAAGTAGCTGTTGTTGCAGACACATATTCAACTCTGCACTTGACAAGGCCACATTGTCTGTTTGAGCCCAAGTTCTTCTAAAACTCTTCTGATCCAAACAGCTTGACAAGTAGCTGCTGTTGCAAACACATATTCAGCCTCTGTACTTGACAAGGCCACATTGTGCTTCTTCTTTGAGCTCCATGTTATTGACCCATGTAACATCGCGGGTGTTACAACCCACTACCCAGATTAAATACATATGCAGAAATACTCTTTCTATCATCAATACAACTTGCCCAATCACTATCAGCTACCCTGCCAATGTCACCTTCTTGCCTCTTTTATACCAAATTCCAAAGTTTAAAGTCCCAGCAACATACCTTAGAATTCTTTTGGCAGCACCCCAATGAATCTTAGAAGGATTTTGCATAAATCTTGAAACAATCCCCACAGCATAGGCCAGATCAGGCCTAGAATGAGTTAAATAAATTAGACCACCAATCAAACTTCTATAAATAGTTGCATTTGCTTTATCAGCCTGGTCTTCCATCTGCAACTTTTCATTCACACACATTGGAATATTATAAGAATTACATTCCATCATACCAAACTTCTTTAGTAACCCTCTAGCATACTTTTCTTGTGTCAGAAAGATTCCTTCACCAGTTTGTTTTATTTCCAGCCCCAAAAAGTAATCCTAAATCAGATATCTCAAATTCTTTCTTCATCACTTCTTTAAACTCACAAATTATCCTTGGACAAGAACTTGTACATATTATGTCATCTACATAAAGACAAACATATATGACATGATTATCACCAAAGTGTTTAATGTAGAGTGTAGGCTCATTATGACTTCTATGATAACCATGCTTAATAAAGTGCCCATCAATTTTTGAATACCAGGCTCTAGGAGACTGTTTGAGACCATAAAGAGACTTTTTGAGCTTGTACACCTTGTCTTCCTTCCCTGAAACTTCAAAGCCTTTAGGTTGCTCAACATAGATGTCTTCTACAAGCTCTCTATTTAAAAAAGCAGACTTGACATCTAATTGATGAAGTTCCCAACCAAGCTGTGCAGCTACTGCAATAATGATCCTGATTGTTTCAAATCTTGCAACCGGTGCAAAATTTTCTTGATAGTCCAAACCATATTGTTGAGAGTATCCCTTTGCAACCAACCTTGCCTTGTGTCTTAAAATTTCACCATCAGCTCCAAGCTTTGTCATGAAAATCCATTTTAATCCCACCAAATTCTTTCCAGCAGGCAGATCAACAAGATCCCATGGATTTTTTCTTTCTAAAGCTTGAATCTCAGCTTTCATAGCTGCATTCCATTCCTCCTTCAAGACCGCATCATCAAAACAAAGCGGATCTACAACATTTAAAGCAAATTGACAAATAGTGGGGTCTTCAACTTCCTGTATAGTATTATCTTCATAGTTAACATTTACTCTTTTGGCCTTTGAGTAAACATCAGCCAAAGATTTGAGAACAGGTGAAGGAGAAGGCTTATCAGAAACATCTTCACTAGCTGCCATATATTGAGATGGTCCACTGCTGCTACTTGACTGAACATTAGACTGACTGCTGCCACTTGTGTTTTCATTTTCAGACTGAGCTTGAGCCTGATTTGCTAGTGTATCAATAACTTCCATATCAATAAGGAATGGATCAATAAAATTTTCTTCATACACTTCCCTACTTTCTTTCTTATTCCATTCCCACTGAGTCTGCTCTCTAATCTGCACATCTCTTCTTATGAAAATCTTCTTTGTAGCAGGATTATAAAGCATGTACCCATCAATTTCATTAATGTACCCAATGAAAATTGAGACATCACATCTATCATCCAATTTTCTTCTCCCTTGTGATGGTTCAACTACATAAGAAAGACTACCAAAGACCCTGAGATGATCAACTCTAGGTTTGTAGTCATACCATGCTTGAAAAGATGTCTTATTATTAACTGCTTTGGTTAAAGCAATATTAATAAGATACACTGCAGTTGCCACACCCTCAGCCCAGAAGTAATTAGGGAATTGTTTCTGTTTCAACATGCTTCTTGTTAACCCCATTACTGTTTTATTTTTTCTCTCTACAACACCATTGTGTTGTGGTGTGTAGGGAGGGGTGAGTTCTCTTTTAATACCATGGAGTTTACAGAAATTTTTGAACTCATTAGAACAAAACTCACCTCCCCTATCAGTTTTAAAAGTTTTAATAGAACACTCACCATCTTTCTCTACCATTGCTTTGAATCACTTAAATTTATCAAAGACTTCTGACTTATTTTTTGTGAAATAAACCCAACACATCCTTGTAAAATCATCTGTGAACAATAGATAATACAAGTTGTTCCCCAAACTAGACACTTGCATATATAGGACCACATACATCAGCATATACCAACTCTAACTTCTTTCTTGCCCTCCATAACTTAGAATTAAAGGAAGAAGCAGTTTGTTTCCCAAAAGTACACCCATTGCATTCACCAAATGACTTTATTCTAGGCATGCCCATAACCATCCTCTTATCATATAGTACTTTCAAGGCATTAGAGTTTTAGTGACCATACCTCAAGTGCCACAGATGTGACACTTCATCTTTGTTCTTTTCAGGCTTTGTTGGACTTATTGTTTATGAACTTGAAGCATCTAGAAGAAATATGTTGTTACTAGCTACCATGACTGTCATCAATATTGTATCTGAATTCTTGTTCTTAATGACACACATGCCATCATCAAACAATAAGGAGTAGCCTTTTCTCATCAGTTGTCCCACACTTAGAAGATTATATTCTAAGCTGGGAGCATAATAAACATCATCAAGCAATCTATATCCACCATTGCTCAATTCAATTCTCATTGTGCCTTTGCCTTCAACTGCTAATCCTTTCTTGTCTCCTAACCTCATTGTAAGTTTGAATGAAGCATCTAGCTTGATGAAACTAGCTTTGTTTCCTGTCATATGGTTTGAACAACCAGAATCCAGGAACCATAAGCTAGTTGATTTTGTATTATTGCTGGAATCTGCAATTAAAACATATTGATTAGTAGGAATAAACATCATAAACAAGTGAGGTTCTTCAACTGCAGCATCATCTTCTTGTCCCTCATTGTCAGCAGCATTGGCATGACCTTCTTCACTATACCAACAGTCCCTCTTCAAATGACCGTATCTGTTACAAGCGTAGCATTGAGGTCCCCTAATTTGGAACCCACTTCTGCCCCTTCCTCTTCCTCTGAAGGAGCCACGTCCCCTTCCTCTTCCTCCTTGAGGACTTCTGTTTGTTTCCTGAAATACCTGCAAAGCCTGCTCATCTGGCCTCTCCACCTTGTCTATCCCCTCCTACTATTGATTCTTTGTTCTTATGATTGTATAGACCCCATCAGTTTAACTGGTGAGAGAGTGGTGAGATCATTAGATACCTCTATGGATGTAACTACATAATCAAACATGGAAGTAAGACTCCTAAGAATCTTTTCCACAACAGTTTGATCAGTGATAGTTTCTCCATAAGATCTTTGTTGGCTAACTATTCCCATAACTCTAGAGAAATAGTAACCAATAGTTTCACCTTCCTACATAGTCAAATTTTCAATGTCCCTTCTAAGACCTTAAAGCTTCACAAATTTCACTTAAGAATCTCCTTGAAATTCCATCTTCAATATTTCCCATGTCTCCTTTGCAGTTGAAGCAGCAGATATTCTTAAAAATAATCGATCATGCACAGCTTGTTGGATAATAGCCATAGCATGAGCATCCTTCTTCTTATTCGTCGTTAACCTGGTTGTATCTGCATCAGCTTCATTAAACCCACTCTCTACCAAATCCCACAGATCTTAAAGTTGTTTTCAATCTAATACTCCAATACTCATACCATTCTCCCTTAAAGACAGGGATTGGAGTAGGAGCCATTGGAAGAGAATTCACTTGTTCAGCCATACGTGGAAAGAAATCAGAAGAGAGAAATGGATTACACTTGTATAGAGACCTGACCAAGCTCTGATACCACTCTGATGGAATTGTGAACACCCAATAAAAATAACAATAGTAATAACTAAACAGACGAATTATGAAAGATGCTTGTTATTCACTTGAATATTGAAAAGTGCATACAAGAAAGGAAAAGCAAACTACATTATATAGAGAATGGAAACAAACGGCTAGCTTAAAATGTGGAACTGAAACAAATGTTCAGAAGCTAACTTATTCAAACTAGATTAACCTGAAAGATAGGCCTTGACCCAACAACTATGTAGCTTTCCATGCACACGTGCAACCATGCAAGTTTGAATTAATCTTCAACACATTTAAGGGTAGGTTTTGCAAGGAGCTTTTATGAGCTTCGAGCTTCAAGATTTTGGGTCTGTTTGGTATGGGGTAATGGAATGGATGATGGAATGGAATGAACGAGGTAATGGAATGGACAAGGTAATGTAATGGAATGGATCATTACCATTCCATGTCTTGTTTGGTTGCTGTAGAGGTATGGTGCTTGACCCAACATACCGTCTTTATTACTTGTTACTTGTTATATTATTTACTAATATTAGGGTGTGGAGGTAACCCCCTAACTGGGCTTGGTGCCAATGGGCTATGTGCCCATATAGTTAGGGGTCCATGATGTTCGGCCCGTTAAGGCCCATGAGAAGCCCTATATAAGAGGTCTTCACCTCTCATTAGGGCACAAGTGATCACACATGATTACCCCATGATAACACATGGCTGCCGTCGCTGCCGCCATTACTTTTTGTGTCTGTACGTTGGACTCCACTCGTGGATTCCTAGCAGTCACCTCCACACCCACTTTTCCTTTCTTCCTTGCAGATCTGAACCAGAGAAGACGAAGAACAAGGTGTGGTTCTCCTATTCAACACCGTCGAGACATGACCCGGACTGTCGTTTCGGTTAGTGTTTCTTCATTGGCGCCATCCGTGGGACCCGACAACAATCACATCTTGTTCTTCTCTGTCAATACCACCAGATCTGTTTCTATTGGATAAAAGGGGAGGTGGGTTATTTATAGCAGAACACTTTCTAGTCAGAACCTCCAGATCTATCTTTTCTCTGCTTCAGCTTCAAGATCTACCTCTGTTGAAGTTTCACGCTTGAGGTTCAGGTGAAAATTTTCAGATCTGGGTTCTTTTAAGTTCTATGGGTTTCTTACCTAACAATGGTGAGGTACAATCCATTGTGCGTGTGGTACAAGCGACATAAGCATACGGATACAAAAAAAAAAAAGAAACTATACACGTCTTCAGGGTATGTGTAGTGGTGGATAGTTATGTTGGGGTTATAGGATTAAAATATTAAAAAGTAATAGAAAAGGTGTTATGTTGGGGTTATGGAAAAAGAGGGTGTAGTGGGAAGGGGGGTTATGTGGGGGTTATAAATGATTGGTAATGATTGGTTAATTATTGTTTTTTATTTAAATAAGAATATTTAATACTTAATAATATTTCATTAAAAATAAAAATAATAATAAAAATAAAAATTTAAACTGAAAGTTTATTAAATTAATAAAATAATAAAAAAATTATTTAGTATTAAAAAATAAAATTTAATAAAAAAAATTTTGAATTTCAAACGGTTACTGTTCCAAACTGTTTGAATTTCAAACAGTTTCCCTCCTACTTCAAAGTTTGAATTTCAAACTTTGCCCCCCCAAACGTTTAAATTTCAAAGTTTGAATTTCAAAGTTTCCCCCCCCCCCCCCACCAAATCTCAGTCACACCTATAAATACCCCCTCCTCCCAAATCTCAGTCACACCTCTTCCCTCTTCCTCATCCTTTCCTCATCCTGAACACAATGAATAATATGGGCAGTTTTCAAGCAGGAGCTGCCGGACCTTCTAATGTCCGGCAGTATGCTCGCCGGGTCCGGGGACGGGGCCGGCCCCGGAGACTACCATTCACCTCCTCTCCTCCTCCTCCACAACCTCCTCTTCCTCCTCCTCCTCCTCCACAACATTGGATTTATCACCCTCCTCCTCCTGCTGCGGCACCACCAACCTTTCCTCATCCTGAAGTCGATGATGACTTCACGGATGAAGAATGGGCCTGGGCCATGGATTATACCATGGCTATTAATGAAATGGACCGACTGAGAGTGTCGGCCCCCACCCCCCGAATTGCTGCTGCTATCCCCTCCCCCCACCACCAACCTATCCCCACCCCCCAGAATACCCCCACCCACCACCACCAACTGTCACACCACGACAAAGGCGGAAACACGTGGCGCGACGGTTCAAAAGCATAAAGTCAAGGTTATTGCTAAACACAAGTAATTTAAGAAAATGGGTCATTTATTATGACGTCAAATCTGTTTTCAAACATTACACAAAAGTTAATTGTTTTTAAGATAAACATAGAGGTTTCTCATATATATCCCAAATGCCTTGGGAAATAAAAGTGAAACCCCGCAAAAGTTCGACGTCGCATTGGAGATCCTCCGACCCAGCTCGCCTGATCCTTCTTCATCTAGTTACCTGAAAGATATGTTTAAAAAGTTTCGTCAATATAAATATATTGGTGAGTTCACAGGTTTTCAGTTTCTAAAACTTGAATACTTGGGAATTCCATGTTATGACAATATATAGGAGTTGCAAATTCCTATAAATCTACTTGAGACTATAATCAAACCAAGACGTATATAAATAAAATGCCCCGCTCCAAGTCGTTAATCGGTTTCCCACGACTTAAGTTCAGAATATTTGCACCCCAGGCATAACCTAATGCACAATCGACGCTATCGATTAGGGGTGGGCCTTGTCAGGCACCAATAGTACTATCCGAATATTCCTCCGGTTTCAATCTCCGAATAAATGATTATAGAGGCGAGGACTCAACCCCGAGTGGCGGTCACACCTCAAGTAATAAACCCGTCAAACATTTCCCTAACATATCTTTCCCCCGAAAACGTAAAAATAGTTTAAAATGGGGCCGTGAAACTCACCTGAAACTGCGTCTGGCTCAAAAGGGTGGATAGCAAGTGGGTGGTCTCGCACCTACAAACGTCCTAGACGTATAAGTCACTATTCCTATAGTGCATGTGCCTTGGCAAGTTGTACACCCAACTCCCGACCACAAGTTGTTCCAAATCCCGTTTAATTAAGCGCGTATCCTAGGTTTTGTTGGCGTTACATTACCCTTTGTACTACAAGTTATATATTACTCTTGTTAATATTTCCATAACTTGTATCTTATTATCATCGACTCGACTTCACTTAACATATAATTATTTTCCCATTTAAATAATTATACTTAAGATCGCATCGCTCGATATAATATATATTTCAACTCTCGACCCGACTCACTTTGCCGCACATTTGTTTTCCCATTTAAACAAATATACTAAGATCTTGTCGTTAGATTGTATATTCTTAACGTCCCGTTTCAACTCACCATACCGTATATTTATTTTCCCATTCAAATAAATATACTAGGATTTCGTTGGTACGGCATACACATATATATATATCCTTGTCTTCTCGTCGCGGCTTTCCTTCCCACATATCTACTTTCCCATTAAGTAGATATACTAGAATTTTGCCGAGACGAGCGTACATATATATAAATGTGTAGTTTTTCTTGTTAAGTATATACGTTTGTTTAACGTCTTATTTGTTTATGTCATGTGTTTCTCCCACGAATAATTCTCTTAACACTTAGGAAAGTGTTTATTAGTTTTTCACCCAATGTATATATATATTTTACTTCTTAAAATATATATTTTTCTTATCTTGCCGCAATGGCATTTTTCTCATGCTTTGTCCGTGTATGGTTCGTTAACGCGTCTTAGTTCGATAACTTAACTCGATTAGTTAATTTTTCCAAGTTTTTCCCAACATGTATTTTATAGAAATATTATCCATATTTCTTCCTCTTTCCACATGTTACTTGGATGGTTAAAATACTTATGTATTTTTAACCCAACTTGTCAACTTAACTACAAAAATGTTTCCAACACTTTTATATTCCCATTTATATAAAAGTATTCATTTTTGTATAAGTTTCCCAAGTTTGTTTAATATTTTTATAAAATCTCTATTTTATAAAAATCCATATGTTAAAACCCTTTATATTTTTATAACTTTCAAAAATACACTTTTATACAAAATACCCAAGTATTTCTACTAGTATTTACAAAAATCATCCTTAGGCTTTATTACTTACATTTTTGACACCAAACTTTCCATACTTGTATTTTTGGACTAATAGTTTCTAAAATGTCCATTTTAGTCCTCTAACTTTCAAAGTTACAACTTTAGTCCCTTAACTTCCAAAAGTTGCATTTTTCTACTCTAACTTCCAAAGTTAACATTTTTCACTCAAAATAGTAAACTTTGAAGATTCAACTTTTCATTGGTAAGTTATTTTTGTATCAAAACACTTATGTTAGTCTTGTATTTCATATGGAAGACTACTTATGTGTGTGTTTTATGTATTTATCCATTTTATCAAAATATCATTCATCTAAGTAAGCCAACTTAGATTTTCCATCTTCTTCATTTATGAACTTCTAACATGCTTTACCACATATTATAACTTAGATGATCATAATAAGATGATTTAAAGTCACTTTTAACATATTCAAGTTCATTCCATAATCTTAACCAAAACATCATCCTACTTAGTCTTACATGTAAACTTTATATATTTTCAAGACTAATACATCATCATCAACAAATCCATGGTTTATTTCCATATCTTTAATCTTCCATTTTACACATGAAAACCTATTAAAGATTATGTTCAAAACCATTTTTAAACCCTTCATGTACAACTTGCTACTAGGAACACATACATGAATAATAACAATCAAAAACAAGATTAAGAATGCTTACTACTAGCACAAGGCTAGGGAAGACAAACACCTTGGATTTGAGAGGGGTTTAGTGTGTTCTTCCAAGTGTTTTAGCTCCAAGCTCTTGAAACACACAAAAGGGGTTTGGATGATGGATTGTTTAGAGTAATTTGGAGATGTAAAAACTTGAAAGAAATGTGTATGGGGGAGGTATGAAGTCCACGGCCCAAAGGAAGAAGAAAGAGGATTTGTTTTGCTTTGATATCCAACTCTTCTAACACATGTTATTTATATAATTATCACATGTAATGATGCCAAAGATTCAAGAGATCTTATGGAAGATTATATGTGTACTTGGGAGATTTTTGAAAAGATGATATGTGTGTGTGTGGAAGAAGCCGTGTATGTATGTATGTATATGAGAGGTTTCTTGCAAATCTTGGTTAATCTTTATAAGGCATCATTATCTCTACATACAAGACCCATCACACACATGCATACACTAGTGTAATGATGTTTAAGTGTTGTCTTGGATTTACTTGGCCTTTGGCCGAAAATTTGATCAAGGGGGACAAGAGTTAGGCTACTTTTGTACTAGTGTTTTCTTACACACTTTACCTTACACATTTGTCTTATGCATGCATGCTTTACATATTAAGATTATAGATTATTATTACAACACTTGCAAGTGTATAATTATGGCCTTCATAGGCCGGCCCCCATGTGGTTTAAGTGGGGTCCACAACTTCAAATAAATACCCATTGTTTGTTATGTTTAATTCCCCGTCGTTCGGGTGTTGTTCGGGTATTTTTCGGGTTTTAATCACGCGTTATCGGGACATTAAAAATACCTTTAATAACCCTTAAATATAGTCTATTTTAAGCGTTGATTGGTTATTTAGGCCTTTGCCGGGTGAAATTGTGAGTTATGCGCGTATCGGGTGCGGTACGCGCATTTTATTCGTTACCGGGAGATTTGTACAAGACGTTTTCATTTATGGTTTTGGAGTTCCAAAACTCATTATATCTTATGAAAATACCCTTTATTTTATATCCTGGGTGTCCGGGATCCGTTTCGCTTATTTAATTATTACCGGGTAATTGCCAACATCCATACCGGATAGCTTATTCGCACATGATCTAATCATGCTTTACCATTAAACGTATGCATTCCTATGCACTATTTGGAAATTGCTATCTCCTAAGGCCTTGATAATTAAATCACACATAATTGCATTTAATTACGTTAATCATATATTAATTAATTTGTACGGAATTACCTTATTTTTGCCGGTTGTTACATTCTCCCCCCGTTAAGAGAATTCCGTCCCGGAATTCACTTCGAGTTCTCCGGTACAGGTGTCTTCTCGAATAGGGCGGGGTATTTTTGTTTCATCCGGTCCAGCCTTTCCCACGTGAACTCCGGTCCACGCTTGGCATTCCAGCGCACTTTGACCAATCTGATCTTGCTGCGCCTTAGTTTTTGGACCTTCCAATCGGTTACCTCGATTGGTTCTTCAACAAAATGTAACTTGTCGTCAATTTGGATTTCTTCAGCAGGAATAATGAGAGTTTCGTCGGATAGGCACTTTTTCAAGTTCGACACATGAAACGTGTCGTGTATTCCACTAAGCTCTTGAGGCAACTCGAGCTTGTATGCCACTGTGCCTACCCTGGACAAGACTTTGAACGGTCCAATATATCGCGGGTTCAACTTTCCGCGCTTTCCAAAGCGCGCGACACCTTTCCAAGGTGACACCTTTAGTAGGACCCTGTCTCCGACTTGAAACTCTAAAGGCTTTCGCCTCATATCAGCATAGCTTTTCTGGCGGTCCCGGGCCGCTTTGAGGCGTTCCTTTATCAAAAAGACCTTATCCGTGGTCTCTTGAACAATTTCGGGCCCGGTGAGTTGCTTTTCTCCAACTTCCGCCCAACATAATGGCGATCGGCACTTGCGTCCATATAGAGCTTCAAACGGTGCGGCTTGAATGCTCGTATGATAACTGTTGTTATAAGAAAATTCTACCAATGGCAAGTGCGTATCCCAATTGCCTCCGAAATCTATCGCGCATGCCCGTAACATATCTTCCAGGGTCTGGATGGTTCGTTCACTTTGACCATCCGTTTGGGGGTGATATGCGGTACTCATGTCGAGGCGAGTACCGAGGGCTTCGTTCAAACTTTCCCAAAATCTTGACGTGAAACGACTATCTCGATCGGAGATGATAGAAACAGGTACACCGTGTTTAGATACCACTTCCTTAATGTACAAACGGGTCAGTTTCTCCAACCTGTCCGTTTCACGAATCGGAAGGAAGTGTGCAGACTTTGTCAATCGATCTACGATTACCCAGATCATGTCATGGCCGCTTGTCGTCTTGGGTAACTTGGTAATGAAATCCATGGTGATTCGTTCCCATTTCCATTCCGGTATTTCCGGTTGCTGGAGCAAACCGGAAGGTCTTTGGTGCTCAGCCTTGACCTTCGCGCAAGTCAAACATCGCGCAACATATGCTGCTATATCTCTCTTGAAATTCGGCCACCAATAAAGTTCCTTCAAATCGTGGAACATCTTGTCTGCACCCGGGTGAACCGAATATCTAGAACTGTGAGCTTCGGCCAACACTAGCTCACGCAATCCACCATATACTGGGACCCAAATTCTATTCATGAAATACAATGTCTGGTCCGCTTTTGGCTCTAGTGAATCAACCATCTTTCGTAACCTTTCACCTTTGACATTCTCGGGTTTGAGGGCGTTAACTTGAGCTTCACGAATTCGTTCAGTCATATTCGTGTGGATAGTCAAACCCAAAGCTCGAACACGCAACGGTTTAACCCGTTCCTTGCGACTCAAGGCGTCAGCTACGACGTTCGCCTTACCGGGATGGTACTTTATCTCACAATCGTAATCGTTCAATAATTCAACCCATCGCCGTTGTCGCATATTCAAATCCTTCTGATCAAAGATGTGTTGCAAACTCTTGTGATCAGTGAAAATCGTGCACTTGGTTCCGTACAAATAGTGCCTCCATATCTTGAGAGCGAACACCACTGCACCTAATTCCAAATCGTGTGTAGTGTAGTTCTTCTCATGGATTTTCAGTTGCCTGGAAGCATATGCTATTACTTTTTCTCGCTGCATCAATACACAACCCAAACCTTGATGCGAGGCATCACAGTAAACCACAAAATCTTCCGTACCATCAGGGAGTGATAGTATCGGAGCGCCACATAACTTGTCTTTTAATAATTGGAATGCTGCCTCTTGCTTTTCCGTCCACTCAAATTTCTTATCCTTTTGGGTTAGCATGGTTAAAGCTTGTGCTATCTTTGAAAAGTTCTCGATGAACCTTCTGTAATAACCCGCAAGGCCTAGAAATTGTCGTACTTCGGTGGGAGTTCGAGGTGCTTCCCAATTTTTAATTGCCTCAATCTTGGCTGGATCGACGTGTATGCCCTTCTCGTTCACTACGTGGCCCCCATGTGGTTTAAGTGGGGTCCACAACTTCAAATAAATACCCATTGTTTGTTATGTTTAATTCCCCGTCGTTCGGGTGTTGTTCGGGTATTTTTCGGGTTTTAATCACGCGTTATCGGGACATTAAAAATACCTTTAATAACCCTTAAATATAGTCTATTTTAAGCGTTGATTGGTTATTTAGGCCTTTGCCGGGTGAAATTGTGAGTTATGCGCGTATCGGGTGCGGTACGCGCATTTTATTCGTTACCGGGAGATTTGTACAAGACGTTTTCATTTATGGTTTTGGAGTTCCAAAACTCATTATATCTTATGAAAATACCCTTTATTTTATATCCTGGGTGTCCGGGATCCGTTTCGCTTATTTAATTATTACCGGGTAATTGCCAACATCCATACCGGATAGCTTATTCGCACATGATCCAATCATGCTTTACCATTAAACGTATGCATTCCTATGCACTATTTGGAAATTGCTATCTCCTAAGGCCTTGATAATTAAATCACACATAATTGCATTTAATTACGTTAATCATATATTAATTAATTTGTACGGAATTACCTTATTTTTGCCGGTTGTTACACCAACCTATCCCCACCCCCCATAATACTTGCCCACTCCACCACCACCAACCTATCCCCACCCCACCCCGTGAATATGGGGACCCAACTCCTGAGGACTTGGAAGCCCTCAGGGAACTTGAGGAGGAGGAGCGCCTTTGGAGCATGCCTTCCCCTCGTGGGGAGAACTACTACTTCCCCTCGGATGCAAGGTCCGATGGGAGGGACAGCTCACGTTCCCTATCCCCCGAGTACTACACACTCGACTGGGACAACTACTCTCCGTAGTGGGAGGTTTAGGTTTTAATAAGTAATTTAGGATTATATTATGTCTTTATGTAATGTCTTTATGTAATGTGTTTATGTAACGTTTTAATAAGTAGTTTAGGATTAGGAACTCTGTTTGTAATAAGTAATTTAGGATTGTAATTTTATGTGTTTATGTGGTTTAAATTTAAAATATTATGTAATCTTTTAAAATAAACTAACATTAAACACATAGAATGCCACTTACTGTAGATCTGGTCAACGTTACGGTGGTTCGTTCCCGTGATTTGGTTGAACTCAACCAACACATCCTGCCAAAAAGCCCGCCTATTGGTTGACGGGATCTCCTTAACGTTTATCCACGCCCGCACTAACTCGAGTTGCTCTTGATTCGTCCAGGCTGCCATAGGTTTGGTTTTTGGTTTGTAAAGAGTGTGTGTATGTATGAATTGTTTGTGTGTGTGAATTGTATATGTGTGTGTTTATGTTGTAGAAGATGAAGTATATATATATAGATAAAAATTAAATAAATCAGTTTTTTTTTTTAAATATTGGACCGTTTACCAACGGTCAAAAGGCACAATCTCTCATGAAAACGCTCGCTATGCTGAACGCTGGGTACCACCATAACGCCACCATAGCGCCTGGGGGGGCGGTGTTCCCGGCGCTATGGTGGCCTAAAACGCCTGATAACGAGGCCACTACGGGTACTCTCATGCAAGATGTACAAGTTTTCTTACACCTTTTTGTTTCATCCTTAAAGGCATATCATTTGTCAGAATTTAATGCTTTTTTGACCCAGGCTCACATGGGTTGTAGATATTTTTATTATTTAATATGCTCCAACTTCAAGGTGATAAACCCCACCGTATAAAAATTTGCTATCTTCCTCTGTAGGAGAGATCTAGCTTTCTAGAAGTTCCAATCAAATATAATATTATTGTTATACACACAAAGAGATTGAAAAAGAAAACGACAGCAAGGTTGCTTGAGCTTCTTCTCCATTTCCACTTGGCGCAAAACCGTGTTCTGCAGCTACACAAGGCATGGTCTTCACCAACCGCCAAGCTCTTTGCGCATATGCGGAGCATTGCTTTCGCTTGACGTAAAAGGTAAGAGACTTCACCCGCAAAGCATGCTTCCCTCCGCCACGCCAAGTTCTTCGCGCGCCCGCTCTTCACCAACCGGCAAGCTCTTCGCGCATCCGCGGAGCACATCACCCATCCGCGGAGCATTGCTTCCGCTTGACGTAAAAGGTAAAAGACGTCACCCGCGAAGCATGCTTTCCTCCGCCACGCAAAGCTCTTCGCACGTCCGCGGAGCATGGCTTCCGCTGACGTAAAGCATAAAAAGACATCCGCGTACTCTCCGCGGAGCATAACTCTCATCAGTAAGCAGGCTCCATCATCTTCACCAGACTCCACATATATAGCTCCATACATGTCAGACCCGCTCAGCTCTATGCGCAATGTCTGATTAAAAACCGATTCTGAGGTGACAACCAGGTTTGCATTTCTTCAAGTAGGTATGTCTATATGTTTTAGAGGGGAGGCAAACGCATGATTTGCCAAATCATACGTGCAAATTGTGGACGATATCAAAGCAAACGCTTTGACCAATCACAAGCTAGTATACCCCCTCTGAAGCTCATAGTACAACTATATATATGCACGGTACATAATGCCATGTTTCAACATATTCGTAAATTTAAGGCTATGCCATCACATGGATTTTAATAGTCCATAATTACTTCTTGGAGGGCAATCTCCAATAAATGGTGCATTTAATGCATGGCCAGACTCGAGTATAATATTAACATACTTGTGGTAGGACCAACTTGGTGCAACCTTTTAACATTTTGCGTTGTTCATATCTAGTAACTTATTTTAACGTTCAAGATACACTAATGTAAGGTTGGGCACCTCATAATTTACCCATATTTTATGACTGATTCTTGCAGGTTCAGGCACGCTACGGGTAACCCCGCTTGTCGGTAACTCCTTACGCAACGGTAACCCCGCGCGAGCCGGTAACTCCACGCTACGGGTAACCCTGCTTGTCGGTAACTCCCTACGCAACGGTAACCCCGTGCGAGCCGGTAACTCCACGCTACGGGTAACCCCGCTTGTCGGTAACTCCCTACGCAACGGTAACCCCGCGCGAGCCGGTAACTCCACACTACGGGTAACCCCGCTTGTCGGTAACTCCCTACGCAACGGTAACCCCGTGCAAGCCGGTAACTCCAAGCTACAGGTAACCCCGCATCTCGCGTGTTCGTCAGAGGCGTTCCGCATCTAGCGTGTTCGTCAGAGGCGTTCCGCATCTAGCGTGTTCGTCAGAGGCGTTCCGCATCTATCGTGTTCGTCAGAGGCGTTCCGCATCTCGCGTGTTCGTCAGAGGCGTTCCGCATCTAGCGTGTTCGTGAGAGGCGTTCCGCAGCTAGCGTGTTCGTCAGAGGCGTTCCGCATCTCGCGTGTCCGTCCGAGGCGTTCCGCATCTCGCGTGTCCGTCAGAGGCGTTCCGCATCTAGCGTGTTCGTCAGAGGCATTTCGTAGCTAGCGTGTCCGTCAGAGGCGTTCCGCATCTCGCGTGTCCGTCAGAGGCGTTCCGCATCTAGCGTGTTCGTCAGAGGCGTTCCGCATCTCGCATGTCCATCAGAGGCGTTCCGCCGCCACGTCATCGGGTCTCCTTCTCAGGAACCCGCTGCCACGTCACCACACCGCGTTGGGTCGACGTAAAATTTTAAGACAACTCCGCATGTCTCCTTTTCAGGAACATGCTTACGACGTCATCAATTCGTGCACGTCTCCTTTTCGGGAACGTGCCGCCATGTCATCGCACCTCCTTTCTAGGACCGCTTTGCCATGTCATCGCGTCTCCTTCTCAGGAACGTGCTGCCACGCCACCGCCCCGTGTCGGGTTGACGTAAAATTTTAAAAGACGTTTCGCACCCGTCTCCTTTTTAGGAACATGCTACAACTTCACGCGTGTCTCCTTTTCAGGAACGCGCCGTCACATCTCCTTTTTAGGAACGTGCTATGACTTCACGCGCATCTCCTTTTTAGGAACGCGCCGCCACGTCTCCTTTTCAGGAACGTGCTAAAACTTCGTGCGCGTCTCCTTAACAGGAACACGCCGCCACATCTCCTTTTCAGGAACGTGCTTCAACTCCGCGCAGTCTCTTTCTCAGGAGCGTGCTGCCATGACATCTCGTCTCATCCTCAGGAACGCACCGCCATGCCATCGTGTCTCCTTCTCAGGAACATGCTGATTACGCGCGCGGATTGCTTTCATCCGTCAACAACAAGCACTTCGCGCAGTCCTGGCTCTCATGCGCCACCGCAAAGCACTTCACGAACATCGTGGAGCATTGCTTCGGACTGACATATAGCCTAAAAGAAATCTTTCGCGGAGCATGCTGTTGTCTACTTAAAGCAATCCGTGGAGCATAACTTTGGCGAGTCATACGATCCATTAGTGAAGGATACTCTTATTATAACTTCAATGATCCTAAGCATTACACTTAGCAGCAATGAACTGGGGGAATGGCATGGTATAACACCATTTCAGATGGTTCTCATACCATGATGCGCCGTATGAATTCACCCCCAAGAAAGGTGTTGTTGGTTCACCGGCCAATATAGCATTCGCACGCGCGCCATATCATTGGCCGCCCAAGGTTTTGGTACAACCTTTATTATATTTAGCGTTATTTACTACCTAATAACTTATTACAAGTTAAGATATACTAATACAAGGCTGGGCGCCTCACAATACACCCATATTATATGATTGAGATACTTGCAGGTTTGGCAACGAGCCATCTCAATACCCGTGACGAATCATTACCGGACGCTCGCGCCCCAGCGATCGTTAGCTTAGAAGGTGACACTTAGCTGACAACAACCGCGATGAGCAACCCTCCCGCGTGTCAGTAACAGATAGCCTAGAAAGTGACACTTAGCTGGTAAACAAGCGCAACGAGCAGCCTCCCGCACACCGCCAAGAAGATGAAACATTCGAGTCATTAGTCCACCGAGAAGACAAAGCTTTTTATCTTCATTCCCGAGCACTCCTGGTTAGTCTAGCGCTCCACCCCACGCTTGCACTTGGGAGCAACACTAGACTAGGGGGACTTGTAGAGGTATGGTGCTTGACCCGACATACCGTCTTTATTACTTGTTACTTGTTATATTATTTACTAATATTAGGGTGTGGAGGTAACCCCCTAACTGGGCTTGGTGCCAATGGGCTATGTGCCCATATAGTTAGGGGTCCATGATGTTCGGCCCGTTAAAGCCCATGAGAAGCCCTATATAAGAGGTCTTCACCTCTCATTAGGGCACAAGTGATCACACATGATTACCCCCTGATAACACATGGCTGCCGCCGCTGCCGCCATTACTTTTTGTGTCTGTACGTTGGACTCCACTCGTGGTTTCCTAGCAGTCACCTCCACACCCACTTTTCCTTTCTTCCATGCAGATCTGAACCAGAGAAGACGAAGAACAAGGTGTGGTTCTCCTATTCAACACCGTCGAGACATGACCCGGACTGCCGTTTCGGTTAGTGTTTCTTCAGTTGCCATGTGGGAATGAAACAAAATAGGCAGGAAAGACGAAGGAATAAAATCGGTAGTGAGTGGTTGTGGTTGTGGTGGGTGGTGGTCAGTGGCGGTGATGGTGGGTGGTGATATGTGGCGGTAGCGGCGGTGGTGGTTGGTGGCGGTGATGGTAAGTGGTGGTGTGTGGTAGTAGCTTGGTGGTGGGTGGTGGCAACGACGGTGGTAGGTGGTGGCAACAGTGGCGATGGGTGGAGGTAGATGGTGGGTGGGTTACGATAGTGAGTAATGGCGGTGGTTGGTGGAGGCGGCGATGGTGGGTGGTGGTGGGTGGCGACGGTAGTGGTGGGTGATAGTGGCAGGTGGTGGAGATGGCGGTGAGTGGTGACGGTGGTGGGCGGCGTTGGGTGGTGTTGGATGGCAGTGGTGGGGGACCCACCCCACATTGTCCAAACTTGTTCACTCCCGCAAACCATCTCCCACCGGACAGCTTCCTCCAATGGTGGGTGTTGGAAATTTGGGTGAAAATGTTATTTTCGCAAATATAGGAAAATGAGTTTTTCCTAACTTTGGACTAAAATATATATTTGAACTAAGGTTTATTTATATATTTCTTTGTGGGTTTATGTTCTATGTTGTGAAAGTTTCGCAACGAACCAAACCACATCCAAAACGGAGCTAGAATGAATGAGATATCGATGCTCAATGTTTGGTGAATGAAACACTCAATACTAAATACTTTGGAACAAAGTAGGTAAGTGGAACTTGTCCCACATTGGAGGAATGATGATATCATGAGTGATATATAAGTGAGAATACTCCTTCCTTATTGTTTCATGGGAGCACACATTATGGAACTCGCGAAGGGGTCCGCACCCTAACTCGCACACGCACGCACGTGGCGTTTGCGATGAGCGCAATGTGGCACTTTGGCCGCTTGAGTGTTCCAAAACCTGTTGTTTCAGTATGTGTGTTGTGACAGACGAGTCAACTGTAACTCTTAGAAATTAAGACAGAATTAAAAGACATTGAAGACGTTGAATGCACTTTAATTTTCGTTTTTAAATTCTTTAACCAGTTGACTCGAGACTCCACTATAAAAGCAAGGTGTCACTTGCTTTGAGACACACCAATTCACCAACATTCAAAGAATTCTCTCTAATCTCCAACATACTATTCTTCTTCTTCTTCAAGGTACTCTTTGGGTTTTAGAGCTAACTCCGACAGTACTATTGCTCCGGCTGTTGTCCCTGGGAAACAAAACGAGCTCGTAATAGACTTGGAATTTGTTTTAATGGCACTGTGTTCAACACGATTTCTTAGCCACAACATTCATATTCTACCCCTTTCTTGTGTTTTTGATTATTTTTCAGTTGTAATTCGTATTGTATTTTTGCTTTTATTTCTTTTGTAATATTTTTTTTTTTATTTTTAATACTTTATCATTCCACAATAAAAACCAAGTTACATCTGGATAATGGGTAAGCAAGCAACAAGCTGTGCCGCTATCCCTTTTTGAACTTGTTTAAAATTGTTTAATTATATTTTATATACAGACGGTTCCTATAGTTCGAAATTTGTCGTCGTTCGGGGGCGCAGTGGACCGTCCGTTCATTGCCACTGGAGATGCTATTATGGAGTTCTATGTTTTCTAGTTTGCTATTTATTATTCTCCAAGTGGTTTACCGGTTTTTCACTCATTGTGATTCTATTCTTGATTATTAATCAGTAAAGAGTCTAACAAGTTGTTCAATCGTTTTGTGTTGTTCGCGTGACATCCACAATATTAATTCCACAATCACATTATTATTTATTATAAGAGTGGTTCTTTTCGGTTTTCATTGTAAAATACTTGAATCATGGATTTCACCCAGTCACACTTTTATGATGATGCAAATATGACAAGTTACAACCGTAAATACGACTCATGAAATTATTGAACCGTTTCTCATCATAACAAGACATAAAATACACAATCAATCATCTGAATGTCATTGTTTTAAAGTGCATAACGCTGCTGTTTACAGAGTTGGGACTCGTTCGATGTTTCCAGAAATGACGGTTAGCAAGTTGTTTCCAAAGGGGTCGCTCAAGTGTGATGCAAGGTTCTCAACAGGACCCTGTCCGGTGACATACGCTTGGATGAAGAATGCGAACATGGAAAACATAGCTAGTCTACCGTTCTTGATCTCCTTAACCTTCAATAGCGCAAACTGGTCTGGGTCCTTAGCCAGACCCAATGGGTCAAATGGTCCACCAGGGTGCAACTTGTCTTCCAAATCCTGCACATACCACAGTCAAACCGAATCTTAACTGTATTCAAACTGGTCTTAATTGTTATAGATATCAGATTTGGTTGGTTGTAAGTACCAAGCCGTTGATGATTCTGTAGTATTCTGCACCACCAACAAGAACCACCTCGGCAACGACAGCTAGGACCAGATTAATGGGGATGTTCTTCCCAAAGTAGTTCAATGTGTTTCCATCTAGTAGTAGAGCACCGGTCTGCACGTGCCCAAGTGAATTTATTTATAAATATTTATGAATTACAAAGTTTTATATTGTATGTAATTAATTATAACGCGATTCATGTGTCACGAACCTTGAACCACACAGCTTCAGGACCACAGTTTGCACCGTATTTGTTAAAGGCCTCTGGAATAATGCAACCGGCGGCACCCAACATTGCCCATCGTGCATGGATCAGCTCGTAGGCTTGGTATCTGGGTGCAATACATAACCAATTCGTTACAAACTCATCGTTGACGATTGACTCGTTGGTTATCTAATAGATTATAGAATGGAAAAATTAACAAAATATCGCGCCTTAACCAAAATTACAAGCTGCCACATCAACTCCGCTAGCTAAGAGTTCTTAGACGGCTAGGTTTTATCCTACACTTTTTGGCGACGGCTAAGCCTGCGCTTTTAAACGCCGGCAAAGGCTTACGTAATGCTTTTTTTTAGTCAAAACCAACTTATATTAATAAAGGACAAATTACATAAGGATAGCAGGTAGACGGACAACAAACTGCGCCACCATCAAACTTAGAATGTACACATCTATTATTGAAAATTTTAGGACAACTTTGACTATTTTGATAATTTTGCTTGATTGCTTTATTCATCAAACTTAGAATCTACTTCTTCTGCTTTCTCTCACTCAACTATATGCTTACTGAGTTGACTCGTTCAAACTTTAAACGTGTGTACATGCTGGGGCGGATCTAGAGAACGTCTGTTACCCCTCAACTTTTTTGGGTAGTGTATTTTTTATTTTTTTTACTCGTGAAAATTATGTAACGTTACCCCTGAAATTTTGGTCTAGATTCACGAGTTTATAAAAAAGAACTTACTTAGCGAAGTCTTCGGGTTTCTTGCCAAGTCCAAAAGGATCATAACCGTAACTGCATATAAAATAATATTTATTAATTGTATTGTATTGAATAGAACAACGATTCGTATGCCTATAAGATGTGGCTTTAACTTACTCTCCGGCGACTTCACCGTTGAGGTACTCTGGGATCTCCGATCGGTCCAAAAGACCTTCTGGCAAGAAGATTCGCCTCTCAGGACCTGTAAATCCATTGCAGATTGTAATAGAATTCAAATCTATCTATATATATAAAAGAAAACCTATATGATGACGTGGCGTGCAATGGAGGCCTCAACCTTCCCTTGAGAGTGCCACGTGGCATCATAATGGACATTACACTTTGATGTTATATACAACTAGCTGATTACCCCGGGAGGGTCCCGGGATTAAAAAATCTAATTTTACGTGATAACCTATTGCAAATGGCTCAAGTTAACTAACCACAAAATCTCTCAATCATTGCATGTTCATGGTATTCTAATCAGTAATAACTCATATTCCCCACAAAATCTAATTTTACGTGATAACATGAACACTTTGTGTGTTTTTTTCTGTATGAACGAAACCCCACAAAAAATAGTCAATTTTTTCTCCGTTTTTTATATAGCACTATGGTACTCGTTGGAAAGATAATAAAACGCTCGTTAATTTGGTGTAATTTTTTTTTAAAAAATCCCGTATATAAAAGATATAAACGTTTAAAAATTATGGGAGGAAATATGAGAGAGAAAATTTTAAATTGATTTTTAAATTCTTTTTTATTAAAATAACTCAATTTAATTAAAAAAAGAAACAATTCAAAAACACCAAAAACTCTCCATTATGATGCCACGTGGCACTCTCAAGGGAAGGTTGAAGCCTCCATTGCACGCCACGTCATCATATAGGTTTTCTTTTATATATATAGATAGATTTTTAGTATACAATGTTTTATAACGTTTAGAGTAAACAGTTGTGACCTACTTATTTTTATATAAGTTACAATATAAAATTTCTCAAAACCGAGTTGTTAATAGTAATGTACAAGCGACTGAAGGACAAACGTAATTGTCATCAAAGTTGCCTTATCCTTTACTTTTTTATATTTTTTTATAAAGTAAAGTCATTTACCATTTTTATCATTTAATGATATAATATAAGGTGTTACAAAATATGAATCACCGTTGTGACATTTTTTTTGTTTTTATTAACGTTTCTTAAAAAAAATATTGATTAAAATCTAACGGGATCGATTTTTACCTTTACCATGACGAACCGATACGATATCGTCTGAGCATCTGTACTAGCACTGGTATTCGTTTTTATAGCTTTCTTAACGTTCAAATATAAATTTCATTGAAAACTTAGATGTACATGCAAGAGAGTTTTTTGTTTTTGTATCGTAAGCTATATTAAATGAATAATTGTTACTCACCGTACCACTTGGCGAGCTCATCGGTAGCCGGGGTAACGGCAGCTGGCTTAGCCTTGGGTGCCGGCTTCTTCTTTTGGAAAAGGGCGACCGTCTTAAATGTAGCGGGAGTAGAAGGCGAAGGAGCCGCTCTCGAAGCGCTGGAGAAGTTGAGAGGGTTTCCGCGCATTTCAGACACGCCAAGAGAGACTGCTGCCAGGGAAGCCATTCTTCCTTGTGAGGGATAGGATAGGTGTAGTTTGAGAACCTTTTAGATTGGTTGGTTTGATAATAATATTATTTGTTTTGTGTGATATGAATTGAGTAGGAGATCGAGCGAGGTGTTGCTAAATGGGAGTTCTAGTGGATGTGGACATGCCACGTAGGATGGCTGTGATTGGTGAGTATGGGGGATGGAATCTGATGCATCTATCCAAATGGATTACATGGCTGACGTGGCGGATTATGATGGATTGATGTTCGACATGTTATTGTGGTTGAATTTGTGGAAGGAAATGGCGAAGTTGGATAACTTCACATCTCATCATGACCACATATATGTTTTACTTTGAAAAAATCTAACACATTTGTTTCACAGGGTTAAAAAGGTAAATTTATGAGAACCTATTATTTGTTTTTAGAAAATTCAGCATGTCCCTAAAAAAACTAAAGTGATAAATCTAACATTAAAATGATATAAATTTATGTATACGACATTCAATATTGACATAGATTTGTTTTTAGTACGTTGGTTTTGAAAAACTGTGAGGGTATACATTATAAAATAACAAAAGTAACTATAAGGCTGGTGGGTGTGGAGAAATGATGATGGACCGTCACGTAGGCAAATGTGTTAGTGGGGGAGTGGCATCTTCATGACGATGGGCCAAGGGGGTGGTGTACACTATAATGATGTTTTTGGCCAGAAATTATTTAAAAATAATATATGATGAGGTGTCAGCACACGGAGGCACGGCAAGAAAGGCTTGGGCACCTACCTTGGGGATGCCGCAGCCCACACCCACCAGCCTAAATATTTGATATATCTATATAGCTATGTGAGTGTGGTAGTTAAGACACTAAAGTAGTGTGAGATGTCTTTTGGGAAGGTCAATTGTTGCTCGTGGTTGGTTCATGATGAGTGAATCAACTACTCATGTGAGTTGTGAAATTCTCATTTTATAGATTATCGTCTTTTTGGTGGCAGTTATACATGTAAATAGTCAGCAACAAACGACTACTTGTGTGGGAAAAGTAGAGGGTGTTTGGGATTGAGTTTGGAGATGCAAAAGTGCTTATTGGCTTATGACTTTTTGAAAAGGAGTTTTAGAAAAAGTGTTTGGATTAGCTTTTGGGATGAGAAACGTCAAAAAGTCAATAATTTGTTGTTTTTTTAAGTGTTTCGCTTAACTTATTGTGAATATTGATTGTATGGGTGGTATATTTGTAATTTTTTTCCAAAAGTCAAAAGTCAAAAGCCAAAAGCCAGGATTTCTAACTTTTCAAAAGCAGTTTTTCCACCCTTAAAAGTCAAAAGCCAAAAGTCAAAACAGAAAGTGCTTTTGGGTTACACAAACAGTTTATTGACTTATTGGCTTTTTAAAAAAGCCAATAAGTCAATAAGTTGTTTTGAAACTCAATCCCAAACACCCTCGTAGTTCTACAATGTTCTATTTGTGTACACTTTAATTTTTAGAGATATTATCCAAGTCTGTGATATAATTAGCTAACAGATTGGTTGGATATGGATGGTATCTACATTTCGAACACACACTCTTTGTTACGCAGGGCGATAATACCATAAATTGTGATATTGGAGACTTATTAAAAGGCTTGTATTGTCTAATCATTAGCTAGTGACTTATAGTCTGAATTGACACCAACTGATGTATGCGATACTATGTTTAATCTCAAGCACCCATGACCTCTTGGTCTAGTGGTATGGTGTCTCCCCTTACAAATATAAGGTTGTGGGTTCAAATCCTTGCAAATGCAAGGTGAGGTGGAATTAAGGTGTGATAAAATTTGCCGTTCAAAAAAAATGTTAAGTTGGCACTTTGTAAGCGACCTAATAACCAATAATAAATTAGATTTCAATACGCAGAACATTAGATATTGAAAACAGGTTCTTTACAAAAGTATTAATCTAACAATAATAACCATAAAACCGAAAAATGCAAAATTCAACAGTTATTCATCACAAACCTAGGTAGTTAAAGAATCTATCCAATAATCATGTTCCGATTCTCAATTTCTAGTTTCAATTATTGATCCCAAACACTTGCTCCAGCTCCTAATCGCTCAAAAGCTCCAAACTTGACGGCTGGAAGTAGGTTATGATGATTAGAATCGTTAATAGTGTTTATATAATCAAATTGGGCTTCTTGCTGGATTTTAGGGTCCCTTGCGCATCACTAAGGTCCTTTCAAAAGCACTCGAGTGATGTGAGGGACGAATTAGTCGGATTGAGTTTTTCTTAAACTCGCGCGTCTCGAATTCTTTGCTTCTGGTCTTCGCGCGGCACGAAGACCAGAAAAAGCTGGCTTTTGTTTCTTTTTCCAACTCTTTTCCCACGTACAACCATACCCAGTAAATCCCACAAATAGTAATACTAATGAAAATACTAACTAAATGAATAAAAACCAACTTAAAACAATAAGAAAAATAGATATGTTTTGCAACACATCAGGTACAAATCGCTTATTACTACTTTTTATTAATATTAGATCTCAACGTTTGAAATTTGAATAGTTTCCATGTTGATTCTATGAACAACTTGGGGTTTGATTTTGACATTGCGAAGAGTTTCCCTGCTGATTCTATCCAATATGGTTGAGATGTGGGATGGCCACTAACCATGGAGCCGAAGACTTTATACATTAACTGAACACAACTACTTACTAGATCTTAATAGAACCGCTTTGATTTTATTTATTTATTTTCTTGAAACTATTTTTCTTAAACACCTATTTTCTTAAAACTGATACCAAAATTCATTTGCTTTTACTTATTTTCATGTTTCCTTTTATAATCAACAAAACCACTCTCTTATTGTCTTGATGTTGATAACATCTCGGTACTAAAAAGCTCTTGTATCCTTAGACAATCTCGGTATCTTACCACCACTAGATTATGTCAACGATGGGTGTACTTGCCCCAACATGTTGTTTCAAGTGATTGTATCTTATCGTGTTTTATAAATTGGTGTGGGGGAGGGGGGGTAGTGAGGGTGGAGGAAGAGGAGGCAGGATGTGTGTTTAATTAGCCTCGCGTTTTTTTAGTACTTTAACCTTAATTTAGGTTTTACATTTAAAAAAAAAAGAGCGGGGAAACTGGATGCAGGAGTCAAATAGGGATGGCAATCGAACCCGGTGGGTATACTCAGAACCTGGCACATTTAGGATGGGTTTGGTTTTGGGTAATCGGCTATGCATCCAGGTTTGGGATTAGTTTTTATTTTATTGCAGGATTGGGATGTGTTTGGGATTTGTTGATATACTCGTTTACCCGACCAAATTACCTGATAAAATGTAACCATTTACCCGATTATAATATACTTTTGTTTATTTTTTTAAAATTTGTATATATGATATATCAATTATTGTAATTAGTTGACATATTTTCATAGTGACAATGGTAAATGTAATTAATTAATAGTTACCCCGATAGATAGCCGACGAGTTTTGGGTTGGGTATACCCAACGAGTGTTTTTTTTAATTGACAGGTTTACCTGAAACCCTTGGGTATACCTGATAGAAACCCGACGGGTTTGGGACAAGATTATCTAATTGGGTTTAGGGTTTGGATTACCTAAACACGTCCCCAAAACCGACCCATTGTCATCCCTAGAGTCGAACTGGGGATCTCTAGGGTTAGAAAGGGCGTATATTATACCCACAATTTATTTATGTGTTCCCACTATATTTTCTATATAGATTCTCACTAAAAATTTCAAAGAGAGTGGGATCCAGGTGTCACTTCACCTACGTTTCCCCATTTCACTCGACTTCACCCCAAGAAAATAGTTTAATATGTTAACTCTTCCTAACCCTATTTTAATAGTGATTTTTGGTTTTTTTTTTTTTAAAGATAATTTTATCTCTTAACATCTCATTAACATATTAATAGGTAACTCCTTTAACACCCATTAACACAAGGAGAGCGTAATGTGCAATGGCGGTTAACATGTCATGTCACCCTTAACGCCCAGATTTTTGGTACACCCAAATGCCTAACTACATGGTTTTAGCGTTTTTGTGTTAACACATCTAAAAATCCAATGTGGCATGACCGTGATGTAAACTAAGTTGTGAGTGTAGCATTACACGTGTTTTTAGATAATAAGATTTATAAAAATAAGACAAAATTACAGAAAACGTCTTTTATGTTTACCCAAAGTTGCAGGTTTCGTCCTTAATGTTTAAAACGTGCAGGATTCAGCCTTTATCGAGGTTTCTGTTACGTGTTTCATCCCTTAATGAAATTTTGGTTACAGAAAACAACCTTTACCACTAACACCGTTTGTTGATGTTGTTAAGTGCCCCACACATGTCAAGCATGGGAGGGTATTTATGTCAATTCGTATGTCCTATTTAACTATTATTAATTAGATTAATAAAAACCAATAAAAACTCTCACCCCTAAATTCTTCTTCAGAAAACCCTAATACAAACTAGTTTAATAAAGGGAATGGTCCCTTCGAATTAACCAAACATGCACAAAGAAGGAAAATACGATATTCATTTACCCGGTAAACATACACCGAATACAAAAAAGTTAACCATTCAAGATGTACAGACCAAGTTGTTTAAACATGCAACTTGAGAACCATCTCCGGGTGCCAAAAAAAATTATCATTACATAACCGCATAACATAAATAAAACTTAGGTTGCATTGGGTGGTGGAACGGATGACAACAAGCCGGACGGCTGCAGGGAACAGAGGTCCTCTAGAGTTTTGCCTTTTAAGTTCTTGAAACTCTCTATAAAAGGATATGAAGTCTGTTCCCAAACCTTAACCCCGGCCTCATAAGCATCATTCGCAGCCGGATCATAATCTTTAATCTTTTCCACTAGTTGGCCACCTTTGCATCCCTCGTAACCGGCCAAGACCACATCATGCAGCGCTGAGTTCCACAAAAGCGACTCCATATTTCCAAGAGGTTTGAGAAATTCAATTGATTTGAAAAGCTTACCTACTACCATAGGGATGCCTTCCGATACGATATGGTCCCTTTCATCCTCCACTGCCAGGGTAAGCTTCTTCAATTGATCCATGACTTTTTCACCCTCTTCCAACGCCTTGTCATAATTAATTTTCACCTGCTTTCAACTGGCTTTCTTCTTAGCAAACTTTTGAGACTGCTCCCTTAGGGTCAGAGATAGAGCATTTTCTGATTGCTCTTTAAGCTTAAGCTTCTTCAGCAACTCGTCCTTTTCTGCAGCATGCTGAGCGATCAGGTCTTCTGGAGCTTTCTTATGATCCTCTTGCAAAGTGTTAATCTCTTTTTCACGTGTAACCTTGAGTTCACCAAGGTCCCGGATGGCCTCCCCCCCTTTCTTCACACTTGAACGATCACCCCTTCTCAACTTTTGAATCTGATTGTTGGCTTTCTTGAGTTCTTCTCATAGACCATCAATTTTGATACGGTGCCTCATCTCTAACGCCTCTTTCTTATGATAGGACTGAACCAACTCTGAAACTGAGTTTAGTGCCCGAACAATGGAAACGCTAGCACCCTCGGAAGGAAATTTCTCTTTCTGATCTCTCTGGCGTGATAGCTCACCTGGTGGAACAACATGGTGAAGTATTTGGAAACAGACAGATGGCTCCCTAAGAGTATCACCATTCTTCACTTTCCACGAAGGAACGTAGGGGTCATCTACCGCAAAAGACATTTCCTCACTGGGATTATCGGAAGACTCCTTACCATCAACTCGAGACCTCTTCTACGAACCTTCTTCATTAGACGCCGACTGCTCTTGCCTTTGTTCTTTTTGTTTCCTCTTCTTTGATACCACCTTCTTTGGAGAATCAACTTTTGAAACATCAGCATCAGTCTCGTTAAGAGGACGAGAGGTCAACTTCATCCCCTTACCCTTACGGGTCACAAACTGAAGGAGAGACATCTCTGCAAAAAGAAAAACAAGAACACAAATGTATAAGTAATAGATATGGAAACCAAAAGGTGATAATAACAAGAAGACCGTACCCTTATTGCCTTTCTTTATAATAGGCTTTGCCCTCTCATAAGGCAATCTACGGCTCAACCCCACTAATACAAGAATCGTTTCTGGGTAAATCTGAAGAGGAGTAAGGTTAGCAATGAGATTATCATAAAGTTCCCCATCGAAGGTATCGTCCGGTTTCTTCGGATTCATCTGTTCTTTAGATTCTCGCCAATGCATCTTAAAGGGCACTGTGTCGTTTCGGATCCAGAAAAACAGATCCTTCCAATTCTTATGGTCACTATATGTACCGGAAAGTATAAACTCTTTTTTACCCTCCGATTTCGATTTCCCTTCTAACTTCTCAACAATAGTATACCAATTCCCACCGGTGGTTAGTTGAAAGAACTGATGAAGTAGGCCTAAAGTAGGAACTCCACCCAGGGCACGACAAACTACCTCAAAATGATTTATTTTCATAGCTCCTATGGGGTTGAGTTGGCGAATATCTAACCTATACTCTTGAAGGAATTCAAGAAAGAAGACCGAAAAGGGGGAGACAGAGGCTAGAAAAATCAAAGTGCCTAGTATAGAAACCCACACAATCTTTCGAACAGTCCGTTATCCGATCACTCGACTTAGGAACTATAAGTTTACAAACTTCCGTATCAAAATACTTACTACAGAAAGCTGTAAGGGTAGGTTATGAAACCTTAGACATATGAACACACATACCACGTTTACCTACCATACTGAATCAAAGAACGAAAAGCAAGGAACGAACCTGATCAGAAAAGACGGACCGATCCACGCTCTAAAACCGAAGGAGAATAAGAACAAAGTAAACAGTCTTTGGGGACCCCTCTTGCTTTTATAGTAGTTGCAAGAAGACAAAAGGTCATGTCGAACGGCCGCGTCAGATAGTACGAACCGTCAGAAATTGGCGCAATAAGAAAGTGACACGTGGCACCTCGAGCCACAAAAAAGAATAAAGAATTAATTGATTAAGTCCATCGGCCATCACCCTGCCGATGCCCGTGGTCTGGGGGGCTGATGACGGAGGACCCTTTTGGAGCAGACGAACTTGAAAAACCAATTGATCCGGATAGGACGATCAAGGAAACCCGGATGGAGGAAGCCTCCGCCCGGCTGATTACTTTCGAATGAATGAGAAAACCTTATACACAAAGGATAATAAGTAAAACCAAGAGGATAAAAGACAAGTCCATAAGATCGAGAGAAGACGGCTATATCCCAATGGACACAACTGAAAGTACGAATGTGCATACGGAAAGAACAATGGACAATAATAAAAGTCGGCTATGCTCCAAAGGATATAGCCGCAACAAAATATTATAATATAAACCCCATACCCGGATCAACCGAAACAGTGATCAAATCACTGCTCCAGCCGCCTTCATGATGACCTACAAATAATGCAAGGGCATTTAAAACAGCTATAAATACCCGTCTACTCCGGTTGGTGAGGACACAACTGCACACATTAACCCCCTTCGGAAGGGTCTCTGTCTCCGAAGGAAACCTTTCATCTTATCACTTCTTATACCTCAATAGGGAGGTTGTACTCTTAGATTAGATGGGTTGTACCCTCTTTCATTTTTTGTTCTTGTTCAACTTTAATTTGTTTACTTTTAAACCTAATACTTTCACATCTTTTATAATTTAACCCCCAACGTCTTTTCAATTTCAACTTTATACCACATACTTTTCATCTTTTACAAAATTTTCCATTTTACATTTCGTTTTAAATTTTACAAGTTAACAGACCGCAACGTACGTATGTGGTTCATTGTATTTTAATCCTATTTATTCTCGTTTAACAGCCCCGTCACAATACGATAGTCCTAGATCAACTTATTGTTTTTCTCCTCCCATTTTTACGCTACGTCTACTTTTCGTTCACTTCTACTTTTTTTTGTTTTTCTTTTTTTATGCAAACTTTTCCGGTGTCATTAGTTGTAGCTAAGGTGTGGCATTGGTGCCTAAGACCTGTATTTAACAGAAATACATAAAGGGAGAAAGTCGCCGGCGATTATCATCCTTTCTCCCTATTCGGAGCTCCGACGAGTCCTTCCAAGCAAAACACATGCAGCAGCAATAAGTCAGTCAATAACCAGCATGTCCATGTGTTATAGCAGCACCTCCTCATCTTTCTACATTCCCACTTTATTTAAACCCGTTTCCATTTCAACCCGATCCATCAAACCCATTATCCGTACCAACTGCACTCCTTCTGATGACACCAGCGATATCCATCAATTATTAAAAGTATTCATTCTATTTCTTCCTTAATTTTAAATTATATATGCAAATTAATCATTTTTAATTTATCCAATTGTGTTTTCTAGATTCTTCCACATGATTTGCGTGATAATCTTGTGATTGAATCTAAACAACATCAACTGTTGGAGGTAATACTTGCAGATACTTTATATTTGGATTTATTTATTTATTTTTATTGTTGAACACATGATATGTTTTTACATGTATTTGGTAGGTGATATTGGATCTTGGTAGGTTGCCTGAGGCGCGCTATCTCGGTGATTCGGGCCGAAGATATTTAAGAGATACTGAGGTTAATGTTTCTTTCATAAAGTTAGCAGCTTTGCCAAATTTTCGAAATGACAAACTATCAGTTGAAATGCTGAAATTAAGACTGTAAATATACGTGTAAGGGGGTGTTTGGGGTTGCGTTTTGAAATGGATTTTTAGATTATTGCGTTTTGAAAATGCAAATAATCAGTTTTTAGTGTTTGGGGTTTTGTTTTGAAATGAATTTTTAAACTACCAAAACACAGAAGCTGTTTTGAAAAATCAATCCCAAACACCCTCTAAATTACGAGGATTAATGATTTATGCGTTTTAGACTATAGAAAGAAAAGGATTGAATATTGCAAAATTTAGGGAAAATCTTGGTTGACGAATAATTGATGGAATTCGAGGCTGATGTTTGGGCGCTTTATGTCTCGTTTCCCCTTGTCCAACCGGCCAAAGTAAGAGTTTGTCAAGTCTTGGCTCAGCTCCTCGTCATACACCATTTCCGTTTACGTTTTACTGCTGAATAACTCCAGACGGATTAAAAGTTATGCCAGTTTTAAGTTGGACCCTTAGCTAGCCAACTTGCTTCTATCTAGTTAGTTCAAATACAAATCTGCATTTCCGCATGTCAGACTATCGGTTTGTAAGTTACGTTCGTGATGATTGATGAACAGGTTTCAGTGGAAGAGCTAGAATATGCTGAAAATGCCATTGGAGAGATAGGAGGCGATAATAGAGCTGGAATTACGGGCACCCTGCACCGCATATCTGCTGTGAGAAACAGAAAAGGTGTTGTAGTTGGGTTAACTTGCAGAGTTGGCAGGGCGGTTAGGGGTCATATCGACATGGTCCGGGATCTGCTTCAGTTTGGAGAAAGTATCCTCTTTATTGGAAGGTAAATATGCGCAACCGTTTAGTTAGGACCTTCAAAATGAAAATTTAAATGATTAAAATAGATAGGTTGACGCTTACAGGCCTGGTGTAGGGAAGACTACCGTTATGCGAGAAATATCTCGAGTTCTTTCAGACGAGTTACAAAAACGAGTGGTAGGTGTGCTGTTTTCAAGTTTTGTAAACATATACTAATGTCAAAAAATTCATTTTTATAACCATATTGATAATAAAGATAGGTGGTGGTTGATACCAGCAATGAAATAGGAGGGGGCGGGGATATACCACATCCCGCCATTGGCAGCACAAGAAGAATGCAGGTTTCAAAACCGTTTATGCAACACAAAGTCATGATCGAGGCAGTGGAGAATCACATGCCTGAAGTGATTATTATTGATGAAATTAGCACTCGGAATGAAGTTAATGCTTGTAAATCGATTGCTGAGAGAGGAGTCATGCTTATAGGCAGCGCTCATGGCGACCGACTAGAAAATATCATAAAGAATCCTGTTTTGTCCCACTTGGTATATTTCCTTTTAATTTCATGCCTACTTTTACTTTTGAGCCATCTTTTTTTGGGTAACTCCGCAACTGTGAGAACCTGTTATCGAAAACTCATTGGGCCCCACTAATCATCTGCTAATTAGTGGGCGTGTGCCGTCAACGGATGTGTTGATAGTTATTTAAACTTTATACAGGCGGGGGGAGTAGAAACTGTTACTTTAGGGGATGATGAAGCTCGAAAGAGAAATAGCAGGAAAAGCGTTAGTCAGAGGAGTGGTCCTCCTACTTTCCCGTTTATGATTGAAATGAGAGATAGACACTATTGGGTTGTACATAAGGTATTCTCGTTGTGTCTACGCGCACACGATACAAAACATAACTACATATATTTCATTAATTTTTTTATTTTTTTTTATAATTTTTCTTTTTTTCTTCAGACGGAAAGAAGTGTGGATGCATTGCTTCGTGGGGAAAAGCCTCGGGTGGAGGTAAATGACCTTTTAAACTTATGGTTCCATATAAGCATATTCGTGTACTTGTGTTGAGTGACTTTGTATGTTTTGCAGGTTCGGAAGCGGGACAAACAAATGAAAGTTATCATAGAAAAATGGAAAATTGAGAATTAGAGCGAAAGTTGATACATGTAAATCTCACATATCCTGATGGTAAATTTCTAGATATGTTATACAATAGCTAACAATTTTATTCAGTTAGTCAAAATATTGATATAGATTTTGATAATATCCTAAATACAAGGCAACATTTAGACTCAATCGTGTTACAACCGTCATTACATATCCAAATAATAAGCTCACAAAAAGTTTCATGATAGCTTTTGCGTTAATGCTATATTTACAATTTCGCAGAACGTACAGTCGTACAGCATTATTAAATATGTTCAGCGTAATTTACAGGATATTAGGATTGGATTTGCGATGCATTTGTTTAGTTTCCTGCAACGATCGGATGTTTTCACTTGCCATCAGTTGTCCTGTTTCGTTACTTGTGTGTGTGTGTATGCGGGCGGGTGTGCATGCTGAGGTCTGATCTAGACCAGCATCTTCAGTGGCGAGGCTCATAAACACATGACCATCGCATCATTTGGCATGTGAATCACCATGCCCGTTACCTTGCAGGCCCTCCCACGCGCTTCAGAGTTTGAGGTCTTACCGCTGGTGCTAGGACAAACATGGGTCAAAACTACAATAACTCTAGATACACACATAAATATATAGCATCAACAAAAGCTATATTAGCATTAACATAAAACAGAGACAATCTAAGGCGGCGGACTGTGGAGTTAGGACTAAGTTAGTGGTGGTAGCGATGATGCTTGAACGGCAGGTGACAAAGTGAATAAAACTGAATAATATTGAAATTTATATATAACAAAGTAACAAACAAGGTAAGGCATATATGTAAAATGGGACAATCCCTCTTATTTGAAAGCTTATTTGTACAATGTACAACTTAAACAAGAATGTAACATTTTCCTATGGTTTTTTTTTCTCTATTGACCAAAACCCGACTCGGATGCTATTATGTTGTACAAGGAGATATAACAGCAACTGTTTTTTATTCGGGTATTTTGTAAGGCGGTTAATGAATGAGAAGAAAAGAGGTTAAATTAGGTGTATTTCGCTTTAATGTTACATGCTCATGGCTTTTGATGAGCTCTCTTCTTCACCTTCCCCATCAACTTCCTGCATTCATCACAAAAGTCAAACAAGTTGAAAGCTTGGTTTTAAAAAGCGTGAAGCGCACAAAAGCGGAAAGGTCTAAAACTAAGGCACAAAGCACAAAAGCGGTGGGCTTTTCGTACGTGAGGCGCAAGACGATAATATAATTTTTTTATATGTGCTATAAGTTTTTAGCATCATTGACCCAAAATATAGATACAAATAAGGTTTATATATGATTTGACTTAAATGTACAACCTTTTTAGCTACATGTATAACAATTTTAAGCACAAAAACACCCCGTGTACGAAAAGCGCGCGCCTCAGGGGCTTTTTTGGCCAAAAAAGCGTGCTTTTATTGCGCTTTTCGTACAATGCTCGCATAGGGTTAGATAAGGCGCAGAGGCTGGCGCCTAGATGCGGTTCGCGCTTAAGCGCGCTTTTTAAAACACAGGTTGAAAGTCATCCAAAGCACAAATTTAACCTCCTAAATCATTGCATATGAGTATTAACGTTAATAGACGACCCTTCCCAACCCGACTTTATAAATGACCGGTTACAGCTCGAACGTTTTTTTGACCCATGACCCAACCTACCAATCTAGCCACCTCTAGATTAAACAAAAAAAAAAATATGTAAATTTCGTACCGTTTGTTCTCTAGACCCTGCATTTGCAAGATATTTTTCTAATGCACCATCACCTCGAAGTATCTTTCCACCACAACCATACGAATCCACACAGCCAACTGATTCCTCATCGATCACAACGGCATCCACTCGATCGTTCCCTGTCTTCGCATCTGGAATCTAAATTTGAAAAAAGCATGTTTTTAAAAAAACGGGTGAGGTGTGCGCCTCGAGGCGAAACACTAAGAAAACGAATCTGAGGCGCGCCTCATGGGGTTCAGAATGTACATACACCTCTAAGGGCTTTGGCGCTAAGAAATGTGCGCCTCAGGTGGTTTAGGCTGTTTTTTATGTGTGTGTGTGTGTTTTTTTTTTTTTTTTTGACTTTTTGGGTCAATTATTTTATGATGTGTGTTTTTTATGTTTTAGACTTTTATAGGTCAACTATTTTATTTTTTATAAGATACATAATTTTTATATTTATTTTTTGACTGCGCCTCGAGGCTCGTTTCCGTTCTTTTAAACTTTGGAGAAAAGGGATATCATTTAACCTTGTTCAGTTTAAAAGGCGTGTACATAACTAAAACACACACGTATGACATACCTCATACATAGAGTCGGTTAGAAGCGTTTCAAGTATTGCTCTTAACCCTCTAGCACCCGTGTTTTTCACCATTGCTTTTTGAGCAATCAATCTTTGTGCCTTTTCTGAAAAATGTAGTTTGACCTACAGTTGACCATACATGTGCATGATAATGATAATCAGCAAGATGTACATTTCAAACTAATCACATTATATATAGCTCTTACATCATTCATCTTAAATAATTTCTTGTACTGCTTCCCGAGAGCGTTTTTTGGTTCCATTAGGACCTGAACAAGTTGATCCTCGGTTAAAGCAGTCAAACTAACTAGAATCGGAAAGCGTCCTATGAACTCGGGTATGAGTCCATAAGCTATAAGATCACTACTCTCCACCTGAAAATAGAGCGAAAAAGCAGTGAATAATTTGGCTTGTAATATTTATATATTATATTAACAAAAAAAAAAAAAAAAAGTAATTCAATTGGTGCTTACAGATTCAAGTAAAGATGATGTCACTGCAGCATTTGTGGGTGCACCGTTTCTCATATTAGCACGAACTGGTGCTCCAAAACCTATTGATGAGTCCTGTCGTCTGATATAGCCATGAAACGATATTTCATTAAAATTACGAATAAGAAAACTAAATAGTGTAATAACTTCCCCACACAACCTAATTATCAAATCAAGGTTGTAGAAGATGCTAGGCAGGCGGTGGGGTCTAGCCTAGGGCCTAGGTGGAATTAGGCGTTTTGGAATTTTTATACGTATTATACACACACACACATTTAGGTGTTTTTTGAAAATATGTTAAGATATATACACATAATACTTAGAAATACTTATAATATGTGAAGACATATACACATATATACACAGATTCAGGTGTTTTTTGTGGAATTAAAAAAAAACAGTGCCTAGGTCCGCCTAATCCCCAGCCTAGGTCCTTATTCCGATATTGAGTACCGACTAGCGCCTAGACGCCGCCTAGACCGATTTTTACAACACTGTATCAAATAAAGTTAATTTTTTTTTTTTTAAATCACAACACGAAACCACGGATTCACCTCTCGGATATGGTTTTTTCCAAATCGACAAATGCTCCTCCACATATGAAAAGTATGTCTTTTGTATCTATCTGCAAAAGTTGCTCAAGTTATGGATTTTTTAACGAAAAGGGCATATTTTCGTTAAGACATTACCGCTCACACTAGAGACTAATAAAAAGATCTTAAAGGACTATTATATAATAATCACATGGACGAACCTGAATGTTATCGCCTCTAGGATGCTTCCTGGCTCCCTTTTCGGGCACATTTACTATCTGTAGAAATTACGATACTTTTTTATTATAGGAAAAAATATAGTCAGAACTAGATCAAACTTTTCATGTCGACAGCAAACAACTATTATCAACTAAATTTGGTAATTCAAAGAACATCAATTGATTTTGCGAATTAATTGTGAGTTTAACTGCTTACAGTTCCCTCCAGCATCTTAAGTAGAGCTTGCTGAACACCCTCACCAGAGACATCTCTGCTAACGTTTAAGCTCTCAGCCTGTAAAATCATTGAAATGAAAATTTGTCAAATCTTGAAACGAAATGGAATTTTGCGACAGCATATATATAAATGGCAAAAAAAAAACTGCAAATTGGAGAAAAAAAACCTTTTTGGTGATCTTATCAACTTCATCAATGTAAACTATCCCCTGTTGTGCTGCTTGAACATTAAATTCAGCAACCTTCAAAGCAAACATAGACCTTACATCATAAGTGTGTAAAGTTTTCAAGATAAATATAGTCATAAACGTGCTAAATACAAAAAAAAAAAAAAAAAAAAAAAAAATAGATTAATAGTTATAAACATGAAAACATAGAATATCGCATGTATCAACTCAGGCATCCAATACGTCGATAATACTAGGGGTGTACAAAAAGCTCGCAACTCGAATCTCGCTCGAAAAAAACTAGCCAGCTCGGCTCGGCTGGATTGTAAACGAGCTCCAGCTAGGCCTGTCTCGGCTCGTGAGCTGGCTCGAATTATTTTATTTATATGTATTAATTTTATTTTTAAGTGTTTAAATTAAAAAATATGTGAGAGGGGGTTGAAGTGTTAACATTTTAAGTTTAATTAATCAATAAAATATGAAAATTAATAGAAAAAAAAAACATAAAATATACATATAATGCTTTTAATATACCTTCCATTCTTTAAAATATTAGAAAAATAAAAAATATACATGTATATGTGTAATTTTATTTTTCTGGCAATTTATTTTATTTTTTGTTTTTTATTTAATAAATATTTGTAAAAAAAATAATAAAAAAATAGCGAGCTGGCGAGCCAGCTCGACCTAGAAAAACGAGCCGAGCCAAGCTGGCTCGTTTAAGTTCGAGCTCGAGCTCAAGCTTAGCGTGGCTTGGCTTGGCTCGACTCGACTCATGTACAGCCCTAGATACCAAAAGACTAAATCAATTGGGTTGCAAAAGCTATGAGTGTCTCGACTCTGGATCAACAAGAAATCATTCAACAAACACATATATTGTAGTTACCGTAAGTAGCTTGTGCAATATAGATTCAACATCATCACCAACATAACCAGCCTGCATAGTATACCCAAAAAAGAACAACCTTCGGTCACAAGAACACACTGGAATAAGTCAAATAACAACAGATTCCCTTTTTCAGATGATTTGCAAACCTGGGTCAACGTTGTTGCATCAGCGATAACAAAGGGAACATTAACAAAACGAGCTAGGGTTTTTGCAAGTAAAGTCTTCCCTGTTTCACATTGACTCGTTAGTCAACTGTGAAAAATACAAAGACAATTTGGTAGATGTATAAACTATAAGCAATAGGATTCAAATGGAAGGCACAAACAACACTGAAACTAACGCAAGAAGAAAACACCACAATGATCATACCTGAACCGGTTGGGCCCATGAGAAGTACATTGCTTTTTTCTAAATCTACATTGTCGTCATCATCTTCGGTCTTAGATCCTTCCGGATCTGCTCCTGACCTAGTTCATAATAAAGAAGCATAGTTGTTAAAAGCAATCGCCTCTTGCGCCTAGGCCCATTTTTCAGGCGAGGCAATTGCGCTTTAAGTCAAGGCAATTGCGCTTTAATTCGCCAAGTGATGGTTTCGGTGAGATTCCAGGTAGATTCTTGAATTCTTGAGAGTTTCAAGCCAAATTCTCTAAATTATGGCTATATTCCAACTAGATTTCTACTTTTATATTATCTAGGGAAAACTATTTTTTATACACTATACACGAATATTTTATAACTTTTGATGCCAATTAGATAATATTAAATGTTATATAACAGCTTTTGTTTATTTTATTAGAAATATACTATTGTTTTTCAAATACATAATACATATTTACCTTTTTTCTTTGTTCGTTTTTTTTATCTAAGGCCCTCGTTTTTTTGCGCTTTGCGCCTAGGCCCCAGGCGAGGCCTATACGCCTAGCGCCTTTGATAACTATGTAAAGAAGTTCACTTCAGCATACGATATAAAAAAACTGCGGTCTATTTTTTACAAAACACTGCATGCGGCATATAATGAGTAATGACTAATGACTAACCCTTTATTCAAGGAGGCATGATATATCCTCTTGTAATGGTTATATACAGCCACAGAAAGAACCTGTATGAAAAATGGGAAACAAGTTCAAAGGAAAATAACAAACAATGATAAACGCTTTGCTGAAACTTTGATAATAACATCATGCATCTATCTTCTAGATTCACACGCATAATCAATAAGACTTCATTTATGAACACATGTACATTCAGATACATCACACCAAGAAATGATCAAATGCATCAGTATCAACTATCAAGATTAACGCGCAAAAGATCATGAACCCAGCAATATTAACCAACAACATTTATAACTATGCTCAAATGCAGATCAAAAATGGAAAAAAAAAAAAAAAAAACTCAACCTTTTTCGCACCACGTTGACCGATAACAAACTTATCCAACCCTTCACAAATCTCCTTCGGAGTAGGCAGATTCTTTCCGAGATTCGAACCACCCCACCCATACTTCTCTCCAACGCCACCATTCCCATCACCACCACCGTTACCACCTCCATGGCCGCCACCTGCACGTATGACATTGACCCCTGGAGGTCCAGGGGCAGTATGCACAGTAAGACCATTTTTCGCCCAATTCTCCGGTGGTTCACCGCCATACGCTCTCAACGTCTCCCAAAACGAAGCCTTAAGTTTATTCCCATAATCATCCCCATTGTTAATCTCCCTCTTATCCTTCCCATTACTATTCTTAACCCTACCAATCTCCACAAACCTGCCCTGCAAAGGAGCCATCTTATACGGCCGGAAATAATAAGCAGTTTTACAATTGGGACAAAGATTAACCGCCTGGTAACCGCTTCTCATATTCCCATCTGAAACGCCATCAGCCGGTGATTCTGTTTCATTTCCAGCATAAGAAGACGGCGGCATCAGATAATTATTATTCGAAAACACCAGATTCATCTGCTTAGAACACCTAGGACAGTTAGCTTCCGCTCTAATCCTCCGTGTCACCACCGTTGTCTTACCACCACTATCATCCGAACCACCACCACCGTGATCCCATTTCCACCTTGCTTGCACACCACCCACCACCGCCGGAATCATGCCCGGACCTCCAGCTCCAGCATATAACACGCAATTCGCACGCCTTGATGCTGCAAATGCAAAATCTTGAATCTTTTTCCATCTCCACAACCCAGACATCATATCAAGAATCTATATAATCCAAAAGGGTATGCAAAATATTGAATCTTTTTGTAATTCCTTCAAAAGGGTATGCAAAATCTTGAATCTTTTTACAATTTCTTCAAAAGGATATTCAAAATCTTGAATCTTTTTGCAATTTCTTCAATTAGGCATACAGAATCTTGAATCTTGTTGCAAATTCTTCAAATGGGTATGCAAAATTTTCAATCTCTATTCAAAAGGGTATGCAAAATAATGAATCTTTTTGCAATTTCTTCAAAAGGGTATGCAAAATCTTGAATCTTTTTGCAGTTTAATCAAATGGGTATGCAAAATATAGGATCTTTTTGCAATTGAATTAATAAAAACTGGAATTGAATCTAGCTAATCCAGAAATCTATCCAAATTGGGATAACACATGTTTGATGAAGGCATGATTTTATGGGATGAGACAAGAAAGGTGAGATTTTGTAGGGAGAAAAAAGATGAAACTAACCGCAAATTGCTCTCCACTCCCACTGCTCTCTTCTTTCTCTTTGCCATTTTTATACGGCTTAAACTTTTTTTTTTTTTTAAAGATTTGGTGGCATCTTTTTTTTTTTTTAATAATAAATACCTTAGCCCATACTCAATGAAATATAATTTTTAGTTAATGATAATAATGATGTATATAAGAGTAGTTATTTGTATTGTACTGATGAAATATATAAAGATATTAATATTAATATTAGTAGTAGTGTTAATGATAAGAGTGCTACTACAAAGTGTCATATAAATTTTGGGTTGTTATGGAGACAGGAGGCTATTTTGACTAATGATATGGATTTGGTTTGAGCTCAACCTTATGTTTTAATTTTTTATTAAAAGATCAATGTTCGATAACTTATAAGACCTAGTTTTAATTTTACGTGTGTATATCTTGTTTGAGTGAAATCTTTGTATAACTTTGTCATTTACTCAAGACATTTTAAAGTTGTGATTTGAACCTGAAAACAAAAACAACCAAATTGGTATCAAATAATATGTCATGATGATGATTGATTTAAGAGACGTGCATGGTAGAGATGAGCTCGGGATGGGATCGGTATCATATCGGGATAATAACAATCCCGAAACTCCCAAAACCCAATACCGAAATCGATATCGATAATACCAGTTCGGTATTGGTACAAGTACTATTCGTAAATTGGGTTTTAGCTACTTGTATAAATATAACCAATTAGTAATTGGGTTTTTCAGTAATGCAAAATCGTTTACATTTATTATGTTTGTGAATGTCCGTTTATGTTCGTTTGTTAAAACCTAAACGAACAGTTCATGAACGAACATAAACGAACACGAAAATAACAAATTTCTTAATGAAAGAACACGAACACAAAAATGTGTTTGATTATGTGTTCGTGTTTGTGATCGGTTAAAGTTAAATGAACAAATACCAACATGTCTTTGTTCATGTTCGTTCACTTCGTTTACATATTTCAATTTGAAAGTGATCTCGATGGATTCAAAGATGTCTGTAACCTATAATCCATTCATCTTGAACCTCTTTGACAATATTCTTCAAATACTTCATCTAAGTTTATTGTTTTTGAAGGCCAAACCAACATTTATTTAAGAATCAAACTAGAAAATTTAGTGTTATTGTGATATACAAAACAAGACTAGCTTAGTTATTTTGAGGGTAAAATCACTCAATAATACTAAAGTAAGATTTTTATATTCTATTGAAGTCCAGTCAATTTTTTTTTTTTACATAAATAAAAAGCACTCAACTTTTATGATACTATGAAACTCAATACATTTTACATGACAGTCAGTTTTTTTTTTTTTTTTTTTTATTTTACAAATCTCTAAATTTACAAGCTTAATATGGATAATCAACATGGTTTTTTATTTATCCATTTTTTATGGTGAGTAAGATACACCACTGTTTGTTCATAAAAAAAAAAAAAAATCACAGACATATGCTACAACAGTGTAGTTCCTGTTTTGGTTCCTTTTGACCTTTAAACATCTACAACAGCTGTTTCTAATCACAAACTACATAAGGGTGCATCGGCAAACCGAAATCTATGGTATACTATGCCACAACATTGATGACAACATTACATAATCTAAGAATCAAAGAATCGCTGGTACGACTCAACCTGATCTGCAGGGAAGAAGAAGAAGATGATGTAATGTCAACAATAACTCTCCTGTAGCCTTCATTTGTTACCATTTCTTTTTTTGTCATCGTCGTGTTCCTGTGCCTATAAATACACTTGAGAATTCTCGAATCACACTACGATACATCTATATTTACAATTTTGTCATCCACTTCCGCCAGCAACCTCGGCTGCACGCTGCCTCATCATCTCCATTACAGCAGCCCTCCGCCTACTGTCAGCCTGTTGTTGGAGCCTTCTCAAATGTTCCTTCAGATCTCTGTATACATAATCCAAACAAACACATCAATGAATATGATATAAATAATATTTTCAGAGTGTTGTGAGGAACGGGTCAAACCTGCAACGGGGTACATGACATTGAAATTCTTTACATGCCCGGGCATGAAGTTGAAGTAGATACCACATTTTCTTGCAAAGAACACAACCACCAGAAGCGCGTACTTTGCAATTAATCCCGTGTCGGAAAAGTCCCTTCACCTTTCTACAGTTTGGATACTGGCAAACAGGGGACCGACACTGAGATGCATGCACCAGGAGATCAAGCATTTTCCTAAGCTGCAATACCAAAAAACAAAATTTTATGATTATTATCTTGAACCTTCATAGGCAAGGCACATAGTGAAAAGAAAAAAAAAACATTTATAATTAGTATATACCTGTACAACACGTTGTTGGCGAGCTTCTTTATTTTGTGCATCACGCTCAGCAATGGAGGTATGAGGTGTCAACTTATGAGGATGATCAATGCCTCCATCGTTGTGATAGCAGGAAGTGCAGACATCATAGTCTGGACAAACATCACACCGCCAACCTTGTCCTGTTTCAATATCATTATGACATCTGTTGCATGTTGTCACAAATGCAGGTGCAGTTGGATTATGAAGATGATACAACACCATCATTGACGAATGTTTTGCACGACGAAGTGTATCATATTGATAATGATTTCCTTGACAAAGACTAAGAAAAGCCTGACGGGTGTCGAAAAATTCACTTTCAATAATCTCGTCTCTATCTTTGGTATCTACCGGAACATTGTTGATTTCAATCTGCGTAATTTATCAATTTTTGGTCATAAATTGTAATCATAACTAGCATTTAGAATGGAGATCTCGATTTTGAGAAACTTACAGGATAAAGAGTATGTTTCTCCCTATGATTGATAGGATGCCTCTCCCTATCCTCAAGTTGTTGTTCAACTTCATAACAACTGTATTTGCAAGTGTTAAGTTAGAACGGTCGGTTACATTCATCCAAAGTTTAAAATAACTGAAACGTGCCTCGAGGCGTTTTCCGTTGGCCTCATGAGGCTAAGCCCAAGGCTGAACCGAGGCGTAAGCCCGAGGCTCAGTCAAAACATAAATATAAAAATTATGTGTCTATAAAAAAATACTTGACCTAGAAAAGTCTTAAAAAAAAAAAAAAAAAAAAAAAAAACGATCAAAAATGAAATAATTGACCCAAAAAGTCTAAAACACAAAAAAAACACCTCAAAAACACCCTAAACCACCTGAGGCGCACCCGAGGCGCACATTTTCTTAGCGCCTCAGCTCTTAGAGGCGTATGTACCATCTGAACCCATGAGGCGCGCCTCAAACTCGTTTTCTTACAGTTTCGCCTTGAGGCGCGCCTCGAGACGTACGCCTCACCCGTTTTTTTAAACCATGCATTCATCTTATATTTTGGCAAGAATTGGATAAAAACACCATTCCTGAATAAATTGGAAACCCAAAACCAGATAACAAGGTAACATAAAAGACTGCTTACCTATCACAGATCTGAAACTTTTTGCACTGATTGCATACCCAGCGATTTCCAGATACCATAAGATCACAGCAATGGGTGCATGCATGCTGCAAATGAACCATAATGAAGTCTTCCTTCATTGGGGAAATTGAATCACCAATCTGTACCAAATAGATTCCAAAAACAAGAAGAAATAGTGTAAGAAAACGAGTATGGAAACATTAACGAAAGCATGCTAATAGCGTAATAATTAAGAGGGAATATTACAAAAATCTTTTCAGTATTGGAGAGAATTAATTACCATATGCATCAGTAGCAGATCTTTGTCTGCATTATGGTTTCTTCCTTCCTCTTCTTGACGAATCTGACAGATCATATCTTCAGCGGCACCTGGCCAATAGTCTCCATCAAAGTAGGGTAATCGAGCTGCAGTTACCTCAGCTTTACATTCACCAGAAGATACAAAAAAATGATCATAAAGATTAGTAAGACCGACTACAATACTTTCCTTTGAAGCTTTCCTCAACATCGACAGATACCTGATACATGCATTCATGTAAATTCATCAGTAACAGTAGTAGTAATAATAACCAACAACAACAACAATAATAATAATAAATAATGCACATCTGACACCCACTCACCATTCTCTTGGTTTATCAGATTTTGGCGTCTCCTGAATTTCAGGATGACAATACAAGATATAATCTTCACCCTTCAATGGAGGGCAAGCCCATATATAGCAACTTGTGAAACCACGTAATTTGCAATATTCTAGGTAGCCTATCTGTAAGTAGAACGGAAAAAAAAACAGTTGACATAACTTAAATAAATAAAGAAACCAAATGGACTTGAAAATAAGGAAGAAAAAAAAATTACCAGAATTTCATGATATACAAATGTGCGGAGAGCCTCCCCTGTGACAGCCCTAATCTCAGGCCTAAAGTACTTGACTGAATCCAAATAAGAAAGATACACACAGCGATGATTTGGCTGCTCAGACTCTGCTCCAAATTCTTGAACATACATCCCAAAAAGACATACTTCAACTCCTTCAATTTTCTGAAACAACAGAACTACCTAAAACGAGCGACAGTAGTTTAGAGATTGACATAATAATGATTACAGCAAACGAAAGTATTTAGGCTAGAAATATTCCTATATTTAAATACCTTAGACTTGTACCCAAACTCAACAGGGTAATTTTCATCTTGAAAGATCTCAAGAAATCGCGGTTTGACTTCCAATTTCTTGTCCACGGATGATACTACTCTGACAACGAGTGATTCCGCTCCAGGAACCTGATATAGTCACAATTCAAAACACAATAAGAATTTTGATCATATGTATACGAAATTTATCCGAATCAAATTAAAATCAGAAGATTAGCTTTTACCTCGTCATAACTTTTACCCTGGACCCTAGCGCGCTCTAGTCTCTCTTGTTCGAGCTTTCCAAACAACCTGCTCTCGATATGATCACTAAGTATGGTTCTAGGTAAATCTTTTGCTCCGAGTACAGCACTCTGTGGCAGGGGACTTCTCTCTCCTCTTTCAACTTCTTCTACATAACAATTTGGACATGTGTACTCTACTTGTCCACCATCATTTCTTCTATCATTAAATAATGCACATATTTGATGTTGCCATGCTTCACACTTGTCACATTGAACCCACTGCAGAAAAACCACAAGGATTAAATAGTCGTTTGAACGATCAAGCCAAACTAAGAATAATACAGCATACCCATTCTTCAGTTTCCTCGTCATTTTTCTTTTTCTCTAATCTAGCTTTCGGTATATTAGTTCCACCAACGTTAATAGCGCCTCCACGGGCGTCATGGTAGCAAAGGATACAGAAGTAGTGACGAGTATCACCAGCCCCAACAGTGTAGAACATTGCATTTCTTTTAATACGAGCACCACAAGGTGTACAATATGTACGTGGTGGTTCAAACGTAAGCTTTTCAACTGCACATAGTTGACAAGAATTCTCATTCATCGAGTTTTCCAGAGCCTGTACAAGAGATAAAAAGAAGATATTAAACGAGAATAAATATGATATAAGATTAATGACACAAGGATATTGTTGTAAGCTCACCTGGCCGACCCACTGCCTGAGACTAGAGATATGCTCCCGCACCTGCTTTGGTGTAAATAACTCTATCATTGATACTCCCCTTATATTTGCTTTCCCGGATTTGGTTCCAGAAGACGCTTCAGCCGGAAGGGCTGCCTTTTCCGGTTTAGGCTGGACCTGGGCTACCTCTATCTCAGTCTTAACAAGCTCCTGTTTAGGAGTTTGACTTTCAGTAGCTACTGACTGTGATGGCTCCATTGTTGATGGGTTTGTTGTTGTTTGTTTGATCCAGGAATTTTATTTTTTTCAGGGGGTTCCTTTTTTTTATGCTCCAATTCTATAAAAAAAAGTCGGGTCGGGTCGGTTTGACGGTGCGGGTAAAGTTCATCACATAATAAAAATACAATAGAATATATATTATGTAAGCAAGTTGGTGGTTACCTCGCTAAAACGGTTTTCAAGCTCTCTATTTTCACGGGTTTACTTGTTGAAGATGATTCAAGGTAAGGTTTGATGGTGATAGAAACTTCAAATATTTGTTTGCATAGTACCTAGATACCAAATTAAAGTAGCCAAACACAAAAAGTCATGTCAACAAGAACATGGTTAATTGATAACTCAAGTGTTATGAATCAGATTGATTAAGGGTATTTTAAACAAGTCAGTCAACTAAAGGCTTTACATTAATTAATCTGTAGTAGTTTATTTACATTATAGGTAAAGTTAGCATGCAGCAGGAACATAATAAGCAACTAAAAAAAAACTAAACATAATAATAATAATAATAATAATAATAATAATAATAATAATAATAATAATAATAATCTAAAACAGCTTCTTCAAACCATTTCCTAATTACCATGATCCAAATGCTCAAACACAACAACTGAACAAGAACATGAATAGATTATTAATTGATAAATCAAAAAAGAAGAAAATAAGTTAACTAATAATAAGAAGTAAAGAAGAAGAAGAAGAGGCATTGAGATTTGTGACTACTACCTTGTTGATGAGTTTTTAGGGTTTGTCATTGGAATCAGAACGTCTCGGCCGGCCGTTGTCATCCGGACCTCCCTACACATGAGTGATACACCTTTTGTAGCCGGTTAATTTTTATGCATGTATGTATGTATGTATGTATGTATGTGTATAAACAGTAGTAGATATAAGGGGGTGAAGGTGGTGTAAGTGGCTCCTGCCTATGGACCTATGATAGTTAGATGATTGGAAAGATACTGTGTCTACACTGAACGGGAGTTCTCCTTTTATAGCAGGACAATTCTTAATTGTTAAGAAAAGCCTAGTAAGTATTCTCGTACCAAAAAAAAAAAAGTAAGTGCCTTTCAAAAAAAAAAAAAAAAAAAGTAAGTATTCTCGTACCAAAGGTGAAGAGGGCGTGAGCCCATGCTAAAACCCGACTATCAACCTGCCCAAAAGCACGGCAATGAAATAATTGGTAAAACTTGTCGCTCTTAATAATCAAACCCATGACCTTTCAGCCATGGGTTCTATCATTGAGCCTCCATACCACTCCACCATAAGGTGGTTGGTGTTAATAATAAATATTAATAATAGTACATTGTTATTAATAATAACTAGATTGTTGCCGTACGCCGCGCGTTGCGGCGGCGTCAACTTTGTTGTCTATAGTTGACGACACATTATGCGATACGTTAATCATGTGAAAACACGTGTTTTGACGTATCTATTATAAAACATTGCAGTTAAAAAAGAAATGGAATCGAACCATGGTTGGTCTGTTTAGTGAGGGGGGGGGGGGGTTCCAACTAACACTACCATATCTTTACCTTTGCATCAAAACTCAACAGCGCCAAAACGTACGATAACTCGAATTTATACCATCGAATGAAAACGTATTATATTTGGCCTGACGCGTTTCCTAACACAATTTACATCAAAACATAGACCAACATAAAAGGTATTATACCTGACCAGACCCGTTTTCGAAAAAAATTATGTTGAAATATGAATATATCCCACTCGTGTCACATGATTTAATAATCTACAATGTATTACAATTAACTAATTAAGTTATCAGTCAATCGTTTATACCTCTCCCAACCCTCCGCTTCTGTGATTGACGATATTTGACCAATTTCCTTTTTGTTGACTTCGCCGACGATTCGGGTAGTATAGTCGGCTGGTGTTTACTGATGAAATGTAGATTAACAGAAAACGTACATTAAAATAAGCATGAAAACTATATTTGACTTGACTCATTACCGACAAAAATTTAGGTAGAAATGTAAACCAACCTAAATTTGTGCTCAAGTGTATTTAGAAATTAGCACATAAACTAATAGCGTTTTTTATCGTTTTCATCGAAATCTAGTAATGGTCTTTGACCAAAGGTCATAATAGTTAAAAAAAACTCATATTCAAACCACACTCTATAAACGATGTATCTATCCACATATCAAATTATATATATATATATATATATATATATATATATAATTACTTATTAACGCTGTAAAGAAAATCAATCGCTACAAACAGTCTTCTCCATATATCATATATAAATTAAACACTTCTTTTTTAATCTTATACACCAAAGCAACAAATAAATAAATAATAAGGCTTAATAATAAGTATCAATCCACCAAACTCACTACACAATGACCTAAGACCATCACAGCAAGTCATGCTATCCACCCTTCACGGGCTTCACCACATCTTTTACTTTAGCCACTCACACGTGAACTTTTCACCCAATCATAGTTAACCCATCAACCATTTGATGGTTTTTTTAAAACCAATCCATGTAAAAAGCAAATACCAGACACCCATTTTATTTCATATATTAAAAACACACCTTCCATAGGTATAGAGAGAGAGAGAGAGAGAGAGAGAGTTGGATGAGAGAGCGAGAGAGAGAGAGAGAGTTGCGGAGAGAAAGCTGAACACCGTCGTAGCACCCTCAACCATTACCACCACCGCCCGCCTCAACAATCTTTGTCGCCATTTCCGCAGGAACTGTGGTGGCGGGGGACTCGCTAAAACACTCGCTAATCCGGCGAAATCAAGCCGTGTCGAAGGTTAGATTGTCTCATCTAGTGTCAGCTACGGGCTAAATCTGAGAGCACTTTGGTGCAGCGACGATTGTTGGCTTCAGTGAAGTTGTTGTTGGGTTCCGAGATGTCAGAATCGACAGAAGCCCTGGATTTGTACCAACGAATGGCATTTTGTAATTTGGATGAAGAGTAGTGTTGTAATTTCAGTATGAAGGGCGTTTTTGTAATTTTAGTCAGTTCCACCGACCATGGTTTTTAAGGTTATATACAATATGTATAATAGAACAGGCCTGGTAGAAGGGTGGGGGTTTGTCGGTAGGAGAGGGAGCAGGATGAAGGAGAAGGTAGAATGAGAACCAGAAGAGGATAGCAGAGGAAATAAGTTTTAATCAAAAGGGGTGGGAAATGGTGTGGGGGAAACATAAAAAGGTGGAAGAATACTGTTCCATCGACAGTTACTAATTAATATGTATACTAATCTATATCTATACTATATATAAAGCATCTAAGAGTGATGACGGTAAAATTTAAGTAAATACAAGTGTTTATGCTCATGGTACAATAGTAAGTAAGGTTAGTTTAGCGGCAAAATTGTCTTTCAACTTCAATATTAAAGTGATTATCAATATAGAAGGTTTGTTTTGTAAGTTTTCTAATAATCTAGGAGTAAATATGAAAGTGTAAATTAAAGCTATTAATTATGTAAAAAAATAATCAAACATTTTTCTTTTATAAACTAAAATATAATAAACTAAAATAAATCAAATAGTTTATTTTCTGAAGTACAAATATAAACCTTTTTATTTTGTTTGATGACAAAACATGCATATATATATATATATATATATATATATATATATATTAATATATATAAAAGAATTGAACATTGCTGACGTGGCGTGCAATGGTGCCTTCAATCTCTCCATGAAACTGCCACGTGGCATCATAATTGAAAGATTTTAGTGTTTTTGAATTATTTCTTTTTTTAATTAAAAAAAATAAACATAAAACCTTAAATTTATCTCTCTATCTCTCAATTCTCAATTACTAAAATTAAATTAAGTTATTTTAGGAAAAAAAATTTAAAAACAAATTTAATTTTTTCTCTCTTATGTTTCCTTCTATAATTTTTAAACGTTAATATTTTTTATATTCGAGATTTTTTAAATAAAAAAATTATACCAAATTAACGAGCGTTTTATTATCTTTCCAACGAGTACCATAGTGCTATATAAAAAACGGAGAAAAAAACGACCATTTTTTCAGGTTATTCATTAATCATGTTTTTTCTTTTAAACCAGGTTCTTATCTACGATGTTGAAATTCAGTCCAATCGCCATGCTATCATTGGAATTTTACTCTTCTAAAGATGGATAGGTGTACTTCATCAAGAGAAGTTAGGAGAAAGAATATCGCAACACTGCAACACATGGTGTCACCTTATAGCAATGTTATTTTTTTATTTATTTAATTACAAGACTAATAATTATTACTATTAGTATTAGTATTAAAATAGTTATATTTTTTGACCCCGGGACACTCCCGGGATAAAAAGCTAGTATATATATATAGCATAAGTATCCCTAGAAAACTCCTCTTATTTGGTAAACCATGAAAACCCAACATGTGGATAGGAACATGCCACATCATCAACTTCCAAAACCAATTTAATAATAATAGAAGGGCAATATTGTCATTTACTACATGGCATCTTTTTACAAAATCTGGATGAAAGTACTTTTGGAAGGATTTTGTACTATACCCCATGCCTTTAGCACTTCTCCCCATGTTTGTACCATCTCACTTTCTTTACCAACCCACCTAACATCATTCCCCATGATATGATAGCTTAAAACCCACCCATCTTCATCCTTTTACCATTTTTTCATTTCCCTCCATGGATTTCCATCTTCAAGATCCACCTTCAAACATGGTTCCTCCATTTTCTTCTCCTCCACGTGCTGTGATTCGCAACAACTTTGCAGGGGATGTCGTCGTTGCAGGTTTGTAGATGAAAACAAGTCATTCGTATTTTTTTTTCCGTAAATTTTCCATTTTTTCTTACACTTTTGTGTTGTTACTGATTTGTGAATGTATGTTTCCATATCCAGCCCTCGGTAGAGGACAACCTTTGTCTGTGGAAAGAAACACAACTTCAAGTGATGAAGTAGAAGGTGTTTTTGCAAAGAAAAAGTTTTGTATGTTTGCAGCTCATCAGTTATTCATGTGTTTTTTATGGTATCTTCGGTACAGTCACTTTCAAAGAAACAGTCACTTACTGATTTTTAAACGTCACTGTTTTGTATTTTTGCAAAGAAACACTTTTGTATTTTTGCAGCTCATCAGTTATTTATGTGTTTTTTATGGTATATTCGGTACAGTCACTTGCAAAGAAACAGTTATTCATGTGTTTTTATGGTATAATTAAGTGTGTGTTTTTCTTTTTTGTGTATTTATGTCATATGTCTGTTGTTTTGGGTGTTTTTTTGTATATTTATGTTTCGTGAACAATTAGTGACAACGTTAAGTCTGTGTTTTTTATGGTATATGTCTTTTTTCTCTGATTGTGTTCTATGGAGAACTTCTATGATTGTGTTTTATGGTATACGTTTCTTTGCAAAAACAGATAGCCACGTTTTTTTAAGTTTTTTAGCATAAAAGTCAGTAGTTTGTATTATGAAATACGTTTTTTATGTTATTATTACAGAATGATGTTTCTTGTGTGTAAGATATGTTAACACATGTTAACACTTTTTAATATATCAAACTTTGGTGTTTTGAGCCACAGTGAACATCCTTAGATAACACATGTTAATACTTTTAATATCTATATATGATTTCTTGTTTTTTAGTACCAAAGTTTTTTACTAAAATTCAACAAAGTTTTTTATACGTCAACTTTATTAACAAGTGTTAACAAACTTTCAACAAAGTTTTATATGAGAGATTTACTAAAGCTGTTAACATATCTTAACAAAGTGTTAACAGAGGGTCGTAGGACAGATTTATTAAGACTGTTAACATGTGTTAACATGTAACACATGTTAACAGTCTTATTAACAAGTGTTAACATATATTACCAAGTTGTGTTAATAGAGTTTTAACAAAGTTTTCATAGGATAGGTTTACTATAACTGTCCTATGTGTAAACACGTTATCACATCTTAACAGGTTTAATCTAATAAGCTGTTCCCTTTTTTTAAATTAGGCGTGTAAGATATGTTAACACATGTTAACACTTTTTTATATATCAAACTTTGGTGTTCTGAGCCACAGTGAACATCATTAGATAACACATGTTAATACTTTTAATATCTATATATGATTTCTTGTTTTTTAGTACCAAAGTTTTTTACTAAAATTCAACAAAGTTTTTTATACGTCAACTTATTAACAAGTGTTAACAAACTTCCAACAAAGTTTTATATGAGAGATTTACTAAAACTGTTAACATATCTTAACAAAGTGTTAACAGAGGGTCGTAGGACAGATTTACTAAGACTATTAACATGTGTTAACATGTAACACATGTTAACAGTCTTAGTAAATCTGCTAAGGCTTTTGTTTGCCTTCGGATTATGTTAACACATGTTAAAATTTGTTTGTTCAGCTGTTAATGAAGACCCTCCCCCCCACTTCCTGATTGAAACGCCCAACGGAACCAGGTTTTGGATTCCAAACGTTGTGCAGAAATACATACCTACCGTTGGTCAGTCATTTGATAGCTTTGACGCAGCTTTGGTAATGTACAAAGATTATGCTGACCAGGCCGGTTTCTCAGTTAAAAAAGGCCAGACTAAGGTGTGGAAGGGAATCGCCACACACAAATACTTCCGGTGTAACAAAGCTGGGACACCGCAGAAGGGTAGGATAATTGACACACTATCTGAGCAAGCAATGCTTCACAGGAATACAACTTTCATTCAGTGTGATTGTAAAGCTCATATGTTAGTGACATTCTGTACTAAAACTGAAAAATCCGTGGTTCACACATTCAATGACGTGCACAATCATGAGTTAGTTGACAATGTGAATCGTGACCTGACAAGGATTTCAAGGAAGCTTACATTTGCTACTAAACAGTTTATTCACCAAATGAGTTTGAATCGAATTGGGCCTGTCAGGGCGCACAGGTGTCTTGTAGCCATGAAGGGGGGCCACCACAATGTCAACGGTACGCCTGTCGACTTCAAAAACTTTAGTAAAAATTTGAGGATTTTCATAGGCGACCGTGATGCACAGTTACTTCTTGATCGTTTGCGCGATCGTTTTGCCAACTTGCCTGAATTCTTTTTCGACTTCACCGTTTCTGATGGCCAATTGCGATCCGTAATATGGGTTGACGAGATTTCGAAACTGAATTATAAAGCTTTTGGTGATGTAGTTGCCTTTGATGCCACATACCATACCAACAGGTAACATGTGTTACTAACCACACATCAGATTAACAAATGCATATGCGCATATTCAAAGCATTTTTTATATACTGACTATATTTGGGTATATTGAATATGTAGGTACAATCTGATTTTTGTGCCATTCACTGGGGTTGACCATAACAAGCAATGCGTCACTTTTGGTGCCGGTTTGCTATTCAATGAAACCGTTGAGTCATACAAATGGTTGCTTCAGGGATTTCTTAAAGCACACAATAGACAACCAAGCTTAGTATTGACTGACCAGGATCCAGCCATGAGGCAAGCCATCCTGCAAGTGTTCCCTGATTCACGTCATAGGTTATGTATGTGGCATATTATGAAGAAGTTGCCATCAAAGGTGCGTACATACTGTCTACTGTTAACACATGTTAATAAGTTGTTCTAGGATATATGTCTTGTACTTAACACATGTTACTGAAATCGTTCTCAAATGTGATGCCCCTACAGATATCAGCTGACAAACTACAAAACACAAAGCTAAGGGCTTGCATACATCGCCTTGTGTGGAGTGTGTACATTAAGCCATCAACATTTGAGAGTCGCTGGCAAGAATTGTTGGTAACCTTTGGTCTTGAAGACCATGAATGGTTGAGTGAGATGTATGAGATAAGGGAAAGATGGGTTTCGGCATATTTCCGAGACATCCCAATGTGTTGTCTAATGAAAACAACTTCTCGATGCGAGAGCTCTAATGCTGCCTTTAAAGTTAATTCCACTAGTGCCAATACCCTTGTCCAATTTATGCTTTGTTATGAAGCAATTATTGACAGCCAACGTTATCGGCAAAGACTTTCTGAGTACAAAACGTCTTCAACTGTGTTTCGTGGAGCCACTGATTTGGCAATTGAGAAGCACGCTTTCATGTTATACTCTCATGCTGTTTTTATGGAAGTTCGGAAGGAAATCATGAAGGGAATGTTATGCTGCTACGTCTCAAATGAAAAACAAGAGGATGGCTTTTCTGTATTTAATGTGACCCACCTGGACCGTAGACGCGACGTCACAGACATCTACCAGGTTTGATACGCCTTTAAATATTCTCTACATCAGGTTAACACATGTTAACACCAGTTCTTTGTGTTATGTTCTTCTTTTTAACATGTGTTATCTTACATTCACAAACAATCAGACGGGTACACAGAAACTATAACATGTTCGTTTGTGCTTATACCCGCAGGTTAAGTTTAACGGAACTGATAACACCGCTGTTTGCTCGTGCATGGGTTTCATACGAATTGGGTATCTATGTCGCCATGTTTTTTGTGTCTATCGTATGAAGAACGTTGACAGTATTCCGGATCATTACATCATGGACCGTTGGCGCAGCGACGTATTGCCCAAAAGGGTATTTGACATTGCTGTACGGTATGGTGTAGACACAAATCCTGAATCCATCCTCAGGAATGAGGTGCTTGAGTTGGTTAGTGAGTGTGTGGATGTTGTGCGTACCAACACAGAGTCTCTATCTACATTGGTGGAAAAATTAAAGGAACTCAAGCTTGAATTGTTATCAAAAGGGGCCATAATTCACAGCGAGAAGGAAACAAATGAGTCTGAGATGGTGGAGTTGTTTGGTCAAGAGATGGATTGCGAAGTTGTGGTAAACAACCCTGATGTTGCTCGCAATAAGGGATGTGGGAAAAATCGTCGTATCACGGGCCCGGGTGAAAAAGCGAAAGAAAAGCCAAACAAGGTACCACGCCTATGTCGCACTTGCAACAAGTATGTCCTTGGTCATGATTCTCGTAACTGTGAGAAGGTTTCGCAGCAAGCTAATCAGAACCTCCCGTCCGGAGGTTCCGCGTAGGGGCATTCACATCAGCTATGAATGTGCACTAAACCGTTTTGCTTTATCTTCTTTTTTTGGGCCGTGTTATGTATAGGTAACAGTTTATGTTCGTACCCCTACTTTGTTACGTACATAACACGTGCCAACTATATTTCTTGCGGTTACTTAGTGCGTATGATGTTTTTAAAAAACTTTGTTATGTATAACTTAAACTATGCGACGCCCATGGCGTCCCTTTTGGAAATCTACTATATATGTGGGTTTACGTAAGCTGCGTTGTTTATTTTTCGTAACAATTGTTGGTAACACGTGGCTGACACGTGTTAGTCTACCAGTGGGCAACATACAATTATTGTGGTTGCCATCTTATTTTTCCATAGAGTAGAAATTGCAAAACAGTAAAACAACAAATGGCTTTCCTTTCTTAACAAGTGTTAACAAAGTTTTTACAAAGTTGTGCAGGAAAGATTTACTAAAAATGTTAATGTCTCTTAACAAAGTTCTTATACCTATATACATAGTAACAAGTGTTAACAAAGTTTGCAGGAGCAACAGTCAACATCATTAGATAACACATGTTAATACTTTTAATATCTATATATGATTTCTTGTTTTTTAGTACCAAAGTTTTTTTCTAAAATTCAACAAAGTTTTATATGAGAGATTTACTAAAACTGTTAACATATCTTAACAAAGTGTTAACAGAGGGTCGTAGGACAGTTTTACCAAGACTGTTAACATGTGTTAACATGTAACACATGTTAACAGTCTTAGTAAATCTGCTAAGGCATTTGTTTGCCCTCGGATTAATACTTTCTTAAAGCACACTTTTTTATATATCAAACTTTGGTGTTTTGAGCCACAGTCAACATCATTAGATAACACATGTTAATACTTTTAATATCTATATATGAGAAGTACAAAAATTGTTATCACGTGTTATCATATTAACAGATGTTAATATGATAGGTAAATCTGCTGAGGTTTTCTATTTTTTGTCAATAACGCTGATAAGATTTGTTAAGGTGGTTGACATTTTATCCATAGACTAGAGGAATAACGCTGAAAAGATTTGTTAATAATGTGTTAACACGTGTTAATAATGTGTTAACACGTGTTGGCAAAGTGTTTATTAGAACTGATGATATGTGAACCATGATATGTTAACACATGTTAACGCTCATAACTATATGATCAGTGGAGCCATAGTCAACAGTTAAGAGATAACACATGTTAACACGGGCAATATATGAACAATGATATTATCATGTTTTAGGCCTTTTCAGGCTAGCCAACATGGTCAACGTGGTTGACATCATTTTCATATAATAGAAAATGGAAAACGGTAAAACAACAAAATTTCAATTATACAACATACAATTATGGCCTAAGATATGGTAGCTTCCAAATTTTTTCGACGGTTCTCATTTGCGACCTAGGGCTGCGATCACCTTCCCAATTGTCGTGCCTACCAGAGGACATAATGTATATGGACCGAGTGTAGGTACAACTATACGAAGCTTCCTGCCTGGGTTTGTTCCGGTACCACATAATGTGGACCGGGTTTAACAAGTATGTTACGGCGACGGAGTCGCCAAGCATCCTCCTTACTCACACATCGACTCCCCTCATTGACTCACCCTTTATATATGTAACAAAGAAGGGGAAGAGAGATGATGATGTCTATGTGTACTTTCTATCACCTTTATATAATACTCTTCTCTACTTTTTCTACTTTTGTATTATGCACATCAATCACCTTTTGTCACCTTTTTGTCCCCTTTTTCTTTAGACTACTCCTACTTCTGTACTATTGTACTTCTCCATCACCTTTTTGTCACCTTTTTCTTTAGACTACTATACCTTTTGTACTATTATACTTTCCATCACCTTTTTTCCTTTTGTACTATTGTACTTTCCATTACCTTTTTGAATTTTACTACCATACCTCATCGTTTTATACTTTTTTATTCCCAATTGTCTTTGACACACTTTCAATTATAATAATAATAAAACTAGTAGGTATTAGGACTTTGCTCTACCTACTAGTTTTTTCTACTTTTCCATTAAAACAAAATATTACTACTGACAAGTTAGTTTTTTACACTAGTGCCTACTAGTAACTACCATACCACGTGGCCTAGAAGCCACCAAAAAATTACAAGTTTAGGATGGCAACGATGTCAACAAAATAATACAAGTTTAATAGACCATAACTTTTTCAAATAAAACAAGTTTGTTTTAGCTAGCAACCATGGAACCTGTTGCCACAAAAAAAAGGCTTCAACTTCTTGGCTCTCAACGTAGGCAAGCACGTTCAACCTGCTCCCTCAAAAGGTTCACCGGAGACCGAAGGATATGTGCTGCATACTTCTTACGCAGCCTTCGCACCTCACCCAATTTCTTGGAGCCATTCGTACTGAACCCTGTCTCAAATCGTTCACCCTTCCCCATAAACTTCTCCATGTGGCGCATCAAAAACACACCGCAATCATCAACGTTGTTACGGGTAGCCCACTCAACTTTCTCCCTTTGCACCCGTAGCCCACTCATTATCTCCGCCCTTGGATGTTTTACCTCATACAGATACCTAACCAGCATGTCCTTCTGGTCAAATAGAAAAAAAAACAGATTAACAAGTGTTAACCAGATCCCACCTTAAATCAGGAACAAGAATATAACATGTGTTATTAACCAACTTACGATTTTGTAGGGGGTGTTTTTCTCAAAATACTTCTTGCTGTCGACTATTGGTACACCAAATCTTTCTCCAACGTTGTCAATGACGCATATCGATGGATACTTAAGTTCAAACACCACCATATAGTAGTGGTTGAACTCCAAGACTGGAAAGATGATCATGTCGATCTTTTGTAAATCATACAACTTATCATTCCAGTAAACCGCCGCTCTCATGCTAGCCCGGAACTTCTCCATTCGTTTCTCCTCACTCGTCCCCCTATCGTTCAGCATCCATTCAAACTATACACAAAAAACCAAACATGAACAATACCCTTTATAATAGTAGGGAATTCATTTTACTTCAGATATAATATAAAGTACTTACGACAGCTTTAGTCCCAACAAACAACCGTGCCCTCGCCCCATCTGACTTGTACTTTTCTTCAAAGTTTAAGACGTCTACCCAGCAGTCAACTATCACATCTAGTACTTGGCTTCCAGCAGCTAGATTTTTGAACATATGACGTGTAGCTTCCAAATTATAAACTGTCCGATACAGCACCTCCCTGTATTTTAACATGTGTTAGATTGGATTATTGTTAACAGCTGTTATAATTCAGTAAACTTACGCATCTCTAGGGTCTGTTGTGGAAGGCTTATCTTGGCTTGCGTCATGCAATGACGAACCTGTTTCCCTCCTGTAAGACATTGTATGTCAAACGGATATTAACATGTGTAAACTGAAACTCAACAAAACAAAATAAACACAGACTCGTCGTGTCTTACAATAAACTGGATGCTAAACTCATTTTTTCGGATATATAGTTCCACACTTGTTCATCTTCTTTTGAAACTGGAGTTTGTAGATCCACGCCTCTTAAAAAGAATGGCGACCTATTAACCTTCGCTACCAGTTTTTCCCGGTGTGGGTTTCTTCGGGCCGCATCAAGCCGTGCAGCCACGTTTTGAAGAGCCGTGTTATTCCCACCCTGGAATGACATCTCAATGGGGGGTCCTACCTTGTACAGACTAGTTGCCCCGTCGTATGAGCTGACCGACTCAACCTCCATGATGTTGTCCGGGTCAATAACCAAAGCCAATGCACTGCACTCAGGAGTAGCCTCAACTGTTCAAACACAGGTTAACACATGTTACTGCGTGTGTAGGTAGTGTTGTGGAACAAAAAAAATTGATTCATTTGAACACACACCCGCACTTTTGTTGCTGTCATTGTTAACATCCTGCACACTTTGAGGCATGAATGGTGTCTTAGGGTCCTCCACTTTGCTGCAAGGTTCTGGGATTTTTTTAACGGCCACCTCATTAACACATGTAGCGTCAAAAACTGTTAATAAACAAATGTAATAACACTTGTTAATATCCTTTAAATCATTTTGTTTAAACATTAACTTCCTTTGATAATAACTGAAGCACTAGAACCCTTACCCGCTGATTCTTCTTTAACCGTCGAAGTAGTCGCCGCCTTTACATCCTCCTCTACCTTATCACATGGAGCCTCAAAAACTGTTCATAAACAAATTTAATAACACTTGTTAATATCTTTTAAATCATTTTGTTTAAACATTAAGAACTTCCTATGATGGATACTTAAAGCACCAGAACCCTTACCCGCTGATTCTTCATTAACTGTCGAAGTACTCGCCGCCTTTACATCCTCCTTTACGTCATCAGTAGCCACCGACATGTTCACATCATCATCCACCTGTGTCAAACCAACACTCCAGGATGGACCATCATAAACAAAATCATCAGATTTACCCGCTGTTTTATCTTGCATTACTATGTCCTCCACTGTCTGTTCATGATGCATGCTTGCATCTTCAGATCCATCTTTAGTGTTTTGGTTCGCGTCACGCTTTTCCGCTGACTTCAACTCGTTACGTTGATCATCATTTGCATGCTGCTCGCCATGTGTCTGACCCGAGATACCGTCATCAGCTGCAGATAATACAAATTTGAACAAAACAGATAACATGTGTTAGGTTCATCATTTGTATTTGTGGCTACACTAAACAACTCTTTTTAAAACACTATATTTTACACACTTACGTTTACCAACGGCATCATTTATATCGCTACCGCTTGGCTGCTTTGCGTCTTCCATTTCTGCCGCCACCTTAACTGCGACAATTTTCTCTGTTCTTTCACCAAATGTTTGCGCGAGTGCAGCAATTATTCCAGGCACCGGTGTACTATCCATCCCAAAACTTTCATCTTTACCCTTACAATCACTACCAACATCCTACAACGCAGCTGCTCCAAAAAAAATGCAGACTTAACACATGTTAACAACTTTACACAACATACTTTTATATTACTAACAGATGTTTGGGCAATTTTAAATAAATACTTTTACCTGGTTGAGCCCTGGCTTCCTCACTTGTAGCAACGAATCGACCTTCTGTTTTGCTGCCTGGAGTGCCCACGTCTATTACAGTTTCCGCCCCTCCAGTGTTTAGATATTCTATGTCATCGTCGTCCGCACCAGCGACTCCCGTTGCTTTACAACTTAACGACCTTGTCCCCGAATCACTCACATTACCATCGTCTGCTACCTTTTGTGCTCTCGTACCTTTTACTTTGGCTTTGCTCGCCGCCTTTCGTCGTGCCCTGCCATCTGGGAAACAATGAAAAAGTAACAAATGTTAATCACCAGCACTACTAACACTAGTTAGTTAACTGAGCGAAATATGTTTTACCTTTTGTGGCTTTGTCACTTTTGCTACGCCTCGCCTCAGCCCTAGCTAAAGTTCGCCGATATTGACTGACTACCACGGGCGAATCTAGATCAGCGTTCTCAGTCTCCTTATTCTCAAGACCTGATCCAGTTTATATATTAACTCATGTTAGTTTACACAACATAAACACCCGTACCAAAGTTCAAAGGAGTGAATAACTCACCAACTTCATTGTCACACACTGTAGAGCTTCGTGTCTTACGCTTGTTGTGATACGGAGTAATAGCAGGGCTGGAACAGCCAGCATCAACAAACGCCTCACTACTCCGGCCAACCGCTGAATCTCGTTTCTCATCATTCAACCCCCCCCCCCCCAAAACGTCTTTTATTTGCTGACTTGCCTCAGCATCTCTAATCCACATAGGTTTATCTTGCAAAAGTGTCACATATCGTGCTTTCAAAGTTAGAACATCAACATCTTCAGGATGCTCCACATATAACTGCCGCAAAACATCTTCGACCCTCTTTTTGTACTTGAGGATCTCATCTATGTTTCTCTCCACTACTTGCACCCTATCCTGTTTATTTGATAAAAACAGCCTCAAATATAGTGCCAATAAACAAGAAAACCACATAATAACACATGTTATCAAAAAACTGCACGCACCTTTACGCTAGGCTGATCATCTTTATCCCATGTTATGCTTAAACATTTAAGCAACCCCTTTCCAAAACCCCCGTTGATAATTTCCTGCTTCTCCCTTTCTTTCAAACGCTTGGCCGTCCAATATGTAATTGGGTACACATTGTAATCCACTGCCAGCCCTGGGCAACATGCCCTATCCACATACAACAACTGCAACAGGGGCAAATATACAACGTTTAAAAACCTTCATTCAATGTATAACAGTAGATAAGTACAAAAGAAGCACATAAAAATACCGTCAGTGTTGCAAGCGGTCCAGTAAACGGGCTATTCGGATCAGTGCTATCCCATCCTTGTTTACATTCCTTCAGCTGGTCCACTAATAAGCCACACCAATTAACGTCACTGAACTTCATGTTACTGGATATATGATATAAAATGGCCTCCCTTAGCGTTCCTTGTTTATGGCAGTCGATCATCACCGTAACAAAACACATTAAGAAATCCATACGGAAATCAAAGCTATCTGACCCACCGGATTTTTCAATCATATCTACCATACTTTTGGCAGAAACCAACTTACTGCTATACCTGTTCCTCCACTTGGACACAGCACTATCCATCTCAATCTTCTTTTCTGTTGACATTAATTTCACACCACTAGACGGTATGCCCAACAATTTACTCACAACAGTCTTGTTTATCTTCATTGACCCACATGGAGCATGTATCTCCATTGTATCCGGATCAAAGCTGTCAATGACAAAGTGTGCTAACTTTCCAGGCACCCCATCCATTCTAAAATGAAGTAGGCGTCCAAAACCCATCTCCTTTACAGCCAGTTGCTGCTCGGATGACAGCACTGAAATACATCTGAAAAATTGCACAGGAGATGAACGTGTTGTAAGTGTTGGGAAATCGGCCCGCTTAGACTTCTTGCGCTTACGCCTAGCATCTAATGTTTCTTCAGCATCAGCAACCGTCGCTTTCTTCCGCTTACGCATCCTAAGTTGCCTGCTCGTACCTATAAATGACGTAAATGTACTAACATGTGTTAAGCGACATAATCTGTCATATTTTGTAAAACGGGTAACACATGTTAACCACTTTATACGGTCGTTACCTTCCCCTTCACATGTCCCTTCCACTCTGTTTGCCCCTATTAATAGACAGTGCAAAAAACTACTCAGTCAAAAGACATGATCTAATCCTTTTTTTAAGCTAACGCATGTTAACATATTTAACCGTCCTTACCTTCGCCGGCAGCTAACCCTTTACCCTTCTTTGACTTCACGGTTCTCTTCTGCGCGACAACCGTCTTCTTCCCTATGAATTAATTTGTACATTAACAGATGTTAATATACATTACAAATCACAAAAGTCACTTTCAGAAAATGCTTTTCATGTTGCCACTACTGTTCATAACACACGTTAAAAAAAAACACAAAGTCAACGGTAGGACACATCGCATACCTTTACGGGCATCTGATTCTGCCATAGTTGCACAGGCTGACTTTTTGTCTGTAAAACGTGGTTTTTATAATTATGTATAAGTTCAGACCCTGAAACATCAAAAAAATTATCAAAAAAACAAACCATGTACCTTTATTCTTCCTTGTCTTCAGACTTTCCGTACGCGTATCAGATCTCTTGCTTACTGTTATTACACACACAAATATGTCGATCAACTAAGGTCTATACCAACGAAAAAATAACAAGGATTAATATATGCCACATAGTTTAAACATACTTTTTTTGTTCTTGTTCTTAAACACTGTTATGGGCGTATCCAAATCCGACTCTTCAAAGTCTGATGAATTCAAAAAATATTATCAGCTTACAAAACCATCACAAATAAAAAAGGTTATGTTTTATTTTTCTTACCCAATGCTCTTTGGGTCGCCCCATATCCTTCGTGTTCAGAGTCCTGTTCATTGCCCGTTTCCAACACGTTGCTAGTATCAGTGATCACTATCACACTCGGATTTTCAGGCGCAGACTCGCCTGATAAACATACATAATATCATTCATCAACCCCAGACCTAAAAACACTAAATTGCAGACCTAAACAAACAAAATGGTACATACCTGAACCCCGTTTTGCTCTTCTTTTATACTTCCTGTTCACACAAAGACACAAAAAAAAACCTTATTAAACACCTTTCTACATGAACAGTTTTTTTTTTACACTAAAACCATAATGTTGCCCCCAAATTAAAAAAATAGAACCCTAACCCTCGAACCACAAACAAGACAACCACAAATCCTCCTTAATCGCTCGGTTTCCGAACAAAAATACAAACAATAATAATAAAAACATCTCCTTTCTGACACAATCACATAAACCATAAGACAGCGAAGGAATAGAGAGTATTACCTTCTTAATCGCCGGCGACGGCGGCGGCTCCTCGACGTCAGACTGTTGAACAACGAGGTAGCCATAGCTGCTAATCGATGATGAACGATGAAAGGGTTTGCTTGTAAGATGAAAGAAGAGTGAAGGAGGTCGTGTTGTCTCTCAAAGATGAATGATGAAAGGGTTTGGTTGTGTTGTGAAAGATGAGAGAGGGTTTGGTTGTAAGATGAGCCGCAGAGAGAATGAGATGGAAGGTTTTTGGTTGTAAGAAGGATTGATAATAGTATTTGGTTTAGGCGGGATAAAGAAGGAAGCAGTTGATTTGACGTGGTACTTGTGAGAGAGAGAGAGGAACTTTTTATGTCCCCAAAATACCCCTGCTGCTTCTTTACTCAATTAAAATATTAATATAAGTAGTGGGTAGTACAATGGGTTGATCTCAACCATTGATACATTGAGATGGATGGTCATGATAGGGTTTCCATAGTTTACCAAATAACTAAGGTTTCCAATATAACCATTCCCTATATATATATATATATATATATATATATATATATATATATATATATATATATATATATATAAGGGATGGTTCAATAGAAAACTCATTTTATTGAGAGAACTTGAGAACTAAATAATAACCATTGATCTTAGTAGATCAATGGTTGTGATTAAATGAAATAAACCCATAACAAATGTATGAGATTTTAACAAGGAAGGGTATTTTGGGGAATAAAAAATATATCCCTAATCCTTTCAAAACTTCACAAAAAGTAACTGTCCACTTTCTCTCTCTCTATCTCTCTCTCTCTACCAAACTCTCCAAACATCAAGTTCAAGGGTTTATACAATACGATTATATCAAGCAATCAAACATCATGACAACCAGCAAACAATCGTTCGTATCCATCAATCAATCGATTCAGCATCAGGTATCATCTCTTATTCATATTATTAGTGTCGCACACGCACCAAAACGATTTTCACTCGTATTACAATGATTATTAGGTGTATTGTGTGAAATAACGGTTCAATGTTGTTTTGAACGATATTGTTCAATGTATTGTGTGTGAAATAAGTTAAATGGCATTTTCAAATGACATGTGTAATAAGAATGTGATGTATGCATGTTATGTATTACATATGTGTCATGGTACCGTTATGTCTCTATTGTATAACACACGTGTTGTATAAAATGTCTGTGTGTATGTATGTATGTATGTATAGTATACAACACACGTGTAATAAAAATGCAATGTATGTATGTTATGTATTACACATGTGTAATTTGTGATAGTGTTTTATTGAGATTATGTTTTTTTAGTCATGTGTTGCACATATGTTATAGATGTAAATGCAATCCACACGTGTAATATGCTTGGTGTAGCTTATGTTAACTGTGGATATGCATTGTATGACATGTATTGCACACGTGTGATAATTGTTCTGTGTATTACACATGTGTGATAATATTATTTGTGATAGTTAGTGTTAAGTTAGACGAATGTGATTGTCATATGTTGCACATAAGAGATATCTCTAATTGTATTTCACATGTGTGGTAGTCTTGTTTTAATTGATGTTTAGTGTGAATAGGCTTTGTATGCAATGTCCTACATTTGTGTTATAAATGTATAATGTATTACATATGTGTGATAATTTAATTTTTGATAGTTAATGTTAAATTGATATAATTTTTTTGTTTGTCATGTGCTGCCATATGTTATTGATGTAAATGTATTTCACGCGTGTAATGCGACTTTTATACCGACTATTAAATGTGAACATTATATCACATAGTGTAATGCTACTGGGAATGAGTTGTGGGTATGGCTAAGATTACATTGTGTGCAGGAGCTGATGAAGTGATACTAGGTCCATTAAGATAGATTAACAGCAATGAAGAGCATGCTAGGATAAGGGAAGCTCAGATTAGGCGACATGAAAAACGAGCTCGAACCATGGCATTGACGAATAAAAGATAAAAGTTTTTTTTTTGTTTTGTTTTTGGTTGGGTTCTTTTCATCATGTATTTTTTATTACAATGAATTAACCAATGTACTAATTTTGGATGTATGAATTAATGGATACGTGTTTTGAATTTATGTATGTACCAAGTTTAACGGATGAATGAATAGCATTTTAATTTAAGTTTGGTTGTTTAAGTTTGAATGGCATTTTCGGCTGCATAATGACCCATTTTCACTGCAACTTTTGCTACGATTTGATACAATTTTTCTGCAGTTTTAACCCATTTTGGCTGTAGTATTGACACATTTTTTTTGCTGCAGTTTTGGCTGCAAATTTTGACTAAATTTCGGCACATTTTTTCTTCAATTTTTTGCTGCACTTTTTACCCATTTCGGCTGCAATTTTGACACATTTCGCTGCAATTTTAAACACCTTTCGGCACATTTTGGCTGCAATTTTTTGACCCATTACGACACATTTTTGCTGCAGTTTATAACCTATTTCGGCTGCATTTTTAACAAATTTCGGCACTTTCTTGGTTGTAATTTTTAACACATTTGGACAAATTTTGTTGTAGTTTTTGGCTGCAGATTTTGACCCATTTCGGCACATTTTTTATGCATTTAATTATGACACATTTCGTCTGCAGTTTTGACATATTTTGACACTAACTTGGCTGCAGGTTTAACACATTTTGGCTGCAGTTTTTTACTAAAGTACATTTCCATTAATAATAAGATGTATACAAATTGTAGTATAAAGTCAAACTAAAGTATATATAACATATGAACATGTAAAAGAATGTATAAAACAAATGGTATAATTAATAATATATGAATTTGAATATACAATGCATGAATCAGACAACAACATGGCAAGACGAACGCATAACGGACCGGTCTGCAACAACACGTTTAATATCATCACATGATCACTTGACAGCAATAGCATTGTATTTCTTTTTCTTAGAAATTTTCGATAGCCTTTGAACTTGGATCAATTATACCTACAATAAAAACAGAAACACAAAGTTAGTATATAGTAAACATGTGATAACAATATTACGTATGAAAAAAATGTAGAGATATGGAATAAGTATGAGACCACTACTACATATATGCAATAATTAAACAATATGATAAGCAGAGTATAACAGTTAGAATTAAATTTCATGTCATTATGTGTAAGTTCTCCAACTCCTACTTGCAAAAATAAATGTTAGAACTAAATTTTAATTAATAATATACATTATTATTATTTAGTATATGCACACACTATTAGTTCATGTATATAACAAAGTGCAAATATAATATTCAATAGCCCAAACATGATGCACATGCGTAATACAGCTTATTTGAATAATACATATGCAATATAAAACACAAACACCTATTCACACATAACATTAGATAACATAAACATAATGGACATGTGTAATACAACTTCATGTGTCTAATATACGTAATACAAAATCGAAACATACGGTTGCATCTAATATTAAATAGTCCACGCCTAATGCACACGTGTGATACAACTTACTTGAATAACACATATGCAGTACAAAACATAAGCACTTATTCACGTATAACATTAGATAGCCCAAGCATAATCACATATGCAATACACATCCTTCTACACATATATCATTAGATTGGCCATATTCATATTTGCACACATGCAATACACATACTTGTATCACATATATGCAGTACATATCATAAAAAAAAATAATCACATATAATACACATATGCAATACATGGATTAAGACATGTACCTCTGTTTGAAAACCATCAAAATCCAAATTATTAGATGCAGTGTTAGTAGAAATCGGAGAAATAACATCATACAATCTCAAATCTGAATTCTCATGTAAAAATATATGCTTTTGTCCTTGTTTACTGTCAATTTCTGATACTAAATTCGTATTAATGACAAAAAATGTTTGAAATGGTCTCAATCAGTATCAAATCGATTTAAAAACAATAATACATACAAAATCCTAATAAATCGGTATCAATTAACAAAATATATGAAATCGATTGAACGAGTGCTTCAGTTTTGAGAATTTTTGAGCATGTACCTTCAATATGTATATGTATGAACATGTATTAGGTTTTGAATCAATGTGAAACATGTTATAATCTGGTAAGAGTTTGTTGATAGATGTGATTGGAGTAAGAGATCCATGTTTAAAGTTAGGGAAGATATTTAGGGTTCTGTAATTTTCTAAAGTTGAGGAAGATGATGTTAATACAACTTGACAAAAATACCCCTATACTTAAGGAGTTCTCGAGTTCTCTCCCTAACTATGAGTTCTCTATTGAACTTTCCCTATATATATATATATATATATATATATAAATATATATATATATATATAGGGATCGGTTCAAATAAAAAGTTTAAAAAACGTGCGAAGCGTGCAAAGGCTTCTACGCGCGTTTTCTTGAAGGGTAGTATCGTCATTTTACTCGATATTTAAAACCCATATCTTTTATAAAAGGATCAGATTTCAAATTCGTATTTTACTCTGTTTTTAGATTTTGAATTCAGTATAAATCAATCATAAATCAGTTCATTCAATCATAAATCAGCTCATTCTCTTTCGATTATATCTCCAAACGATTTTCCTTTATTCATTCATTAAAGATGTCTGTGAATAATGATTGTGCAGGTATAATTTGAGCTATCTATTACGTAATGTGTTGTTCGATTGCTTTCTTTTTAATGATTTCGTTTTCTGTTTAGTAGAATTTGAATTAAATTCAGCTTTTTTTTTATTGATTGTACGTTGTTTTTCTATTTTTATGGAAGCATTACGTTATTTGTTCTTAGTTTTGTTATTAAATTCATCTTTTTTTGTTTGATTTCTTTGTATTAATGATAGTTTTTACGTTTTTTTTGTGTTTTTGTTTGTTTCATATCACAATGCCACATTTTTACGTGTTTTTTTTGTTTGTTTTTATTATATTCATGTTACGTAACTTTCATTACGTTATTTCATTACGTTATTATATTTTATGCTTTTATTAGGCCATTTTATGTTACTGTGTTAATAGTTATTACGTGATTTCAGGTTTTATTTTCAATGATAGAGGTGAAAGTAGTTCTACTCAGGCTGTTTCAACAGTTTATAAACCACAAGTTGCCTCTTCTATGACACCATGTGTTGATATGGTATTTCCATCGATTGATCATGCGTATGAGTTTTATGTGACATATGCAAAAAATGCTGGATTTAGTGTTCGCAAAGGAGGTCAATATGTTCATGGTGAGATTCTTAAGTTGAAGCATTTGGTTTGTTCAAAGGAAGGATTCAAACCTTGTAAAGCGTTTGATAGTCTTCAAAATGCTAAAAGTAGGAATAAACCATCGCAGAGAACAGGTTGTAATGCTCATATAGTTTTTTCGTCAGAGAATGGACAAAATTTTAAAGTTTCAAAGTTTGTTGAAGAGCATAACCATTATTTGGTTTCTCCAGAAGATATGCAATTTCTTCCATCATCACGTAATTTGACATATCAACAAATGCAAGTGTTGTGCAATATGTCCAAAGTAAACATGGGTCCTGTTAAGGCTTTTAATCTAATGAGGACGATTTATGGTGGTTTTGAACAAGTTGGTGCTACTGCTGCAGATTTCAAAAATTTTAAAAGGGATTTGAACTTATATATTGGTGAGTATGATGCGGATATGGTAGTTAATATGCTGCAGAAGAAGCAGGACTTTCTTCCTGATTTTTATTTTGAGTATAGTCATGACACTAAACGACAGTTGACTGGATTATTTTGGGCTGATGAGCATGCAAAAAGAAGTTATAAAGTTTTTGGTGATGTTGTTTCATTCGATGCTACTTTCAATTCTAACAAGTAAGTTCATTACGTAATTATGTTATTCATTTTACGTAATTATTTCAGTTTACTTAATTTTTTTTTTCTTTTTTAGATACAAGATGGTATTTGTTCCATTTACCGGTATCGATAATCACTGCAACAATATAACTCTAGGTGCTGGATTGCTGAGTTCAGAGACAATTGAATCCTACTCATGGCTGTTAGCTTGTTTCAAGAAGTGTTTTGGTAAAGAACCGCTTGTTGTAGTTACCGATCAAGATCCTGCTATAAAACAAGCAGTTGCATCAGTTTTACCAAATAGTAGGCATAGATTGTGCATGTGGCACATCATGAAAAAGGTTGCTGATAAGGTATATGTCATTTTTTGCTATGATTTTTGATTTTTTTATATGTTACGTATTTTTGATAAGGTATATTACGTGATTTTTTTTTTATGATATGATTTTTTTTGATTTTGTGTATGTTACGTGATTTTCAAGGCTTTTTATTTGCATAACATATTTTTATTACGTGATTATTCAAATTCATAACAATATGTGTTTTTGTTATTTTTATAGGTTGGTCCTGCATTATGCAACAATGAAGATTTTAAACAGCGTATTTGCGACATTGTTTGGACAGATTCTATTTCACCAGAAGAGTTTGAAAAGGGATGGGAGCAACTTGTTTTTGATTTTAATCTCTTTTACCACGACTGGTTGTGTGACATTTATTCAAATAGAGCAATGTGGATTCCTGCTTTTTATCGCGATGAGCCAATGTCAGGTCTTATGCGTACTACATCAAGATCTGAATGTGAAAATCATTTTTTTGGTCAAGTTTCAAATGCTCAATTAACGCTTCTTGAGTTTATTAGTCATTTTGATACTGCCATGGAATCTCAAAGGTATACTCATAGGAAAAATGATCATGAGACGAGGTATAAAACACCGGATTTTTGGACTAATTATGCTATTGAGGTGCAAGCTGCGAAATTATATACAAGAAGTATTTTCTTTGATGTCCAAGAAGAAATTTACGGATCTGTGCATAAATGCATAAATGTCTTTCTTTCACATGAAGGAGATATAGGGACGTTTCTAATAAAAGATCGTTCTGCGTATGGTGCCGGTTTGATAGAGGTATGTATAGTTTATTTTTTTATGTTACGTAATTTTTTACATATCATTGTAACAGACATTACGTAATTACCTATTTAATTAGTCTCTCAGTTTCATATACCTCATTACGTATTTTATTTTTTTATGGAGATCGTTTTTGTATTGCAGGTTAAATTTAACCTGGAAGATTTGACAATTTTATGTTCTTGCAAGCGTTTTGAGCGATATGGTTTATTGTGTCGACATGCCTTTTTAGTTTTAAGGTTGTGTGATATAAATGAAATTCCCAGCAGATACATTCTTGATCGCTGGAGGAGTGATGTTATTTGCAATAGTCCCTCTCGGTCGAGCTTGTCGTTGGTGATGCATACTGATGAAAATGGGGACCATCAAAGTGTTAATGATGTTGTTCGTGATATAATGCATTTGAGTGAGTATGTAGTTAATAAGTTGATTACTGATTTTGAAAAGTTGAAGCTGTTTAGAGACGAGCTAAAAGCGACGAAAGAGAAGACAGATGAAGCTGGTATCCAGAGGATATCAGCCAAGAAGAAAGAAATTATTCAAGCTATTATTGGGGCTCCACATCAAACTGAGGCTGCTGTTCGTGTTCCTCATGGTATTAGGAATAAGGGTTGTGGGTCACGCAAAAGGTTTAAATCAAAACGTGAACAAGCGATTAGTCGTGCAGGGAAGAGATCAAGAAATTGCAAAGTATGTGGGGGTAGTGGTCATGATAGGCGCACCTGTGAAGTTCTTAAAGGGACTGCAACAGCTAACAACAAAGGGAAAGAATCCGTCAATGAAGCAGATGCGGATAATAGTCTAGATTCGGAATATGAAGTTTGCGATGATTGATTATGTTTTTTTTGTTAAATTGACATTGAAACATTTTCTTTTTTTACATTGTTACGTGATTTTTTTGTACACATATGGTTTTTTTGTATTTCATTACGTAATTAGTTGACATGTTACGTAATTGTATCATAGCATAATCATTCACATATAACCATTACTTTACATTTTTTTTCACATGTTACGTAATTTTATGTTAGGTAACCATTATCAGTTTCATACATGATTAACATATAACCATTATCATACATGTTTTTTGTATGTTACGTAATTGTATGTTAGGTAACCATTATCAGTTTCATACATAATCATTCATACATTATCATTCAACATAATCAGAAACATACATAATCATTCATATAATGTAGTATGTGACAAGCAAAATGTTAAATTGTATCAGGACATTTGTCATACATAAACCAAATGTTAAATTGTATCATGACATTTTCCGACACGTGGAATTAAAACTATTTCAAACATGATCATTTTGTCTTTTCACTAGAGTTTGGAATAAGTTCTTCTTGTACTTCGCTTTCTCACTGTATTCCTTTTGATGAAACTCCCTAGCCAGACGATCAATTAAATTTTTATTTTTGTTGGCATCGGAGAGTAGGATTTTTGATAGATATTTGTAGCGAAGGTCATCAATCTGCACTTGTTGAGCTGCTCCTTCTTTTTGAAAATCAGTTACCCATTTTCTTCTATATGTGCTCATGAAAGTCTCCATATGTCTCATTGTGAACACCCCACAATCGATTTTGTTATGTGAAGTTCTCCATTCCATTTGGACTCTCACTGGATTTTTACTTACCATTTTAGGAGTCATGGGGTGTTCATTGACCATCATATAGTTGCATAAAGCTTCTTTCTGCATACATTACGTAATTTTATCATAAGCATTACGTAATTAACTAACATCAAAATAATATTAAGTAAAAATATTTTTTTTTTACCAATGGCACTATGATGTTGTCATATTTGCTATTCGCTCCAAGCTTGCTGTTGTCTAGTATTTCTATCTTCGGGTTCTTCATGTTGAAACATATTACATATATGTGGTCCGAAGATACGATGGGCATGAACAACAAATCCACCTCATTGATTGATTTTATTTCATTTTTGCTAAGTGCAAGATTTAAGTTCGATGTCATGGTGTCCATTCGCTTTAAATCATCATACTCAGGCGTGAAGCAGTCACTTGGCTGTAAATTTAGCATACATTACGTATTTTAGCATAACCATTACGTTATTATAATTTTATGTATTACATGAAAAAGCTAAGGAGCATACCAGAATATTTGTTTGAACAAACAATCTAAATGGTGAACCCGGAGCTCTTTTCTTCTCGTCGTGGTTCAGCACATGCGACCATGCATCCAAAACATTAGATGATAATGTTATCCCAGGGTATAAGCATTCAAATACCACTTTGAAGAATGGATCCCATCTTCTGGCTCGAATACAATGTCACTGTGGAAGATAAGTTTTAATACACATTACGTAATTTTTTGTAATAAACTATGTTTCTGAAAATATTCATTATGTAATTTTTCTAATGACAAATTAAAGTAATATAAGGTTTTTCTTACTGTGTTGCCTCGGTTGCTGCAAATATAAACTGCGCAACTATGTTTTCATCTTCAGTTATTTTGTTCTTCATCACCACCTGCCGTTGAATGTAAGGAGACTTCAGAGGTCCAGCCAACATCCTTCCTCTTTTTGCACGTTCAACGTGTTTATTGGCTATGGTTGACTCCAGTGATTGACTAACTATTAGTCTCCCTACTGTTTTTGGTGTTTCGATATCAGCTTCAGAGTTTCGTAGGAATGGTAGATCTGGAATTACATCTGTAGGTGTATCATCTTGTGAGATATTCAGATCGAAACTTGGTCCTTCATAGGTTTCTTTCTGTATTTCTTCTATTTTGTTTCCTTCCGATGTCTCGATCTGTTTTCCTTTCCTAGATCTCTCTTCAAACTCATTCAATTCTTTCAAGAATTGCGAACTGACATTTTCGGATGATGTTTGTGTGGTTGAAGTTTGCAAAGCTGCATTTTTTTCTTCTTTGTCGGCTGCTTTTATCATCTCAGCAATCATATCTGTGCTGTCACTCTCTAGGGCCTCATTTCCTGATTTTAGTTAACAATTTATATATATTCATATAAGTTCCATTTAGTATAAACATTTTTAATATACATTACGTAATTTTTTTACCTTTATCGGCCGGTGGTTCATTTGTTGTTGCGTCTTTCAAAGCATCCATTATATCTGTCAAAGCTTCTTCTTTATTTGTTTCTTCAAGCTGTTCAGTTGCGGCAATCATTGCATCTAGCATTCCTGTGCTAACACTTTGCGAAGTTGTTGCCGTTTCATTCAAATCTTTTTTTTCACCTGTAATTACGTATTATGAACATTAATAAGTTTTTGACAAATAATCTGTTACGTGATTTTTTACCTTTATTTACAGGTGGTTCATTTCTTGTTGCATCGTTCAACGCATCCATTATGTTGTTCACAGCTTCTTCTTCATTTGTTTTCTCAAGTTGTTCAGTTGCGGCGATCATTACATTTAGCATTCCGGTGCTAACACTCTGTGAAGTTGTTGTCTTTTCATTCAAATCTTCCCTTTCACCTGTAATTACGTATTCTGATCATTAATAAGTTTTTGACAAATAATGTGTTACGTGATTTTTTTTTTTACCTTCTAGTGTTTCAGCTGCAATCACTATTGCATCTAGCATCCCTGTGCTAACATTGTTCTGGTTTTCCTTTTCACCTGCAACTACTAATATACTTTTTTGATATCCATTACGTAATTTTTAACTAACTTTTTTATCATTTAAATATACATTACGTAAATTTTACCTTCTATGTTTTTCTCATTACTTGATTTATAACTTGCTACCCATGACTTCCATGTTGTTTGCTTCTCACGTATAATGTTGCTGTCTAAAAAATTTGAAGTGGCTTCTTCGAAAATTTCATCTATTTCAGCAACATATGTTTGAAACTTTTCCATTTTGTTTTCTATTTTTGAAATCCATTCCTGCAAACAATACGTGAATAAATTACATGATTTCTGTTGATGTTTGACATAATAAATTACAGTTACTTACATTCTCATTAACTGGGTAAGGACTTTTGTTTTTCTTCTTTCCCATTGTCTTTTTCCTTGTTGACCCTTTTATGCTCTCATCTGTTGATTTTTGATTTGCAACTTTTTGTATTTTTGGTGTTGTTGCCTTATTTGCATCACCAGCCTGCAAACATTACGTGATTTTTTTAAAATCATATATACATATGCATGTTATGTAATTTTTATACAGTTATTGCACTTACAATAGGGACTTGTGGAGTGTTGTAATTTTCCAAGATTTCATCAATGTCAGAGAGTGATTTTGTTGTTTCAAAGACGTTGTTGAATTCTTCTGAATCTTGATTTTGAAGATTATCCACAAGGATTTGTTGTTCAAGAAAGATCTGCTGTTCATCATGCTGAATGTATGCATCTTCATTCATTTTTTCTGCATCAGCTTCTTCACCATCATAATCATCTCCACCAACACCACCAGCATCTTCATTTCCACCATCATCTTCTTCATCCTCATCATTATGTCCTTCTTCATCTCTAGGACTTTCTACTTCATCATTTCCTTCTTCATCCTCATCATTATCTTCTTCATCAGTTGAAAATGGCCCATTGTCATACAAATGTTTATCAACATCAGACAAATTCTGGGTGCTAATGTACTTAATTGCTGGTGTTTGTGCTGTTTCAGGAGCATGTGATAACCTCTTTTCATGTACATAAAGCATCTGTCATGTGAATAAAGTTAACATTTGATCATTACGTAATTAGTAATAACACATTACGTAATTTTGTATTTCTTATACATTTACATAATTATGAATAAAAAACATACCGCAAGAAAAGGCAAAGGTCCATTATACATTTCAGTTCCGTTCCAGCTTGCCTTCGTTCTTTTGAGACAGGAAATTAAGTACTCACACCAATTCAATTTTTTGATTGATTTGTCATCTTTCACTCCTTTCAAGAACATTTGATTTACTGTTGAACTCTTTGTTACTTGCCCAAATATAGAGTTGTAAAGTACAAGGAAGTTCAACTTGAAAATCCAGTCTCCGCTTTTGCTTTCAATTATTTTCTTCTTCACATCCGAGATTAAAATCTTGTTATGCTCAAACTGGGACTTCCATACAGTAAGCGTGTTAGATGAACCCTTCCTTGGTTTGTTCTTTTCATTTACTGTCTGGTTACCCATTGGGACACCAAGGACTTGTTGAACTTTGTTGCTTGTAACTTGAATTATGTGGTTTCCTACATTCAATTCATCTCGTCTATCATCATAATTCACTAATAACCATCTTGCTAACTTTGTTGGCACTGTTTTGATGTTCATTGATAAAAAAGCTTCAAATCCCATCTGTTTGATTGCTTTTTTCTGTGCACTTGATAAGCTTGCCATCGCCTCATTCATGTTATCAACAGACGCCCTTACTTGTAATTTTATATTCGAGTACAGAACAAATTGCTTTCTCTGTGGTGAATTTTGAGGCTCTTCTGGTGAATTTGCAGGCTGTTGTTGTAGGAGTAATTCATTTTCATTGATCTCTGCGTTATTATCAAATGTTATAATTACGTAACAATGACAGAATAATTACAAATTTCATTACCAAAATAACGTAATATAGACATATAATCATAACTAGTGTTTTTCATTTACCAAAATTGCTTAACAATGACAGAATAACTACATTTTCATTACTAAAATAACGTAACAAAGACATAATCATAAACTAGTGTTTTCATTTACAAAATTGCTTAACAATGACAGAATAACTACTTTTTCATTACTAAAATAACGTAACAAAGACATAATCATAAACTAGTGTTTTCATTTACAAAATTGCTTAACAATGACAGAATAACTACTTTTTCATTACTAAAATAACGTAACATATACATAATCATCATATATTTATGGCCAGAATCATTACAAATTTCATTATTAAAATAACGTAACAAAGGCATAATCATAAACTATTGTTTTCATTTACAAAATTGCTTAACAATGACTGAATAACTACTTTTTCATTACTAAAATAACGTAACATATACATAATCATCATATATTTATGGCCAGAATCATTACAAATTTCATTATTAAAATAACGTAACAAAGACATAATCATAAACTATTGTTTTCATTTACAAAATTGCTTAACAATGACAGAATAACTACATTTTCATTACTAAAATAACGTAACATATACATAATCATCATATATTTATGGCCAGAATCATTACAAATTTCATTATCAAAATAACGTAATATAGACATAATCATAAACTATTGTTTTTCATTTAACAAAATTGCTTAACAATGACAGAATAACTACATTTTCATTACCAAAATAACGTAACAAAGACATAATCATAAACTACAATTGCTTAACAATGACAGAATAACTACATTTTCATTACTAAAATAACGTAACAAAGACATAATCATTACAAATTTCATTACCAAAATAACGTAATACAGACATAATCATTTCTAGTTCTATTAATAAAATTACGTAACACAGACATACTTTCCATTACTAAAATGATGTAACATGACATAATTAGTACATTTCCATTACCAAAATAACGCAATATAGACATAATTATGATGCACCATAGACATAATCATTTTTCTAAAAGCATTTAACATTTTTGACAGAATCACTACATTCCGATTACTAAAATAACGTATCATATACAAAATCATTTATAGTTATATTACTAAAATCACGTAACACATAACAAAATAAATTCAAAATAAATTTCTCTGTACCATTTTTCCTTGAAGGCCTGTCATGGTTTGCTTTTGTTTTTCTCTCTGATTTGTCAGTTTTATCATTGGTTTTTTGAATTTTGGTAGGGCCTGATAATTAGAAATACGTATTTTAGTAAAATTTCACAACGTATTAACAATATTAATTGACGTAATACTTATTTACCTTCATCAACGTCGTTCTTTTCAGTTTCATACTCTGTTCCTCTCTTTCTTCCTGTAACATACATAATGTAAGTTATTATATAGTTTTTCAATGTAAAATTTGGTACAGAATAACGTAATGTACTTACTTTCGTATACTTTTGAGTATTTCATGGTTAATCTTCTGTAGAAATGGAGTTTATTGATGATTTTAACTAGGGTTTCAGAGTTTATTATGTAATTTTGGGGAGAAGTTTTGAGCGATTAATGAGACTGAACGGTCTCTTATAATTTGATTTTAGAAAAATTGACGATTATACCCTTATTAACTGTCTAATCTCTCACTTATTTACGAAATTGACACCGCGTACTTTTTTAATTAATGACGTAAGATTGTTGATTGATCGACGGTTAGCATTCCTTCGCACGCTTCGCACGATTGTTTGTTTTTGTAGAATAACCGCCCCCTATATATATATATATATATATAGGGAAAGGGTAAAATGAAAACACACTTTTCGTAAAAGAACTAAAGAACCCACTTTTCCACCACACACTTATTTTATTCAAAAAAGATATGTGGACCACAATTAAAGTTGAATAAAATAAAAAAGGGAATATTCCTTTGCTTAATAAGACAAAATAAGGTGGGCCATGGTCGTTTACACTGCTGTAAAATTATTATTTTTTTTATTTTTTTATTTTTTTACGTCGAGGTTACCCGTTTTTTCACCGGTGGAAAAAAAATTTTTAAATTCACATTTTACGTCGGTGTTCTCATGGTTCTTTCACGAAAAGTGTGTTTTCATTTGAACCTAATCCTATATATATATATATATATATAGGGTAGGGTTCAATTGAGAAACAACCCTTAGTTAGGAACTTTAGGAACCAATCTCATCCATCCATCTTCAATGGCATGATGGTAAATATGTTAAACATTAATTAACTTTTTAATTAAATCAAGGGGTAATATTGTCTTTTGGTATGTGAGTATTAATAGGTTATTTAGTATACATTGTAACTGACAAAAACCACAACTAATATCATTTGTGCGTACAAAAAAATTATACTGTACGATAAACATTAAACAACTATACGTCAGTGTATATTCATATTCCAACAATTATACATCAGTGTATATTCCAATCATTGCTACAAAAACATTATACTGTACGATAACATTAAAACAACTATACGTCAGTGTATATTCATATTCCAACAATTATACATCAGTGTATATTCCAATCATTGCTACAAAAAACATTATACTGTACGATAAACATTAAACAACTATACGTCAGTGTATATTCATATTCCAACAATTATACATCAGTGTATATTCCAATCATTGCTACAAAAACATTATACTGTACAATAACATTAAAACAACTATACGTCAGTGTATATTCATATTCCATGCACTCACACGAACTGATAGGTTGGTCTTATCAAGAGTAACCTGAAACAAAGAAAAAGGTTGTTTAGCATATACATCAGTGTATACATACAATATACATCAGACCCCAATAAAATTGATGCTATAGAACAGTGTTTAGTATCGTCATATTCAAACAATTATACATCGGTGTATAGTCCAATCATTGCTACAAAAAACATTATACTGTACGATAACATTAAACAACTATACGTCAGTGTATATTCATATTCCAACAATTATACATCAGTGTATAGTCCAATTAGTACTACAAAAACATTGTACTGTACCATAATATTCAACAAATATACGTCAGTGTATATTCATATTTCAACAATTATACATCAGTGTAAAGTCCAATTAGTGATACAAAAACATTCTATAGTATACACTGATGTATACGAACCATACGAACCATGAATATACGAACCCTTAGTGTATAACCGTCTTCTTTATCCAGCAACCCTATACCATCAAATTCAACATATATACATGTGTATATTATGTTTAATTATATTACAAGAGAAGGAAGGAACCGGTGGGTTCCAGACCACCGTGTACGGCGGCGCACGACAAGCCCATTATATATATTATGGCTAATACCTGCACAAGCAGAGACTATATGAACAATATTGTTGGTGTATGCTTTGTGGGTCAAGATGTCACAGACAAGAAAATTATCATAGATCAATTTATACGCATGGAAGGCGATTATAACTCAATTATACTTTATAATGTTTGATTATCTTGCAGGAGAAGATCTCATACCACGATTTCTTCTTCTTGGTTTCGTAGGGTTTGTATTCTTGCTCTGATCTGTTCCTCGTAAATAAAATGTTTTAAAACAGTGACCCGATGATGATTTCAAAGGAAGTAGACGGTGGTTAGGGTTTGGAATTGGGGTTTTTTTAGAGAGAGAAAGTATAGGAGAGAAGAGTGGTGTGAGAATGGTGGAGAGAAAGAGATGGGGGATTTTATAACTTTTTTTTTTAAATTAAAATATAAAACATAATTGTTCAATTACCATCCTACCCTTAGATCAAGATTAAAAGATGAATGGCTCAGATTGGTTCCTAAGTTCCTAACTAGTACCTTGGTTCCTAAATGATCTTTTTCCTATATATATATATATATATATATATATGGGAAAGGATAAAATGAAAACCCTCTTGAGTTAAGAAAACCTTTGAAAACCCATGTAAAAAAACATTATTTTTTTTTGAAAAAAAAAACCCAATGTAAAATACATGTTTTTAAGCATTTTGGGCAAAAAAAATAACAAAAGCGCCGATGGGATTTTTTTTTTAAATAAACAAAGTTGCTAAAAAAACATATGTTTTCAGCTATTTACCTATGTTTTTAGCAACTTTGTTTATTTTTTTTAAAAAATTCCATCAGCGCTTTTTTTTTATTTTTTTTATCCAAAACACTTACAAACATGTATTTTACATTGGTTATTTTTTTCAAAGAAAAAAAATGTTTTTTACATGGGTTTTCGAAGGTTTTCTCAACTCAAACGGGTTTTCATTTTATAATTGACCTATATATATATATCAGTTATAAACGAAATCAAATAGTTTATTTTCTGAAGTACAAATATAAACCTTTTTTATTTTGTTTGATGACAAAACATGCATGCATATATATATATATATATATATATAGGGTAGGGATCATACGAGAACCAACTTTAGGGAGAGAACCAAAGAACCATTGTCAACACAAACAAAAAAAAGCCTAAAAACCCCACCTCTACCCCCTAAAAACCTAAACCCACCCACCTCACTCCCTAAAAACCTAAACCCCCCATCCCTACACCGCCCCAACCCCCCCCCCCCCCCCCCATTGTGAAATGCACATGTGCAGCTAACCCCACACCCCCCAAAAACCAAAATGCTCCATCCCATCCCCCCCCCCCCCCCCCCCCAAAAGATACCCCCTCTTCCACCATACCCAAAAACTAAACCCTAAAGCTAAACCCATTAAAAAACTTAACTATAATAGTGAAATGCACATGTGCATGTAGTACAATTATCTTATTTTATAGTTTTATATAGAGGTTTTTTAAGTATATTCACCAACAACCCCAGAAAACCTAACCCCATTCCCATCATACCTAAAAACTAAACCCTAAAGCTAAACCCATGAAAAAAAACCTAACTATAATAGTGAAATGCACTTCGCGTTTATTTAAAGATCATTGAATAAATTTTTTTCCACCTTATATATCATATCACGTCCATTTAATGATCATTTCATTATGGCAATTGATAATTTATTCAAAAGTGTGCTCTAATAGTGAAATGCACATGTGCATACGGTATATGTATGTATATATATAACAGCAAAATGCACATGTGCATAAGACCTGACGTAATTATGACGTAAAAAAGGCCATTTTTTTTTTTTTTTTTTTTTTTCAGAAAGATTAACACTAAAAAAACATTTTGGTGTTTTTACTTTTTTTATTTTTTTAGGTTATATAATTTTTTTATTATTATTTTTTTTATTTTTTGGTGGAGGGGTTTTTGTGTTCACACTTGGTTCTTTGGTTCTCTCCCTAAATAGTGGTTCTCAAATGATCCAAATCCTATATATAGATTTCAGTTATAAACGAAAGCCAATGCCATATAAAACTGCATGTAAATCTACCTATACATTTAAACACTTACCATGCTTAATATTATGACAGATATTTGTTCAAACAATTCTCGAAATACTATGAATTTGTATTAAAGCTTATAAGCATTAGTGAAATCTATACTATCTATATGCTTATGGTACAACAATTTGTGAAGTTAGTAAAGGGCCAAAATGGTCTTTCTACATGAAGTATTAAATTAGATGAAATAGAGAGAATAATCATTTTACATAAGATTAATTGTTCTTAAGTAATTACAAATAATAATGCACATTATACAAACCTTTTAAGTTATATGTATAATTAAATTTCAAATAAATATGCAATCATAACCATTAAAACCTTCTTCCTTACTAATGCTAACCCCCGACTCTTCATGACCTAGGAAAAATAGTAAATAAATATAGATGACAACTTTTCACTTTTCTCACTTCCCTCATACATTAGTTACTAACATCACATTTCTCTCTCTCATTCTACAATGATCAAGGGAAGAAACACTCCAAACGATCTTTAATCTGGTAAGAAAATACGAATATGTTCATATATCTTATTCACTATTGCTCATCTTTTATTGATACTCTCATGATTTTTATCTGAAAATCTTAAAACACTTTCTCATGCTCTTTGACATCAAACCACATTGGAAGCAATACCCAAAGTGTTGTGACGTCTTTGAAACTCAAATCTTGTAAGTATCTTCATCCATGCGGCCAAAATAGTCTTTCTACATGAGTATTAAAGTAGATGAAATGGAGAGAATAATCATTTTACATAAGATTAATTTTTCTTAAGTAATTACAAATGATAATGCATATTGTACAAACCTTTTAAGTTATATGTATAATTAAATTTCAAATAAATATGTAATCATAACCATTAAAACATTCTTCCTTACTAATGCTAACCCCCGACTCTTCATGTCCTAGGGAAAATAGTAAATAAATATAGATGACAACCTTTCACTTTTCTCACTTCCCACGTACATTAGTTACTAACATCACATTTCTCTCTTTCATTCTACAATGACCAAGGGAAGTAACACTCTAAACGATCTTTAATCTGGTAAGTAAATATGAATATGTTCATATATCTTATTCACTATTGTTCATCTTTTATTGACAGTCTCATGATTTTTCTTTGAAAATCTTAAATCACTTTCTCATGCTCTTTGACATCAAACCACATTGGAAGCAATACCCAAAGTGTTGAGACGTTTTTTAAACACAAATTTTGTAAGTATCTTCATCCATGCACGTTAAAACCTATTAATGACTTTAATATTTATCAATATCTAATAACTTTATTTTTTTTTATTTCTGATCGTTATCATAAAATTTAGTTCATAAAAACTTTTAAATTGGATAGCATCAAAATGCTTTTTTTTTTGTTTTCTAGACGGCAACCATAATAATAATATTAAGGGTTTATTAAAAGTAATGTGTTAGAATAATTTAGTAAAATGTTGGAAGACGGTTTTATTCATATAACTCAAGTTTTTTATTTCTTTTCTTTTTACTAAACTACTAGATCTATAACATCCAGAGAACTAAATAGAGTTTGTCAACTTAACCATGCTTTGTATAGTTTATTTTTTTGTATTGTTTTAGTGCTCTAAGCTGTTGTGGTAGATGTAATAGTGACATAATATAAAACGAAAATAAAACTCTCGGTGAAAGAGGAAGATGGAGTAGTGATATAGGAAGATGAAATTCTTGGTCGCTCTTTTTATGAGAGTCTCAATGATGAAGACTGGTAGTCGAATAATGTAGTTGGTGTATGTAACAAAAATTGATTTCATTACGATGCAGTTGGTTGACATACATAATTTATTCTTAAGTTAATATCTTAATGACTGATATTTTCCAATTCTTGTGTTTGAATTTTAATATTTTGAAAGTCATGCGTTTTTTATTATTTAATTGTGATATGTAACGCTCATGACACCCGGAGACCACAACGATCCTATGAAAAAGAAAATTAACAAAAGTGCTATAAAATATATTATGAGAGGCTTGATAAACTAACATAAAACAAGTGTCGCATTGCAAATTATAATCAACGCCGCATTGCGCGACACTAACATTTCATTATTTGCTTCAATATAAGTCGACCCGCCGCATCGCGCGGGCATCCCACTAGTATGTATAATGGATTAGGATCCATGGAAAACCCTCCTTATCTACAAAACTCTGACTTCCCGAGCTTTTTAGGGCCTGAAAATTTTAGGGCATGTAATATACATGATTTTAAGCATTTTGAGCCAAAAAAAATCAAAAAAGCGCCGAGCACTTTTTTTTAATAAGTTTTCGGGTAACACATGTTAAGCGAAATTAACATGTGTTAACAATGTGTTACTCGAAAACTTATTTATTTTATTTTTTTAAAAGTGTTCGGCCCTTTTTTGATTTTTTTGGCTCAAAATGCTTAAAATCATGTATATTACATACCCTAAAATTTTCATATAAAAAAAAGCTCGGGAAGTTAGAGTTTCCAGAGTTTTCACTATAACAAGGGTTTCCAATATATTCTTATACTATGTATAATTATAATTATAATTATAATTATAATAATTATAATCATAATCACAACAAGCAAATGAACAATGGTAGTATTAATGATAAGGTGTCCAACACTTGTAGCCTAGTTGGTTGAGAGTCTAAAGTTTCCTATGAGAGGCTTGGGTTCAATTCCCACTAGCTACATTTGGAGGACATTGGTGAATGGGAAATGAGGGATGACCCGGCCATTGGCTTGGGTTCGAGTCCTGATCCCGACCGGTTTTACCGACTATTTCACCGTCGTGCCTTCGGGCGGGTGAGTGGTCGGGTTTTCCCGGGAATTGGTGGCAATTGGTGGCCCGGGTACTCTCGAGTACCTGATTCGCCAAAAAGGTGCCCGAGAGTGCTCGGAATTGATTCGTTGGCCGTTCAAAAAAAAAAAGTATTAATGATAAGGTAAAAGTTAAGGTTGTTTGACTTTTTTTTTTTTAGTGATTTGGTTTAACTGGTTTTTTTTTTTTTACGAGACTTGGGGTGTTGAATGTTCATGTTCGGCTCACTGGTTAGTAGGTCGAATATGGCGGAACTTGGAAACTTTACGTGTACTCAATAATTGGATTAGACACGAGAAACCTAAATATGATTCATGTATTCGTGGACTGACACAAACACGACCTGTCTAATTGAAAAAAAAATGATAACTTTTTACATATTATTCTAATGGTTACAAATTTATATAAAAAAAAATACAAAAACCTATAATACAATTGCCCCGAAACTATATATTTTAACTTTTATGTTTCGACACAATATGTACAACAATTCTAAGTATTTTTATGAAGTACCCATTAAAATTTAAAAATAAATGGTTCAATCTATGAATACATTAGGTTGAACCTTGACCAACCCATAAGTAGATGGTGTTTGCGGGTTCAACTCTGAACTAACCTAAATTTACTTAGGTTAGGTTAAGCTATATTCAAAGCTGTAAATTTTATGTTTAGTTTGTGTCATGTTAGGTGGGAACCTTGAAATTTTCTTTACCGGGATCCAAGGTTGTAGAGCTCTAGTTGTAGGTCTTATGACTTTGGGAATTTTTTTTATTACCTAAATTAAGATACCATTCGAAGTTGTTTGGATTTAGATAATGAAAAGTTGCATTGAAATTATCATTAGCAACTAATTACTAGTACTAAGATGCTATTGACCATTAGTTTTCACATATTCAAACATGTTATGAAAGATAAAAAATATTTCTTTAAAAAATCACTTCAATAAAAACATATGAAATTATTTCAAACTAGTATTTGTTACTTGGGAATTTCTCTCTCTCTCTCTCTCTCTCTCTCTCTCTCTCTCTCTCTCTCTCTCTCTCTCTCTCTCTCTCTCTCTCTCTCTCTCTCTCTCTCTCTCTCTCTCTCTTCTTTTTTCTTTAATCTCGTTTGGGTGTTAGTTGTTCATGGTGGCGGCATCATCAACGGAGGCGAGATTATGATAATGACAAGTTTAATTAGTGTAGGATTAGAGAAGTTTTATAACAATGTTTTCAATTTTCAACATCTTAATGAGTGGGAGAGGAAGAGGCGCTTATTCTGGGAGAGGAAGAGACGGTCACCCATCTGACCGGAGGGATGACTCCAACGGCAAAAGGGGTCTGGTTACGAATCTGTTTGTTGCAAATCTACCCAGGGGTGTATCTAGTATGCTTCCGTGGAAGGTGTTTCAACCATATGGTGCAATTGAGGACGCGTATGTGGTGAAGAAAAAGGACTCTAAGGGGATTTTTTTTTGGTTTTGTGTGTACAGTAAGGTGAAAGATGTCGATGAACTTCTACTAAGGCTGAGTGTGGTGAAGATTTATCAAGCGAAGGTGTTTGTATCTGTGGCATGTTACAATCAGAACCATGAAAGGTTTGACAACCAGGATGTGTCGGATCCTGGTAAAAGACCAGATTCGAAGGTGAATGGGGTGAATCTCAACATCAGAAGAATCAGAATCCTATTAAAAATCATTTCAAGTTATCTACGGTGGTCAATGGTTGTTCTTATAGAGAGGCCACTACGGGTGAACAAGATAATCCATCCAGTTCGAGGAAAACTATTCATGTTGATGATAGGGCGGCTGTGTATCCGAGTCATTGTATGATGAGATCGTTGATTGGTGAGGTCAAGAATCTGGAAGCTTTTAAAGCACTTAAGGACCAGTTGTTAAGGGATGAATTGAATGAATGTCCGGTTAGTTACATCGATGGGGCGAAAGTCTTGATTGTATTCAGGGATAAAAGGTCTTCTATACGTTTCATAGGGGAGGAGGAACTGATGTGGAGGGATGTATTGGTGTCGGCAGTCCTATGGGAAGGTTAGGAATGGAGAGGTTGGCGTGGGTCAGGATCTGGGGTGTTCCTCTTCAGCTGATGGATAGCAAGTTGTATAATAGAATTGGGTAAGAATTTGGAAGAATTGTTGGAAGTGCTAAATCGGAGTGGGAATCACCGGATAACTCGATGGGAGAATGTTGTGTTGTGGTGTCGGGGTCAAAAAGAATAGATGAGGAAGTTGATGTTGTATGGGAAGGTCACCGGTTCTCAGGGAGAGTCGGTAGATTATGGGGTGAGGGATGAGGTTTTGGAGGATGGAGAATTCAGGCCGGAGCCGGCGCCGGTGAACGCAGGAGTAAACGAAGAGTCAGGCAAGAAAGATGAAAGGGTGGAAAGAGTTATTGTGCATGGGAATTAGGACTCAATGACTCAATGTTGAATGGGGAGGAAGGAAAGATGTCGAATGACGTGGCGAGACTTACCAGTATGGGTGGGCCAATGTCTGGGGAAGATGGTGTTGAGTTTCCAAGTTCCAACTAATGTTAGGCCTCAAATTGAAATTGGTAATTTTAGTGTGGGTCAGTCTAAGGTACTGGGCCCGTACCCACCATTTAAATCCAGAAAAAGAACCTGTGGTATGATGTTTCCTGGTGAATTAGATAAGGGTGATATTGGGACTTCATTTAAAGTAGCCCTGTCATCTTTTCCTGATCTTAACAAAGCGATGTCTGATTTTATCTTGGTGGGGGAAACAGATTCAAGGATGGAGCGTGGTAGGGCAGGTGTTGTTCCAGGGGATGACAGGGGTGAAGAATCAGTGGGATTTAGGGTCAATTTGGGGATGGTAGATGGTCGAGGCTCGAGTGGAAATGTAGTGGCCCCGGATGTGTCGGTGCAGGATGCCGATGTTAGCGAGGAGGTTGATTTGATAGTTAGAGTGGGTTCTTTGATAGGGATTCAATTAAATTGATTTGAGAATGAGGTTGTGGAGCTTGTTAATGGTGATGGTGGCATTGAAGGTGTGCAATGAATTTCTTATCAATTAATCTCAGGGGGTTCGGGACTCGAGGAAGACGTCATGGATAAAAGGTTTGAAGACAAGCAATAACATTCATTTTCTGGCGGTTGAAGAAACAAAGTTGGAAAGTAATTCATTATGGCGGTTCAAGAAACAAAGTTGGAAAGTAATTCATTATTGATGTGCTAAAAGTAGTTTAATAAAAATAACTAAATTAAACCTAAAACTAGACACCTAGTAATGCTCTAGACTCTCTGAAACTAAACTACCGACAGGCAAGCGAGCCTACCGACTCTAGTAAAGCTAAAGTAACTCCGGATATCGAACCCACGAGACTCTAATTGAAAACTAAACTACTGACACGCAAGCGAACCTATCGACTCTAGTAAAGCTAAAGTAAGTCCGGATATCGAACCCACGAGACTCTAATAGAAAACGGTAATTAAACTCGAAAACTTATCTAAAACTGAAATAAAACTATTTATTAATTAAAAGGGGGGTTTTACTAAAAACTAATTTGCAATAAAATAAAGATTACCTAAGGTTAACTATACTTAACTAAAAACGATAACTGAGCTAAGTTGATTTCAGATGATGATAAGACACTACCTAGACCAGACTCCTAACTATGCCTGATAAGCTTCTATGGTTGGAACTGATTTGGAACCGAGATCTTAAAGTACTAAACATCAAGAATAAACTAGACACCCTCGACCCTTCTCAAGGGGAAACCCTAGAATATTGTTGTGCTGTTAAACTACCGGTTGGAGTACAAACCCTCACAGGTTATCTAACTCTTATGATCGAGTACCCGCTAGACAATCTACCTCACAGCGCGAAAGCCTCAGTACACTAGGTGCAAGGGGTAATTATTGAAGCCTAGATCTAACTTGATATGCAAGAACTGAAAGGGAAACTAGGTAGATCTTCTCACAAAGCCTCTAACCTAGCAATCTAACAACCTAGACATACCAACAAGTCCTCACCTCACAGCTATTGAACTTGGAAGAATACCTAAAATCTTCTAACCACCAAATATCACTCCTATGGTAAACTCGCGACTATTGACCATAAATTAGTTGCTACACAAAGTCTGCAACCTAACTAGCACTCATACATGAAAGACATTCACAAAAGTGCAAGTGGAGTGAATAAGTGACAATAAAAAAATAATGGATACGCACATACACTAGATCTAAAGAAATCAAAATCTTTACTGAATCATAAATCCAAACAAGTTCCAAAAAACCATAGAAATCGCAAATCAAAGCATAGTATTTGTCTTAGTCTAGGTAGCTATAAGAGTTTAGCCACAAAACATCATCAAAACAGAAATTAAAAGGTTCATAATATCAATCAACATGAGTTTGAATGAAAGAAAACAAAGAAACAACTAAACCGAATGATGAACACCCGAGGAAGTAGAAACTCTCGCTTCAACTCTCGAACCTTGCCCTTTTCTTGCCTTGGAATCACCTTGAGCAGCTCTCCAATCGTCCAAAAGTCAAGAATACCTCTTAAAATTTCGTTCTGGGGTTTTAAAATCCGATTTGGGCTTGAAAAACACAATTTTGGGCTTCCTGATGGCCATCGCGTCACGCGACGGGATCCTGGGTAAGTGGTCGCGTGACACGACGCCCTTAAAGCTGAATCTGCATAGGGCCGCGTGACACGACGGGATGCAAGGGAGTCTGTCGCGTGACACGACGGGATGATTTTTTCAATTTTGTTTATTTTTATCTTATCTTTTCACTTGGGACTCATCCGGGACCTCGTAAAGCACCGTTTATGCATAAATTTGCCTCTTTTGCCATCCGGATTCCTGTGACACATAAAATACTAAATAGAAACCGAAAAATATATATAAACGACACACACTGACTCGATAACGGCGCAAAATATGTACAAATAACCGATGTATTTTGCAATACATCAATTATCAATGATGTCATGGTAACATGGTTGAGGTAGGAGGGTTTAACACCTTTGTTGGGTTCCCGTCTGGGTAGATCTCGAGTTCAAGTCCTGGCAGCCCTCTTGCTCCTGGCCAGGGTTTGTGGTGGTATCTCGGTTGAGGCGCCTAGGCGCTGGCTCGAACTCGGCCTCTGTGTGTGCAATATGCTGGGTAGTTCCCAACTGAGCTAGCCGTTAAAAAAAATAGCCAACTCATCCTTTCATATGTGCACGTCTTAGTCATCACATCAATCATACAAAATTAAGGCACCCATATACAACAGTATAACACAAAAAACAGGGGTTAATTAGAAATTCAGATGGTTTATATATAATCTCTCATTTTAGCACTATTGACTTCTAAGATTTATGATTTATAAAATAAGAAATATACCACTTCACCAAAAAATTTAAATCAAGAAAAAGCGGTAAAAAAAGACGGAGCTAGAGGTGAGATGAAAAATTACTAAAGAGCTCCTGCGATCTAGCTTAGCATTGCTATTTGTGAGATTTACCAAGCATGATGATAACGAAAATAAAAAAAGATATATGGTTGGAAGGATGGTCTTTAATATATGCACGACTTTTTGTTTGTTTATGGTGATAAGCTTCACCATTGTTTGTTCATAATAAATCACAGAAGATATGCTACAACAGTGTATAGTTCCTGTTTGGTTCCTTTAAACATCTACAACAGCTGTTTCTAATCAATCATAAACTACATCAAGAGTACATCGAAACACCGTAATCTATGGTATACTTTGCCGCACCATGATGACAACATTACAGAATCAAAGAATCGCTGGTAACTGACTCAACGCAACCTGCAGGGTTGAAGATGATTATGTAATGTCAACAATAACTCTCCTGTGGCATTCATTTGTTACCATTTCTTCTTTTTTTTTTTTTCGTCATCGTCATGTTCCTTTGCCTATAAATACACTTGAGACTTCTTTGAATCACACTATGATACATCTTTTCAATATATTTACAATTATCATCCGCTTCCACCAGCAACCTCGGCTGCACGCTGCCTCATCATCTCCATTACAGCAGCCCTCCGCCTACTGTCAGCCTGTTGTTGGAGCCTTCTCAAATGTTCCTTCAGATCTCTGTATACATAATCCAAACAAACAGATTGATGAATATTATATAATAATATTTCCGCGATATTGCAAGGAACGGGTCAAACCTGCAACGGGGTACATGACATTGGGATTCTTTACATGCGCGTGCATGAAGTTGAAGTAGATACCACATTTTCTTGCAAAGAACACAACCACCAGAAGCGCGCACTTTGCAGTTAATCCCGTGTCGGAAAAGTCCCTTCACCTTTCTACAGTTTGGATACTGGCAAACAGGGGACCGACACTGAGATGCATGCACCAGGAGATCAAGCATTTTCCTAAGCTGCAATACCAAAAAAACAAAATTTTATGATCATTATCTTGAACCTTTATAGGCAAGGCACATAGTGAAAAGAAAAAAACATATATATTTAGTATATACCTGTACAACACGCTGTTGGCGAGCTTCTTTATTTTGTGCATCACGCTCAGCAATGGAGGTATGAGGTGTCAACTTATGAGGATGATCAATGCCTCCATCGTTGTGATAGCAGGAAGTGCAGACATCATAGTCTGGACAAACATCACACCGCCAACCTTGACCTGTTTCAATATCGTTATGACATCTGTTGCATGTGGTCACAAATGCAGGTGCAGTTGGATTATGAAGATGATACAACACCATCATTGACGAATGTTTTGCACGACGAAGCGTATCATATTGATAATGATTTCCTTGACAAAGACTAAGAAAAGCCTGACGGGTGTCGAAAAATTCACTTTCAAGAATCTCGTCTTTATCTTTGGTATCCACCGGAACATCGTTGATTTCAATCTGCGTAAGTTATTCATTTTTGGTCATAATTGTAATCATAACTAGCATTTAGAACGGAGATCTCGATTTTGATAAACTTACGGGATAAAAAGTATGTTTCTCCCTATGATTGATAGGATGCCTCTCCCTATCCTCAAGTTTTTGTTCAACTTCGTAACAACTGTATTTGCAAGTGTTAAGTTAGAACGGTCGGTTACATTCACCTTATATTTTGGCAAGATAGCATAAAAGCGCCGTTCCTGAATAAATTGGAAACCCAAAACCAGATAACAAGGTAACATAGCTTACCTATCACAGATCTGAAACTTTTTGCACTGATTGCAGACCCAGCGATTTCCAGATACCATAAGAATACAGCAATGAGTGCATGCATGCTGCAAATGAACCATAATGAAGTCTTCCTTCATTGGGGAAATTGAATCACCAAGCTGTACCAAATAGATTCCAAAAACAAGAAGAAATAATGTAAGAAAACGAGTATGGAAACGTTAATGAAAGCATGCTAATAGCCGAATCGGCCTATGCGGGGAGTGCTCGGAATATTCGGCCAACTCGGCTATACTCGGTGACTCACCCTGTAGCGAGTACTCGGCGAGTAATCGGTCAAAAATCTTAAGATGGAATATTACAAAAATCTTTTCAGTATTGTGGAGAATTAATTACCTTATGCATCAGTAGCAGATCTTTGGATGCATTACCAGAAAGATCAGTATGACCAGTAGCTTTTAAAGCTCTTTTTGTGATGGACTTCTTCATAAAACCTTTCTTATTTTGCTTTCTTCCTTCCTCTTCTTGACGAATCTGATAGATCATATCTTCAGCAGCACCTGGCCAATAGTCTCCATCAAAGTAGGGTAATCGAGCTGCGGTTACCTTAGCTTTACATTCACCAGAAGATACGAAAAAATGATCATAAAGATTAGTAAGACCGACTACAATACTTTCCTTTGAAGCTTTCCTCAACATCGACAGATACCTGATACATGCATTCGCAAAAATTCATCAGTAACAATAGTAATAACAAAGTTTAAAAGAACGGAAACGAGCCTCGAGGCGTTTTCCCTTCGCCTCATGAGGCGTCAGCCTCGAGGCGAACCAAGGCGTAAGCCCGAGGCGCAGTCAAAAAATAAATATAAAAATCATGTATCTTATAAAAAATAAAATAATTGACCTAGAAAAGTCTAGAACATCAAAAACACACATCAAAAATAAAATAATTGACCCAAAAAGTAAAAAACACGAAAAAAAAAAAAAAAAACAGCCTAAACCACCTGAGGCGCACCTCAGCCCTTAGAGGCGTATGTACAATCTGAACCCCATGAGGCGCGCCTCAGATTACAATCTGAACCCCATTTTCTTAGCGTTTCGCCTTGAGGCGCGCCTCAAGGCGCACGCCTCAGCCGTTTTTTTAAACCGTGAGTAATAATAACAACAACAACAATAATGCACATCTGAATTACCATTCTCTTAGTTTATCAGATTTTGGTGTCTTCTGAATTTCAGGATGACAATACAAGATATAATCTTCACCCTTCAATGGAGGGCAAGCCCATATATAGCAACTTGTGAAACCACGTAATTTGCAATATTCTAGGTAGCCTATCTGTAAGTAGAACGGAAAATAAAAACGTTCACATACTCAACTTAAGATAAATAAAGGAACCAAATGGACTTTTAAAAAAAAAAGAAAAAAAAAACTTGCCAGAATTTCATGATATACAAATGTACGAAGAGCCTCCCCTGTGACAGCCCTAATCTCAGGCCTAAAGTACTTGACTGAATCCAAATAAGAAAGATACACACGGCGATGATTTGGCTGCTCAGACTCTGCTCCAAATTCTTGAACATACATCCCAAAAAGACATACTTCAACTCCTTCAATTTTCTGAAACAACAGAACTACCTAAAACGAGCGACGGTAGTTTAGAGATTGACATATTAATGATGACAGCAAAAGAAAGTATTTAGGCTAGAAGATTCCTATATTTAAATACCTTAGACTTGTACCCAAACTCAACAGGGTAATTTTCATCTTGAAAGATCTCAAGAAATCGCGGTTTGACTTCCAATTTCTTGTCCACAGATGATACTACTCTGACAACGAGTGATTCCGCTCCAGGAACCTGATATAGTCACAATTCAAAACGCAATAAGAATTTTGATCATATATATACGAAATTTATCTGAATCAAATTAAATCAGAAGAGTAACTTTTACCTCGTCATAACTTTTACCATGGGCCCTAGCGCGCTCTAGTCTCTCTTGTTTGAGCTTTCCAAACAACCTGCTCTCGATATGATCACTAAGTATGGTTCTAGGTAAATCTTTTGCTCCGAGTACAGCACTTTGCGGCAGGGGACTTCTCTCTCCTCTTTCAACTTCTTCTACATAACAATTTGGACATGTGTACTCTGCTTGTCCACCATCATTTCTTCTACCATTAAATAACGCACATATTTGATGTTGCCATGCTTCACACTTGTCACATTGAACCCACTGCAGAAAAACCACAAGGATTAAATATTCGTTTGAACGATCAAGCCAAATTAAGGGCCTGTTTGGTAGCCTCTTAATGAGGCTTTGAATCATTCAGCTCCGAATGGTTCAGCAGCATTCAGACTGTTTGTTTCAGCCTAAAAAAGGCTCTGAATGGAATGATTAAGAGCTGAATCATTCAGACTTGGTGCATAGCTGAACCATTCAGCACTTAATCATTCAGAGCCTCTTAACCATTCAGACCTTTTAATAATTCAGCACTTAATCAACCAAACAGCCCCTAAGGATAATACAGCATACCCATTCTTCAGTTTCCTCGTCATTTTTCTTTTTCTCAAATCTAGCTTTCGGTATATTATTTCCATCAACGTTAATAGTGTCTCCACGGGCGTCATTGTAGCAAGGAATACAGAAGTAGTGACGAGTATCACCAGCCCCAACAGTATAGAACATTGCATTTCTTTTAATACGAGCACCACAAGGTGTACAATATGTAGGTGGTGGTTCAAAAGTAAGCTTTTCAACTGCACATAGTTGACAAGAATTCTCATTCATCGAGTGTTCCAGAGCCTGAATCTTTTCTACTTTTGCTTTGCTCTGTACAACAGATAAAAAGAAGATATTAAACGAGAATACATATGATATAAGATAAAGTGACAAATGGGTATTGTTATAATCTCACCTGGCCGACCCACTGCCTGAGACCAGAGATATGCTCACGAACCTGCTTTGGTGTAAACAACTCTATCATTGATACTCCCTTTATATTTGCTTTCCCGGATTTGGTTCCAGAAGAAGCTTCAGCCGGAAGGGCTGCCTTTTCCGGTTTAGGCTGGACCTGGCTTACCTCTACCTCAGTCTTAACAAGCTCCTGTTTAGGTAAACGGTCGTCTTTAGTAGGCACAACAGGGTCAGCTTTGAACTTTTGGTTTCCAGAATCTTCCACGTAGTCCGTCTTGGGACTTCCAGGAACAGAACTTGCAAGAACTTCCAGTTTTACCCCCTTAACCTCAGATTTTGTGGGAGTTGTATTGGTGTCACCAATTTCATCCTGAGGTTGAGATACACTGGTGACAGGAACTATTGTGGAAGGAGTTTGACTTTCAGTAGCTACTGATTGTGATGACTGTTCTATTTTCATTCGTTTCAAAGCTGGATTTAAATCCTGGGAAGTCTCAACAACAGATGGACTCGTCTTCATGTTATATTGGCTAGGCTCTTCACGTGGGGCCCCTTTCAGTAGCACAAAACGCTTTACTGGGACACAAACAGGACAACTAGGATCCCTACAGTGCCTATGATGATGGAGTAAACGCTTTGTGCTTCGACAACGAGGATATTGACATTGAACCAGATCATTACATGATCCCATATGGTTCAACAACATTTGAGCAGTGATACAATTAACTTCTGGACATTTTCCTGATGGGTGAGCACATTTACGAGCATGCCGCAAAAACAATAGCCACCTTTGTTGATTTTTGAACTGTAATTCACGGTTTAGATTAACGGATTTAGAATTAGCACCAGAGTTGGGTGGATCTATGGATTTATTGGCAGCACTTTGATTAGTAATGGATCCTTCTGAAGAAAGATTGTTCCTCTGAGCTTGATCTTGACCGGTTATTCTTTGGTTGAATTCTTCTTTGACATTTTGCTCTAACATGTTACCTGGTACATGTGGCATTTCTTGAGACCTTGAATGCCATTGGCCCTGCATTACAGACACCGGTTGAACTCCTACCGAGCTAGAAAGATCATTTTGAGTGTCAACAACAAATTGACCTTCCCCAGGGTTCCCTTGAAAGTGATTGATTGTCTGGTTAGACTGGAAATGCTCAGAGACATGTGATTGACTGCCAAGATCAGGGGTTAGCTGAGACTGACCATATGATAAATGCTGATATTGCTGTGTTTGTTGATTTTGATTTTGATTTTGAACAAGTTGTGGCTGAAAATGAACAGGCTTCTGTAGTGAATGCTGAGACCGGAAATCCATCTTTTCTGAGTGATCAATTAAAGGTTTCATGTTTGACCCCTGCTGAGTGTTGACCAAATTTGAATGATTGACCATCATGGGAGAGGTTGTTTTATGTAGCGCATGCAAGCTTACCGAGTTCATGTCCTGGTTATTCATCATTGATGTAGCAGAATTTGGGGGAACATAAACATTTCCAGATCGAGAAGAATCAACAGCAGTGCTTCCATAGTTAGAAGCAGTTACATAGCTTTCTGAGGTTCCTGAACCATTCATGATTGGTAAATGATTTCCCATCATTCCTAAACTACTGTTTATTGACCTGTTAGGTAACCCGTATGCATTTTTATGTGAATTAGACCTGATTCCCCCACCCATATGGCTCCCCAGGGTATGTAATATTCGGCTATTTTGACCACCGACTTGCTGCTTTTGTTGCAGTGGTTGAGATACAGTTGTAGAGTCGATAGTTGATAGCCCAACAAGATTGTTAGAAGAATCCATATTCATGTAAGACTGATTGCTTGTGCTATCACTGTTACCAAATCCAGGAGTAGGTATCATTTGGCTGGCCATTCTTTGTGCGCCCATCGATGAAATCAAACTGTTTCCACCTAAGTTATTGGAGAAATTTGTTGTCGACTGTTGATAGCCATTAGTCATACCTGCATAGAGGATACAACTGTAACGCAGAGTAGAAGAAAATTTGCTAACACAAAGAACCTTGAAATGGAATGGAGGTAGAATTAACCATCAGATGAACTTAATGAACCGTTGTGCATCCCACTGGGAATCCGAGTGCTATTGGGCATAAAGTTCCCTGTGTTGCCAGCTGGCGGCACCATGGTATCCATAGATGTTGGAACCATCATACTTGAGTTCCCACTTTGAGGCATGCCGGGATTTGGAATCATAGTTCCCATGGGAACAGAAGTGTTTCCCTGTTGCTGATATTGTTGATTGTGATTACTAAAGGGGAGGCTTTTGATTAAAACATGTAAACGGTTTTCCAGTGTCTCTATATTCATGTATTCCTCCTAAAAGAAAAAAAGAAAAATGAAGGGACTCCAACGTAAGGTAGAAACGTGCCTAGATAGATTTATACAAAACAGTGAATCGAATAAGATAAACCAAAACCTTAGTGGTTGCAGTTTTAAACAGGCCTTCTTCTAAGCGTCTAACAATGTCTATCATCTTCTTTGGATTTATCTCCTGAGTTTGTTGTCGTCGTATTAAGAACTCATAGCTGCAGAAGAAGATATATTATCAGCATTTAATTGTCAAATATATGAAGATTGGAATGAAATGCAGAAAAGACCAAATCACCTACATGCATGCATGCACATGTGAGCACGTTCACACAAAAACACATACTCTAAGGCGTAAGCAACATTTGGGAAGAAAGAACTTACATTTTCTCTTGTATAAAACGCCGAGCATTCGAAAAACCAGGCTCCATGTTAAGCGTACTACGCTGACCTCCGGAGCTTTGCATTATGTTCTGCTGATGTGGCACGGCAGACAAAGAAGTCCCAGATTGATTTGGTACCTGCCCAGAAAACTGTCCGGTAATATGTGTAGGTAAATTCATCTTATCCTGTCAACTAGTAGATATGACACTCATAACACAAAAACACCATCAAGACATTCAATCAGGCACCAAATGTTGGACTGTGATGCCTATCCTTAAGTCAAGCTGCTTCAGTTGTCCTGGGAAAAATTAAAATGCCAACGGCAATAGAAAAACTTCAGTAAAGGTAGAATATGACTATACAAAAAGAATGAAGAGGCCTTCACATGTAATTTAAAAACTATCACCTTTGAAAAGATGATCACAGAGAATGGTAATACGACTTACGAGTATCGTTGACATGTACCGTGGAACATTCTATGGCAGGTAGTATACCATTTCAATAATTTACAAAATGGTTAACATCCACAACATATGATGATACTATGATAGAGCTAAACATGTGAATCAAGCAGAGCCCCAGGTAAATGTCGAAGGTGACAGTATGTCAAACGACATGAAACATATACGGCTCAGGGAACAAGAATTTAAAGCACTGAGCTATAAAGGAGATGCTTATCTATCTTCCAGATCAGGATTGTTGTGCACCTCTGATGAAAACAGATGGAATGGAACAGAAACCATGTACTTAGCCAGGGGCGGACGGCGGACCCACATAGTGTGGGTCAGGGTCCCTGGACCCCAATGTTTTTAAAAATCTAGTAGAACTGACCATGATAATTTTTTTAAGGACCCCATAGGAATAATAAAATGCACCCATAGCATCAATTTTATTGTTTAATGTGTTTCCTGATTTGAAGAAAGGGTCATTTGACAAGAAAGCTTGTTAAAACTTGAATTTTAGGTCTAATCATGAATTTAGAAATCAGAATAACATGTTAACCTTTTTATTATGTTCAGTGTTGGGTTGTGAAAAAATCTTAACACCGAAAAAAGGGTAAACGGCCATAAGAAAAAAAACCTTGGGTCCGCCAATGTACTTAGCTATAGCATCGGAACCTGGATATTATAGAAATCTACTTGATTAAGAGGGTAGCTATAAATGCCATGTCATGTAGAATGACATTTTAACTCACTAGGAACTTGATAGATTAGATTGGGTCAAAGGGTGGGTTATGAACTTATGAGTTATGATGTCACTAGATCCTCCTTCTGAAGCATGTGAAACATTCAATAGTTTCTGCACCGCATGCTTATTGCTACAAATTGCCACTTCATATATTCAGAACTGATCCAAACGATCTACAGTAGCTAACTCTACAAGAAGTGGGCCAGATATACATGAACTACAAAATAGAAAATCCCTTGGCTAGCAAGGATTTCAGCATCATTTTTTTTCAAATCATCATGATCTGATGTTTCTGCTGTATTATTTGGCCCAATACAAATATACAAAGGAAATGAACAAAAACACTTAACTTCTCATCATAACTAAAATACTAAATGCATTACATATCAAACCTACTCCAACTAGAACATCCAAATTATGAACTAAGGAAGCTTCTAGAAGTTCTACCATGTCCTTAGAGACCTACACCTACCTTTACTCTCGCTGTAAAAAAAAAAAACATTACATTAACAGACACATATATAGGTGCGTTATCAGGCGCGGGCTAGGCGCAGAAGCGCATCCCACCTTGTGCGCTGCAACTATAAACACGAGGCTTCAGGCTCTAAGGCGCAGGTTCTGTCCAAATTCTATTTCCGGCCAAAAAGGTTTAAAACCCCTAAATAAGGCTGGAGTAAACCTAAGACAGCGTAAACTAGCCCTAAACAAGACTAAAACCCCAGAAAAATGGTACTTTATACCATGCGCCTAGCTTAAAAAGCCCTTTCTTTTTAAGCACCTAGGCTCCAGGCTCAGCCTATGTGCCTTGAGTGCCCCTATGTGCTTCGACAACATAAATAAATATTATATACAATTATACATACATTTATCTACATGTCCATATCACCATATACATCAACATGTACACGCACATGAATATGAGTTCTTCAACACTAAGGCTCAATATTATACACACTGACATTACAAATGTATGTATACATATTAAGTATACAACAGCCAACTTGATATCAAACATTCCAATATTCCAACGACTAATAACTAACCGCATTCTACACACATGCACATACAAAATGAGACCTTTCCCCTTATTTTACAACCAAACTGTTAAAAATAAAAACTTTAGCCAATCAAATCCAAGACAACAAATCCTTAACCATCTCCCAGCTGCCTCATCGCATCAGCTACAAGATTAAAGCCTAAACCGTGACTAGTAATCAAGATAACCCAAAACCCGAACCGGTTTTGTAAATAATAAGCTCAAATAAGTTAGGTTAAGTATTTAAATCAGCAGAAATTAGATAAAATCATCAAACCCTAACAAAACTAATTACTGTGCAAATTGGAATGATATGAAGGGAAATGGATTTATGGAAAGATAGAATTAGATACAGGATGAGGATAATAATTGGATTAAAGTAACGTAACATACCTTAATTTAGTGTTGGATGAATAATAATAATAATTGGAGACGCATCAAGAAAAACCCAACACGACTTCGTGTAGACAAAAACAGAAGAAAGAGGGATGAAATTGTCGGACCTAGTTATAACCCGATAACTTACCGGATTTCCGGGTTTGGGTAACAAATAAGTTGTTTATTTTAGGGAAAATCACCAATTTGGCCAACACTTGGTCAAACTTACCAAAATAGTCACCTCTCATATTTTGGGAGCGACCGCTCACAGGTCCCGAGACGTCTTTGTGAGACTTCGGTGATGGACCACTAGCTGAGCGACACCTCACCCCTCTCCTCACCCGTCTTTGGAAAGACGGTTCCCGAATCCTAAGACGTCTTTGTGAGACCTCGCCCACACACTTCCCAACTCTTTCTTCTCTCTACTCTCTCTCTCTCCTCACCTTCCGCATACTCTCTCTCCTCTCTCTCTCTCTCTCTCTCTCTCTCCTCACTTTCTCTTTCCTATCTCTACTCTCTCTCCTCACCTTCCGCATACTCTCTCTCTCTCTCCCCTCTCTCTCTCTCTCTCTCCTCATTTTCTCCTCACCTTACACACCTGTTTTGTCTAGCACATGATTATTATTACCGATGTACCATGATTGAAATATATGAAGATTGAGATGCATCTTGTATACGATGAACCAACATGCCACAAAGACGTAATCATGCCACAAAGACGACGAAGACATCACCGGGATTTGGGATATAAACGATTTTACGTTGTTTAATTGCTTACATTGCATACTCTTTCAATGATGGTGAGGAAGAAGAAGACACGTCACCGGAGAAGACGAAGAAGTCGCACGGAGAGGTGACGTCTTTTTGACGTCAGATACGAAGAAACCAAACAGGCGGTGGTGGTGGTGCCGGAGAGGTGACGTCTTTTTTACGTCTCCGGTCTGTCAGTCTCTTGTCTCCGTCTCCGGTATGCGGAAGGGAGTAGAGAGGAGAGAGAAAGTGAGGAGAGAGAGAGTGAGGAGAGAGAGAGAGGAAAGAGTTGGGAAGTGTGTAGGCGAGGTCTCACAAAGACGTCTCGGAAATCGGGAACCGTCTCTCCAAAGACGGCTGAGGAGATGGGTGAGGTGTCGCTCAGCTAGTGGTCCATCACCGAAGTCTCACGAAGACGTCTCGGGACCTGTGAGCCGACTCTCCCAAGAGATGGGATGTGGCTATTTTGGTAAGTTGACCAAGTCAACTGGTTATTTTGGTGATTTTCCCTTATTTTATTACTTTTGACCAGTAGTGTGCCCGCGCGATGCGGCGGGAAACACAGCTACTTTTACGGATATGCATGATTCGGTTTAATTTAGTTATTAGCCTCAATCAAAACCAAAGTCAACGGTTAACTAATCTTATTAACCGATCGGTTAATTGGTTCAGTTTATCTGATTAGATTGTCGTTTTTCAGTCCGGTTAAGTTAATTTTGTTAATAACCAAAACTAAACTTTGGCCAAAGTATAAGTCTACTAAAGTATGGGCTTAGTGTCCCATCTTGTTGGGGCCCCATTTTATGATGTTATTTTATATTGTTATCGAACTTGTTTATGTAGTATTGAATCGTAGCTCATTCCAAAAAGAGGCAACACGATTAGGTTAAAAATGAAAGCGGGGAAGTGAGGAATGGAAATCGAATCGTGTAGTAACGGTGAAAGGTCGTACACCTGAATCGTAAAATCATGATCATTAAAGTCCAACTATCTTCTGTTGCATTCTTGCTCTAATTCTTTTAACAATTAAAATCAAAATCAAAATCTAAGGTGTTGTAGTTAGCGACTTAGTTCATTCGAAATCGTCAATCTAAATTGTTAATTTGTTACGCATCCCTTGAAGGTAAATTGATAATCTATTAACTTTTACTACTCAACTGTTGATTTTTGCAGCTTACGAATTATATAGATAAAATATGACATAAAGTGGATGTTAATTCATGTTTTAAATAAAATGCTATGACTTTACTAATATTTATATGTGATTAAAATAAAGATTGGAAATAAAAATTATGATTAAAATTTCGTTATTCATATTATGTTTTAAATTTAGGATGTTTTTAATGTCATATATTATTGGTTTTGTTTATATCATCTGTTTTTAGTGTTTAATAATTTAACTATTATGATTCTGTTTATAATTGATTCTTTTTACAATCACAATTCACGATCCATTAACAATTATATATCCATTGCAATTTGTAACTTCTTTTAGCATCATTGCGCTAACCTAAGCATCAAGATTGTCAAAATGTCATATTGAGAAAATAAGGAAATCAATGAACGTGTAAGCCGATTGGGTAAAGCTTCTTGTGTGTTATTGATTTATTATTCTCGCACCAACAAAGATGAGTGGAGAAACAATATAGAAGTGACATATGTTTCTAGGGATGTCAAACAATTGATCCACATAGTTGATCCTTCACCGATGAAGCTAGGGCTGAGATAAACCTGAAAGATAAGGTGTAGGGTAGGGAGTGTGCTACAATCGTGGACGCTTATATGGGTGATGTTGTATACTATAGTTGTAGCTTCTCGTGTTAGCAAAAAGTGTCCAACATAAGGTGATCAAGACCCCCTTATATAGAAGTGACAAATGCCAATATCACTAAACCCTAATCTGGTGGGCCAAGGCCCAATTAGGTTATCCCTACATTAATGCAAGTTAGTAATCATAATTAGGAAATAAATACTTAAATATGGAAATGGAATTAATACCCCCTTATTTGCCGAATGTATTCCTGGAAGGGACATGTGTCGTCTGTTGATTGGCTACATGTCCTAAGCTTATGTCTAATCATGTGGAAAGGTAGTTCGTGGAGATATCTGATGACATGACATGCAATCTATCATTGGCGAACGTGTACAGATGTCCCTGTTGCACATGTAACTTTCTGGCTCCGCGCGTACGATACACTACGCACCCTGCCATTAGGTTGTAGAGGCACAAGGCCTATGTTACGTTTCCGGATGTCTGTGCCCAGGGCTTCCTGGCGCGGGACATCCTTAGAAACGTGTGATTATGCTCTCCCTAGTGGTCACTTTTGGGACTTCCGTTGTACGGGTTAGGCCAATCCATGTGAGGATTTGGTACCCAATCCCTTCAATGATATGATTCTTTTACTACGGTCTCTGTTATGCTAAAAGAGCCTTAAATTTAAAATTCGTTTAGGCCCCTAAAATGGTCGAATCGGCCCTAGTAAATCACATAATACATCAACTTTTTAAAATTAAAAAAAAATATTAGCATTACTATACTCAAATTAAAGAGAATAAAATTCTCGTTTTTATGATAATGTTTTTTTTTTTAAAATTAACGTATGAAAAAATTATGGCCGTTTAAAAATCGTGGGGTAGTTTCCTTAAAACAAGAGAAAACACGTAACTATTATTTTTCGTCTAATTCAGTTCGTTTTCGTTCTAGTTATTACTTAAACCTATCATATCATTTTTTATATAAAAAAAACTACATCAATACTATATCCAAATTAAAAAGAATAAAGTGTTCGTTTATATGGTGTAATAATATTAAAAAAATATTTACGCATGAAAAAGTTATGGACGTTTAAAAATCATGGGGTAGTTGATTAAATTAAGGGTGCAAAAGTGTAATTACTATTTAAATAAACAAAAGTTGAGTAAAGATGAAGGGGCACATGTGTAAGTATTTTTTAAAAGACATGCTTGCCATAAAAAAGTAGTTAATATCTGCATTGTGTTTTGTACTCTAAGCAATATACTTGTAAAACTTGAATTTTAAGAGATCATTGGGAAATGTATTATAATAAGGTTTAGATGATTTCAGTTCGTTTTCGTTTCGGTTATTGCTTAACCCTAACATATTTTTTTTTTAAAATTTAAAAACTATAGCAATAATATACTCAAATTAAAGAGAATACAATGCTCTTTTATACGGTGTAATAATATTAGGAAAATATTATCGTTTGAAAAAGTTATGAACGTTTAAAAATCGTGAGGGTGGTTGGTTGGTTAAAATAATGGTGCAAAAGTGTAATTATTATTTAAATAAACAGAAACTGAGTAAACTTGATAGAGCAAATATGTAAGTATTGTATAAAATTATAATATAGTATAGATATATAAGAGGTGGTACTGTAACTAATAAGGGGTATATGTGCAAGTTATGTTTGAAAAGACATAAATTCCCTTAAAAAGTAGTTACTACATGCATTATGTATTGTATTTTAACCATTTATAATTGTATTACTTAAAAAATAAAAGGTCATTCTCAAATGCTTTATAAGATAGTATAGATATTTAATCTATAGTGTATATCTATGTTCTATCTCTATTAGGGAGGAAGGGGCACAAGCTGCGTAGCCCCATCCCAACTAATGAAACTGTGTCACGTCATTTGTACCCTGAAGTTGCTCAATGTAGCCCCATCACTAGAAATGCCCAAGCCTAAAGTAGCTTAAAACTTTTTTAAATATTAACTAATTAAAACAAAATAAAACCAAATAAACCTTAATTAAATAAAATAAAATACATGCAAATACAATAAAAAATACAACTACAAATATTTAAAAAAATACAACTAAAAAAATTAAATTACGCAACGTCGTCGGATTTTTCGAAATATGGTAGGTCTTGAAATGAAATATGTTCGACTAGGTCAACGCGAAGTCGGAAATGCGTGTGTGGATCCATAATTTCTCGAAGGGCGTCTTCGTAAAAAACGGGTTGAACAACTGTATGTGAACCGACAAGAATGCATGCAACTCGTCTTTAAGGATCATGTTATGCAATATCACGCATGTATACACCACGGCTCTAATCTTGTCCACCTTGGTAGCACACATGGGTCGCCTTAAAATGCCCAGTTGTGACAACCTGCACCCTTCACTTTTCATAAATGTGCATAATTGGTTCCTCAACTATTTCAAAATTTTCATTTTTAACCCTCGTATTTTAGTAGGACCAAAATTCACAATTTAATAAAACTTATAATTTTTATAAGTAAAAGTATGCACGTTTTATACTCACATCTACACCTGAGCACGTATGTTTCAGACCTTTATACTCAAAGCCCTTAATTTTCGGTCCTAAAACAACTTAGAAACAGAAGGAAACAAGTCTATAACTTAAAATTGATTAAATTAGAAAAATTAGTTTTTTTAGCCCTCGCGGTCCGCTAAGACAGTCAAACAGTCAAAGTTCCAGTCAAAGTCTTAGTCAAAAGTCCTAGTCAAAGTCTCAGTCAAAATCCTAGTCAAGGTCCTAGTCAAATAGTCAATTCATCTTAAAACCTTACTTTATTGTGTTTGACCAATTTTAAAGCCTAATTGAATCCAAAACTAGTATAAAAACCCACCTATGACCCATTACACTTTGCACCTCTAAATCGATTGTTTCAATTCGATTAAACTCTCCCTCATACCTTTCTTCTAGAGTATATTACTTCTACATTTGAAGCTTTTATTGAAGGGATAGGGAGCCTAATCTGAAAGGTGCCCCTATCCCCACTAACAACCCTGCGCCACGTCACGGCGCGGGAGCATACTCGCGCGAGGACAGCCAATCAACACCCTCGCGCGCCGACACAGGTGATAAGCAACAATTGATACCTGATACGCGCGTGCCATCACACGCGGAAGATCCCCTTGGCACGTCAAAGGAGGTACAAGGGACGACAAAAGGAAGATTCATAAGGATCTGTGTCAGAGCATACACCAACAGAAAAAGGACATGTGGCAGATAGTACAAAAGGGGAGCGGCGGCACTGTACACGCTGTCGTGAACAGTGACCAGCAGGCATTACTTCCTCCACTGTCAGGCGTCAAATCAGCCAGCAGAGATAGCCTGGACACTGTAGCAAGTACGACGTTACTGTGCACCACCAGAAGGCGGACACGTGTCCAGCTACAACAACGACCACACTGTAGGCTGACGTCATCAACAGTGCCTCGTCCTTTCCCGCCACTTCCAGAGAGACTATGGGCTTGGGCCCCGGTTGGGCCCAAACCAATGGTGTCACTCGTGGGCCTCTCCATGCGGTCCACTACTAAGTCTATAAATAGCATCAGATACAACTCATGTAGCCATTCACAAATACAACCATCACCACTGTACTCATTACTTGTAATTCTCTCTTGTTCGTAATAACATTCCGGTAACCTTACAGTGGACGTAGGTCATTAACGACCGAACCACTTAAATCTCTTGTTCATTTCACACACAATACGTATCACATTTATCTCAACAAACTCTCGGGTTGTCATAACGGTTTGGGTAAAGGATTAAACCTGTAGTTACATAAGTGTTAACCCCCCGGAGATTAGTCTTAATCTCTGGAATACTTATTGTTTCTTCAAAGCTCTTGTAATTGGCGAATTGGAAGCTAGATATTTTTCCTATTCGGTTTCTTTTCTTCTAAATTGGACTAGTTTCGTTGTTGAATATTTGGATTGCTCGCATTTTCACACTCGCTTAGTTATCTAGTCATTTGGCGAAAGTGAGTATTTCCTATCCCCTTTTTGCTTTTATTCATTTTTTTGGGTGTTACATGTACACTTATACAAATTACAAATACAAGTTCACATTTTTACAATACAATTCTAGTACTATGTGCATTTGCTTACAAACGTGCTTTATGCTTAGACATTACATGTAGAATACATTTGTACTTAGTGAAATCATTAACCATGTACAAGCCGACCTTAACATTGGATAGCGCTATTGGATTGACAACCCGCCTAGGTTGATTCTCCCCCTTTTTCATCGGAGAATCCGTGGTCATTGTTAAGTTATTATCCATTTATTGGATAAGTACACCGCCGTTCATTTAGTACATTATACAGTCACAGGATTGATTTCGCTCATTTGTATGTTACATAGTTTACATAATTGCACTGTAGCTTTGCACTTGAATTGTATACCATTTTTTCCAACTTACTATATGTATTAAAACTAGGAATGCTCACCAACATTTCTTATGTTGACAAAACCTATTTTGTACATGTTTCAGGTGCAGTTTGATCTTAGTTCTATATCATTGGATTTTAGTGCTTGCTTTTAATAAGTTATTTCAATTTTCATGTTTCGTTCAGACTTTTGTAATTTTTCCATTTCATCTATGTAAGACAATTTAAATTATTCAATAATATATTTACATTTTAGTACCATGTGCTTTTGAACAATCGTCACTACGTGACACCTCGATGATTCCGCCATCGGTTGGGGTGTTACACCAGTTTTCCCTTCAAAGCTCTAAAAGCGCGTTCAACATCCTTTCTTGCGCCTTCTTGCAATCTATTCCACTTCTTTTCATTTGGATCCATTGGATGCGGAAATGTTTTCACAAACAACGCCCAAGTAGGGTATATCCCATCGGTTAGATAATATCCACGTTTGTATGTGTGCCCGTTGACAATAAATGGACATTTAGGCGTCGTTCCATTCCGTTCTTTTAGAAAAATAGTAGAAGTTTGGAGGACATTGATGTCGTTGAGTGAACCGGGAGCACCATAATAACTATGCCAAAACCACAAATCCTGTGACGTAACCGCCCCGGGTACAACCGTTGGGTGATTATAGGTACCTTTCGTAAATGTTCCTTTCAACTCTCTTAGACAATTCCTGTAACACCCCAACCGATGGCGGAAACATCGGGATGTCACGTATTGATGATCGTTCAGTAGCTCATGGTAAATAATAAGTTTCAATAAATGATTTAAATAAATTACATACAATTGTTCTAAGAATTTGTACATCAAAATAAAAAAATACTAGCTACGCATCTTCAAGCATTAACTCTAATCTTCGAGCATGTTAGAACCTGAAACATGTTAAGTTTGAAAATATTTTGGGTCAACAAAAGTTGGTGAGAATTACATACGTTTTGATAATTGAATAAACTTGTACAATTCAAGTGTCATGGCAAGTCTAGTCCATATGTGAAAACATACTAGAAGTAAATCGAGTGCATAATCAACCCTTGTGACTAGAATATTGTGGTCCATCCCATACGCTCATGGTTCACTCGATTATGTTATGCGATAACAATCACCCACGCTACCTATTTAGGAGGCACGTATCCGGGTGGGATTGTCAGTCCAATAGATCTATCATTGTATACCGTCGGCTGATCAATGTTAATGATTATGCTAGAATATTTTGCTTACCCTAGTCATGTTTAAGACATAATGCAACATAGAAAAACACATAGACACTTTATGATTGAATTGCATATAGAATGTTGTAACATGTTTCACCCCAAAAATAGTGAAAATAGAAAATGGGCTATGTAAAACTCACCTTAGTGCATCATGAAAGAATAGCAAACAATGTCTGAAGCTGGATTAATGGAATCTCTCGTGTCCTATTACAAGTAAAGGATACCCTTAATTCTAATACAAATAAGCTTGTTTCGTTTCTTGGTTGTAAAGATAGTTTATTAAACTACCTAGACTCGCATTGAACGTACGCGCGTCTTAAGTGTGTATAACTTAACGAACCGATAGGACTTGGTTTTGATTCCTTGAAAGTATGTGCGTATGCAAAGTTATATATATAATGTATACTTTACTATATATATTTAGATTCGCAACTTGAAATTAGTTAGAAGGAAACATTTAAGATAGCGAAAATAATGTATGCATGACTTGACTCACATTTTAGTTTGTTTTCGAAGACCGGTTAGTATTTGTACTATTATGTTTACTATCACGACAAGGTAAAGTTGGGATAGTGTTTATTTGTAAAATGTAGCGTTATTTATAAACAAAAGTATAGATTTGATTGCTCGATATGATTCTTATATTTTGTAAAAATTTGGGCAGAGTCTCCTCTGTTTTTGTAAGAAACCAGACAACGCAAGTCGTCTATTTTATCCCAAAACAACAATAGACCAAACAAAAACCAATACAATTTATAGTCTTTAAACGCGACAAAAAGTTCAAGTTATCAAGATTGTAATAAACGAGAACTATATGTTTTGAAGAAGTAATATACATATATATAGTCCGTTTTCAAAACATGTCACTCAAATTTATTAACGCTTTAGAAACTCTAGATACTATACGACTCGCTTAATGTTGTGCTTGGATATATTCGTATGTATGTTTCAAACAATTTAATAGTTAGTGTCGTGAACATGTTCATAAATATATCTATTTATACATTTAACCATTTTATCGCCTCATCGTTACATTAGCCATTTTATACACATAAGTCGGTTCGGTTCGTTTGGTCCTATTAGACTAAGTATTTATACACAATATACACGAAAATAAATAAATAAAAATAAACTAAGATCGTGGCGCGCGTTATACCTTCCCAAAGACTCGCGAACCGACACGTGTACGCCTCGAACCGAGTTGACTGATCTGACCCGTCTTGACTGTTGACTGGAGTTGACCAGCTTTGACCACGGTTGACCAGATCTTGACCACGGTTGACCAGATCTTGGCCGAAAAGAACAAAACCCCAAAATAAAACATTACTCCTACTGCCGCACCTTCTGACCCGGAACAAACGACCAACGAAACAATCAACCGGAAGGCCGAACCAACCCTGTTGTGGGGTGTCTTGTATAACCGCGACCAATCACCACCAACCCCTGGTCACCACTGATGATAACCTGCTGCGATTAAACCCCAAAAGAAGTGGTCGTTGTGGTGGTTATCGGATCTGTAAGAGGAGGGGTTACCGGTGACGAAAAAAAACGGGATTTCATGGTGGCCCGGTGATGATTGTAAGCGACTGCAGGTTAGAGGGGGAAGGGTGGTGGTTGGTGGCGGCCGTAGTGGTTGAGATGGTGGTTGCGGCCGCTGCTTTAAAGGGAGGAGGAGGAGAGGACTTCGTGTGGTGGTGCGTGTGGGAGGTTTCTGGAGTGGTGGTGGTTGTTGTTGCTAAAGAAAGCAGAGAAAGGGGGTGGTTGCTGTGGGCCGACGCCGCCGCGTCAGAGGGCCGGATTGGTGGCTCCTCCTTGCTGCCGCCACTAATCATCTAGAGAGGAGGTGAAGGAGTTGTGAGGGAAGGAGTGCAAGAGAATTCTGCCAAGTAAGGGTTGATTTATAATCTTATTGTTGTTAAGGAAAGGTTTCAATCATTTGACCATTGTATGGTCAAAGATGTCAAAAATTGGGAACAAATTAATGAGATTGAGGGTGGTATACGCGAATTTATGACCTGGACCCGTTTAGTCAATAGTAAAATTATTTGTAAATTATATAAATGTAGACCGAAATAAAATGAGATAATATTGTTGACGAATTAACGAATTGTTTTATGAACAAAGTATTATTCGAAAAACGCTGGGCGTTACAATTCCTCCATTCTAGATGTGTACAATCAATGCTACCCAACATGTCAGGAATAGGATGTTTTTCTTTTATTGGTTTTGGTATAAATTTGCAACATCATGGCTTGTGGGTTGACGCATAAACTCATCGCCGTAAGTTTGAATTACGGCGTTGCAAAAAAAAGGGATTCACGTAAAGTCCTTTTAGACATGCACAAATACTCGTCGTATTAGTCCGGTATGTTACTGTATGCAAGTTGTTTAATGGCAAAAGTGATTTTTTGAATAGGTGTAAAACTTTTATTCATCCTTCCATCGTAACTCTCTTGAAACCATGGATATTTGGTTTTGATGTCGTCAATAATTTTTAAAAACAATTCTTTCGACATACGAAACCGATAGCGGAAAACATCATCATTATATTTGGGTTCGGCAATAAAATAGTCGTTCATAAGGATTTGGTTACCTTTTTCGCTATCACGTCTAGCTATTTTTTTTATGATCCCGTGTCTTCCTCGTCAACTTGCTCGATCACATCTTAAAAAAAAAAGAAAAAGAAAGAATACTACTATCGTTTGAAATATCGTCATCCGACCAATTAGTGAAATAATCAAAGGTAATTTATTTTCCATTTGAAAAGATAATTCGTGAAAGTATGAAATTTGGTATGAGAGAATGGTGTGATATTTTGTATATGAGAGAATGGTGTGAAATCTACATCTACATCTACATCTACACTATATAATAACAGAAAACATATGAGGGACACATGAAACTCCCTCATGAATTTTCTCATTTCACTATTTAATACATTAAATTCAAGTATAATTAAATAAATATATTAAATGATTTTCAAAATCATAATATAAATAATCTTAGTTGTAACAGAAATCATTATAAACGGATTTAGTTGTAACAGAAATCATTATAAACGGATTTAATAATTTATGTTATTAATATAATTATAAAACTAAAAAATATTTATCGTAGTTTAAAGTTAACTAATTAAATTAACTTTAAAGTCAAACCAAATTTTAAAATTTAAATTACCTTCATCAGTTCGTCTAATCAAAATATGACTGTTCAAAATTAAATAAATTTTGATAAATAATTTTTTTACTACAAAATAAATAAGAAACTTTATGATAACAATTTAAAAATACGAATTTAATTTGTACGTAGTTGAATACTTAATTAGCTTGATTCCTTTTTAAAATTCTTGTGAAATAATAATTGTTGTTTTAAAATTTCACAATATTAAAACTCTTTACAATCCGAATTTTATCATCACTTTCGAAAACTTTCGTTTTTTTATTTGAATGTCTTATTTTTTGTTTAACTTAAATAAGAAAATTATGTTCCAACTTCAATACAAACAAATTCACTATACATATGACTCATGATAACGATAAACAAAAGACAAAGACAATCACTATCAAGAGTTGCTTTGTATTTAAAATGCCCAGTTTTCACTTATGGCTAATTGTACGTCACGTTATCAAGAGTAAAAAACAGAGTCGGTGTTAAATTATTAATATTTGATAGAGATAACAATGCTAACAAATAAAACAACCCATATTGTATACAAAGAGATATGTAGAGATTTGTGACTTTTTTGTATTTTTTAGGAATTATATTATAAATTAAAATTTTCAATTATTTACATTAATATGTAATCTCAATTAAATTTTATTTATTATATCCGTGTGTCACACGGGCAAATAACCTAGTTTAGTATGAAATAGTGTGAAATTTGGTGTTTTATATAATGTTTAAAATAAGTCAAAAAGTTTTTTTTATTAAATGCTTAACGGTCAAATGACCGTTTGATTGAGGAAGCCGAGCGCACCACACAAAGCCTCATTTTGAAGCCGAAACAAGTAGCCCAATGGCACGGGGCGGTGTAGCCGCAAGGCTAACTAAGCCTAATGTGACACCCGCCACTTAGCCAGGTCAAATCCGTACACTTTCTACTCAACGTTTAATTTTCCATGCATTATTCATATAATTTTATATGCATAAGTCCCCCGAGATAGTCTAGCAATGTCCGAACGAGTATAATTTCACCCATGTTAACGAATTTTGGTGACACAAGTTTATATGATTGCAAGTGATTTTCCAAAATCATGTATAGGTGTCCATTTATTTAATAATACAATGGGAGGTGCTATGGAATTTATGTATAAAGCCTAGTATTTATTCAACAAACATACCTATACATATGTGTACATGTGTACACGACACCCACATATACATACATATATATATATATATATATATATTACAGCACACACACACACACATATATATACTAGTGAGAAACGCGCGCGTTGCGGCGGGACAGTTAAACCGAACAAAAAATAGATGAAAAAACGTTAAATCACGCACATGCATGGCGGCGAGTTAACTTGCCATATTAAAAAAAAAATAAAAAAGTTAAAAATCATCATAGAAAAAGCTACTAAGTCGAAACCGTAACAAATTCACATAAAAATGAAAATAAAAAACTAAAAAAACACTTTGAAGACTTGTCCGCCTCTACTTAGATGACTTGTACATTATCACTTTCTTCTAACACAAGATAAAACTTTACGTTGTTTAGTAGGGTAAACTCGATTTTACTCTCAATATGCCAAGTTATTCATGCAGTAGATATTTCCTAAACGACTCAAATACCTAAAAGTTTAGTAACATTGTTATGAATAATAATAGATTAACTAACTTTTATAAAGTAACTAATTGTATATAAAAGATTATAATAAAACATGTAGCATTATGAAAATTCATTTTTACATGTTTTGTATTTAATATGTTTTGTAGAAATAAATGTCATAAACATGACTCTTGATTTCATTTAGATTATTAAATATGATGCTTTAAAGACTAATTTGCCCTTAAAATGTAATTATTATGTGTATTGTGTGTTGTATCATAAGCAAATTAACTTGCACCTCTTAAATTTTAAGAAGTCCTTGTCAAATGCTTTATAATATAGTATAGATATAGATATAGATATAGATATAGATATAGATATAGATAGTATAGATATAGATATAGATATAGATATAGATATAGATATATGTGTGTGTGTACATGCATACAAGAAGCTAGTAAACACATTTATAACTAGCACTGCATATTCTTTTTGTTCCATTTTAAACGAACTAACTAGTTCCTTTATAAACTTAACTATATTTGATGAAACAAGTGATCAACACTAGGATTTATAAAATCTACTAGCCAAAAATGATCACCACCACTTTGTTTAATGTTTTGTTTTTACTAGACACTTGTAACATCATCAATTAAGTGTCATATCCTATTATTCTTTCTAAGACAAATAAATATAAGATTTGATGGCTTAACCATATTAAGCAGTATTCCTTAAACACCTAGGATCAAGGATGTTGGTTTACTACATTGGTTAAGTGTCCACTCTCCTTTTCTTTCTTTTTTTTTTCTTTCGGCCGATTACCCCCATCCATATCCATAATTATCTTTTTTTTTTTTAACTAATCTATCACATGTTTATTTCAATCTTTAGAACCCACAAGGTGTTGTCACATTAGATCAAGTCTTACCCAACACCATCATAGTGTTTAATCAACCTTAATATATGATTAAGACACTTGATTTGCTTGCAAGATTTGGGACAAAGAAAAGATCATTAACCAAACATGGTAGGATTCCTTAATTCACCAAGAACTAGGGAAGATCACTACCCAAAATAGCTTGCAACCCCCTTTCTTGTTTCCTTCCTCAAACCGTCGCCCCCCCTATGCCCCCTCTAATCTTTTTTTTAATCCAAGTCAAACTGTATATTAGCATGTGTTGATTTGTTTCCATAGTTGACTTCATGTAGTGTCACTCATGCTTAGAATCCATCCGACATAATCATAAGATTAGTGACCTCCTAAAGTGTGATTTGGACCTTGGATATGCTAGCAAGATATGGAACATGAGTAGATTATTAGCCAAACTAAGTAAAATTCTCTAATCATCATAATCCATAGAAGTTGACTAACCTAAAGTGTTAAGCACCTTCCTAACACCTTCTCATCTCCACCTCTATATAAGGAGGCCTTGGGTAAGTCTTTCACCACACCACAAACCTCTCTTGCTCCCTCTCCTATTTCGAAACACACACACACCCATCAAGTTCTAGGAGCAACCAAGGAGATCTAGCATCTTGCCTTCTATCTTGGATCCACTAGGAGGTATAAACCTTAAAACATTTACTTCTTTACCTTGTTTATTTATCACATGGTTCACCTTAGTTCATAGTTTATCATTCATAACAAAACATCACCATAGATAGTTATGAATGAATGTATGTATGCGTGTGTGAGATGTATGTATGTGTGCATGAATATACATACGCATGTATGTGTATATGTATGACATGTATATACATGTGCACGTGTGTATTTGTATGTGTTTAGACATGTAAGACCCTAAGTTATCCTGTTACCTTACTTTAGTAGTGAAAACACAACCCATGTGTGTACATACATACATATGCGTGTGTGTATATACATAGTGTGTATGTATGTGTAAAACAAACTCAAAAGCATAGATAGTAATGTGTATGGACTATAAGATGCATATGTATATGGGTATGTATGTACACGTGTAGATCCCATAGACATCTCTATCTATGGTATTGTGTGGAAATATACATATGTAAGTATAGAGGCACGCATATGTAGGTATGAATACATGTATTTATGACACTTGTGTATAGTAAAGATTAAGTGTATTTGTGAACTAAATAATCTTTTTCAAAAGGAACATATGCTTTATGGAAAGTATCATATGTTAGGAAATAAGCTCTATTTTTCGTATCCAAACTACTATTTTCAAGTAATATATAGATGTCACCAAGGAAAACTAAACCAACATACTACTAAGGATTGGGTGAACCACGAGTACCATGGATTACCTATTTGTATAAATCTAAGGTACCCATGTATGTATATAGGACGAGATACCTAGTTGTCGGACATACGCTTTTGCTAGACTACACGCGGACTTGAGGTGAGTTCTCACGGCCCCTTTTTACTGTTTTTCTATTTTGGGGAAAAGCATACATTGTTTACTAGTTTTAGAACGAAATCCTAGCCGACCGGTGTACATGAGACGATATGTTTAGAGTACTCAACAAAGCCCTCGTTTATTAGTTTATCATAACCATTAGCTATGGATATAGCCTAGAAACGCTTGAATAGATCTATTGGGTTGACACCCCCACTATTGGTTAGTCGCTCTAACCGGTTTATACGATATGAGAGTGTTTGCATTTCTTTTATGGCGATTCATTGCATTGTTGTGCAATGTGTGAGGCACCACTCGTCGAGGTTTGGTTATGGACTCATAATGGTTTATCATCATTGTTCTTGGCTAGACAATGATGGGTCATTCAAGGATTTCATTAAACTTTACACTCGGTTTACAAAACCCGTGAACTCACCAACATTTTGTTGACAAAGTTTTTATGCATGTTTTTCAGGTAACTAAAGCATGGATGGAACTTGGGTTACGATTGGGCAATCATTCACAACCACCACGTATCGTGTCATTAAAACTTTTGACCCCACTAAGGGTTTTAAAATGTATCTTGTGAAACTTGTTGTCATCGAACACGTTTGGTACTTTATAAATAAATAAATATGAATGTTTGCTCATATCTTGTGCTTAAAAACCTTTCGTGGTTACACCTCGTGTTTCCGCCTAGGTGGGGTGTGACACCTAAGGCCCTTAGCCGCGAGTTCCTCGTCCTCTCTTAGAGCATTCACATCCCCTCCATGAAGCCTCCCCCATCTCTAAAATTTTAAAAAACTTACCGAAAAACACCCTACATCCCATCCACCATTTTATACCCTATCTTTATATTTTGAAAAATCCATCTTCTAGCTTTTTATATATAAAAAGCTACTAGACACCACCATCAAATTATTGTGAGTGTATTTTAACAAGGAATGAAATCAAATAAGTGTTTGTGAGTAAGATAAAAGGTAAATACGATGGAGAGGATGTGGAAGGTTTTTTTAAAATGAGAGATAAATTTTGAAAAATATGATTTTTTTCGTTGTATTAGAGCATTCACAACCCGTCCACCAAATTATGTGAGGGGTTCCCTCAAATTATATGAGGTGGGTGTGAGTGGTTGTGAGTGGAAAAAAGAGAAAATATTTGATGAAAGCACTGTTTACCTTTATATTTGAAAAGTTATTGTTCACCCCTATTTTTGTAATTGGTTGCGAGTGATGAGAAAGAAAATACAATGATAAAAGTATGAAAAAATATTATCATTTTAATTAGGAGAGAGAATATTTAAGAGCGGGATAGTAATTTTTAGTGTAATTAGATTGGAGAGATTTGATGTACAGGATGTGAATGCTCTTAGAGCATTCACAGCCCATCCACCAAATCCCCTCCATCAAATTACACTAAAAATCACTACTTCACCCATAAATCTTCTCTCTCCTAATTAAAATAATAATAATTTTTCATACTTTTATCATTATATTTTCTCTCCTCACTCATAACCACTTACAAAATATTAAAATACTAGTATTTTGCCCCCGCGCTTCGCTGCGGAAACACGACTTGATGATACTTGTGGAGTCGAACCATTAATAAACATATTGGCGAACATTATTCTCTAAGAGAAATAAAGGATAAGAACACTATTGAAAAATAATAAACCTAAATAATATAGTGGATCAAATATGACTCATAACCTAAGGTCCAAATTTGGTGTATAGGTCCAAATTTGGTGTATACACATATTTACCATCAGATTAGGCAACATCAAGAGTGTTCTCAATTGATGAATACAGTTTAAAAGAATTACAAATATGCATTGCAGAATTGCTATCAAAACACACATACTTTACCATTGCATAACATTGTATAACTTGACTCCTATAGAATTTCTCCTGCAGAATCAAAAAACAACATTATATAAGGCTAAAATTCTAAAAAACTGTTCTATGATATATACATATGTATGTATAAAAGCTCTCATAGTAAGAGTACCTGAATTGTGTCTGTTCGGACAGATTTTGTCATTAGCAACAAAATCAACAGAGAGTGCAAGAAACACTCATTTCAGTTGAATTCGAGCAAAACCATACAACATATATAGTTTCATATCCAATCCCTATGTCACAGCTGCAAAATTCGTATACATGTAAGCACATTACCATTTTTAAGCAAACACAAAGACAAATGATTATGTGTGGCTCAGAGTTTGGAAAAACCATGGTCGCAAGATGGGTTGCAGGTAAAACATGCCATTCAACATCCTTGCCACGCCGTTGTCATGAATAATCATGAAATGTTTTTAACTCGTCACAGCCAAGTAATAATAACTCAATAGATATCGACAACATTCATCGCCACCTAGGGCTCTGCAATCGAACCGAGCGACGATGTCAAGAGCCAAAAAAAAAGACATGCATAATAGTGTTGTACATATTGCAATAGTGTGGTAACACACACAAACATGAGTTGCTAAATATAGCATTCGCCATGGCTGCAAATCCATATGGGTTGCCCCGCCAAGAAGCAAAGGCTCTCTTTTTCTACAATAACACAACTGCAAAGACTGAAAGTAATTATCATAGCCCAACAAAAGATAAGCAACAACAAATACTATGGATCCACATAGAGAATAAAAGTCCTGAGTTTAAGAAGTTTATAAAATTCAAGTAATGAAGTAGTTAAATAATTTGTATCCGCATTATCCATATTTGTATATAAATATTTGATTTATATTCGATGTGAACTTTAATTAATTTTTCAAGTTATACAAATACTTGCATACCAAGAATAACGGGTAGTAAAAAAATAGTATCAAATGCTAACCAAAATATGAAGTGAATTTGCAAGAAGTGGTTGCATTTTATACAACTTCGATAATGGAAAACCCTGAACCAAATCAAGCATATCTATCTACACCCCCAAGAGTTAATCACCACCAAAAATTGGGGTTCATTCACACCTGTCATCATCCCAATCCAACACCACCATCCACTTACCATCGTCTTTCTTACCCAATACTGACGTTCATCATCCCCCAATCAAAAACCCCAACCCCAACACCATCGTTCATCGGCATCAACTTAAAGAAAATTAACTTAAAGTTATACCATTTGGATAAAGTGTTGCTTACTTAAAATCCTAAGATGTATTTGCCTCTATTAGGGATATATACTGAATCTACTCCACAATAATAGTAATTAAAAGCATACCTCATATTTCAAGCAAACAAAATTAAATATTTCAGAGCAACTATCTATGTCATGAGCTATACTAATTGAAATTAAGATTAACAACAACAGGCATATAAATCTACTGTTGTGATCTTGTATATATAAAAAGGCCAATTCATTCAATAATCAAACAACTACAACACCCTTACAATTTTCACTTGCGTAACATCAAATACAATAAACACCTGTATGTTTAAATTATCAATTTTTAACAAATAATATAAATACCATTTTTAAAAGAGCGCACATATATCTATTAATCTATTAATATATATAAAAGAATTGAGCATTGCTGACGTGGCGTGCAATGGTGCCTTCAACCTTTCCATGAAACTGCCACGTGGCATCATAATTGAAAGATTTTAGTGTTTTTGAATTATTTCCTTTTTTAATTAAATTGAGTTATTTTAGGAAAAAATAATTTAAAAATAAATTTAAAATTTTCTCTCTCATGTTTCCTCCCATAATTTTTAAACGTTTATATCTTTTATATACGAGATTTTTTAAAGAAAAAAATTACACCAAATTAACGAACGTTTTATTATCTTTCCAACGAATACCATAGTGCTATATAAAAAACGGAGAAAAAATCAACTATTTTTTGTGGGGTTTCGTTCATACAGGAAAAAAACACACAAAGTGTTCATGTTATTCATTAATTATGTTTTTTTCTTTTAAACCAGGTTCTTATCTACGATGTTGAAAATCAACCCAATCGTCATGTTATCATTGGAATTTTACTAGGTATACTTCATCAAGAGAGGCTAGAAGAAAGAATCGCGCAACACTGCATCACATGGTGTCACCTTATAGCAAGGTTATTTTTTTTATTTATTTAATTACAAGAGTAATAATTATTACTATTAGTATTAGTATTATTAGAATAGTTATATTTTTCAACCCCGAGACGCTCCCGGGAAGAATTGATAGTTGCTGACGTGGCGTTCAATGGTGGTCTCAACCATCTCTTGATTATGCCACGTGGCATAATGAGATGCAATGGTTACAACTTTCAACTTAAGTGTTTGTTTAGTTGATTAGGTTAGGAATTATAAGAGCCATTAGAATGTGAGAAATTAAAGAGATGTGATGAGTTTTTGAATAGTTGTAGCTTACATAAGTGATTCTTTAGATGATTACTGATTAGATTTTAAATTAAGGAATATGCAATGATTGAGAGATTTTGTGGTTAGTTAACTTGAGCCATTTGCAATAGGTTATCACGTAAAATTAGATTTTTCAACCCCGGGACCCTCCCGGGGTAATCAGCTAGTTGTGCTATAACATAAACTATCATTTAATATTAAAGAGATGTTAGACGGTAAACATAAGATGTAAAGTCTAATACCTTATCAAACCTTGTTGCCTCAAACGCCTTCAACCACTGACCCTTAAATTCCAAAACCAAATCCCTCTCAACCATAACCAACCTCTCCAACGCCTTCGCGACCGCTTTCCTCGCACTCCAATCCTCGCTCTTCACCCAAACTCCACCAAACTCTCCACCATCACCTCACTTAAAAATCTACCAACCCCAATCACACTACCTTAAACCGTCAACAAAGCCACCTTTGCCTTAACCCCCACACATCTCAACAACTTTATCCACCGTCACCACCACCCTTCCTATAAATAACCCAGCTCCGGCTTCGGCGCCCGATCCACAGCCACCGCCAAACACAAAGTCACGCCAGTCGGCGCATTAACATCCTGCTCCGTCACCAAAACATCAATTAACGGTTTAGCAAGTGACGTAAACGGTGGTTTGGTGAAGTAGGAGGCAACTGAGTGAATAGCAGCAATGCAGGCGGATCGGATGGCGGTGTAGGGATTAGGAGGCGGGGGATGATGGTGATATTGACAAACAAAAACCCTAACCCCAACACAAATCTAGCGAAAATGACAGAGAAAACCTTGATCTAACAACAAAATACCGATGAGAATTCAGAAATACATACCTTTTTTAAGACCTGGCCAACGTTTCGTCGACCCAAAACAGAGCAACAATGGTTGTAGCGGTGGTTTTTAGAGAGAGAAAGAACAGAGAACACAAAGAAGGGTGGAGGAGTCTGATGTAATTTATACACAGCAAAAGAAAGTTGTACGGGGAAGAAAACATGCATAATGGTGTTGTACATATTGCAATAGTGTGATTGCACACACAAACATAACTTAATATAGAGTTAATAATATATATAGGGTTGAAAAATAGCTTTTTAAACATAGAGGTGAACAGTGCTTTCATCAAATATTTTCTTTCTCCTTCACTCACAACCACTCACACCCACCCTATATAATTTGAGGGAACCCCTCACATAATTTGATGGACGGGCTGTGAATGCTCTTATAGAGTAAAATGGTGGAGGGGATGTAAATGCTCTTACCTTATTAAGGACCAAACATATCTAAGAAAGTAATTTTAACATAATTTTGAGATGAGAGTTGAATAGACTCTTCACAAATGTCTATTTTTTGTCATTTCCTTCCCTTTAAGCCCTTGTGTACAAAATATCATGTTCATTATATATATGTGTAGAGAAAGTATTTGGTACAAAGTACCTTAACCTACAAAGTGTAGGAAGCCACCAAAAGTGGCCACGTGTAACTTGGCGGTTATAACATCTGAAGCCAATTCAAAGGTTATATAGACTTTTTCATCCCTCATTTAATCACGTAATAATACATTCCATGTCTTATCGTTAAATCCGAATTCAAAATTTTTATAACTGATTTCACAATATTCCATCATTTGTGATGTTTAGTTGTGTATCAGATATCAGGTTTGGGTGGCAGAAGAAGCGGGGGACTGGGTGCCGGATTTTTCAGTGACTCCTAATGAAGAAGATTTTCAGACGTTGGAAGAACCAATGCCGGAGATGACGGAGACACCGGAGAAAACGGTTGGTGGAGCCGACATGGAAAGTGCGAATTTAACGGCTGAATTTAAGGAAGGAATGAATGCTATGGTTAATGATGAAGAGGCGGTTATGGAAGGTGCGGAAATTTCAAAGGAAGAAGATATTAATGTGGAAGCTAAGAATCCGGACACATTAAATGAGTCTGGAGGCAAGTCTTCTAGAAACAAGAGGTATTATTTTAATTTATCAAAAAAAAATAAGAGGAAAAAGGGAAAAAAAAGTCTTAAAGATGGGTTGGGCCTAGATAAATCTGGGAGCAGTCTGGAAAGGCCCAAAGGTAAGAAGCAAATGAGAAAGTCGGATGATTTATTTGGGCTTAACAAGTTGATCGGGATAATTGAGTCTTCTAATATTACTGGGAATTCAGCCTGCGGTTCTCTTGGATCAGCCGTTAATGGGCCTCCAGAGGACAGTGGGCCTGGGGTTGGGGAAGGAGAACGTAGTGGAGTAGTAGGAGATTCGGTTCGAAACAGTGTAGAAGAACAAGTAGAGACGAATATTATTTCTAGTACAGGGGTGGTTATGCGAGTTGAAGATGTGGCAAAAACTATTACTTTGGGTCGTAAATTGGGAGTGGAGCTACATGATATTTGATCAATGAAACTATTAATGTGGAAGGAGTACAAGATGGTTTACGATGAATTGTCTAAGTCTTAATGTTAAAGGCATGGGGGTTGTTGGTAAAGACGAGTGGGTTAGAGAGTTAAAGAAGACGAATGATATTATGTTTTTGGCTTTGCAAGAAACTAAGACTCCAGGGTTGACAAGGGCCGTTTTGGGCCGTTTTTGGGGTACTGGAAACTTTGATTTCGAGTTAGTTGATCCTACAGGGTTGTCGGGAGGTGTGGTTAGCATGTGGAACCCAAGTCTCTTTGAAAAAGAAGCGGTTAAAAAAGAGAGAAATTTTCTTGTTGTTACGGGTTGGCTAAAGGATTTTCAAGTTCAAATAAATGTTGTGAATGTTTATGGTCCACAAAATGACGTTAATAAACGAGCTCTATGGCAGCGTTTGCTTAGTTTAATGAGTATCCAAGACGGTATGTGGATCTTAGTCGGAGTTTTTAACACGGTTAGAAGCGAGGATGAAAGGAAAAAATACAAGGTTTAATGCGACGAGTGCTAAAGATTTCAATGACTTTATCGAGGAAGCGGGTTTGTGTGAATATGCAATGAACGGTAGGAAATTCACGTTTCTAGCCAGGAAAGGCAACGGGAATAAGCAAAGTAAAATTGATCGGGTGTTGGTGAGTTCTAGCGTTTTTAACAAATGGCCGGATGCTTGTCTTCGTGCTCTTGCGAAAGGCCTTTCAGATCATAGTCCTTTGATTTTATCCATGACGGATAAAAATTTTGGTCCGAAACCTTTTCGTTGGTTTAATTCTTGGGGTTTTAACGAATAATGTGCCTCGGTGGTTCGGGAAGTATTATCTATGAGTTGTGAGTATAATAGGGCTGATCAGAAGCTTTGGTTTAAGCTGAAAACTCTTCGCGGGAGACTTCGGATTTGGAGGAACGAGTATCGCAGAAAACAAAATGAGGAAATGAAAGTGTGTAGGAAAGAGTTAGATGAGTTGGAAGCAATGTTTTCATAACCGGACCGGACATCGAACCGGTTTCCTTACTGGTTCACTGGTCAGACCGGTTCAACCGGTCAGACCGAATTAAAAAACCGGACTCTATATATATGTATATAAAACATAGAAGTAACAAATAAATATAAAGAATGATAATTATTAAAGTAACAAATAAATATTAAATAAGAAAATCGTTGGTGGAGAGTTTCAAATAACAAAAAGTATATATAAAATAAATTGACAGCTGACATTACACATTTACACTCTATTATCTTTTGCAGGTTTATTGGTAATTGTTAAAGTTTGTTTTTGTAACCCCTCTCACTATTAGAATGCTTTTAACTAAAATATACTACTCATCTTCTCATTTTAAAGGTTACCACAACAGCTGTTGCAGCCCCTCGTCGCCTACGGTTCTAATATCTTCACCCTCTAAACTTCATGTCTCACTCTTTTCTTCAGCTTTACTTTTGATTTCGGGTGGCCGGTTGGAGGGTCATTGTGACAACCGTCACCCTCATCTTACATTTAATTGTCAATAATATTCCTTCAAATATTTCCGTTATAGTCCCTGTGAGTTTCGTCGTTTTCAAATTTAATTTTAGAGCAAACTAAAATATTTACCATTTATATTTATATTGGACCGGATACAAGTCTAAATCAAATACGTATCTTGAAACGTCTACGCAATGGATTTCATAAAAATTTCAAGTTTTAAAAAAAAAATTTAAAAACTTTTAAGTTAAGTTAGTTAACTAAGTTAACTTTTTATAAAGAAAATACTAACCTAGTTTCATAATAAACTAACCTAGTTAAATGTGTAGGGACTAATGCTGCCAAGTATCAAAAGTTTAAAAAAAAATAAATAAAACTCCCTCCCTGGTTTCTGGTTCGGTTTTCCGGCGGAGCAAATCCGGCCACCGGAATTTGCTCCGGCGAGGGGAAAATTGGGCCATTTTGATGCTTTTACTCGTTTTTATTAATCAGGAACGTTTCTCCATCTTTATGTATCAGTTTTGGCCGTTACAAGCTGTCTTAAACACGTTATAAAGCGGGTTATAATAGGATTTACATGTAACCGTCGCCTATTGGTCTTTAACATACGAAACCGCTTCAATTCGAGTCACAAACTATAAATTGATCATTGCAAAACGTGACCCATCATTCACACGACATAAACCCACAAGAAAACGCAACAAATCGTGTACATAATTGTTCTAATCGGCCCTTAGGAGCTGCGAACCTATACCCTTGTTTTCGAGCATCAAATCGTCGATGTAAGTTCATGTTTATCATACCATTTCACTTAGTATTGTCCTAGGATTAAAAGCCCCTTATTACAGGGCATTAATCTTGCCTAAATCGGGTAATTGATTTTGGGGTTAGGATTAGGGTTCTTAGGATTTGGGGAAGAAGAAGATGACTTGTATTAAATTGTTAAATAGAATTAAGTTTGATTAAAATCAACAAAGGTTCATGGTGGTTGACTGGTTTGGCTGTGTAAAACTTTGTAAAGGGACCTGGGTTCGACCCTTCCTTTTCACGGGTCTAGTCCCTTATTTTTTTCTGATTTTTTCCTATAATATAGTATTTATATTTGTATTTATATATAAATGCATTATTCTTAGAATATTCATAATAAATCTATTTTTGCTCCAAAAATTATGAAAATTTAGATGTAACATCTTGACACCATAAAGAAAATTAACACACTTTTATTTTCTGGAAAATGTCATATTTATATATTTTTATTGGATTTATTTGTTTTAATCGTATTTAATTGATTAAAAATCCATTTTTAATGATTTTAATCTCAAACTTTTTGATAAATTATTTCTAATCATGATGAGCTGAAATAAAAATAGTTGGTTCAGAAAAACATTTATTTTTATTAATTTACCTATTTTTTAATCATTTAAACATGATTTAATCTCATTAAATCAGTTTTAAATATAAATAAGTTTATAAAAATTATGAGAAAATTATTTTCATTAATTTACATAATAATGTATCCGTTTTCTATGAAAATAGTATTTTTGGATTGTGTCTTGTATTATTAGTCTTATTATGTTTAATTAGACATAATTGAACATTTATTTATATTATTTAAACATCTATTTTATAAATACTTTTCTTATAAAATAGAAATATTTATATGTTTGAAAATCTTAATTACCATTTGATGGATCATGGTGTAACTCATAATCATTTATTTATACATTTATAATTATTGTATTTATTTACAATAAATAGTTAAAGAAATTAACTACATTATATTATTTTAATTATTCAAACATAATTTGTATCTAAATATTCAATTGGTAATATTTATATTACCTAAATGATATTTACAATCTTGGGATGTTATTATACAACTTTTACATTAACGCGATTTATCCTAAAAACTCTAAATTCCCCAAATCGACTTAGCAAACCCTAATGCCTTAGACCCTAGATACCTTAGACTTTTTAGACATTTCCTTATTAGTACTCTCATACATTATAGGTTGGATTCTTCGGAATTCCCATTACTTAGCTCACGACCGCTTAAGTTGGATCTTAATTGCTTTCGCAAACTGTGAGTATATCTTTCCCCTTTTTACTGTTTTACTATTTTGGGGTGACTCATGTACTTACTATGAAGTTTCTATTTCTTTTACTAAATGCAATTCTCATGTGTGTTTGCTTTATGTTAATTGGTGTGTCTATGGCCTGTCAAAATCATTAACCGCTGGGCGGCCTAACATTTCAATGAATAGTACTATGGTATACCCCCTTGAGACTCTGTTGAGAGAATCTTGGTCATTGTCTTGTTAATTCATTATTCAGTTGGTTAGTCATGTGTTAGTCATTATTCTTAGGTTTGGTTTTGAACGGATATTACTTATTACATAATTGCAAATGGTACCGCACATGAATTGCTAAACACTTTTCCTACTATATTTATTCAAACAGGGTATGCTCACCAATACATTTTGTATTGACCAAATCATTTTCGTACATGTTTCAGGTTATTTATGAGATGACTTTTAAGCTTTTGGAATTTTATTTAGATTTTGGATTCATTGTATTTCAGTTTAGTTGACATTTAGAATCGTTGTATCTCATTTCAATGTAATAAACTATTGAATCAATGTATCAATATTTACACTTTTAGTCCATGAGCTATTGAACAATCGTCACTACGTAACACCTCGATGTTTCCGCCATCGGTTGGGGTGTTACAGTCATCGAGCCCCATCTAGTTCCGCCGGCTTGCCGAAAGCTTGCAGAGAAGACCGGTCCAACCTTTTTATGCCGGTTCTCCGGTTTAATCGCCGGCCACCAGTCCGTTCGTCCGGTTCCTGCACAAACGATCCAAATTGCATGACCGGACCGCCGGCACCACCGGTCCCCGGTTAAACCGGCCGGACCGTCCGGTCCGGTCCGGTTTTAAAAACGTTGGCTGGAAGTTGTTTTGGAACAAAGGGAGCCTTTAGAAGAAGAATTATGGGTGATGGAAGAGTGTAAAGTCAAAATTGAGGAAGTGATGGTAGCTAGACAGCGTGACCTTCAACAGAGAGCTTGGGTTAATTGGGCAATAGAGGGTGATGATAACTCGGGGTATTTTCATAGAATTATAAATGGTAGACGGGCCTCTAATTCTATTCCAAGTATTGATGTAGATGGGGTTTGGAAAACAAAGCCATCGGTGGTCAAACGAGAAGTGCTAAAGTTTTTTCGAGACCATTTTAAAGAGAGGGTTAGTGATCGGCCTTCACTTTCATGTGATGGTTTGAAGACGGTTTCGGTGGATAAACAAGCAGCTTTGACTCGGAGATTTTCTAAAGAAGAAGTTAAGTGCGCGATTTTCGAATGTGGCAAAGATAAGGCCCCGGGTCTAGATGGTTTTAACTTCAATTTTGTACAGACTTTCTGGGGAGAACTTGAAGGTGATTTTTATAATATTTTGGATGAGTTCTATGATTCGGGTGTCATTAGCATGGAGTGTAGTTCTTCGTTTATTGCTTTAGTTCCGAAATGCAGAAATCCGGTGACCATGAAAGACTATAGACCTATCAACCTAATAGGTATGATTAGCAAGGTGATATCGAAGATTTTGGCTAATAGAATCAAGGATGTTATGGGGGATGTGATTTTGGAGTCATAGTCGGCATTCTTAAAGGGTAGATATATTTTGGATGGCCCCTAGTGTTGAATGAGGCGGTAGAATGGATGAAGAGAATGAAAAGGAAGGCGTTTATTCTAAAGATAGATTTCGAGAAGGCGTATGATAACGTCAATTGGAAGTTCTTGATTTCAGTCCTAGAGCAAATGCATTTTCCAGGGAGATGGTGTACGTGGGTGATGGGTATTCTGAAGTCCACGAGGTCGGCGGTGTTAGTCAACGGGTCTCCTACGTTTGAGTTCGTGTGTCATAAAGGTCTTAGACAAGGAGACCTGTTGTCTCCTTTCTTGTTTTTGGTAGTTATGGAGGTGCTTTCTTATGTCATTAACAAGGAAATCCGGATTGGTGAATTCAAAGGTATTCAACTTGACAAAGAGGAGGTAACTTTATCGCACCTTTTGTATGCCGACGACGCTCTCATTATAGGGGAGTGGGAGGAGCTTAACGTTCTTAACATGGCTCGTATTTTGAGATGTTTTTATGTTGTCTCGGGGTTGAAGATTAATATCAATAAATCTAATCTTATTGGGATTGGGATTGGGCAAGAGGAGATAGATGAGATGGCCATGGTTTTGGGTTGTCGACGAGGAAGCATCCCATTAGATTATTTGGGTATTAGAGTCGGTGCGAACATGAACAAATGTTGTAATTGGAAGAAGGTAGTGGAGGTGTTTGAAGTTAGGCTTGCGTTGTGGAAAGCTAAAGTATTGTCGATTGGGGGTAGAGTAACTCTCATTAATTCGGTTCTTGGGAATTTACCGATCTATTACTTATCTTTGTACAAAGCTCCCGGTAAGATTATAGATAAGCTTGAGAGAATTATGAAGAGGTTTTTGTGGTCCGGATCTAGTGACAATAACAAAGTCCATTGGGTGAGTTGGGAAAAAGTAACAACTCCGAAAAAACAAGGTGGTTTGGGGATTAAACGATTGAAAGATGTTAATGAGGAGTTTTTGTTCAAATGGGCTTGGAGGTATCGTTTGAATTCGCACTCCCTATGGAGAAGAATCATTGATGGATGTCATAAGAATAAGAAGGAATGTGATTTCTTATCGGTCAATAGATATGCGGCTGGAAACTGGAAGAGTACTGTAAAATCGGTGGGGGCGATTAAAGCCGGAGACATTTACATTCATACTCTTATTCGGCCGAAGGTTGGGAACGGGAAGGCAGTCAGATTTTGGTTAGATGTTTGGCTTGATGGTGTGGTTCTTAAACAGCGATGGCCTCTTTTATTCAGCTTAGAACAAGATAAAAACTGTTGCATTTCTGATCGAGTGAAGTTAGTCGAGTCGCGGGCGGTTTTCTTTGCTGATTGGATCGGTAGGATACAAACGGTTGAAGCTTTTCAGCAGTGGGTGCAACTTTTGTGTTGTATTGATCGGGTGGTGATCACAGATTCTAATGACAAGTGGAGTTGGGAGGGAAGTAAAGACGGGACCTTCTCTGTGAAATCAGTTAGAGAATTAGTGCAAAAGGGGACTATGGATGATGTGAACTTCGTGTTAAAGTGGTGCTCGTGGGTTCCGATAAAGTGTAACATTATGGTTTGGAGGGCGGAAATGAATATATTACCGATAAAGATGGAGCTGGTTAAGAGGCAAGTGGCTTTACCGGATACTGTGTGTGTGTGGTGCGAAGCGGAAAATGAGTCAGCGTTTCATGTTTTGGTTGGCTGTTGTGTTGCGTCTACCGTTTGGGACATTATTGGCTGATGGTTTGGGTTCGCTCCTATTTATGCTTTCGAGATTAAGGACCTTTTGGAATTTTATAAAAACGACTCAAGGAGACAAGGTGAAAAAGAGGATTGTACACGGCATTATAATGGTGACTTTATGGACCCTATGGAACGCTAGAAATGACTTAATATTCAATGGGAAGAGAGCCACGGTGCCGGATATTATTGCTAGTGTAAAATCTAGGTCCTTTCTATGGTTTAAGAGTAAGAATAAATGTTTTAAAGTGGTTTGGAAGGATTGGTGTAGGTGTCCATTGTACATGTTGTAAATGTGGTTTGAGCGGTCGGTCCTAGTTTTAAGGACCGTGTTTGCGTTGTGTTAATGAAAGTTATTTTTCAAAAAAAAAAAAAAAAACAGAGCATTCATCAAACGAAGAAGAAATCATACTCTGTAAACAAAAAAAAAACAGAGCATTCATCAAAACGAAGAAGCAATCATACTCTGCAAACAAAAAAAAACAGAGCATTCATCAAACGAAGAAGAAATCATACTCTGTAAAAAAACAGAGCATTCATCAAACGAATAAGAAATAAAGTTCAGAGATGAACAGAGGCTGATAGATAACTGTTTTATATTGTAGATATTACTGAATGCGTTTTATGATATCACTGAGTGCGTTTTATATAAGTGCGTTTTATGATATCACTAAGTGCGTTTTATGTTTTTACATTGTAAGTTAATTATCATCAACATGTAAGTGCGTTTTATAATATAACCAAGTGCGTTTTATGTTTTTACATTGTAAGTTAAATATCATCAACATGTAAGTGCGTTTTATGATATTACTAAGTGCATTTTAACAACATGATCATGTGAAATCATTAAAATCAATGAAAAACTGAAAACCCGTTTATAACTTGCATCAAACGCATGAACAAGCTCATTCATTCTCTTGCTTCACCTGTTTCATACAAACGTAATTTTAGGGTTTTCATTTCTTCTTTGTTTTGATGAATGCTCTGTTTTTCTCTTTTGGTTTACAGAGTATGATTCTTTTTTTGAGTTTTAAATTTGTGAATTCCACGATTATATTTATAACAATTGATAATAACTGTCCATAAATGAGATGATTTGGGCACGATTATTAAAAAAATTCTAATTATTATACTCGCAATTTGTCTAATTTGTTCACGTTTTTTCTTTTTCTTATCAATGATGATGTTTGATTAAAATCCAGATCGACGGTCAGAGTAATGTCTTGAGTAGGGGGGGTTTCGTTTTCAGTATGTTAGGGTTCGCCATTCAGAAAGAGGTGGCGGCGCAACTTGTTGCTCTCCTGCCCGCTATCTTGATGTAATTTTCGCAGTCATGGAATGAATTTTTATTAATTACAAAGAAAACTTACATCTTGAGATCCTAAGTACTAGATTTGTTAATTTGCCCAAGATGAAATAGGGATGAGCATATTGCACCGAATACCAAACTGATACTGATGTCGTATTGATCCCGTACCGAACCGAGGTATCGAACCGAGGGTGTTCGGTATCGGTACTCACATTTAGAGGTTTTCGGTTTTGGTATTTTCGGTGTCGGTATTTTAAGGTAAAATACTGATACCATACTGGTACCGAACCGATACCGTACCGTATGTTTTCGGTATCGGTTGGTACCGATACCGTCCTGAGCTCATCCCTAAAATGAAATATTGGCTCATAAGATGTATAAGGATTACCTACTCATAAGGTGACCGCTATGAAATTATATAAGGGCAATGCCTTTATAAGGTCTCGTAATGCATTTATTAGGTTATACACTCGTATATTACACGCGTTTGAGGATAAAAATAAGAGTTTGAGTAAACTGTTATTTTTGTCAATAAGATTTGGTCATTGTTGCTAGTTTCATTCAAAAGTTTTTTTTCGCATTTAGGACCCAAGGTTCCCAAATCTTGCTATTTCATCCATTTTCCTAACTCTATCCAAATGTTCTATTAACTAGAAGAGTATATCTGTCTTTTTACAATGTATACTTATCTAAATAACATTAATTAATGACTTAAATAAACAAAATATATATAGTAATACTAAAAATCACTCTTTGCACTCAACATTGTTACATTTGTAAAACCATAAATCACAAGCCAAATATAGGAAACAAAGACTGTATACATTTAAAATATTAGGGTCTGTTTGGTAAGGGGTAATGGAATTGATGAGGGAATAGAATGGACAAGGTAATGGAATGGATCATTACCATTCCATATCTTGTTTGGTTGCAATGTGGGAATGAAACAAAGCATTACTTTGTGTTGTTGGATAGGCATGAAAAGACGAAGGAATAAAATCGGTGGTGAGTGGTTGTGGTGGGTAGCGGTAAGTGGCGGTGATGGTGGGTGGTGATATGTGGCGGTAGCGGTGGTGGCGACGGTGAAAAGTGGAGGTGGGTGGGTGATGATGGTGAGTAGTGGCGGTGGTGGGTAGCGGCAATGGTGGTGGGTGGCGGCGGTAGTGGTGGGTGACAGTGGGTGGTGTTGGGCGGCGGCGGTGGGTGGTGACAGTGGTGGCTGGTGGCGACGGTGGTTGGTGGGTGGTGACGGTGGTTGTAGGTGGTTGTAGGTGGTGATGATGGTGATGGTGGGTTATGGTGTTGTTAGTAAAGGGTGAATGAAGGAGGGAATGAAAAAAAAAAAACATGGGGGTGGATGGAATGATTTTGAGGGAATGGAATGCCTTGTGGAATGGGTGATTCCATTCCTTAAACCAACCAAACACACTATTTTTCATTACCTCGTAATGGTCCACTCCATTCTCTCTTTCATTCCATCATACCAAACACTACCTTAGGATGATCCATATTGTTTATTGCCTTTGATGATTTGAAGTATGTAATTTGTACTAAAACGGACCAACGCATTTCAAACTCATCTCCACCATATTTGATCTTTGAGCATTTGAAGCATAATCGACTAAATAAACACCATATAGGCTTCCTCGTTTGCAAATCTGCCACCATCCCACCTTGTAACATTTGCGCTGCATCTTCCTCGTTAGCCTATGGTTGCATAGTATGATAACGGTGGGGTTGATTGTGGTGGTGGGTTATGCATAACATATTGTATACAAACTAGATGACATGAATACCCTTTAAGTTAACAGAAAACTTGGATGGAGTTATGAAGTGGATCAAAATGACAATATTTTGAAATCTCAGGGATGCAGATGTGAGAAAAAAAAAACCTTTTGGATGGAACTAGCAAAAATGACTAAACCTTAAGGATGAAAATAATAGCTTACTCTACAAATAATATTACTTATAATTTACACATAAATTAACATGACTAAATAATACATACATAACTAGTGTGGAGCCCGCGCGTAGCGGCGGAGTTAATAATATGCAACTGAAAGACAAAATGGTTAAGACAATCAGGTGGTCAATGAAGTGAGGATGTCATGGGAGATCGACGTACAACCTAGATGTCATTTATATTTATGTACACAACCTTGTAAATAGCTTTTATTAAAAGATATTATTAATATATAAGGATATTGTTATCATAATCAAATTTCATGATAATATTTATTAAATCTATCGTGGATAGGCAATAGGGGGATTTTGTTATCATAAACAAATAAAAGATGTCTTCAAATTCTTGAAAATTCTAAATGTTTCAAAAGCTTTTTTTTTTTTACAAAATATCTAAGATTTCTACAACGTATGTTCATATAATAAAATGAACTAAGATTTACATGGTAATAAACATATTGTAGTTATCATTGAAATTTTCTCTCCACAATAGACATTAGACAACCAAGTCCTAAGGCTTGGTCTTGGCAAATCAAGTAGTTGAAAATTATCACCACTCCATCGTTCCATGACATTTACAAGTAAAGACAAAAGTTAGAAATTATACCTCACTTTAATAACCTGATAAACCAAGGAAGCCCATATAATAACCTGATAAACCAAGGAAGCCCCTTAACTGCTTAATGTTAGTAGGAACAGGCCAGTATTGAATAGCCTCAATTTTCTTTGGATCAGTAGCAATTCCTGTACTACTGATAATGTGACCTAAGTATTCCACATAACCCCACCAAAGGAACATTTTGACAGCTTTGCATATAACTGATTAGCTCTTAGAATCTGTAACACCTCCCTTAGATGATTCACATGTTCCTCCACATTATTACTATAAACTAAAATATCATCAAAGAAGACCAGGACTGACTTCCTTAACAAGGGTTTGTAAGTATGGTTCATGAGAGCCTGAAGAGTGGTTGGGGCATTTGTAAGGCTATAGGGCATGACTATAAACTCAAAATGTCCCTCATGAGTTCTAAAAGTAGTTTTAGGGATATCATCAGGGTACATCCTGATTTGATGATACCCTGATCTCAAATCTAGTTTAGAAAAGATAGTAGACCCCCCAATTCATCCATTAAGTCCTCAATCAAAGGAATAAGGAACCCATTCTTTACAGTTGCATCATTAAGCTTCCTATAGTCAATACACATTCTCCAACTTCCATATTTCTTTTTTACTAAGACTACAAGAGTACAGGAGCTGCAAAAGGACTAACACTGTTCCTAATCACCCTAGTGTCTATAAGCTCTTTGGTCATTTTCTCAATAATGTCCTTTTGGGTCAATTGATACCTATAGGGTTTTTGATTAATAGCAATAGACTCATCTTTTAAGACAATTATGTGGTCAAAAGCTCTATGAGGTGGTAAAATAGTAGGGGTCTGGAACACATCATCAAACTCTTTTAAAAGGCCATCAAAAAAAGCAAGACTTACAGGATTAGACACCACAGTCTTATGCTGATATTGATCATCAGAGGATTCCACTTTTAGGCTGCAAACATGACCTTGAATAAAATGATCTTCATTGGACAGTAATTGATTCATCACCTCTATTGAGCACAAAGATAGCTTGTTATTATGACTGCCCTTTAGCTGATAAGTTTTGTTTCCCACCTGAATTGCATGGTGAGATCTTTAAAATTCCAAACAATATCCCCTAGTGGCAAAAGCCATTGTACCCCCAATACCATATCATAAGTTGCCAATGATATGACCAACACATCAGCTTTAAATCACAAGCCTTGCATTTGCCATTCAAAATTCCTACCTATTTTCTTACACATCAAGGGTACCCCATTGGCAACTCCAACTTTCATAGGACTGATATCTTCTAGATGACAATTAAGCTTGATAGCTAATTTTTCATCCAAGAAGTTATGTGTAGATCCTGAATCAATCAAGATTCTTAAGGTTTTAGTGCCAATATTACCTACTTACATGGTAGAGAAAGAAGGGACTCCTGTTAATGCATGTATGGATATCAATGGATCATTGGTAGTTGTGTCAATCATAGGTTCAGAATCTTGTTGAACACCATTTTCCCCTTCTTCATCATCTTCAATTTCCAGGACATAAAGCTGTTTATTGGGACACTTGTGAGTAGATGTGAATTTCTCAGGACACCAAAAACATTCCCTCCTAAGTCTCTTGGCCTCCATTTCTTTGCTTGGCACATTCAAACTATTTTTATTAGGGAAAATTCTCTGGTTTAGTGGTGCTGAGGGTAGTAATGGTAAATGGTTGGTATTAACTGGTGGTTTAAGAGCAGGATTTGGTTTATAAGAAGAAATAGGTGTAGGTTTTTGGTAAAACAGTCTTGTTAGCCATATTTTGCTTTTTAGAAAACTTATAAGCCACTTTCATATTCTTGGGTTCAAACATCCTCACTAGTCCTGACAACTCAGGCTTCAACCTATTCAAGAATATACTAACGGCATATTCTTCACAAATACTCACTCTCAACAAATTTTTATCAAATTTCTCACAATATTCCTCCAATTCTCCTATTTGAACAGTGGATGTGAGAATACCCATTGCATCAGTGTATTGATGTGTAGAAAACCTTTCTAACACATTTGCTGAATATTCAGTCCATGTGACCTCTGCAATTGGCTTAGTCAACTGTTTAACAAATGTCGAATGCCATTTCATAGCTTTGCCTTCTAGGTTAATTGCTGCATATCTGACCTTGAATGTTTCTGGTGTTTCATCAACATCAATGAATGTTCACATTTACAGATCCAATCTTCAACTTCTTGACCATCAAACTTAGGAAATTCTATCTTTCCCAAACGATACAGCCTTTCTATTCTTGCATTATTAATATGGATGTTATCCATGTGATTTCCTGAACTATGGTTGAATGTGTTTGATTATTCAGATTGATTTGGTTTTGAGATAGTTTATCAAGAATCTGTCTCATTTCTTGAAAGGATTTATCTGTTTTCTCCATGAAAGCATCAAATTTCAACAAAGAAGTCGTGTGATCTTTAATTGTCTTTTCAAGATCAGATTGGCTCCTTGTAGTAGTCATATTTGTTTTTTGATTGTGAAAATATTATTATTATTATTATTATTATTTTGCAGAAAGAATTGAAGAAAATGAATGATCAAAAATGAAAGAACGGAAGGAATTAATCTTGATGATTAATCCGGTACAGAAATGAAAAGATAAAGAAAAACAGAGTAAAGAAGAAAAAATTAACCAGTGAATCGATCAAATCAGAAGAAGAAATTGATTGCAAAATCAATCAATCCAAGCAAGATAACTGGAAATGGAACGGATTGATCAATGATGATCAAACCAACGTTTGAAATGAAAACAGAGCAAGTAACGAAGAAGAATTGGTGGATAATCACAGGTGAGCGCCAGGAGTTAGCTCTGATACCAATGATACAGGGTGTTGGTGATGATGGTCGTAAGGTGGTGGAATGGTGGTGATATGGTAGTGGTTAGCCAGAGAAGATGATACAAGGGAGAAGAGATAGAGAGAAGAAAAAATGAATAGCTCAATCAACGGTTGTATTATTAATTGTCCTTAACCGTATATAACGACCCTGAGCTAACTAACTTCTAACTACCATTTTACAACTTTGACCTTTCTAACCCTTCTAGTTTCCTTTATTACAATTTAGCCCCTTGGACTAATAAAACCCACATATCTATCACCCTGTTAGCCCCAAAACTAAGTAAAAAAATTGGGAGAAATTGGTCAAAAGTTATATCTAACTAGAAAACATATGTAGATAAATATTCAAAAGTATATATCTTGAACAATTCATGCTAACACAACTAGGCACAAACTTTAACATACAACATACAAGAAAGTTTATTTTTATACATCCAAGCACTTCGATTTAATATATCAACATAATACTAACGTACTATGAAATGATCATGCTTAAGAAACAATAAATCGAACAGTTGCGTAAGTTAAACTAGTTTACATAACTAGGAGTAGCCACAAGAAGTAAATGGTTCAACCTGTGGACTGTAAGAGTAGTGCTCTCACTCATGTCCATATTCTTCCCAATCTCCCCACTAGGAAGTGCAAGATCAAACCTGTAAACCACATTCGCGAGGGCGAGCTTCATAAGCGTGTTGGCAAATTGAATACCAGGGCACCCTCTCCTTCCCGAACCAAAAGGGATGAACTCAAAACTTGACCCTTTGTAATCAAAAGAACTATTTAGAAATCTCTCGGGCCTAAACTCCTCGGGTTCCTTCCATGTTGTGGGATCTCTTCCTATTGCCCATGCATTGATATATATTTTTGTTCCTGCTTCAATATCATAGCCCATAATTTTAACATCTTGAGATGATGCTCTTGGGATTATTGGAGTCGGCACATGTAGTCGCATAGTCTCTTTGAGCACTGCATCCATATACTCAAGTTTTCCTATGTCATCCTCAGTGATTCTTGGCTTGCCTCGGGCTACTAAGTTGACCTCCTTTTGTAGCAATCTCATCACCAACGGATTTCTAACTAGCTCACAGAATGCCCACTCTAGAGCTGTGAATACTGTATCAGTTGCAGCTGTAAAAATGTCCTGGAAGAAACAACCTAAAGATTAAAAATGTAGTTTGGTGACCTTTTTCTTTGTATTTCCAAATGTTTTAGCGAAATGATAAGTGTTTCTAGGATGTTTTTGGAAGTGTTTTGGTTTCTAGGGAGTTCGTTACCAGGATATGGGACTCTGAAAAAAAAAATCTAAAACGCCAAATATTCACGTGCCAAGTAAACTCATCTAATATGCTAACATGGAAATCTCAAAAAAAAAAAAAATGAGACTTGGCAAACAGACTCCTAAAAACCAAAAGAAGTTCAAAAACCTCCTAGAAGCGCTTATGGTTTTTCTTAAACACCTAAAAATCTTGTAATTTTAATTTTTCCAATGTTTCTCCAAACGCGAGAAAGGAAAGGATGAAAACAGTTACCAGTATGACCGCTTTAATAATCTCTCTATTAAACTGAAAGTTGCTTTCATCTTCGTTTCGTTTTTCAAGCAATATATCAATTAAAGAGCGGCCTTGATGATCACTTGATTCTATTGTGCTTCTAAGTGAGTGTTCTTCAATGACACCATCAAGAAACTCATCAAATTCTTTGGCAACTTTTCGAGTTCTAGCATTGAAGCCTCTCAATGTATCAACCCAAGATAGAGAGTTTATATATTGTCCAACACTAAAAAATCCCACTACTTGTTTGAACTCATCAACCATGGTATTAAACTTTTTTCCATTGTATTTTCTGCCCAAAGCTATTCGGCATAATACATCATTATTGAAGGAATACATCAACTGCTTAAAATTAACAACCGAACCGCATGTTTCTTCGAGTTTTTGCATCATAATAATCATCTCTTCTTCTCTCACTTGATGAAATGATTGGACACTTTTGTTATTGAGAAGGTGCAATGCAACAATACTTCTAAGTTGCCTCCAATATTCTCCATAACTAGAGAACACAATATCCATTACCCCATCGGTTATTTTCCAAATTATATCTTCTTCCCCTCTGTCCAAGAATGCTGACTCATAGGTTTTCATGATTTCTTGGGCTGCATGAGCAGTAGAGACAACCACGACTGGAACGCTGCCTAGATGCATAAGCATGAGAGGACCGTGCTTATATGCCAATTTCTGAAAGGACCGATGATAATCCGTGCCAAGTTGATGAAGGTTTCCGATTATTGGAAGCTTCCAAGGAGATGGTGGCAGGTTTTTGTGTGTTTTGGAAGACGATGAAAACCATTTAAGATGAATTATAGTAAGCAACATAGGGATAAAAGATGAAAGAACTAAGTAGGCAAAGAGATTTATGGAGAAAAACATTTTGTGTGTGATGTTGTTCAATGATGCTCATCATGCGTTTATATAGATTCGATGTTTCTATCTTTCATCATCATACTCACTAAATTCCATTGATAGCAAAGCTAAAGTAGGGTATAACGAAGGTTATATAGACAATCTTACCTCTACCACGTAGGAATAGAGATATTTCTTCCGGTTGGACCCTCGGCTCGATAGTAGCTTTGCATAAAGCCTTGGACGTAAGGCATATAACACTCAGCAATCAGGACATACCGATTGATACAAGATTAACCGTTTGGTTTTTTAACATTAATTTCACGAATTAATAAATAACGTTAAAATTAGTGCAATGTAACTTTTGCCCCCCGATGGTCCACACATACATACATTATATACACAAACCGCAAACGGGCGAATTCAATATTTCTATATTTCTTGGAACAGAAAATTGAATACGATTGACATGGACGGAACTATGTTTTAATGTTGATACGTGGCATGTATAATCATGTTTAATAGTATGGATAATGTATCCTTCATACGGTATCTGCAATTCGTTTTCAAATGTAGTATTTCGATCTTCTAATTGTGGGTTTCACAAATAATATAGGAAACAACAATTAAATAAACTTACAAGAAATTTGGGCAATAGCGGCGACACCAGTAGCGACGACGCGACCTGAGTCGCTGCTATTGCTCAAATCCGTGTGACCACTTTAAAGTTCATGATCTAGCCGTTGAATGGCAATATAATCAAACGGTGGTTGTTAAATCGTACAAAGAGCAATAGCGGCAACACTTTTAGCAGCGACATGTCGCCGCTATTGCTCTAACCGGGAATAAACGTCATTTTTCCCTCCCTTTCTTCCCACCTACCACATCTTTTACTCTTTGTAATGAATCATGCCGTGCTTAGATGTTATCCTACGTTCCTGCGGCTATGAGTTAGACGTTAGTGAGAAAAATGTCCATAGATTGATACAATACATGGATGTGTTAATAATTCAAAGTATAGAGCGCTATATACCTATGTTGCATTAAGAACACGCAATATAAAGTCCATATAATGCTTCTACGTTTAATTAACATGGATGAATTTAATGCCTTTTTTCTTAAGGTGTACAGGGTGGTCCGTGATGATCGTGATGATCACGAACACCGGCCCGTTAACTGAATCACACCCGTGATGAAATAAGATTGTGATTGTCATCACACCATGTTTCTTTCTCTCCCTCAATATTTTATTGTTATCCTATCCTCTTTTTTTTTTAAGAATTTTTTTTTGAAAAATAAAATATAAACATTACATGACACAATTAAAACATTAATTAACCTAAAATTTTACATAAAACTTAAACATTGACCTAAATTAAAACATTACATAATCTTAAATTACTTAATTAAAACATTACATAATTAAAACATTTATTAAACCTAAATTACTTAACATAACTATGGAGAGTAGTTATGATCTCAATCCTCTAGAGTGTACTCTGGCGACGACACGGGACGATCGTTATCACGACCGTCCGATAGGGCTGGCAATTTAGACACGAACACGATAACCTGACACGAACCTACACAATTTTAACAGGTTTCTTGTTTGGCCTTAACAGGTTTCGTGTCTATAACAGGTCGACACGTTAAGACCTGTTTATTTTCGTGTTGTGTTCGTGTTTACATGTTTCGTGTTCGTGTCTTATCGTGTTTCTTATCATGTCTTGTCATGTCATATTGTGTCTTATCGTATCTTGTCGTGTCTTATCGTATATTGTCGTGTTAACTTATTTTACTAGGTGTTCTTTATCATGTCTTATCGTGTTAACCTGTTATACACAGGTTCATGTTGGTGTTTGAAAAAAATGACACGGTTAGATTTCGTGTCTTGTTGTGTTTACAAGTTTCGTGTTCGTGTCTTAACAGGTTCATGTCTTAACAGGTTCGTGTAACCTGTAATGCCAGCCCTACCGTCCGACCTAGCATCCGAATGGATGCAGCCGAAGTCAGGACTTGGAAGACGATACAGAAGACGATACAGTTCATCATCCATATTCACATACTCCGAGCCAATGCCAGTTTCGTACCCTTCCTCATTTGAACCGGAGCAGGAGGGTTTGGGGTGAGGTTTGTTTGTATCTCCACAAGTTGTAGCTGCCCCAATCCCAGCACAGCAATCATGTAATCATGGGCCCAGATAAGTTCCTCATTTGTAACAGGAGTATCTGGAGCCATAGCTGCATGACTTGGTAAAGGAGGAACGATTATTAGTCGATGGTACCCTGGTTGAGGAGGAGTGTACACTGGATTAGCAGGAGGAGTGGACACTGGTTGAGGATGAGGAGTGTACACTGTCGGAGTAGGAGACGACATTGGTTGTGAACGTCTGCGGCGAGTGTATCGCCTGAGATTGGAAAGACCGACTGTTTAGTTATGATAACCACCACCCATATCTTTAATTTTTTGTGTGTAGCTTGAATAGTGTGAGTGATAATTGTGACTGGTAATTGGTTTTCTACTCACAATTTATAGGGTTACAATACTAGTAGTTTGAAAAGTAGCCGTTTTAATATTATTATTATTTTTTATTTAATAAATTTACTTTCAATGTTTTTTTATTTGTATTTATTTTTATGTTTTTTATTTATGTAAGTTTTAATGTAATGTTTTTATTTTTACTTAAAAAAAGAAATTGAGTGTGATAGTATCATTCTACTACATGGGTTTAGTGATGAATGTGATGAGATGTGATGAAGATAAGGTGGCACAATATTATTAGGAGTGATAGTGTGATGGTGTGATTCTATCACCCACCACCCCATCCACCCTTAGGCACAAAATGATAACACATAATAAACACCATAGGCAGTTTATCCATATACATCCATTTCTAGTATACCAACATAATACAACACTGTGTGATCAGATCATGTTTATGAAATGATGAACTAATGGTTCAAAAGTTATACTAATTTAATTTCAGAGCGAGGAGTAGCCACTAGAAGTAAATGGTTCAACTTGTGGACTGTAAGAGCCGCGGTCTCACTTATGTCCATATTCCCACCAATCTCTCCCTCTGGAAGCGCAAGATCGAACTTGTAAACCACATTTGCGAGGGCAAGCTTTATAAGCGTATTGGCAAATTGGATACCCGGGCACCCTCTCCTTCCAGCACCAAATGGTATGAACTCAAAACGAGACCCTTTGTAATCAAAAGAACTATTTAAGAATCTCTCTGGCCTAAATTCCTCAGGTTCCTCCCATTTTGCAGGATCTCGTCCTATTGCCCATGCATTGATAGCTACTCTTGTTCCCGCTTCAATATCAAATCCCATTATTTTAACATCTTGTGATGATGCTCTTGGAATGATTGGAGCCGGCACATGTAGTCGCAAAGTCTCTTTGAGCACTGCATTTAGATACTCAAGTTTACCTATGTCATCTTCAGTGATTTTTGGTTTGCCTTGGGCTATTAAATTCACCTCTTTTTGTAGTGTTTCCATCACCAACGGATTTTTAACTAGCTCAGAGAATGCCCACTCTAGAGTTGTGAATGTTGTATCAGTTGCAGCAACAAAGATGTCCTATAAGAAACAACATGAAGATTTAAAATATAAAGTAGCTATCATAACCTTAAAAGATATATAAATGTGTTTCTAAATGCTAGAAAGACAGTATGAAAAGAGTGGAGGTATAAGGTATTAGTCACCAATATGACAGCTTTAATGGTAACTCTATTAAACTGAAAGCCGCTTTCATCTTCCCTTTGTTTTTCAAGAAGTATATCAATGAAAGAGCGGTCATGACGATCAACCATGCGAGTATGGCTGACAAATGATTCATTTGTGTTTCTACGTGAGTACTCTTCGATGATACCTTCAAGAAAGTCATCAAATTCTTTGGCGATTTTATGGGATTTGGCATTTAAGCCTCTTAACGTATCCACCCATGATAGAGAGGGTATATATTCTCCAACACTAAAAGCAACTACCAGTTGTTTGAACTGCTCAACCATGGTATTAAACTTTTCGCCACTGTATTTCCTGCCCAAAGCTAGCCTGCATATTACATCATTATTCAGCGAAAGTATCAACTTTGTGAAATTAACTACCGAACCACATGTTTCTTGGATACTTTCCAACATAAGAGTCATCTCTTCTTCTCTCACTTGTTGAAATGATTGGACACTTTTATTGCTAAGAAGGTGCAAGGCAACAATACTTCTAAGCCGCCTCCAATACTCTCCATAATTAGAAAGTGCAATATCCTTACCGCCATAGGTTATTTTCCAAATGATGTGTGATTCCCCTCTATCTAAAAATACCAGCTCATATGTTTTCAAAATTTCTTGGGCTGCATGAGCATTAGAGACAACCACGAGAGGTATGCTTCCTAGATGCATAAGCATGAGGGGACCGTGTATCTTGGCTAATTTCAAAAAGGACCGATGGTAATCCTTGCCAACTTGATGAAGATTTCCGATTATTGGAAGCTTCCAAGGAGAGGGTGGTAGATTTTTGTGTGTTTTGGAAAGAGTTGAAAGGCATTTAAGATAAATTATTGTAAAGAGTATAAGGAAGAATGATGGAACAATAAAATAGGCTAAGAGATTCATGGAGAATAACATTTCAGGTGATGTTCAAAGCAAATTTAGAAAAATGTACCTGTACGTTGCTATTCAAAGATGCTCATTATGGGTTTATATATAGATTTAATTTTTTTCATCTTTTTTACACAAAAGGTTGACTACGATCAATCGTGCTATAAGACCATATGTAATGGTCATGGAATTTAAAGCCTCTTCACTTCACATGTGGTGATTTAATTGGCTGCACAAAAGTAGAGGAAAAGTAGAGGGTTCACGGTGTGAAAAAAAAAAAACGCCCATTTGGTTTTTAATAGCATTCACCCCCTGGGGGCGATATTTGGGCTTGAAAGGGGCATTTCATGCCCAATTTATCCCCAGTGCGGATGGTCTAATCAAATTCATATCATGATTCTGGACATATCTCCTTTTATAAATACAGAATTTACTTTTAAAATATATATATAGGAAATAAAGACTTAGATGGGATATATAGAGATAGATTTCAAAATATGTTGCATGTTCTTATTGACTATATTTTTCTCCTATGTGAGGTCCTTTTTATGTTGGTAGTTGTCAATGAAATATTAGTTTTTAAAAGACACGTTTTTTTTTATTGAAAGTTAGTTATAACTACCATAATTGTAATTTATGTCTATTATATTATGTTATGGTTGTTTTATTTTAATTTCATTAAACTTACATCTTGAGATCCTAAGTATTAGATTTGTTAATTTGTACAAGGAAGAAGGCCGAGTCTTACAAGGCATTGTGTATACGGCTATGTGGTTGCTTTGGAATGAACGGAATGCGAGGGTGTTTAACAATAAAGAGCGGAAAGCTATGGAGTTAGTGGAGCATATTAAAATTTTGTCGTTTTTTTGGATCCGTAATAGATCCAAGTATAGAGTTTTAGATTGGAAGAAATGGTGTACTTATCCGTTAGACTTGATGTAATGTGGTTTCCCACCGTGGGTCCTTGTTTTGAGGACTCTTGCGTTGGCGTTTTTGTTTAATGAAGTTTAATTTTCAAAAAAAAAAAGATTTGTTAATTTGTGCGCAAGATGAAATACCCGCTCATAAGATGTGTAAGGATTACCCATTCATAAGGTGAACGTTATTAGATTATATTAGGGCCATGCCTTTATAAGGTCTCCAAATGCATTTATTAGGTTATACACGTGTATATTACACGCGTTTGAGGATAAAAATAAAAGTTTGAGGAAACTGCTATTTTTGTCACTATTTGGTCATTGTTGCTAGTTTCATTCAAAAGGTTTTTTTTTTCGCATTTGGGACCCCGAGGTTCCCAAATCTTGCCATTTTCATCCACTTTGCTAACTCCATCCAAATTTTCTTTTAACTTGAAGGGTATTTCTGTCTTTTTACAATGTATACTATCTAATTAACATTAATTAGTGATTTAAATAAACAAAATATATATAGTAATACTACAAATCACTCTTTGCACTCAACATTACAGTGATTAATTTTTTATTTTTTTTGTTACATTTGTAAAACCATCATTCATAAGCCAAATATAGGAAACGAAGACTGTATACATTTAAAGCATTAGGATGATCCATATTGTTCATTGCCTTTGATGATTTGATGTATGTAATATCACTAAAACGGACCAAGGCATTTCAAACTCATCTCCATATTTGATCTTTGAGCATTTGAAGGATAATCGACTAAATAAACACCATAGACTTCTCGTTTGCAAATCTGCCACCATCCCACCTTGTAACATCTGCGCCGCATCTTCCTAGTTAGCCTATGGTTGCATATTTTGACAATGGTGGGGTTGATTGTGGTGGTGGGTAATGCATAACATATTGTATTCAAACTAGAATGACATGAATAACCTTTAAGTTAACAGAAAATTTGGATAGGTTAATAAAGTGGATCCAGTGAATCATTTGCATTATTAGGTGAGTTATTTTATTTTATTTTGAGAGTGCAAATAGGTGCTAGACCACGAAATAATCAAAATAGGTGAAGCCTCTCTTTCAATTGCGGCTTCTACCTCATGTCTTACACACTCGTCAGTCAATGTTGGTGAAGCCGCCGAATGGATAGAAGACTTCTTTGAAACCGCTGATTGAAGTGGAGGCTTCATGTAGAAGCTGCTGATTGAAGTAGAGGCTTTGTTGTTGGTGTAGGCCCCAAACTAACTCAAACTCACAAACTGTGTGTATATGTTTGTAACATGCAAAAGAAGATGGAAATGTGAAGCTACTGTACGCTGCAGACATTAAAATACTTAATTAACTAGATTGCCAAAGCCACTTTCACGGTAACAAAGTTGGGTATATAGTTCTAGACGCGACCTATACATGGTTTCCCATCTAGTTGCAGACTAGATAATGTTGCAAAAATTCCAATAAGGCGTGATAGTAGGCATGGGGTACCCTGCTTGTAATTCCACCGTGACATAATGGTTCTCATCAACAACTAGGGCAATTGTAAGAGCTTTTTGATGTTGAATCTCTTCTGGACCACTCCAAAATGGGAAAATAGTCGTACTGCTTGACATGCTTAAAGAATGGACGATTACAAGTTGGTGGTGGTGGCCATAGTCATTGTACAAGTTGTCAAATCTACAAGTTATATTAAATAATATTGGCAAGTTATTAAATAAGTTAGTTTTTAGTTGGATTAAATATATTTTTTTAAAAAAAGCACATAAGTTATTAAATAAGTTGGGCTTAGCTAGATTAATCTTCATATAAATAGCAAATTGTACAATGACTATGGCCACCACAACCAATTTTTATTATAATTTCTTGTAGATGTCGATTTCTAGCGAAAACAACTTAATCGTGGGAGGTGATTCTTTTATGAGGACACCCGAATTTGTCACTAATCAGGTACCAACTTTTATTTTGTTGTTTCATGTAATGTTTTAAAAACCGGTACCGGCCGGTATTACCAGTAATACCGGTATGAACCGGAATACCGCCGGTAATCGTCCAATCTTTAAGCATGTCAGGCAGTATGACTATTTTCCCATTTTGGAGTAGTCCAGAAGAGATTCAACATCACAAGGCTCTTACAATTGCCCTAGCTAATGATGAGAACCATCGTGTCATGGTGGAATTACAGGGAGGCTACCCCATGCCTACTAACACGCCTTATTGGAATTTTTGCAAAATTAGTCAGTCTGCAACTAGATGGGAAACCTGTATAGGTCGCGTCTAGAACTATATATCCAACTTTGTCACCGTGAAAGTGACTTTGTCGATCTAGTTAATTAAGTATTTTAATGTCTGGATGTTTACTTTTTTTTTTATTAGAGACTCCTATCTTTATTTATTTATAATGAACTTTTGCATTTTCGTACTTATTTATATTTTTTATGAAAGGTTTATTTATTTTTTTATTAATAATAGTACAGCAAAATATAAAATGATAAATATAAAAGTGATAGTAGTATAGTAATATAAATAATAGTATAATAATGTAAATAATAACTTAATCATTGTTTAATTAATTGGTAGATTAACTCATTAAATAGATTAACTCATGGGGGGACGATTAACTTCTGGGTAGACATTTGGTTACTGGAAATTCCGCTCCGAAGTCGCTACCCGAATTTGTTCAGACTCGAAAATAATAAATGGGCAACAGTTTCGGACAGATTGCATATGGTTAATGGTGTTAAAACGATGGTTTGGAATTGGAATACGGCTCCCTCTTCTCCACAGTAGATTAACGAGCTCTTCAGTTTATTGTCCGTGTTTTTTACTGGAAAGGAGGTTCAGATGGCTGGAAATGGACCGCTAACAACTCAGGGACTTTCTCAGTGAAAGGTGCTAAAAGATTAATGATAAGAGACATGTACGAGACTACCGATTGGAGTATGAACTGGAAAGGTTGGGTTCCCCTGAAGTGCAAAATTATGGCTTGGAGAGCTTGTATGGATCGCCTACCGACGAAGACTGAATTGCTCAAACGTGGGGTGGTACTGCCTTCTACTTTGTGTCCATTATGTGATTCAGATGATGAGACTGTAACACCCCAACCGATGGCGGAAACATCGAGGTGTCACGTAGTGACGATTGTTCAATAGCTCATGGACTAGAAATGTAAATTTGAATACATTGAATTTAATAATTTATTACATTGAAAGAAATACAACAATTACGACTAGCAATCTAAACTAAGATACAGTAATCTCAATCTAAGTCTAAGTTCCAAACGCTTGGAAGTAATCTCATAAGAACCTGAAACATGTACGAAAATGATTTGGTCAATACAAAATGTATTGGTGAGCATACCCTGTTTGAAAAAATATAGTAGGAAAAGTGTTTAGCAATTCATGTGCGGTACCATTTGCAATTATGTAATAAGTAATATCCGTTCAAAATCAACCCTATGTAAAGAAAAGCAGATATATATAGTATGCGCTAGTAGTAATGTAATACATAGCAATGACGAGGACTCTCAATAGAGTCACAAGGGTATATACCATAGTACTATTCATTGAAATGTCAGGCCCTCAAAGGTTAATGATTTTGACTAGTCATAGACACACAAATTAACATAACGCAAACACACATGAGAATTGCATTTAGTGAAAGAATAACATTTAGTCATAGTGTACATGAATCGCCCCAAAATAGTAAAATGAAAAAGAGGAAAGATATACTCACAGTTTGCGAAAGCGATCAAAATCCAACTTAAGCGGTCGTGAGCTAAGTAATGGGAATTCCGAAGAATCCAACCTATAATGTATGAGAGTACTAATAAGGAAATGTCTAAGAGTCTAAGGCAACTAGGGTCTAAGGCATTAGGGTTTGCTAAGTCGGTTTGGGGAATTAGAGTTTTTATGATAAATCGAATTATTGTAAAGGTCGTATGTCACAAATAATATATGAAAGTTTGTAAAGGTAGTCTAGGTAATATAATTATTACCAATTGAATATTTAGATAAATATATGTTTGAATAATTAAGACAAAATAATTTAGTTAAATACTTTAACAAAATTAAAATAAATACAATAATCATAAATGTATAATTAAATAATTATCAGTTTCCCAATGATCCAATAAATGGTAATTAAGATTTTCAACATTAAACATTTCCATTTTATAAGAAAAGTATTTATAAAATAGATGCTTAAATAGAGTAAATAAATAAATGTTTAATTATGTCTAATTAAACGTAAATAATGCTGATAATACAAGACATGACTCAAAAATGCTATTTTTATAGAAAATAGATGCTTTCTGATGTAAATTAATGAAAATAACTTTCCCATAATTTTTATAAACTTATTTATATTTAAAACTGATTTAATGAGATTAAATGATGCTTAAATGATTTAAAAATAGGAAAAATAATAAAAATAAATGTTTTCTGAACCAAATATTTTTATTTCAGCTCATAATGATTAGAAATACTTTCCTAAAATGTTTAAGATTAAAATCATTAAAAATGAATTTGTAATCAATTAAATACGATTAAAACAAATAAATTCAATAAAAATATGAAAATGGGACTTTTCCAGAAAATAAAAACGTGACATTTTTTTTTAGGGTGTCAAGATGCTACACCTAAATTTTTATAATTTTTGGAGCAAAAATGGATTTATTATGAATATTCTAAGTTTAAATGAATTAATAATGATTATCCCATGATTAAAATAATAAAAAAATAAATAAATGAACTAATGAAAACAAAAATAAGGAAGCCAGGGATCGAACCCTGTTCCTTTCTTCATTCCTTAAACACTGAAACCACTAAGCCACACATAAGTTTGTTGTTTGTATTTAAAGAAAACTCTTTTTATCATAACATACATGTGCATCATCTTCTTCCCCAAATTCCCTAGAACCCTAACCCTAACCCTAAGATTTTCAATAACCCAAAACTGAAATGAATAGCCTCAGCAATCATAGGGCTTTTAAAGAGGGATAACCAAACAACAAAACGGCATAATACAAGTTGACTCACATTGAGTTTAACAATCGAAAATGCGGCTGCAAACTCCGAAACATGCGAGCCGATTAATGGCTGTAGAGACGTGATTAGAATAAGGGTTTAGTGGTTTTGGATAGCGGAATGATGCAGAAACGAAATGGGACAATAAATTTATATGATTGTTAAGTAAAACCGGGCCTTTATTTCACTTAAAGAATTCCGATCAGTTACACTTAACCCACGATTAAAACTCATTTATTACACGCTATAACTACGTTAGAATGATTGAAAATCGTTAATTATAAATGGAGAAACGTATGGGAATGATTAAAAGTGGGTAAAAGTCATTAAAAATCCATAAAAACTACTTCGCCGGAATCACACTTCGCCGGAATCCATATTCCAGTTGGCTTATGTTCGCCGGAAAGAAAACGAGAGGGACAGCAGCTTTTAAACTTTGTTTTTTTTTTTACACATTTGGTCCCTCAACCTTTTAACTAGGTTAACTTATTATCTAACTTGGTTAGTTATACCTTTAACAAAATAAACAAAGTTTTTAACCTTAAACTTCTAATCTCTTAAGTTAAACTTTTTTTTATAAAAAAAAAAAAAGATCTAGCTTTTATGAGATAATATGATTATCCGATTATGGCACGTTCATTATACCGACACGTACATATTCAAAATGTATACATACACTCAATGAAAAAAAATAATTGATGAGGACTGAAGGTTACGCTTCGAAATAGACGAAGGGTTAAAATTGACAAGTTGCTAAAATATGCGGGTGACGGTTGTCACAGTCTCCCCTACTTTAGAAAATTTCGTCTCGAAATTTGTTTCAAGTGGAGGTTTCTTTGAACAAAAAGGCGTTGTACAAGTCATGTAGGTTTAAAATAAAATAAAATAAAATAAAATAAAATAAATTATATCAATCATGATTTGACAAAATTTAAAGTAATTGTCTAATATCCAAAGTAAGAGTTTCAAAATCTTTGACAGTTGCCCCGAAGTTAGAAAGTTAAGAGTTTAAATGAGAAAAGCTTTGGGAATGGGTATCTGGTGAAAGTAGAGGCACTGATGAAGGTAGTGTCCCCTACTTTAGGAAAGTTGTTGACCGAACTTTATTATGGACAGAGAGTGTAAGAGTACACAATGTTTAAGGTTTCCTGTAGGGGTGGTCAAAAGAAAGACTCTAGGAAGACGAATTGAAGCTCGTGTAAGAACGTTCTTGTCGAAAATGCTAGCTATTAGTCAACGATCTAATGAAGAGGTAGTAATGGGTAGGTTCTTGGTCAGACTCCTAGTCCGCTCCCGCAATATCGTTTATACTTATATAGGGTGTACCGCAGCTGACCCACCACACTCCTGATACCTTGGGCTCGTACTGATTGTCTACCAATAGCCTAAATAGAATTACACACCACCCTTATGTACCTGTAAACCCATGATTGCGTTCCGGACCGTAATCATCGATTTACCTTACACTAGGGTGTTATGCTTTTCCATAACCCTATCCTAAGTAATACAAGAAACAAATGCGTGCAACCAATATGTAATAGCCACTGTAATGAAATAATGTTCAATCATGACATGGTTAGAGGTCCTTCCCTTTCGGGCTTGCCCTTTTAACCGTAATGAGAGTAACGTGTAAGTAATAGACATAGTTAGTGGTTCTTCCCTTTCGGGTTCACCCTTAACCGGCAACTTCTGTTCACATTGTTGGCTCTAAACACTCATATTGATAGACCCTGAGGTTTACACCGTTCCCCTCGGATTGAAGAAATACTCTAATCCGAGTCGTACGTGGGTACTGGCTTAGATCTCATATGAGTTATCAACTAGCATGTTCGTTGACCATTATGATGAACAAAATAATGTAAAGTATAACAGGGTTTTGCTTAAAACAGGAAATAAAATCTACCAAATATGTGTTCATGTAAGTATATAAGTATAGCATAAAATTTTCATTCGAAAGGAAAATATAGCATAAATCGAGTAATCGCACAATTGCACAATATGAAAGTAAACGAGATAAATTAATACTCAAAACCAATGTTGTAAGAATAACTACTAATAACTAGTGCGAGTGAAATAAGATAAATTTTCGTTTATCAAAACGTAGTTTGCTCAATCTTTGTGATATAGTTGAAAGAATAGTAGTAATGCATGAGGATAACTTTTTAGAAATCGAAGTGTGTTTTAGATTCAAAACAGGTTCATTTGAAAAATCTTCGTAAATACACGTTTTCATGTGTTTACGAGATGTCAAGTTTGAAAAGTGTTACAAGGCTTATTATTAGTTGCAAATTTCTCCCGAAAACATATATTGGATACGTCCTATGAAAACAAAAGGTTTACATTTGACCTTTAAAATATGCAATACAAGTTTGTAAAATGCAAAATGAAACCATTTCATGAAGTATGTGTAAATCTAATGTGTTTTAAAAGACCAAGATTTAGAATGACGTGAAATGATAAAACCAACGTATGTAATAGATTACCAATATTTAAGAAAAATCGAGATTGTTTCCATAGGGAACTTTGACTAACTAAAGTGATTGAAATGTTATTAGTGACTTGTGGGGGCGTACTTTAGCCTATAAGTGAATGCTCATCCCGAGAGTTCCCAGGTCGGCATACGGGTCCCTCGTCTGATTGGGATTTATGCGAAATGCCAGGCCTAGACAGAAAACTCAGGATACAGGCGCTCACCCTTCCAGATTGCACGTGCCCCGTCACTAGTAAATTCCAAAACTTTAGCTAGATTAAAAACGAGATGTAGAAATAGATCCTTGAGATGTGGATTTCACGCCTAACTCAAAGATGTATTTCAAAATTGAAAACTATTGTGGAATGAAACCAATCACTAAGTTAAGGATACCACTCCCAGCTTAGTGGTTAAGTTTCTTTTTGAAGGTAATACTCTTTGAGGTGTGGATGTCACTCCTATCTCAAAGATATATTCCTAAGATAAATATCATATAAAGGAATGAAACTAATCACCAAGGTATGGATACCACTCCTAACTTGGTGATATCGTTTTGTGGGTGAAATACGAGTTTCTTCTACTCCAAGCAAAATATCGAAAGAATAACGAGAAAGAATCATAGCGAAAATATCTTGAAAGAAAATATAAGAATAAGAAAAAATATACACGAGAGGACTCGTGAATGCAAGCTTAGTTATAGACTAGGCTAAAAGGCATTATAATAACCTAATTCCCTATAACCATGGCTCTGATACCAATCTGTAACACCCCAACCGATGACGGAAACATCGAGGTGTCACGTAGTGACGATTGTTCAATAGCTCATGGACTAGAAATGTAAATTTGAATACATTGAATTTAATAATTTATTACATTGAAAGAAATACAACAATTACGACTAGCAATCTAAACTAAGATACAGTAATCTCAATCTACTCTAAGTTCCAAACGCTTGGAAGTAATCTCATAAGAACCTGAAACATGTACGAAAATGATTTGGTCAATACAAAATGTATTGGTGAGCATACCCTGTTTGAATAAATATAGTAGGAAAAGTGTTTAGCAATTCATGTGCGGTACCATTTGCAATTATGTAATAAGTAATATCCGTTCAAAATCAACCCTATGTAAAGAAAAGCAGATATATATAGTATGCGCTAGTAGTAATGTAATACATAGCAATGACGAGGACTCTCAACAGAGTCACAAGGGTATATACCATAGTACTATTCATTGAAATGCCAGGCCCTCAAAGGTTAATGATTTTGACTAGTCATAGACACACAAATTAACATAACGCAAACACACATGAGAATTGCATTTAGTGAAAGAATAACATTTAGTCATAGTGTACATGAATAGCCCCAAAATAGTAAAATGAAAAAGGGGAAAGATATACTCACAGTTTGCGAAAGCGATCAAAATCCAACTTAAGCGGTCGTGAGCTAAGTAATGGGAATTCCGAAGAATCCAACCTATAATGTATGAGAGTACTAATAAGGAAATGTCTAAGAGTCTAAGGCAACTAGGGTCTAAGGCATTAGGGTTTGCTAAGTCGGTTTGGGGAATTAGAGTTTTTATGATAAATCAAATTATTGTAAAGGTCGTATGTCACAAATAATATATGAAAGTTTGTAAAGGTAGTCTAGGTAATATAATTATTACCAATTGAATATTTAGATAAAAATATGTTTGAATAATTAAGACAAAATAATTTAGTTAAATACTTTAACTAAATTAAAATAAATACAATAATCATAAATGTATAATTAAATAATTATCAGTTTCCCAATGATCCAATAAATGGTAATTAAGATTTTCATCATAAAACATTTTCATTTTATAAGAAAAGTATTTATAAAATAGATACTTAAATAGAGTAAATAAATAAATGTTTAATTGTGTCTAATTAAACGTAAATAATGTTGATAATACAAGACATGACTCAAAAATGCTATTTTTATAGAAAATGGATGCTCTCTGATGTAAATTAATGAAAATAACTTTCCCATAATTTTTATAAACTTATTTATATTTAAAACTGATTTAATGAGATTAAATGATTTAAATATAGGAAAATTAATAAAAATAAATGTTTTCTGAACCAAATATTTTTATTTCAGCTCATAATGATTAGAAATACTTTCCTAAAATGTTTAAGATTAAAATCATTAAAAATGAATTTTTAATCAATTAAATACGATTAAAACAAATAAATTCAATACAAATATGAAAATAGAACTTTTTCCAGAAAATAAAAACATGACAATTTTCTTTAGGGTGTCAAGATGCTACACCTAAATTTTTATAATTTTTGGAGCAAAAATGGATTTATTATGAATATTCTAAGTTTAAATGAATTAATAATGATTATCCCATGATTAAAATAATAAAAAAAATAAATAAATGAACTAATGAAAACAAAAATGAGGAAGCCAGGGATCGAACCCTGTTCCTTTCTTCATTCCTTAAACACTGAAACCACTAAGCCACACATAAGTTTGTTGTTTGTATTTAAAGAAAACTCTTTTTATCATAACATACATGTGCATCATCTTCTTCACCAAATTCCCTAGAACCCTAACCCTAAGATTTTCAATAACCCAAAACTGAAATGAATAGCCTCAGCAATCATAGGGCTTTTAAAGAGGGATAACCAAACAACAAAACGGCATAATACAAGTTGACTCACATTGAGTTTAACAATCGAAAATGGGGCTGCAAACTCCGAAACATGCGAGCCGATTAATGGCTGTAGAGACGTGATTAGAACAAGGGTTTAGTGGTTTTGGATAGCGGAATGATGCAGAAACGAAATGGGACAATAAATTTATATGATTGTTAAGTAAAACCGGGCCTTTATTTCACTTAAAGAATTCCGATCAGTTACACTTAACCCACGATTAAAACTCATTTATTACACGCTATAACTACGTTAGAATGATTGAAAATCGTTAATTATAAATGGAGAAACGTATGGGAATGATTAAAAGTGGGTAAAAGTCATTAAAAATCCATAAAAACTACTTCGCCGGAATCACACTTCGCCGGAATCCATATTCCAGTTGGCTTATGTTCGCCGGAAAGAAAACGAGAGGGACAGCAGCTTTTAAACTTTGTTTTTTTTTTTTTTACACATTTGGTCCTTCAACCTTTTAACTAGGTTAACTTATTATCTAACTTGGTTAGTTATACCTTTAACAAAATAAACAAAGTTTTTAACCTTAAACTTCTAATCTCTTAAGTTAAACTTTTTTTTTTATAAAAAAAAAAAAAAAAAAGATCTAGCTTTTATAAGATAATATGATTATCCGATTATGTCACGTTCATTATACCGACACGTACATATTCAAAACGTATACATACACTCAATGAAAAAAAATAATTGATGAGGACTGAAGGTTACGCTTCGAAATAGACGAAGGGTTAAAATTGACAAGTTACTAAAAGATGCGGGTGACGGTTGTCACAGAGACAGTCCTCCACATCTTCACGGGTTGCTTCTTTACGGCTAAAGTTTGGTCCAGAATTCAAGGTTGGTGCCAGTTAGCCCCTATTTTCGCTTTCGACGTTTCTGATCTCTTAAAGACGGCGGACTTACATACCGACTCGAAGGAAGGTAGATACATCTTAAGGGGGATCATCATAACCACCCTGTGGGCGCTTTGGAATGAAAGAAATAGTAGAATATTCAAAGCTCAGAGTCGGAGAGCGATTGAAATCGTGGAAAATATAAAGACATCCTCGTACTTTTGGATTCGGAATAGGTCTAGATTTAAAAATATCAATTGGAATGTTTGGTATACTTTTCCGATGTCCGTGATGTAATGTCTTTTGTGTTGCCCTTGGGTACTCGCTTTAAGGACCTTTCGTGGCGTTTTTGAATGAAATTAACCTTTCAAAAAAAAATTAGATTAACTCATTAAATGCATGTATCATTAAAGTTTGATTAAATTGATAGATTAATTATCTTACTTGGTATATTTAACATAAGCCCATCATATAGGGTATGTTTGGCAAAACTAGCTAGTGGCTGCAAGCTGTAAACTTTTTAAATATATTTTGGTGTTTGGCAGAGTAGCTGGAGCTTTTAATAAAATGTATAAAATGACCAACATGGGCATAATTAAAGAAGGTTTTTATTTTATTTTTAAAATAGAATGGGTATTTGTGTCATTACTAATTAAAAGCTTGTAGCTATTAGAGTTTTTTCTTAAACGCTAGTATTAGTAGTTTTTCACTATAGAGTTTTTTCTCTTAACCAAAAAGCTTCTAGCTCCTTCAACGAAACAAAGTTTTTATTGAGCATGAGTTTTTTTTCTTAAAAGCTTGAAGCTCCTAAAAGCTCATTGTCAAACATACTCATAACCATCGTAATGCATCATTTAATGCCTACTTTAATAAATACACACCTGCTATATTTAATGTCAAGTCGTCGAAGTATAATAATGCCACGACTTTAGTAGGGACATATATATCTCCCTCACCCTCAATATTCAATTCGACCTTTCTAGTTTTTTTTTTTTTTTAACGAAGAAGGAGATAACTTTTATTCCACGAAAACACACATTAAGTACATAGACCAAATTTCCTAACCAGAGGTTAAAAAACCGAACATAAGAAACAAAAGATACAAATGACTAAAATACTCACCTAACAACTACCAGGGTTTCAACACCCCACCAAAAGATACAAATGACTTAAACACTCGCCAGGACCTTTCTAGTTAATACTCGTTTCAAATACATGTTGCAAAATACAAAGACTAAGAGCATTCTTATCCTTTCGGGCCTCAAGATTAACCTCAACAAATCAAATATTTTTGGCATTGGGGTGGAAGACTCGTTAGTTGATGGGATCGCACAAAGCATTAAGGTGACCAAAGGCTCGTTCCCTTGTAAGTATCTCGGGGTACCAATTGGAGCTAATATGAACCAAGCAAAACACTGGAAAAGTGTAATTGATACATGCAATGCGAGGCTTACCAAATGGAAAGCAAAATCACTTTCTTTCGGGGGGCGAGTGGTGTTACTAAAAGCGGTCCTTGATAGCTTGCCAATCTACCATTTCTCCCTATTCCGTGCTCCGAAATGCGTCATTGATCTTCTAGAAAAACTTCGAAGACGCTTCTTTTGGGGTGGTTCCGAGGATAAAAATAAAACCTCTTGGGTTTCTTGGGAAAGGGTTATCGGCCCGAAGAACAAGGGTGGGATAGGGCTGGGTTCTCTCCACCATATGAACTTGAATCTCATACTGAAATGGTGGTGGCGCTTTAAAACGGACGACTCGAGTCTATGGAAAACTGTTATTAGCTCCATTCACCATAATGAAAGATCTTCGGCTTTCCTGCCAATCAAAGCAACAATCCCCGGGGTATGGAACGCCATAGTCAAAGTGGGTAAGGATTTTGAGGGCCTTAACATACAAGTTGAAAGTTTATTCAAAGGGGTACTTGGAAATGGGTTGCACATACGGTTCAGGATCGACTGCTGGCTTGGGGAAACTCCACTCAGGTACAAATTTCCAAATTTATTTGTGTTAGAAGCTAACAAGGGTTGCTCCGTTGCAGCCCGTTTAAACTTGCAGGGGAATAATCGGGCGGTGGGTTGGGAATGGAAAAGGCAGCCTTTGATGACAATTGAACTTCAAGAACTGGCGCAATTGTAACACCCCAACCGATGGCGGAAACATCGGGATGTCACGTAATGATGATTGTTCAGTAGCTCATGGTGAATAATAGATTCCATTAAATAATTTAAATGAATTACATACAATAGTTCTAGAATTTGTACATCAAATTGAATAAATCTATACACGTATCTTCAAGCATCAATTCAAATCTTCAAGCAAATAGAACCTGAAACATGTTAAGTTGAAAATGTTTTGGGTCAACAAAAGTTGGTGAGAGTTACATAGGTTTTTGATAATTGGATAAAAATGATGTGCAATTCATGTGTCATGTCAATCTAGTCCATATGTGAGAACATACTAGAAATAAATCGAGTGCATAATCAACCCTGATGACTGTTATAAAATGATACATACCATACGCTCATGGTCCAATATGTTATACGATAACAAACACCCACGCTACCTTTGTAGGAGGCACGTATCCGGGTGGGATTGTCAGTCCAATAGATCTATCAATGTATACCGCCGGCTGATCAATGTTAATGATTATGCTAGAATGGTGCTTACTCTAATCATGCTCAAGACATAATGCAACATAGAAAACACATAGACACATTGATGATTGAATTGCAATGATGATGTTATAAACATGTTTCACCCCAAAAATGGTGATAAATAGAAAAGGGGCTATGTAAAACTCACCTTGGTAAAATGTTATATCTGTTGAAAATAGTGTGTTGCCCAAATGTATCAAGTATCACCCTAAAATGAGGTAATAAATATGTCTAAGTCTATCAATCCTAAAATGTATAAGTTTCTAGGGCTTCGAATTGGGGATAAACGCTCGTTTGATTATTATTAAAAATATTCGCCAATTGAGAGAAATTTAGTAAATAAATAATCAAAAATCTTTTTATGAAATTTTAAATTTAAGATGGTCACAAGAATGTGTTTAAAGTATAAAAATAATTTTTATAAAATTATTTCCTTTAAAATAGATTATTAAATCTATTTATTACAAATTGCCAAAACTTAACTTTAATATTCAAAAAATACTAAAATTAAAGAATTATTATTTTAAAAAAAATCATATTTCTGTTCTAAATGATCAGAAATAATTTGTATAAAATTTTGGTGCAAAAATATTAAAAATTGGATTTATTATGATTTAATTATGATTAAAACTAACAAAAATTGATTAAAAATATTAAATAAATGATTTTTCAGAAATAAAAATCATTTCTGAAAAGTTTAATGTTATAAAAACTTAAAATAATTTTTGTGGAAATTAATAAGATCGTTTTGATATTTTTATGGAATTTTATAAATAAAATGGAATAAACTTGATTTATTTATTATAAATATTAAATAAATAAATTTCAGAAAACTAAAAATTGTAGGTTGAACTTTTACATCAGATTAATATAAGATAATTTTTGTAGAATTTATAAAAGGGTTTTGGTATTTAAAAATGAATTTATGAATTATAAGTAATATATATATATAGATTTGATATAACATAAAAAAAAAGGAACAAAGGCTTGTGGCAGCCGGGTTTTGAACCCGTGTCTGCTGGGAATCCAAACATCAACACAACCACTTGGTCTAGACCTGTGGTTGTGTTAAGATTCACTTCGTTTAATATATAACATATATAGAAATTCATTGTTCTTCCCCAAATCATATGATTCGAGCCCTAGCAATTTCAATCGAACAATCCACACATCCTTAACCCGATTAATGTTAGGGCTTTCGTTGTGTGGATGCCGATAAATAAAACCCACTAAAGAATTTACACTTACAATGACGAATTGATTAAGATGGCACAGTCAAAGCTCGAGTCAAACACGAACAAAAATGAATCAAAACAGTGAAAGATTAAGAAATTGGGGGTTGAGAAAGATTGAGTGCGAGTTGTGATGCTTCGTAGAGGATTAATTTATATAGTGGATGCATCGCTGATCAATTAGGCAAGGTTGACTCGTTTAATGCATAAGACGCGATAATTGAATGAAATTGGAATGTTTTTGACTGGTTTACCTTGTATATTACGCGTTTTGTACTATCAATTCCATAATACGAGTCTATTAGAGGTAATTTCCATGTTTAGTGTTAATTGAAAACAAAATTTGTGGGTGTTTGATTGTTCCACAGCGCGCAGAAGGTAGCAGGTGTTCAGCAGCTTAGTTGTTGAAAAGGTTAAATAGATAAGGCATCTGGATATTATCACAAATAGTTTGGTGGAGCAGTGGTTTGTGGTGTGGTGTTTAAACGGTTGACCCGGGTTCGAATCCCAGCGGGAACACTTTTTTTTTTTTATAAATAAGGAAGGGAAGGAGGGTGTTGGGCCGGGTTCCAGTGGGCCGAGGATTTGGGCCACATGTGTGGGTTGTAGCATATATAGGAAGAGAGGGGGTTTGGGCTTAAGCTATGGTGTTTGGTTGTTTAAGTAAAGTTTCTAACTTTTTTTTTTTTTTTTACATTAATATCATATATATGTATATATATATATATATATATATATATCTAAGGTGTGAGGTCGGGAAATAAGACTTAGGCACATTGTGAAAATATACGTATTATAATTTGAAATTTTGGCGATGTTACAGTCTCCCCTACTTTTAGGAACTTCGTCCCGAAGTTATGAGAAACACTAGGTTTACAATTGGTCAACCACCGGAAACCTTGATAAAATTTCACACTACCTTAACATACCTGTAAATTCATGATTACGTTCTGGACCATAATCACCAATTTACCTTACATTAGGGTTTTGTGTCCTTCTATGACTCTTCCGATTGTTGAGCAGGTCTGATAGTCTCCACCAGTCGTTGAGTAGGTGGTAGGGTCTCTCCCGACTGTTGGAAAGACATGATGACCTCTACCAATCGTTAAGTAGATTGTTTGGTAGTCAACCATTTGTTGTACAAGTAAGCACGTATGATCATAGATATATCAATCAGTTCACATTCAAACAAGCATGCACACAAATGTTATGATAATACTCGAATTTATTACTTGAATCAAAAGCGCCATTACATAGAATTGAAAGCAACAACATTTAAATGGTGGGACTTGCTGTTAAGTAGCTGGAGGGTCTTGATCTCGGTTTAGTTTAGGGCATCGTTTACGGAAGTGATTTGGGTAATGAATGTTCAATAAGATATGGGTTGAATGAAGGACAATGAGGTAATATAAGGAATGTAATCATTTATTCATTTAATTAAAACGAATAAACGAAAACGTTGACTTATCAAAGATTCTAAATTCTAATAACGTATGAAGACATGCTTTAGCCTATAAGTGAACACTCATCCCGAGAATTCCCAGGTAGGCATCCGGGTCCCTCGTCTGATTGGGATATATGCGCAATGCCAGCCTAGACAGAAGACTCAGAATACAGGCGTTCACCCTTCCAGATTGCACGTGTTCGTTATTAAAATTTAGAACTTCGACGAGATCTCAAGGGGGTTCAGGTTAAACCTGAGGAATTTGTCCTATTAGTCTAAGAGTAGATCCACTGATGGAGAGCAACCTTCTTGTAGGGATGAAAGTAGGGATATGAAGTAGGAGGGAGATAGAGAATAGCAAGTAAAGGAAGCAAGTACTTGTTAAATCCTATGGTTATAGACTAGATTATTTTTCTAATAACCTAATTCCCTATAACCATGGCTCTGATACCAATCTGTAACACCCCAACCGATGGCGGAAACATCGGGATGTCACGTAATGATGATTGTTCAGTAGCTCATGGTGAATAATAGATTCCATTAAATAATTTAAATGAATTACATACAATAGTTCTAGAATTTGTACATCAAATTGAATAAATCTATACACGTATCTTCAAGCATCAATTCAAATCTTCAAGCAAATAGAACCTGAAACATGTTAAGTTGAAAATGTTTTGGGTCAACAAAAGTTGGTGAGAGTTACATAGGTTTTTGATAATTGGATAAAAATGATGTGCAATTCATGTGTCATGTCAATCTAGTCCATATGTGAGAACATACTAGAAATAAATCGAGTGCATAATCAACCCTGATGACTGTTATAAAATGATACATACCATACGCTCATGGTCCAATATGTTATACGATAACAAACACCCACGCTACCTTTGTAGGAGGCACGTATCCGGGTGGGATTGTCAGTCCAATAGATCTATCAATGTATACCGCCGGCTGATCAATGTTAATGATTATGCTAGAATGGTGCTTACTCTAATCATGCTCAAGACATAATGCAACATAGAAAACACATAGACACATTGATGATTGAATTGCAATGATGATGTTATAAACATGTTTCACCCCAAAAATGGTGATAAATAGAAAAGGGGCTATGTAAAACTCACCTTGGTAAAATGTTATATCTGTTGAAAATAGTGTGTTGCCCAAATGTATCAAGTATCACCCTAAAATGAGGTAATAAATATGTCTAAGTCTATCAATCCTAAAATGTATAAGTTTCTAGGGCTTCGAATTGGGATAAACGCTCGTTTGATTATTATTAAAAATATTCGCCAATTGAGAGAAATTTAGTAAATAAATAATCAAAAATATTTTTATGAAATTTTAAATTTAAGATGGTCACAAGAATGTGTTTAAAGTATAAAAATAATTTTTATAAAATTATTTCCTTTAAAATAGATTATTAAATCTATTTATTACAAATTGCCAAAACTTAACTTTAATATTCAAAAAATACTAAAATTAAAGAATTATTATTTTAAAAAAAATCATATTTCTGTTCTAAATGATCAGAAATAATTTGTATAAAATTTTGGTGCAAAAATATTAAAAATTGGATTTATTATGATTTAATTATGATTAAAACTAACAAAAATTGATTAAAAATATTAAATAAATGATTTTTCAGAAATAAAAATCATTTCTGAAAAGTTTAATGTTATAAAAACTTAAAATAATTTTTGTGGAAATTAATAAGATCGTTTTGATATTTTTATGGAATTTTATAAATAAAATGGAATAAACTTGATTTATTTATTATAAATATTAAATAAATAAATTTCAGAAAACTAAAAATTGTAGGTTGAACTTTTACATCAGATTAATATAAGATAATTTTTGTAGAATTTATAAAAGGGTTTTGGTATTTAAAAATGAATTTATGAATTATAAGTAATATATATATATAGATTTGATATAACATAAAAAAAGGAACAAAGGCTTGTGGCAGCCGGGTTTTGAACCCGTGTCTGCTGGGAATCCAAACATCAACACAACCACTTGGTCTAGACCTGTGGTTGTGTTAAGATTCACTTCGTTTAATATATAACATATATAGAAATTCATTGTTCTTCCCCAAATCATATGATTCGAGCCCTAGCAATTTCAATCGAACAATCCACACATCCTTAACCCGATTAATGTTAGGGCTTTCGTTGTGTGGATGCCGATAAATAAAACCCACTAAAGAATTTACACTTACAATGACGAATTGATTAAGATGGCACAGTCAAAGCTCGAGTCAAACACGAACAGAAATGAATCAAAACAGTGAAAGATTAAGAAATTGGGGGTTGAGAAAGATTGAGTGGCGAGTTGTGATGCTTCGTAGAGGATTAATTTATATAGTGGATGCATCGTTGATCAATTAGGCAAGGTTGACTCGTTTAATGCATAAGACGCGATAATTGAATGAAATTGGAATGTTTTTGACTGGTTTACCTTGTATATTACGCGTTTTGTACTATCAATTCCATAATACGAGTCTATTAGAGGTAATTTCCATGTTTAGTGTTAATTGAAAACAAAATTTGTGGGTGTTTGATTGTTCCACAGCGCGCAGAAGGTAGCAGGTGTTCAGCAGCTTAGTTGTTGAAAAGGTTAAATAGATAAGGCATCTGGATATTATCACAAATAGTTTGGTGGAGCAGTGGTTTGTGGTGTGGTGTTTAAACGGTTGACCCGGGTTCGAATCCCAGCGGGAACACTTTTTTTTTTTTTATAAATAAGGAAGGGAAGGAGGGTGTTGGGCCGGGTTCCAGTGGGCCGAGGATTTGGGCCACATGTGTGGGTTGTAGCATATATAGGAAGAGAGGGGGTTTGGGCTTAAGCTATGGTGTTTGGTTGTTTAAGTAAAGTTTCTAACTTTTTTTTTTTTTTTTTACATTAATATCATATATATGTATATATATATATATATATATATATCTAAGGTGTGAGGTCGGGAAATAAGACTTAGGCACATTGTGAAAATATACGTATTATAATTTGAAATTTTGGCGATGTTACAGCAATGCACTCAAATGATACAATCCTTCACCACCAATGCTGGAAATGACGGCTGGAAATGGATTGGCGACTCAACCGGGCTGTTCTCAGCGGCCTCCTGCAGAAGATTGCTGACCAACACGGCTGTCCCATTTTTCCCGTTTAAATGGTCCAGTTGGGTGCCCAAAAAGGTTAATATTCTAGCTTGGCGCGCGGAGCAAGATTGATTGCCGACCATGGAAGGTTTAATCAAGCGGAACATCATCAACTCTTCTCCTTTATGCAGCCTTTGCGGAGACTATTCGGAAAACGCAGCACACCTTTTTGTTCACTGTTACGTGGCTGCGAATCTATGGCACAAGGTTGCGGACTGGTGCAACATTCCACCCATCTTCGCATTCAGTTTTAGGGAGCTCTTGGAAGTCGGAAACATCAACGGCTTACGTAGATCAAAGAAAAATGCAATTTACGCCATCGTGCTCGCTACCTGCTGGTGCATATGGAATGGGAGAAACAAAAAAAAAATTTCAAGGAAAGAGGATTAACTTAGACGAACTATTCGAAGAGATCAAGGCGCAATCTTACCTATGGATAACAAATCGAGCAAACGGTATCACTAGAGACTGGAATAAATGGCGCAATTTTGATTTAGATTGAGTGTCTGTAACTGTTAAATAAATGAAATGGGGCAATGTAATTGGGTTGGGAATATTAGGATAATTGGTGTGAACATCAAATAGCTTCTTGCTAATTGTTGTACTTGTATATATTGGTGTGGAATAAAGTCTTTTGCCATTAAAGAAAAAAGAGCATTCTTATCCCCTCCACCAAATCCACTACATCAAATTATACTAAAAATCACTAATTCACCTTTAAATCTTCTCTCTTCTAATTAAAATAATAATACTTTTATCATTATATTTTCTCTCCTCACTCACAACTACTTACAAAAATATTAAAATATATATAAGGGTGAACAGTAGCTTTTTATATTAAGGGTGAAACAGTGCTTCCACCAAATATTTTCTCTCCCCTTCACTCACAACCACTTACACTCACCCTATATAATTTGATGGACACACTCACATACATTTGATGGACCGAATGTGAATGCTCTAATAATATAAAAGAAGAAAAGTTCGAATTTAAGGATGTTAATGGTTGGGACCTTGCCTCTTTGAGTTATTATTGCGTCAACATGTGACCAAGTCTTCTACTTGTGTTTGTGCCTTTGTGGTGCCCATAGTTTTATGACGTAACCAATGATGAAACTTTTGAAACAGACTTGTTATTATTGGTCGACTTCAACCACACGTGTAATTACACAGCCGACCTTATTAAATAATATCTTATTATTATTTGCCATATCTTTTATTCAAATCTTTGACCAATGAATTTTTTGACTTCATTAGATCTCCTCGTTCATTCATCCTATTGAGTTTGATTTTGACTTGAGCAATAATATTCAAACTATATAAACCATGCAATTTCATACTTCATGCACCATTCACATTTGAAATTAATTCGAAACAAATATCACACAAAGCATGAGTACCACCTCGGATGAAGGTAGCATCAATAGCAGTTGTACAAGCGGATCAGCGGCCGGTACAAGTCAAGAAAAGAGATATAAAGGCATTCGGTGTAGACGATGGGGCAAATGGGTGTCAGAGATTCGTGTGCCAGGAAGCCAAGAGCGGCTTTGGCTTGGCACATTCTCGACACCTGAGGGTGCAGCTTTGGCTCATGATGTAGCCTCTTACTCTTTAAGAGGTGCTACGTCGTTGAGTAAACTTAATTTTCCATCTATGTTACCTCCAACTGCCCGGACAGACCTATCTCCTAGGTCCATCCAGAAGGCTGCCTCTGATGCTGGCATGGCAATGGACGCACAAATTATTGCTTCGAGAGAAACCACACCGAATAACGATGGATTGAACATTTCTGTAGATGATTATCTTTGAATTTGGTGAACTATTTCTCCACCATAATTTGATGCTTTTATTATCCAACATGTTAGTGTATTTACATGTATGAGAATTGATATATATGTTATGATGTACGGAAACACGAAAAAGTGTAAGTGTTTTTTTTTTTATTATTATTTTCGTGTTCACTTCATGGTTGAATATAGTTGGTTGACATTGTACGGAAGGAAATAAATCCTTAATTAGGTATTGGTCGTTGATAATGAGTTGTAACTTTCATGAAATAATTCTTTGGAATATTCTAGAAGAAAATAAAAATGAATTATTTCTGAAATTTTAATTTTTAAGGAAAGAAAAAAACAATATATTAACTTATGACTTATGAGATATATCAATAAATTGCTAATTAATTGAAAATTTGGATATTGGATGAATTAGTTTATTGGTGATAAATCGAATAAAAATATATCTAAATGTAAGTAGTTAAAAAAATTATTTGGCAAGATATACTTGAAGTGATGATTGTCTTTCAAAAAAAAAAAAAAAAAACCTCATGTTGATCCATTTTCACAAACTAGAACCTTGTAGATGTAGTAATTCTTGACAAAAACATTTTAGCAAGATATACTTGAAGACTATGAACATGTTGCTATTGTACTTACGTTTTTGTTGGGTTGAGTTATTCTACAAAGGCTACAAAAAATAAGAAGGGTGAAAAGGATACAAAAAACATAATAGATCATGAAATATGACATAATGAGCCACAAAATATAACACGGTGCCAAAAAATATAACACAATGCTGAAAAAACAAGACACAATGAATTGAAAAAAATGACACAAATATGAAAATAAGAAAAAGACACAATGGTACATAAAAGACACAATATTATAACACATATTCTAAAAACTACAAGCTAGGGTTCGATAAGACAATTCCAATGTCTTGAATGAGTTAAATCAGAGTCTGTTTGATACCTTTCCTACGACTTCCTATTTTTCTTGCACTGTGCATTTGATCCTAACCATACGTTTAACATTGTTAATAAGAATCATGTTGTCAAAATATTTTATCTATTTGGGCATTTTGCCGTTGACTTATAATATTAATATATAAAACTATTTTATAATTCAGAATTTTTCTAGGCAAGATTTACAAAATTGACCACAATTTCATCTTTTTGGGCATTTTGCCGTTGACTTTGAAATTACAAAATAAGCTTCAAACATTGCACTTTATGCAATATGCAATATGCAGCCACCTAAAGTAAAGTAAAACAATGATGGCTAACAACCAAACAAACACAAAAACACCTTCAAGATTGTAACAAATAATAACATTGAATCCAATAGTCTCAACTGTTAAATTATTGGATCATACATCCAATCCACATAACTAACAATAATTTCTAAACCAACACCTCACAGAATTCCCCTAAACTCTACAAAATGGTCTGTTGTACCTAAGTTTATCGCCAAATTAGGCAATGTACCTGCGCGATAAACTCAAACCGATGAACACTGAAACCAAAATCGCAAGGATAAACGGTCTTATAGCTACACCACTAGATATTGACCTGCAAAGGTAAAAAAAACATTCAAGTTAATTTACTTATTTGGCCACCTACCAGCGTAAATGGTCCCACTTGGTAGCAGCGTATTGGTGGGCCCATGAGTTTTCCCTTACATGTTAAAAGATTATCAAAACTACCAGCGTAAATGGTCCCAGTTGTTAGCAGCGTATTGGTGGGCCCGTGAGTTTTCCCTTACAGGCTCTAATAATTACAATAACTAACAAGTTTTTACCTTTCAGTCATAGATTTTGTTGTGAGTCCAAATCCAAAAGGAAAGAGTGGGTCGTAATGCGCATCGCCTATGTTCATGGGCAGTTGGTCTACAGTTCTAAACCAAGTTCTTGAAAGTTTACCAGTAAATCCATGGTCTCCAAAAAGGACATCAGCCACACCTTGGCCTTCAGTGCCTGGTAACCAGGCTGCAACCAGAGCATCAATAACCGACATATATGGTTCAATCACAACTGGACGACCCGATATGATGACTACAACACACTTGACGGTCTCGCAAACATTTGTGATGATACTTGGACCCGGGTCTGCAATTGTGAGATTTGAACTGTCACCAAACATCTCTGTGTAAGGATGCTCACCAACCACAACTATAGCGTAAGAGAAGTTGTTGGACTTGATATATTCAGTGTTTGGATTCTCCATGTAGGATACTTGGGTCAGTGGGCTAACCGCCGATTTTATTCCATTAAGAATACTTGTTCCTGCAGTTAAGATACAACAGATACATTTTTAGTATATATACCACCATAGTTGTCAAAGCGCCTAGGCGCATAAAAAACGAGGGCTTTTTATAATTAGGCGCATACTATAAAATACATTTTTTAGGGATTTTAGAGATGTTTTAGGCTTGTTTAGGACTTGTTCATAGCTCATTTAGGCTGTTTTAGAGGTTTAGGCAACTTTTAGCCTGAATTTGGCCGGAAAATCAGTCTGATGAGTTTAAGCTCTCGTTTTTTATCGCCTAAACCAGGCGCGTGCCTAGGCACCGTTTTTTCACAAAAAGCCCGGATTTGCGCCTAAGCCACCACCAGGCACGCGCCCGAGGGGCTTTTGGCAACATAGTATACCACCCAAGCCCGAGCGGCCTGGTTTGCAGCCTCAAGTGATAAGAAAGCAAATGAGTGATTTTCGTTTTTAGTGCTTAAACGCGAGCTTTTAGCCGGCATAATATTTAAATGTACCTGTTGTGTTTTCGTTGCCGCTAAACCCTTGCCAACCAATTGTCCACCCACCACATTGGTAGCCAAGATTATCTGCATGACTTCCTGCAACCAAAATTTTAGATGACATCTTCGGTAGTGGCAGCATCGGGTCAACTGCAGTCTTCCCATTTTTCAGCAGCACTAGTGATTTCCTTACTGCCTCCCTTGCTATTTCTCGGTGTGCCTATATACTCAAAACCGAAAACCAAACAAAATTAATAAAAGTAAAGGGCCACTTGCATAATAGTTTGGAACCGAATAATTCACTGACCTGGCTTCCAACCTCGTTAACCATACTGTAATCTGCAAGAGGGTTCTCAAACAGTCCCATGGTAAACTTGACCCGTAAAATTCTGCTCACTGCGTCATCAATACGTTCCATTGGGATAAACTTATTCTTGACCAAAGAAGTAAGATCATTAATGAACTCGATGTAGTTATTCGGGACCATAACCTGTTCAAGAATTTAAATTCAACATCAAAAAATTAATATAACATTAAACAATTTCATTAACCAACAGATGAGTATAATAAGTCACTAACCATGTCAATGCCAGCTGAAATACTAGCCAGGACAGAATAAGTGTAATTGGAATGAGGAGGTGACGTAATTCGGTCAATTCCTTCCCAATCTGAGATAACAAAGCCCTGATAGTTTGTGGATGAGTAATAAGATCATATAAGTTAATATTTTAGTACAAGAACAAGTATGGAAACAGAAAATATACTTTGAAGTCAAGTGTGCCCTTAAGGTATCCGGTTATAAGATCACCGTTGGCATGCATTCGTTGACCGTTCAAGCTGGAATAAGAAGCCATGACCGTTGATACACCCTTAATCACTGAGTCATAGTAAGGGGGCATGTGGATGCTTAGCAAATCGTGTTCGTTGGACACAGTGTTGTTTTCATCTATTCCATGAGTTGTCCCGCCATCTGCTACAAAGTGCTTTGCACACGCGGCAACCTTGTTCCTAACATGTGTGGGATGCAAAGCGATATGATAAATAATAGGATTTAAACATGCCAAACTAAAGGGGCGTCTGGTTAACGGAATTTGTTGCAATTCCAATTCCACTGAATTCCAGCAAACCAGACGCCCCTACTAAAGGTCGTAACTAAAACTGCATAAATAAATAAAATCAGATGTTACATACTTTCCGGCAACATATGGGACACCCGGCCGTGATCCCTCTGGAAGTTCGCCTTGCAATCCTAATATAATGTCAGTCATACTTTCAACAAGTTTGGTATCCTCGCCGTAACTCTCATAACACCGTCCCCATCTGGGATCTCTGCATACCTATAAAGTCGCAACATTCGAGACTTTAGAAAACATATATTAACAAAAGCTTGTCATTCTTAATGAAAAAACAGATATTTATAGGCATATGTTCAAATATTTTATTATACTTACAGCAATACAAGGAGCAAATGCATATTGAATTCCTGTAGCTCTAACTTCTGCAGCAGTTGCAGCACCTATTCTCTTCACAAGATCAGTGTCCCTGGTTTGGAATAAAAATTAAAACAACTTTAAAACATAAGTTATGTTGCATTTAACGCCCCACTTGCAGCGTACACATATAATGTATATATGTGTGGGCCCTCGGGGACAAAAATGCAATGTTGCAGAAGGCGCTAGGCGGGCAGCCTAGGGACTAGTCGGGACTAGGCAAAATTAGGCGGAATTAGGCGTTTTGGTATTTTTATATATATATATATATATATATATATATACAAAAATTTAGGTGTTTTTTGAAAATATGGTAAGATATATACACATAATACTAAGAAAATTTAAAAAAAAAAAATTAAAAAAACCACCGCCTAGGCCCGCCTAATGGCTAAAACGCCTAGTTCACCGACTAGGTCCTTATTCCTATATTGTTTACCGACTAGCGCCTAGGCGCCACCTAGGCCGATTTTTACAACACTGCAAAAATGAAATTGCATTAATTTTAACAATTATATTAGTTTCGTGAAAATAATGTTAAAACCGGCGGACGGTTTGTCATGCATCATGTAGTGTCGTTGATAGCCAAAAGACATAGGGTACATCCACCAATCGGCCTTTGTGACAAGTGGTGAGTGTTATGTGCCTTATGTCCAAGGCTTGACGCAAAACTACTGACCCAAGCCTCTCTATTCCTACGTACGAAGTTATGTTGCATCTATGCAAATAGTACAAAACGCTTCGATCGACTTGCCTGGTAGCTCCAAGGCCAACATTATGCGGAAAAATCGTAGCATTAACAACATTATTATGCCCATGAACAGCATCAATCCCATAAATCATCGGAATCCCTAATCGCGTAGAAAGCGACCCATTTTGGAACTCATTCACCATATTAACCCAATCAACAACACTGGCATGTGGATTAGGAACACTCCCTCCACCACTTAACAAGCTTCCTGCATTTACAAACAACAACAACATATCATTAACATTAACATTAATCCAACACATCAAAACAAAACATTGTTCATTTATTATCATTTACCAATAAAGTAATGCCTCATAACATCAGGAGTAGCCACAAGCCGTTCAATCTGCACCATCTGACCAATCTTCTCTTCCAAAGTCATTCTTTCCAACAGATCTTTAACTCGAGCAGCAACCGGCTGATCTCGGTCTTTATACAACACATCCTCAGCCGCAGTAGCCATAACCAACCAAAACAACATCACCACCATCCAAAAACATGACATTGACATTAATCTAATCATCTTCACTGCAACCAAACATACCCACATCAAATCAGACTGTTTTTACAACATAAACAAAGAAAAAGACAACATACATTTTTAAAGTTTAAATAATAATAATAATAATAATATTAATCAAGAAAGTTGATTTAAAACATGTGACTGCACAGAAAGATGTAATGTTGGAATGAATGAATGTATAGGCTAGTTACAGTTAATGGGTCAAATAATAATGGAATGAAAACAAAAACAAGATCCAGTATAGAGAGAACAAGTAAGTTAAGTACCTATGGATAGAGTGATGAATCTTTAAGCTGAGTTGAGTTCTTATTTAGTATTATTGTGGTTTTTGTTGAAAAATTAATAGAGTAACGATGTGCGGTTTTTGTTGAAGAATTTGAAATAGGATGGCCGTTTTTTTATTTTACTTTATTTGCATTCCAAAAAAAAAAAAAATTTATTTATTTATTTTTGTTATTGTTTACACTGAGTTGTACTTTAATTGCATTTCACTCCATGTGCTTTTATCAAATTTAAAGTTGGAGTAAAATAATAAATGGCACTTTATACTTTAACCTGATTTTGGCACGGGTACCTACTACCCTCACGGTAATATTGCCGTCGGTGGCAGTGACAAAGCTTGGTTCTTGAATCGGTGGGTGGCGGACTTAATTTTTTTTAGTCGGCAGTGGCTGAAAGATCAAATCGGTGGGGGCCGAACTTAACCCGAACTCAATTATCTACGAAAATCGCAAAATTTCCCCACTGCTTCAAAAATCAGTGGAGGTTGGGCCCCCTTGGGCCCTAAAGAAGTTGTGCCCCTGGTCGGTGGTATGAGTGGTGGGTTCAGGTACTGTTTCTGTTTCTGGTTGACTGGAAACGAAAAGTTTACTAAACGCGTTTAACTTTCAACGGTCATATGATCGTTTAATTAATTAATTAAAAAAAACTTTCTTTTCTAGTTATACACTTCAATTCAAACATGTTCAACCACAAACACATCCCAAATTAAACACTTTCAATCATAAACACTCTAATCTTATCCAAAATCAAACACTTTCAGACTCATTGGATCCAAGAAATTAAAGGGTGTTGCAAAAAAGGAAAAGGATTTGTTTAATCAAAAGGAGTGGGTTTAAGTAGTAGAAGGGTGGGTGCAACTACCTTAATGTGATGAATATGGCGATGCGTGATTACTAAAAACACCATCCTTCTGGTTTTATTCTTGTTCCCGCATAAGAGATTGTAAAAACACACAACAAATGGAAACAACAAGCATTTATGGGTGAGGAACCGTCTGATAATCATTCCGATAAGAGACGAAAGTTATCGAAAGTCGGCAACGATCATGTCTCTAGTATACCACTTAATGCTGGTAGCTACTTAATGAAACCATTAAGAGATGCCTCTAAACCAGTCAACATTAAGTGCGTTTACTTAATAAAAATAAAAAAATAACAAAAACTCTTGTTGGTTCAATTGCCTCTTAATGGTTCAGTTTTGTAGACATGTTGAATGAAAAACAAGACTCTTTTACCCATTTTCTCTAGTATCATCTCCCCACCATCGAACGCACCACCCACCTCCATCCTTCGACCTACGATCGCCGGTTTCACCTTCCCCGATCGCCTCCGCCGACCTCCAGTGTTATATCATGCAACCACGTCTTCCTTCGTCTCCTCTCTCCGTCGATTTGGCCTCCCTCTGTCACCAATCGGCCCGACGACGAACATGTATTTGGTGGTTAGATATTTTTGTTGTTTTTCATGTTCAGGTCATATGTTTGCTTCACATTAGTTCCAATCATTTGTATTATTATACAGTATTTGATCAAACAGATACATTTCATTCGGCACGTGATAGTCTAGAAGGGTAAAATAGTCATTCTATACAATCATTAAGGGGTCCAACTAAATATTACTTACTGGCTCAGAGTCGCTTACTCATGCAGACATTTTACTGGTTCAACACTTTACCAATAAGAATTGCCAAACAGCCCTAACTTGTTTTATTGTATAGATCGTCTAAAGATTAAAAATTGTAACACTTATAAGTTTATAATTTTCAAGTTAAAACAATATCCTCACTTCATCTGTCAAATCTTAATAGTATTTACCACTACCACATTCGCCTTTGTCGTAGTAACACACCGCACTTTGAAAACACACACATAAAAAAAAACCAAGGGTATGTGAAAATACGCATACAAAACTACTAGGTTGTAACCACATCTTGAAAACTCGCACATGAGCAAATTAAAAGTATATGCAAATACACACACAAACATACTAGGTAGTAACACAAATGCAAATGAATATGTGCATGTATGTCAGTACATTGTTATAACCTAAACATGATAAGTCATCCCAAAAGACCAGTCTAGTCCATGCCACCACTACGAGCCTCGTTGGCCACGGTTGGCTCCTACAAGGCCACCACTCCGAGTCCGACTCTGATACCAATGTTACAACCTAAACAAGAGAACGCATCCCAAAAGACTAGTATAACGGGAGAGAGGGCCCACTTGAGTTATAAACCTCACATTGGTTGCCCATGCAACCGATATGAGACAATTCTCATACCTTGCAATGGTTTCAGTTCGTAACATACGTGAACTCATACGTACACACCACTTAGAGAAGGAACAAGGCGGAGTAGGTGATTTGTGACTCTAGAGGTGGGATGGGGAAGAGTAGAGGTGAACAAATCGGTTTTTTTTGAGGAACCGGTTCCGGTTTGGAACCGGTCCGCTACAGTGTCGGTTCCGTTCGGAACCGGTTCCGGTTCCGTCCGATTTCGGTCCCGGTTCCATCGGTTCCAAAGGCCAGTTTTTAAGACCGGTTCCGATTCGGTTCGGTTCCGGTTTCAGTTCCGGAATCGGTTCTTACGCGCACAAATAAAAAATAAATAAATAAGCCGATGGCAAAAAAAAATAAACATAAAATTACGACTTTTGTTATTTTTTTTAGTATTTCGAAACAAAAACATGGAAAATGAAATTAAAACTTTCTACTAACGTGTTTTTTTTTTGCCATTCTACATAAGACACAAGTCGAAATAACCATTTTCACCAAAAAGTTTGGCGTTTCGTGTCGTCTCGAAATTTTAAATAACGGTATGCTCGTTTGTGGAACCGGTTTGGGATGGGTTTGAAGATGAAGCCATGGAATGATGTAATAAAAGCAAAGAGAACACAATATTAAGTGCATACGATAGCGGTTTTTGCGTTTTTGGGTTGTTTCTTTTGGCGGTTTTGAGTGTTATGATCAACCAAAACATCCAAAACCTATTTATACTAAACAAGGGTGGCAAAATGGTGATTTTGGGTGAAAAAACGGCTAGTTAACGGCTATAAACGAGCCCAACGATCAAAAACACGAATTTGGTCTATTCTAACGGTGGAACCGGTTCTGGGACCGGTTCTTGAGATCGGTTCCGGTTCCGGTTTCGAACCGTTTTTAGCTAAAATAGTGGAACCGGTGCTGGAACCGGCGGTTCCTAGAGGAACCGAAACCGGTTCCACTGTATACCGGTTTGGAACCGGAACTGGTTCCGGTTCTAGAACCGGTTTTTTTGTTCACCTCTAGGGAAGAGTAGAGAGATACATGAACTCGTATGAGTCGGTGCTTGTTTTTAAGCTTTTCTTATATTTTTTTAAAATAAACAAGTGGAAATTAAAAAAAAAAAAGGTGAGGTACAAAATTACGATTTTGACTTTGCATTGAAGACACAAAGCAGGTTATGTTAAAGTCCCTTTCAAGGACTATAAATGATAAAAGATTTAACTTTAAGCAAGATTTGTGTAACAAAAAAAAATAGATATAAAAGCTATAATCGCGTACAGATAGGTATGTTTGACAATGAGTTTTTAAAAGCTTTTAGGAGCTTCAAGCTTCAAACTTTTAAGAAAAAACACTTACTCAATAAAAAGGCTTGTTTGGTTGAAAGAGCTGAAAGCTTTTAAATTAGAAGAAAAAACTCTACAGTGAAAAACTACTAGTACTAGCGTTTAAGAAAAAGCTCTATTAGCTACAAGCTTTTAATTAGTAAATGACACAAATACCCATTCTATTTTAAAAATAAAATAATAACCTTCTTTACAAGCTTTTAATTATGCTCAATTTGGTCATTTTATACATTTTATTAAAAGTTTTAACTACTCTGTCAAACACCAAAATATATTTAAAAAGCTTCCAGCTTGTAGCTACCAGCCACCAGCTAGTTTTGCCAAACATACTCATAGTATAAACAAAAGGAAATTTTTTAAAACCTCTAAATATGAGTACCAATACCGAACACCCTCGGTTTGGTACGGGATCGGTATCGGTTTGGTATTCAGTGCAATATGTTCATCCCTATTTGGGTCAAGCTCCGCCACTGCATTTGACATGAAATAGCTTCGACATTTTGGAGCTACAAAGATAGTTGTTAAACCGTTAGCACTATGTAGAAACATTCCTTCTATTGTTATTATTATGCTAACTTTCACATGTTTTTTAAAAGCCTAATTAGCAGTCAGGTCCAAACTTTTTTAAAACCCTAGTTAACAGGCGCATTGACAAAAATGCTCTTACTTAACTGACTGAGACTAACAATGTTAACGAGTTGGATGAAACGAGCAAGTATTTGAAAACCTTTGGATCCAGATGAGAAAAAATAAACTTTTGGATGAAATTAGCAAAAGTCAAAAGTGTCAAACCTCAGGGACGAAAATAGCATTTAACTCTTAGTCGATACTAGAAAAGCCAAAAGGAAGGAACGGAAATGTTAAATGAGGAAAAGCATGAGCTTAGGTTTTGGGATCGAGTAGTTAGGACTAATTTTAGCAACCAACTAAAAACCAAAATTGTTGAGCGATCACGCTTGTCAAATTCAATTTGACTTTAAAATTATACGAGATAACTTGGCTCAACTTAAATTAACTTAAAATGATTTGAACTAGTGTTCTTTTGACAAACTTTTAAACAACGTGATACTGGGACGGTTACAAATTAGTGTGTGCATGTAAGTGTGTAAGTACTAAATATTATACAATATTATATTTATTATAAGTTTTGTAGACATTAGTGATAGAAATTCAGAAAAAGAGAAAGAAAAGACGGAGCATACAAAAGCAATCTGGTTAACGTCCCAATAACATCTCACATGGAGCCACGTGCTTGAATTTTGTTTGTTTCTGCATTGAAATCAAACTAAATGAACTTTAGTTGTAAAGCTTTGGGTAAAATTGTAGAGATCAAAAGTATAGGGACCATCGTGAAAAGTTAAATGTTTTAACGTGTTTGAGAAAATGTAGATTGGCCGACTTAAATTGTGGTTCCCACGTGTGGTCCCCTAGATTGTTGTGCATGCTTAAGCCATATCATTATCACTAGTTTTTATCCCGTGAGCGTCTCAGGGTTAAAATCTCTAATATGACATAATAAAATATCTAAATATCTAACATAATTAGTGTCTAGTTTTTATGTCAACGAAATTGATGATTGTCACATGCAAATGTGATGTGTTTAAAACCCTACTGGTGAAGGATGATTGTGTGATATATAGAAGTATATTAATTGTTATCGAAAAGGTACATATATATGTATATTTATATCTTTTCTAGTATATAAACAATCTTAGGGGCTGTTTGTTTTTTGCTCAGAAACATTTTTGACCTCTTTTGTCTGCGTCGTGCAGACATTTGGGGTCTGCAAATTGTTTGTTTTTTGGAAGACCTTACACTTAAAAAGTTCTTCCTGACCTCTTTTTGGTGCAGACTTGTTCCAAGGTCTTTAAAGGTCTTCTCATCTTCTCTTCTCCTCACCCACCACCACCACCACCGTCCACCACCACCCACCACCGTCCACCACCACCCACCACCACCACCATCCACCACCACCCACCACCGTCCACCACCGTCCACCACCGTCCACCACCACCCACCACCACCACCGTCCACCACGACCACCACGGTCCACCACCACCCACCACCACCACGGTTCACCACCACCACCGTCCACCACCACCATCCACCACCACCATCCACCACCACCAGACTGCTGTAAAAAATCATTTTATTTAAATTTCAGTTTATTTCAGCAGCCTGCAGACGGTAACAAACAAACAGTCTTCTTCTTGCAGACTGCAGACCTTTGGTCCACCTCTTCTTCTACAGATGTCTGCAGATGTGGTCCGCAGACTGCAGACATTTTCCTACAGAAAAAACAAACAGCACCTTAATCATAACAGCCATCATGAGAAGGGATATGATATGATGATGTATTACTAGTCTTGTTATCATCCTTAATCCCTATACAAGAGTCACAACGTGACCACTCTATTTTGCTCGTACGTTCATCATATATAACAAAGGAATTCAATAGAAAATAACTAGAAACTTTCCACTACCACCATGACCGTTACCATCACCATCACCAACGCCGCTCTCACCTTAACTGTGGCACACCCGTACCAAGTACCAACACTAACTTCACTGGCCCCACCACCACAACCATCACTACCATTGTCGATGTTGCAACCACCACACAACATCATCATGTTCCACTAGCTTTAACAAATTTATAACGAAAGAACAGTAATTTTGTTACTCTTTTAAGAGATTTTTAGTTCCGTCATATCAACCATCATTTTCCGATTAGATATTACTGTGACAAAATTTGATTGCAACTCCATCATTACAAAATTAATATTTAATTTTAATCACGTATATTGAATAAAAGTTTTTTCTTAAAAGTTTGAAGCTCTTAAAATTTCATTACCAAACATACCTTACTAGCGTTTAAAGATAGCTACAAGCTTTTAATATTTAAAATTACCTAAATAACCCTCCAACATAATATTTTATTTCTGAATTATATATAGTTATGATGCCCATTTTTATCATTTTATACATTTTATTAAAAGCTTCAGCCCTACCAAACATCTAAATATATCTAAAAAGCTATAGCTTCTGGCCATCAGCCAGCAACTAGTTTTGCCACATGTGTACGTCCTGCTAGACAAATATACCCTTAAACATGTATCAAACAAGAGTTTATCTACACTTACACCGACTTTATCATTTAAACAGAACGATATATATATATATATATATATATATAAATTTTAAATAGCATCTTATATTGAGAACTATAATTTTACAAATTCAAAGTGTTAAGTGTACAACTACAAAAAAACGGGCTAAGGTAAATAAATATTTACCAATAGATTGCTTCATGGATAATGATCGTATGGGCTAGTTTTGTGTGTTGGGTCAAGTAAATTGTAGGAAAGGTCAACCAACAAGCATTCAATTGAACTTCCAAACAAGAATACATACCCAATACATCAAGCAAGCTTTTGGAATACCTTCACTTACATGCAAACATAACCTCTAAGTCCTAACCTCTTTAACATATCTTTCATCAATACCATAAATCAACATGCATACAAACACACATATATATACACACACACAACCTGATTACCTTCAGTGAATACATACAAATCATCTGTCTCTTTCAAGAACACGTCGAATTCGATATCAAAGATTTGATATATTAGAAAAATGGCAATGAGAGGAAGGGGTGGTGGTAGGGGTAATCCCAGCCGTCCACCGCGGGTGATTGTTAATCGCGTGTATGAACAGTTCAAGCCCATGTCTGAATGGAGACAAGAAGATGGTTATGACACTCTTCTTCTGTATCTCCCTGGTAACCTCAACAGCTTCTTGTGATGCTTGCTAGGTTAGATTACATTTTTTTGGAATTTGATTGAATTTGAAATCTTTGCAGGCTTTCAAAAGGAGTACATTAAGGTCACTACAGAAAATTTGAACTTTGTTAGAGTTCGTGGAGAGCGTTTGGTGTCGGAAAACAAATGGAGCCGGTTTCAGGAAGATTATCGAGTTCCTGAAAACTGTGAAATGAGAGGTATTCGTGCAAAATTTGACGGCGGAATACTAACAATTACAATGCCTAGAAAGATTGTCAATGCACCCCCGCCGCCGCCGCCCACAACCACCACTGCCACAGCTCGGGCTGCACCTAAAGCCGTAGAACGACCGCAGAAGCCTAAAGAGGAACCGAAGGAAAAGAAACCAGATAAACCTCAAACAAGTCGTTTAGAGGACAACACTTTGCCACCAACACCAAAGCCCACAACCACCACTGCCACAGCTCGGGCTGCACCTAAAGCCGTAGAACGACCGCAAAAGCCTAAAGAGGAACCGAAGGAAAAGAAACCAGATAAACCTCAAACGAGTCGTTTAGAGGGCGAAACTTTGCCACCAACACCAAAGCCCACAACCACCACTGCCACAGCCCGGGCTGCACCTAAAGTTGTAGAACGGCCGCATAAGCCTAAAGAGGAACCGAAGGAAAAGAAACCAGATAAACCTCAAACAAGTCGTTTAGAGGACAACACTTTGCCACCAACACCAAAGCCCACAACCACCACTACCACAGCTCGGGCTGCACCTAAAGCCGTAGAACGACCGCAAAAGCCTAAAGAGGAACCGAAGGAAAAGAAACCAGATAAACCTCAAACAAGTCGTTTAAAGGACAACACTTTGCCACCAACAACAAAGCCCACAACCACCACTGCCACAGCTCGGGCTGCACCTAAAGCCGTAGAACGACCACAGAAGCCTAAAGAGGAACCGAAGGAAAAGAAACCAGATAAACCTCAAACAAGTCGTTTAGAGGAAAACACTTTGCCACCAACACCAAAGCCCACATCTTCGTCGGCACCAACAATAGAACAACCATGGAAGCCTAAAGCAGAAACGAAGGAAACGAAACCAGATAAACCTCAAACTAGTCGTTTAGAGGACAAAACGTTGCCACCACAACCAAAGCCAGCATCTTCATCAGCACCAACCAAACCACCACCATCAAAACCTACATCAGAAGCAAAGGAAGTTGCAGAGTTTACACCTGGATCTTTACCAAGGGACATATTTAAACATGTTGAAAAGCCAGCTGTTGGTGAGAAGGCGGATTTGCCAAAAGGAGAAGAAACTACACTCAAAGAGGAAACGAAGAGGGATGTCGAGGGTAGTAAGGGAAAACTGAATAACTCAGGAGTCGTTAATGGCAGTTTCCAGGGCTTAGTTGCAAGGAGAAGGATAAACGAAGATAGGAAGTTGCTGGTTAATGTGGGTGTAGGTGTTCTGATGATTGTGGCTCTTGGGGTTCATCTGTCCTACACCATGGGGCTCATTGGCAAAGGGGAGTAATTTGGCCTTATGTACATATATGCTTGTGGTAATATTGTGAAAGGTTACTTTAAAACTTTATTGTACCTTATAATAATATAAATGAAACGTTTCTGATATATTTAACCCATTGACTCGTTTTACTTCTATAAATATTTTTCAAAGAAATTACAATGAAACAGGTCAGTGAGTCATATGAATTAAAAATAAAACGGGTCAAACGTGTATAGATGATCAGGTATAAAAAAGTATCAAGCTAAGTTAACTTGGCAACATTGTTTGGATTGGAGTTACCGTTAGCTTAGACCAAGGACTGGACCGAGGACTATACGATCAGACCATGGGTCCCAAATCCTTTCACAGATGTCCTAGCCAATCTTCTTTCCTGAGGACTTTTCATCTCTATAGCACAATTGCATTGCATTCAATTAGTAACAAAATAAGCAGGTCAGACAAAGTAACAGGTTAAAACAGATCGAATTCACCTATCAACACCTTATGTTATTTTTTTTTTTTAAATATATAAATAAGCTTATAAAAATGTTGGCGTTCAAATAATAATCTCCTTATTTGAGTATAAATGATGCATCAACGTAAACATTAAATAGACTCTATAATCCTTGACCTCCAACTTAGCTGAGCTGTGACCTTTAAGAAAAAAAAATGTAGAAAAGCTGCATGGGAAAACATGACACAAGAATTGAGGATGATTATTAAGAACAACTTAAATGGCCAAACCACGTTTCTCGAATTCACACTCCTTCAAATGAGAAGGATAAAATCTTGAATAGCCCGTCTGGATTATCAGCGTGTACCTGAAACAAATTTATATTGTCGGTAATGATAAAAGCAGTGGTAAATTTGAAAAGAGATCACTGTATATAGTAAGATGTTAAAAACGAATCATTATCATCGTAAGCTACAATGTATGACAGCTCAACAATAAAAATAATTGGTGTGGATTCTATTCTTTCCAAGGTTGTAAAAATCACGATTAACCACTGATTCCACCGATTCTAGTCCTCACTTTATTGATTAATTTTAGGCTAATCACTCAATTAATCGGTGTCGCAATTAATCGGACCAAATTGGTCCTAGTCGGACCTAAAAACTCAAAATTAGGTAAAAATGAATTCGAATGGGTCAAAACTGGAGCGAATGGGTCAAGTAAAACAAGTTCATAACTCAAAATTGGATGATAATCCATGATTTAGAAGCAAAATCGATGAAACTCCATGAACTCTAGTTGCGTCTATTGGTTCCATACGATGAAAGAAGCAATAGGGAGGAAAAAATGGGATATGGTGAACAATGGAAGTGATAAGGGTTATTTAAGTTTAGGTATTTTAATATTTAACCCCCCTCCATATTCACTAGTTTATATTTGGCCCCTAAACTTCTAAATTTATACATATAAGGTATAAAATTAGCATTATATATGTATAAATTTGGAATTGGAAAAATATATATAAAAATCCAATCCGATTAATCCTGATTAATCCCGATTAATCCCTAGTCGGTACCCCACAGGCCGACTAGCGCCTAGCGAGTTCTACAACACTGTTTCTTTCTATTTCATATTGACATCTTTGTAAACATTGTGTTCAGAAGGGCAAAAATGATTTTAAAACAATTATACTTATGGTTATGGGTACGCCTGGTAAAATCAACCAATGTGAAACAAAACTAACCATTTTACGGGTTGAAAACATCATAAACACATTATTATCAATGGTTAAATGATTCATAAAAAAATATTAATATGCAGTCTAGCATTACTAGTTACCAATTTGGCACAGTTTATTGAATTAATTGTTATTATTTGGGGTATTTTATGAAAAGACTTGTAAACTGCAATTATGTGAACATGGAAACATACCCAGTGGCCAGCATCTTCTAGAACATGCATTTCAACTCCACCACCCTCCTGAGACGCTTGCTCCTCAGCTGCATGTATCCTCTGCAGATCTCCAAGTGCCCATCTGTGCAAGCTTCTCTCTGCTTTTAGAAAATTTACATGTACACCTCGAGGTACATCTTCGACCACACCCCTACATCCAATCAACTTACGGTTAGATAGTTATTCACTTATTCATTTACAGACCTTTTTTGGAAGATTATACATAAATTAATTAGAGACATGTATGTAAAATCAGGTAGTACCATAAATTTGTATCTTCATAAGATTGATACATTTCAGCAATTCCATCAAGGTTAAATATCCAAGAAAATCCAGAAGATGAATTAGAAGGGTTGGTCTGTCGAAGATTTGTAACGACCCACTGCAATGAGAAGAAGAAAATGAAAAATGTGTTTTATATATATATATATATATATATATATATATATAGTTTGGTATTGGTATTTAAACAAGTCTAAAACGACTGTCAACCAGAGGGATATTATAAATTGCAGGTCTAAATATCGAGAGACCGATATAGTTATTGTCAACCAGAAGAAAATTATTTGCAAAGATCCGCTGCAATATTTGTCTAATTCTCTTTCATACTAATATACATGCTCAAGTTATCCTGTCTTGTCTTGGGCATCTCCTAGCCTTCAAATTAAACTTGCAAATGGTGTGTATGTGTGTGTCTATATACACATACACATATAGAGAGAAACAGAGAGACTAGGTATCATGTGAGAACACTTCTTAAGGTGAGATCACTGCCAGTTTTCAAGAAACTTCTTTTTTTATTTTTTTCGCAATCAGTAATTTTATATGAATATCATAATTTTAGAATCTGGTTTCGGATCAAGGTTGTAAAAATCCAGATTAATCACCGATTAATCAGTGATTAATCGCTAAACCTCACTTTGCTGATTAATTTTGGGCTAATCACTCAATTAATCGGTGTCCCGATTAATCACCGATTAGTCGGACCTCAAAACTCAAAATTAGGTAAAAAATGAATTCGAGTGGGTCAAAACTGGAGCAAATCGATCAAATAAAACAAGTTCTTACTTCAAAATTGGATGATAATACATGATTTACAAGCAAAATCGATGAAACTCCATGAACCCTAGTTGCGTCTGATGGTTTCGTACGATGAAAGAAGGAATGGGGAAGAAAAAACGGGATATGGTGAACGATGAAAGTGATTAGGGTTATTTAAGTTTAGGTATTTTAATATTTAACTCCCCTCCATATTCACTAGTTTATATTTGGCGCCTAAACTCCTAAATTTATACATATAAGGTATAAAATTAGCATTATATATGTATAAATTTGGAAAACTATATATAAACATCCAATCGATTAAACCTGATTAATCCCGAGTAATCCCTAGTCGGTACTCCACCGGCCGACTAGCGCCTAGCGAGTTCTACAACACTGTTTCGGATATTCTTTTTTTTATGTAACCTACAAAACATCTTGCTGTGAAGGTTTCATGAAAAACTTGTTTTAACAAAACCAACTTTCACAACACCTTTTTGTCTGTGAAAAGGTAAGTATTGCAAAATAAAAAGAAATATTATAAAAGAAGTATCCTGAATGTGTAAACTGTAAAGCACGTTTTGAAGGTTCACAATATTGTGAAGAGTTGATCTCAAGAAAATGGAGTGTTCTCACCTCAACCAAACCATAAACACACATGTATATGTATATGCATATGTATCATAGTTGTTAAAAGCCATCGCCTCTCATGACTAGGCCTGTTTTTCAGGTGAGGCGAGTCAACTGCGCTTTAAGTCGAGACAATCGCACTTTAATTCTCCAGGTGATGGTGCTGGCGAGATTCCTAAATTCCGAGGAGTTTTGAGCCAAATTCTCTAAATTATAGCTATATTCCAGCCAGATTTCTATTTTTATCTATATTTTTATACACTAATATACTAGTATTTTAAAACTTTTGATATTAAATGTTATATAATAGTTTTTGTTTATTTTATTTGAAGAATAGTAATATTTTTCTAATACATAATATATGTTTACTTTTTTTCTTTGTTCACTTTTTTATGCCAGGCCATCGCTTTTTTGCGCATTGCGCCTAGCGCTTTTTTATAACTATGATATGTATATTCTTGCAAAATTAACCAAATAAATAAGATACTTTAACATATAAAAAGAAATATAATGATGAAGGTAGTGTGAAAGTAAATTCATGTAAGAAAAACCCATCATTATGTTATTTAGGCCTTCCATCTTTACACCAAAAAGTTCAATCTATAGACCAGAAAAGAGAGAGAGAGAGAGAGAGAGAGAGAACATGTCCAAAAAAGCACAAGTTCTAGTATTTGTCTCAAAAGATTTACCTGTGCTACATCGTTTGAAAACCCCTCACGTACAAGAGCACTGACGACCTCCCTTTTTGATATGACCTTCCTTGAAAAAAGACATAGAAGTGTTAAAACTGTAGAGGTTAACAATAGGATAGTATTTTGTAAACACAAGTATGTATCTGGGTAAGAATGTCATTATGGAACAAATTAAAGTAATAAATTAGCATAACAAAAGAAAGTCTTCATTCAACATACCTCATTTGGAAATGCATTTAGAAAACTGATCAATTCAGCAGGATGATCATCTCCATCTCTACCTGCTCGAACCTTTCCAGGTGTAGCATCCAAAACCCAAACCTTGAGAAACGACAAACAAAAATTCTAGTCAGTACAGAATTCTAGGTGAAGATAATTGTACATTATCGATTTCACATCAGTAATACAAAGTTGTCCACACATTGTAACATGGTTTGGCCATATAAAGACATCTACACTTACCCTGACAGGCCGTGCAAGTGGCTTTGCAGCTTGTTCAACCATGCTTAGTGCAACTGGATCAGAAATTAATGCTGTTAATGATACAGTAACATTGCAGCATAGAATATGTGAGAGCTTGTAAGGTTGTATTTATGGTTGTGTTACCTTTCCCTCCAAAGCTATGACCAATTATGACCCGTGGTATTACTCTAAGATGGCCAAGCTACTCCAGATGAAACAAGAGAGATAAAAGTCAATCTAACTTTTCTTTCAATGTATAAATAGGAAACTCAACTAGGGCATGTCTTTAATCTAGCATCAGTTCATAAACAAATCTCAAATCTGTATAAGGATATCTCATAACATAAACCAACTTGTTATGGGAAAAATTTGAAGTACATTCTGAGTGTATACTCAGAATATCTACAACAGTTTTAAAATAAGAAATTTGTGTGTGCGCAAACGCAGAGTCACAAACACACACATGTACGTGTAATCTGAAAACTAAAGAGTGCTCACCAGCTTTAGGACATCAAGAGCGGCTGAGGCAACAGTATGAGGTCCTGTCTTCTTGATAGACGCTGAATCACCATGACAGCGCAGGTCAACCAAGAGAAACTGTAAACAAGATATATAAACTAGATCTGAAGCGTGATATCCAAACATGCATTTGTACTCTTGACATTAGAATGGTTAAATTAGAGATAAAAAAAAGTATCAGTTCCATATACTTGGTAAATTAAAAAACGACGACTTCGCTGTTAACATTGATAATTTCTATAGATAACAACCTATTTACATTTACTAAGAAATGGTCAATTTAGGTTATGTTTTGTTGCTAACGGGTCAACTCGTTAAAACTAAAAAAAGAATATCTAATATTTCATTTGAATTTGCCCCCACTTAGATTATTTCCTGGCTTCCTTCCCTGCTGGACCTATTTTATAAATTATACACTTGCTTGCACATAAAGCATGCAACTGTATGTGCATGTGCATGTCTCTCTTTATCTCCAGCTGTGTGCACTCGATGAAAAAGTCCGCAGTTAGAATGACAGCCAACCATTGTATCAAGACTTAATACAACTATAACTAATGGCTCATGCAAACTATTGGGACTAATCTGAGCACGTCAGGCTTAACAACAAGACATTGAACCGGGCTTAGGATGATTGGTATCAACCACAGGACTGGCTGGTGCACCTCTGGTATCAATATATTACCCTTTGTCCAAATTTTGAGTGTCACATAAGTACCTTTCTAACTTCATAGTAGTAACAAATTGTTTAGGTTGTACAAAAGGTATAAGAAAAGGGGGAGCAGAAAACATTAATTGTCGCTTTACATCTTTAATAACTACTAGTAAATTGTAATTGTAGAATGGAGATTGACTAACCTGCCAGTTTGGAAATTCCTTTGCTAATCTCCGAGCAAAGGTTCCTATTATACACAGTAATGAACAAATGAATAAACATTACAAAGGGAAAACTAGAAGTAACATATGAACAAATATTACAAAGTCATAGGTCTATAATAATACAGGTACAGCCCAAGTTACTACTTTCCCAAATTTTTCTCTTATCCTGGTATTATTAGCCTTAGCACACGAGCCCATGTTTAGAAATATAAAAAGATGAAGAAAGAGAAATATAAACACAGAAATAACAGTAACTAAAGATATGTGCATAGCCCAATATCATAGTGATCTACAACCCCTGCTGCCACATAATACCCATGGCAGCAAACCAGTGAATACCCTTATACTATTTACATATCTTCCTCAAGGTACTGATTATTCAAATAGAACCAGTTTCCTTACAGCTACTCATGAACTGAACTTTAGGCACAATCATCTAAGATATACGTATAGACGGTTGGCAATATAGACACATTCACTTATAAATGGATCGATTAGATTATGTTTTATCTCTAACGAATCAAATGGTTAAAACCAAAGGAGTTAACTAGGAAACGAGTCAAGCGGGCCAAAAGTGACAATCCATAGTATTTCAAATAGTTAAAAACCCTAAATTACTATATTAAAAACAGCCAACAACATAGCCCAAGCTGATTGTGTCCCATTAACCAAAGGTGGGTTCAACTTCAAACCTCATCACAGGCGTGTGTGTGAGTTATGTGTCATAAGCAAGGTTAGATTATCATTATCATTATAATATAAATTAATATAGTTTTTCTTTATTTATCTATTAAATTTAAAAGAAATGGATGAAAAATGTGTGTGGCTCTGCCCAACCCACCCGTTTCACCACCTCAGACATTTGAACTGGATTAACGCAGCATATGATCTGTAGGAGACTAGTAGAGGAGACAACATACACAACTAAAGACATGTCTACATCAAGTATTCGAGTGCCATTTTTTTTCACTCAATTGAGTAAACCACTGACATGACTACTTTATACTTTACAACAACAACATATACATTTACCTACCCCAATTCTTCCTGCTACCTAAAATGCCATGCAAAAGAACAGCTGTTGGTGGACATGGTACTGATCTGTCTGCAATGTAACTCCATCTAACCTGTGCACAGGATGTGAGATGTGAAGTCAAAACACAAGCATAAAAGGTTGATGTGATTAAAGACCAGTGTGAGGTTGTGACAACTTTCAACAAGCATAAAGACATCTAAGCAGTTAATGCGGTAAAATATCAGATATCGGTGAAGGGCCGATATTTGAGATATAGGTTATCGCGATGAGATATCGGTGGGATATCGGCAATTTTTATATCATGCAAAATCCATACATGTAGCAATTTAACACTAACAATTCAACATACTCTCCTACCATTAACAAATTAACCTTTTACAACTTACAAAACACTAACAATTGTAGCAAGTGGGAACTTGTTAAGACTTAAAATACTAATATTTAACACTAACTATTAACAATTAAGACTTAAAACAGTAATAACAACTATAAGAAGTAAGAAAAATGGAAGACCTAAGAAGAAAAACACCAATATCGGGAATATAGGTGATATATCGATCAAATATCGGTAAAATATCGGTCAAATATCGGCCAATATCGCCGATAATATCAGTACAAAATATCGGTCAAAATATCGGTACCCATATATCGGTTGATGACCGATAACCGAGATATCGGTGATATATCACCGATATATTGGCCGAGTTAACTACTTAGAAAAACATACACCAATACACAAATGTTTTTCCTATTGCTATTGGGCAACTCCAAGGGCCAGCATTGAGCCTCTATCTTTCTCCTCTAGTTATAAATGGGTTCAGAAATACAAGATAACAGACCGCAGTGTATGCTTTTCACCATTCGTATAGGATGGACTCATGAGACTATGTAGGGTGGTATTGCAAATTCATAGATTCATATGAACACTTAGGAATCTAAAGGTTTAATATCAAACCAAATGTAAAATAGTGCTTAAGGAGTGTAACTTCAATTATTTCTGTTAACTAATCAAACAGGTACCAGTTGAGAAATATACATAGTTTGCCATGTAAGATCAGTTAGACAAAGAAATAGGGATGAGGATTTAATCATAGGATAAGAGCATGATAGTTGGAATGGCAAAGCTTATTTGATCAATATTTCCAATTCCAAATGAATTGTTATGACCCGCTATGATTTAAGAGAGCCTTGGGCAGCCAAAAGTAATGTTTACCCAAACTGAGGCTAGCAAAAATACGAAAAGTAGACAAAAGTCGGGCAACAAAACAAGTTATATGGAATTAGAAATGAGAATCTATGAGAAAAATTGATGACACTTGATTATCTCCCTTAATAAGGACTTAGTATTTTTCTCCTTAAGGCCACTTTCTTAGCTCAAAACGGATGCCATACAAGATGGAGACAATGTCATTCACCAGATACTTTATCACTACTGTTCTAGTCATGTCCTTATCATGTTGAGCAAATCACATATAGAACAATATCATAGTTACATGAATAAGAATTAAGAAGACCTATAAGTTAATAGAACTTACAAGAGGTCCTTGAACAAGATCGTAAGCCTGCAAAAGAAGTAAGCAATAGTTTTAGTGCACTTGCAGCAAAAACAAACCTTCTCCAATATGACTATGTACACATTAACTCTTTCACAAGGCATCAGCATTACCAATATTTCAGATGGTGTTATTACGACATTCCGTCTACCAAGACTCTCATCTACTAATGTCATCTGAATGTTCGGCCTTGTAGATCGCCTCCTTGATTGACCCTTAGCTAGCAGCTGGATGCATAATGTCCCATTCTACAGCTAGGAAACAAAAGTTATAAATTCCAATAGGCAATAGCTGTAGATAGTATTATGACCACATTACATAAAATCACAATAGCATAGACATCATATAGACCAGTTTACACATATCATCTGGATTTGCCCATAAGTAGGGGTGTTCTTCAGGGTTTTTTTTCAGGTTTCTCGGGTCGGTTTATTCGGGATTTTGGTTAATAAAAAGTGACCCGATAATCGACCCATTTAAAAGTTCGGGTCGGGTTGGTCGGGTTTTGTGTTTAGCTGTAAAAAAGGGGAAAAAATTGTTTTCTTCACAAAATTCATCATGCTGCTAAAAAAATATATCATCAAAACTCAAACATCATTTAACAATATGGTATGATAATGTTCAAAAGTCCCAAAACTTAATATTCCAAATATCAAACACTCCAAACCATAATGCATCTATCAAAATTAGACAATAAATGTTGTTTTCGAGTTTCGGGTTGGGTTTTCGGGTTTTTGGTTGGGAAAAAGAGACCTGATACGCGACCCATTTATGGTCCGTGTTGGTCAGGTTCGGGTTTTTCACGTATTCTCTAAGTCAGGTTCGGGTAAAAAAGGACAGCCCTACCTATATATAACCATATGTGATATGTCAAACAATCAACTTATTGACTTGGTAACCAAAGTGAATTATAACACACATCAAGCAAGTTAGGAGGTGCAGGAGTGCACGCTTGTTGGAGTTATTACAATTCTAAGTGTTCAGGAACCCTAAGTAATGAATGGGGGTTCCAAGGGGGCAACGCCCCTAGCAGTTTTGGGATGGAAAATTAGGTCTTTTGGAGACAATTTTGTATTCAAAATAATAACTTCCTGAATGAAGGCAGTTACCAACAATTTTGATTCCTATTTTTTCGAAATCAACTTTTGGTCATTGACACTGGTTCACAAATTCACTCTCAAAACATACGAAGTTCTTATTCTCAAAATCTAAATTGTATCCGATTGAATTTTTCATGTGAACCAACGAAATAATTCGATCTAAAAGTGACTACACGCCTCTCCCTCACAGATCATCCGTTGTATCTCTATTTTCTCAACAACCTCAAGTCCTCAACACATGCATTAAGTATTTTAAACCTATTAACTTGTTAGATCAAGGCAACTATATCACGCAGCATTGGAGACCTAATTTCTAGATCCTCTATAGGCAATTTATTAATACTTCATTTATGTTCCTAAATAAGTATTCTAAACCATCTCACAGCCATGTAATCTTCCTAAACAAGTCATCAAAATATTATTAAAAGTAAATTCGTAACAAATTCTACAATAACAAACAAACAAACAGACATTTAGCTATTTAAGTGCATATTAATTAGTACATCGGAGTACCTGAGAAAGCGTTGATATATTTGGTGGCTTACAGTTAATAACCGAATTAGGTCTAGAATATGACCTAATTTGAAGCGATGATGGCTCGGGATAATGTCTGGTGACTGGGAAATTGAAAGCAGGCGTCGACATTTGTAAATGATCATATACTGAATGAAGAGAGTGGTTTTTTTTTTAATATGATATATAGGATGAATATGTGAGTAAGCAACAAGGAAGGAAGGAAGGAAGGAAGGAGGGGAAGGTTTAATTGGTGAAGAAGGCAATGTGGAATGTGGGGAGTGATTAAGGTGGACGACGGAGGTATCGAGGTAAAAGGTGGAGGCGATGGTTGGTGATTGTGTGTGTGGCTCAACTCCACGTTTTCTCGTCTAGTCGTTGTCACTTTGCGACTCAAATTTTAATGGGCGGTGGTTTGTAATGGTAAACAAACATTTCTGTCTTGTCTAACTTTCAGGGGGTCTTCACACTATGGACAGACCCCCACGATCAACCCAATAGAGGGTTCATACGTACCTCGGGCGGTTAGCGTAGTTAAGCTCGCCCATGCAGTTCTCGAAACCGGGGAAAACTCAACTCCTCACCAGCCCGTAGGGACGACGATGAAGGATTGGTAAAACCCGGGCGAGATCAGGACTCGAACTCATGACCATAGGTCAGGAGTCATCTATCATTTCTCATTATGTCCTTGGTGGGAATCGAACCTGAGACACCCAAGAGGGATCTCAGGTCCATTCACCAACTGAGCTACCCGTGAAGGACACACCCTAGCATACGTGGCGTATAGGTTTTCAACATATTTAAAACGAGACTAGACGATCAAGCTACAAGCAAACGAGTGAAGCCACGTGAAAGAAATAAAGAAAATATTTAAAAACTTGTTATTTTACCCCTTCGCGCCACGCAAAGAAGAAAATAACCATTTCCGCGCCACGCATGTAGTCAAATTCATGCTACAATTTTGTCATTAGCGTGGCGCGAAGAAAGAAGAAAGGTTGTTTGCGGTACACAAAAACCTCGTAAGTCTCGTTAAAAGCCCTAGGTTTCTTATTTAAACATTTCTGTTGATCATAGCTTATAACATTCGATATCCAGAGGCTTTTGTGAGAGATGGTTTGACTCTGGAGCTAGAAAGGCTAGGATTCACACAATTGAATATTGAATACACATTGGGTTCGACTAGTAATTGATTTATCATATTCTTTCGATTTATCTCCAATGTTTGTCATGGATTTTACCTTTTTGATATGTTTCATATTTCTAAATATGATTAGAGGCTAAATCCATTAAGCCACTTAGGTTTGATGAACTCGAACTATTGTTTTGACTTTATGGTTTGACTCCTTACTATCTTGTGTTTGGGATAAACCTAAAGCTCCGATTTTGACTTTACGTAAACTTTTATTTTCTTCAATCAAGTATTTTAATTGGAAAGTGTTGGATTATTTATTCGAATATCGAATGATCCGAAACAAATAAGGGGAATTGTTTAGGGGAATTTTAAATGAGCGAGGAAACATCGTTTTGTTTATCGTATTCACAAAGCTGGAGACAGAGAAAAGGAAAATGACGGGATTTCTTGTGATTTTATAGTCTTTAATTTGAAATCTATAAAGGTAAACATGTAGCCAATACTAGAGATTTGGAATGTATATTTATTTACAAATGGAAATGGAAATGGAAGATTCAGATATCTATTATTTCAATTGTTGGTAATAGTTGGTACGCCAGGAAATAGTAGTGTTACCTTACTACTTGTTAATGATTTGTGTTATAGCATTTGCTAAACTTTAGAGTTGAGAATTTGAGGTTGTTTGACAAAATGGTGTTGGACTAATAAGAGGTTCGAACTACTAAGTGTGTTGAACCAATAATAGGTCTGAACCATTAATACTTGGTATACTGCTTACCTATTTAAAGACAAATATTTTTTTATTGATTCAGACATATGCTCGCGAAACAAACAATCTGAATGGGTTATGCCTCATTGATTTAGACACTTGTCTATTAACAGCTCATTAAGCTTATTTTTTTCTTCATTCATACTTTATTTTTAGCTTGTTAGTTCACTACAATTTCACAAAACTTGAATTTAAATGTGAAAATTAGACTAATGGAACAATTACTTTAAGGTTTAGTTTGTGAGAAATTTGACCCGACATGACCAAAAGTGAGAATATTTGGTTGTGAGAAATATGGCCAGCGAAAAAAGGTGAACCCATAGGAAAAAATCCTGGAATCGTCACTGATGAGCTCGGTACCATACCGTACCGAATCGATGCTGAATTTACAGATACTAATTTTTGTCAAAACTTGATATCAATACTAACGAAAATATACGATACCATACCGCAGTGGAGGATTTAGAAACATTTTTCAGTAGTAACCTTTTTCATTTTTTTTCATTTTTTTCATTTGAGTAGTAACGTTTTCCAAATTTCCTAAAAACAAAAACAAATTTCCACTAATTTTCCACTACGCGCGCGAAGTTGAGCCGCAACGTCCGCACCCCCTGCTAACAAGCTACATCCGCCCATACCATACCGGTACGATATCGGTATTCTATCGTAAAATATTGGTATTCTAAGTTAAGAAAAAGAAAGATAAAAAGCGTAAGAAAAAGAAAAGTAGGTTGACAATTTGGAATATGAAACCATAGCTTTCTGGTAGGAATATGTCCTGTATGTAAAAAAAAAAAAAAAAAAAACTAAACTTTTTCCAAGCACCAATAAGAATTAACCACGTGTCCGATGGCTCACACGCCTCCCGTTCAACTTACGCTTCGTAGACCACCACATGTACAACAACTTGACCCATTCCCTTTTCCCCTATATTTTCTCTTTCAATACATAAATAATAATAATAAAAACCGCTTACCTTTCATCCCCTTTATAAATATAAAAGAGCCCAAACCCTAGCCCCTCTTTGTCTCTCTCTCTCTCTAACATCTCTCTACGAAACCTTCAATCTAATGGCGTCGTTCGCGGAGGCTCCTGCCGGTAACCCTACCGTCGGCGAGAAGATCTTCAAGACGAAGTGCGCTCAATGTCACACCGCCGAGAAAGGCGCTGGTCATAAACAAGGTTTCTTTTAACCTCTCTTTTTTTATATTTGTTCTAGATCTGATGTTTTTAGAATCTGTTTTTGTTATTATCTGCATGTTATTGTTGTTGTTGACGCAAAATGATTGTTTTATTTGTCTAGGCTTGTTGTGATTCTATTTTTTATATGTGTTATGTTAGATTAGATCTGATGTTTCTAGAATATGTTGTTGACCTAAAAGGATTGTGTTAGACTAAAATCGTTGTGATGTTTTTTTGTATGTTATGTAGATCTGATGTGTGTTTAATTATTGTTGTTGTTGACGTAAAATGAGCGTGTTATTTGCAATGTTTTCATAGCCTGACCGGTTCAAAACCTTGATTATTTGTATAGGATTGTGATATGCTTTAGTTTGTTTTAGATCGGCTTGTAAATTTATTGTATACGTTGTTTTGTTTGTTTTTTATGTGTATTTTTTTGGTGTTTTGGTTTATGCATTGAATATGATGTTTTTAGAATCTGATTTTGTAAACTTATTGCTATAGTTTTGTTTACTTATTGAATATTATTTTTTGTATTTTTCTATATTTTATATTTATTTTAATATATTATTAAGTCATCCGGTTTTGAAATCCGGTTTATGCGTTGAATCTGCTTTGATTTGTGATTTTATTTGAAAGTTAAGAATTGGAATTATTGTGATATGCGAACGATGATGTGTGTCGGTTTCTGATGGTGGATATAGGGTTATTTTCACGTGATATGGATTTATGATTTAGCTTCAGAAGATAATTAGTTATATTTAGACTAACTCAACCTATTGACGGTTCTTATAGTGTTGAACTTTTAAGCCGTATGAATACTTAATGTTTTTGGTAGTTAGCATATCGAATTGATAATTATTTCGACAATCAACGCAATTTAATGAAAGCTCGAAAGTAGTATAAACTACAGCTCTTTAAAGTTGCGTTCTATTGTATTATTTGCTTTCAGCTAATTTGTAAAACAGTTGGTAGTTTATTTTGGAGAAGAAGAGTTTACGATTTGACTTTTGAGTTTTTGCTATCATTTATAATAAAAAACATGAAGTTAGTTCATTTTGTACCTAGAAATTTGATTAGTTTTATAAAATTTTGCTGATTAGTTATATTAGTATTCTTATTCAAAAGTTTAAAGTTCATAGTAATGAAATTAGTAACTTTCCCCCCCAAAAATAGTAGAACTTAAGATTTGGTAAATCTTAATTTAGCATCTTCTTTTCGCAATTTTCTTAAGCAAACAAAACCAACTGTTAAACTGTTTGCATCACATCTACCAGATAATGCGTTCCTTAAAAGTTTATAGTCTCTACGACCTTTGCTTAATTTAGTTGTAAGTTCTAGATTATAACAAATTACTATCTTTTGTATCGGTATATGCTTCAGATTTTTTTTGGTCTATATAGTTATATTTGATTTATCAAAACAGATCAACAGTTCACCTGAAAAGCCTTTTTTTTACAAAGCTTCACTTTAGTTTCAGTAGCTAGTCAGCTACAACATTCTCAGTGATTTGACCACTCATCAATTCTTGCCCTCAACTTAACTTTTTGATAAAATTCTTTGTAGTTTGTAGTTTGTACAAGTTGGACCAGCTTACGTCTATTTGTTAACATAGGCATTGTTGGTGCATCAGTGCGTGTCTTTTGGTGTTTGTTTCCAATCAACCATATGATAATGCTGTGTATAAGATGATTCTTAAGTTTGATTCATCATCTGATTGTGTATAAGATGACGCTTAAGATTTGTTAGGTACTTGATTGCAAAACCACTGGCGGGCATATAGGATATAATTTTTTTATGGACGTGAATACGTGATGTATTTTTTAACCTTTGTTTGGGCGTACAAATAAAGTTGCGAAGACTATTAATTATACGTTATAACCCGATGTGATATTTGCAGGACCCAACCTAAATGGACTATTTGGAAGGCAGTCTGGAACCACTGCTGGATATTCATACTCTGCTGGTAACAAGAACAAGGCAGTTATCTGGGAGGAAAACACGTTGTACGACTACCTGTTGAACCCTAAGAAGGTATGAATTCTTTTTTTTTTTTACCATGCTGATATGTGTGGATTATATCAAATGAAAATTTTAGCCGTTTGTGCTTACACTTTCTCAGCTCTAGAACTATTAGCTTCTAGCTTTTTTATAATGTTTTCAAGTCAGAAGTTTCATTAAATAAAAGGATTAACCAAGAAACATGCATTATTTTTTGGATCTTCACTTTGTTTGTATTAACATTTTAACTTTGATATGATTTTGTTTTACTTGGTTAAAGTTTTACTATTTTTTTTTCCATAATTTTGAATATGTTGAGATCACATTGTTTATTCCAGACAGCTTTATTTAATGGAATAATGGAAATAAATAATCCCAACTATTCACTATTGGCCAATAACAGTCCCAACTACGAAAATCACCAATATTGGTCCCAACTTTCGACATATTGGAAACCAACGGACCCAAACTAACGGAGGCTAACTCCGTTAGTGTGATGCTGACGTGGCATGCTTAGGTGGCAAGATGATCCTACGTGGCATGCCACGTGGCAAAATAATCCTATGTGGCATCCTACGTGGCATGCCACGTGGCAAAATGATCCTACGTGGCATCCTACGTGGCATGCCACGTCAGCATCACACTAACGGAGTTAGCCTCCGTTAGTTTGGGTCCGTTGGTTTCCAATATGTCGAAAGTTGGGACCAATATTGGTGATTTTCGTAGTTGGGACTGTTATTGGCCAATAGTGAATAGTTGGGATTATTTATTTCCATTTTTCCTTATTTAATCAATGAGACAGACGTTGTTTCTTTATGTTTTTTTTTAATGCTTTGCTAAATTGGTATTAATTTGTTTACTGCAGTACATCCCTGGAACAAAGATGGTTTTCGCAGGACTGAAAAAGCCACAGGATCGGGCAGATCTCATTTCATACTTGAAGCAATCCACAGCGTAATTTTTTCAATTACGTTTGTTAACACCATTTTGAAGTTCTCTTGATGATTCATGTTAGGAGATGACTTTGGATTATATTTTGATCAATAAGGGGAGGAGATTTATCAAATTACTTTACTCTCTTCATTTTTTGTCTATTCAAATTTTAAATGGCAAGAGCCTTTTTATTCATCAGCTATAAATTACGGTGCAGTTGCGGTGATTTGTTTTACACAGTATTTGTATGTTTGTCAAGTAATCTTGATTGCCTTTTCTATCATATCACGACCCGAGTTTTTTTACCTTTTTAATGCAGGAAAATGTTTTGTTTAGTTGGCGGAGGTAAAAGTATATTTTGGTCAGTCCAATGAACTTGAAAGTAGTAAAAATATTACCTTTTGGCTTTTGGCTTTTGGCATTAAATTATGTTTAGAGTATGTGATTTCATTTAGCCAAGAGGACCTGAAAAGTAAGGTAACAACTGGTGAAAACTCGGGTCATTCATTATGTTTCCTTGTTTGTTCTTCCCTTGTGAGATTATAGCCATTAGGGTGCATGGGGGGCCTATCAAATTGTCTACGGGTACCAACTACTAGCACGGTAACACCGCTGCCACCCACGCTGGTAGTGGTCCCGTGGACCGTTTCGCTGGTTCTGTTTATCGTGCTGGTACTAGATGGTTTGTTGGTTTTAAAAAAATGCAAAATTTTCAGTTTACCCCCGTGTGTTTTAGTGTTTTTTATTTTTATCGTTTGTTTTATATGTATAACGTTTATTTATTTAGGTTTTTGTATTAACCGTATGTTTATTAAAATGTAAAGTAAATAAAAATAAAAACCTTGCATTAATAAATATTTTAAACATAATAATACTAAAAAAATACATTAAAAACAAAGAAAAACACTTAAAGTTTGCGCAACATTCGCCATGCCTCGTCATGATCGAAAGCGTTGCCGTATCGAACCTCATACTCATATTGAGTGAATTCGATAGCCAACTCCTCGTCAAGCTCCCGATCATCCGTCACTTGTTGCTCGTATAGGGTGGTACACTTCTCACATTTGATGTTGAGGTCGCCCCACTTGAACTGGAGGTCGCGAACAGTCTTGGTTGTGTTGTTGCCAACGTGTTCAACGAAGTCGCTAAACACTCGAGCCCAAAACACATCGGGGGGGGGGGGGGGGTTGAATTTCGGGGTCGTTCGACGCATCCTTGTGGCAAACCACAAGGGTCATTTCTTCTTCTTCTTCGGTCCACGGGTTCATTTTTTGTGTGTTTGGTTTTTTAAACCGTGGTAAATTGTGGCTTTTAACCCCACAGTTTGATCACTATACATACAACGACGGTGGCACTGTTAAGAATTAATTCGCTGACCGTTTAGGTGAGTTAATTCAATTTACTCGACGGTTTCCAAGATAAAAACTTAAATTTGGCTGACCGTTTGGTGGAACTGTTGAAATAGTAATTAAATGTTAAAACCGTGTAAAAATGTAAAAAAAAAAAAAAGTTTGGGTGTGTAAATGAAAATAAATTAAAAGAATCAGTTGGGTGCTGCCTACAAAAAACGTGTTTTAGTGAAGTAATTCAGTGAAGTAACGTGGCAAAACATGATTGGTTAAAATCAGTGAAATGAAAAAAAAAACATTCATTGAGTGCCCCTTGTGCCCTTAGATCATCTAGCCGTGGTCATCGAAGGTAAAAAAATCTGTTTTTAGGTAATTAGTCACAACCTGGAATTCAAGACGATTTACCTTTTAACATTGAGGCGATGATGAGTGGTAATGTTGGATTTATTTTGTTGTATTGAGTCAACAATATGTAGATATAATATGTAGACGTAAGTTTAGGGGAAAAATGCATGGATAGTTCATGTGGTTTTGTCAAAGTAACACCTTTAGTCTCCATCTTTTGGAAATTATATTGTTGTTCCCCATGGTTTGATAATTTGTTACTCGGATAGTTTCATGAGTTGACGGGCGTCAAATTTTTTCGGTTAATGGTATGTAAAATGACAAAATTACCATTAAAAAGATTAAAATAAATAGAAAAAAGTGGGACTCACTATTCTCCTCTTATCTGTCTTCACAATCCTCTACTAAACCACCACCACCAACTAAAAACACACCAAATGTCCATTAGATACAACCACCATCACCATATCACTACCATCATCACATAAATTCACCAAGAAATACCACCGCTATCACCATGATTCATGAACCCCTCAACCCTAAAATCCCTTTAAATACCACCATTGGCCGATTAGAGCTTAAAATAAGAAGCAACATCATTGTTAGAATCTACAACTCGTAGAAAAGAAGCACCCTCACCTGCAACTCGTAGAAAAGAGCTTGCCAAAAACCTGCAATTCATGACAAACCCGTCGTCGGATGTGCCATTCGGTCATTAAACCCGCCATCATTGCCTCACTAGCCACCACCATCGGCTGAACCATCACCAACACTAAAATCCCTTTAAATACCACAATTGGCCGATTAGAGCTTAAAATAAGAAGCAACATCATTGTTAGAATCTATAACTCATAGAAAAGAAGCACCCTCACCTGCAACTCGTAGAAAAGAGCTTGCCAGAAACCTGCAATTCATGACAAACCCGTCGTCGGATGTGCCCTCCGGTCATTAAACCCGCCATCGTTGCCTCACTAGCCACCACCATCGGTTGAACCATCACTGTATCGACAAATCTGTTTCCCATGTCAATTTGTTTGATTTCCTTCAATAGTTGCAGGCTTTGACCAATAGTGGCAGAGATGGTGAAGGGTGCCGGCGATGATGGATGATGAACTGTGATTATCACCTTTGAAGATTAAGTTAAAGATTGGGATATGAGGGATTTAAAGAATGTGTTGGTTGATTGAGAATGGGTTCAAATGGAATCACAAAGGAAATTGGATTTTGGGGTTTCGAATTTGTGGAATTAACGGTTCAGATGAAATCACAAAGGAAATTGGATTTTGATTTTGTCTTGCATACATACATATGCATACCTATAAGTTAGACCATACAACATACATGTATTCATGACTTAAAACATACATGTCTAATGTATACATACCACTCGCATACATACATACATACATACATACATACATACATACATACATACATACATACATACATACATACATACATACATACATACATACATACATACATACATACATACATACATACACACATACATACATACATACATATATATAGCTAAGTTTTAACACATTTTCATACAACAAGTTTTATTAGTTGTGATTTAAGATAATAAATGCCTATACATGGTAGCTATATCATGGACCTGGGTGAACACTAGTGTGTGAAGAAAAATAATAATTATAGGAATAATAAGATAGATGGATGTTCATACCTCTCTTAAGTCTTGAACTAGGTGAGCTTGGAAACTAGGGAGAGGTTAAGTGTAAGTGTGTGTTTGCAAGTGGATTAGTGTGGTGATACAAATGAAGTTCAACCAATCACTATTTATAGGAGAAAAAAAAGAATGAGGTAGAGATAGAGAGAGATCCGAGAGAGAGAAGGGGGGAGGGAAAGAGGGTGATTTCTATTTGTGGTAGGTCAACTAGTATGGAACTTGGTGTTTCATGTAATCCTTTCATGTTTGTGCAAGATCTTCCCTTGATGCTAATCAAGTCAACAAAAGCTTACATCTTAATCAAATTTTGAGGGATTGACTAATCAAGTGATTATGTTGGATGGATATCTTGTAATGTGACATTGCATATGATTATCCTTTAACTTCTTCTCATAATGTGACAATTGAGAGTGTCATGAGATTAGTCTATGGTTAAAAAAAGATTTGGTAATGTATGGAGGGGGGGGGGAGGGGAGGGGGCGGCAGTTGGGAAGGAGAAAGGAAGAAGGTGGGTGTTGTTTTGGGTAAGGATCTTCCCTAGTTCTTGGTGATTAAAGGGATCATACCATATTTGGGGAGTATTCATCATGATGTTTACCATGTGCTGATGGTGATCAAAATCTAGGTTAGGGAGGGGGTCTTAGGGCCGAAAATTGGGAAGAGAGCAACAAGGTTGGCAAGTCAACTCTTATGGATTTGTGTGTGCTTAAGGGATCTATCCAAAATTTGCATGCAAATCACATCATTCTTTCAAGATATTATAAAACTAACATATGGCTAGACATGGAACAAAATGGAAGTATGCTGGTGACGTAGGTGGTGGTGATGGTGATGTTGTGGGTGGTGGTGGCGGCCGAAAAGGGGAACAAAGGGGATGGTCGATGGACAAGACTCCTAACAAATGTGGTAATCCAACATCATGAATCCAAGGTTTAATGAATATTTCCATTTGTGTTAAGTCCACATAATCTTTGGAAGATATCATTAGTTGACTAATCTTAGGACAAAGGGTGAAGGATGTGACACTACATTTAAAGTGTCTTGTGTCTTGAAATAATGGGACAAGAAGGAAATTGGTGGTGGTGGTGTGTTTCAGCCGAAAAAAAAAGAAAGGAAAAGGGAAAGTGAAGGTGGCGGCTATGGTGGTATCCAAGGGAAAACATTTTGGGCAAGTATCTAATCTCAATCCTAGTGTTGATTAATGGTTCCACCATTTTTAGTTAAACGAAAGCTTAGGATTTGATTGTTCATTTAAGATGGGACAAAATGCATGCAAGAATCTGTATTAAATGTGTTCTTATTATTTCATCTCCATTCATGCACATGTACATATCTACATATGTATATATGTATGTATGTAGTTGGAAAATATATGTTTTTGAAAATATGGCTACAATCTCATACATGTATTTTATATCATCCATTGACAAACATTTAAATAAGCGAACATACACTCATACGTTTAGAAAATAGATTGCGATTGTTTGAACTTGTGTCACCAATGCTCGTTGATACGGGTGAAATTATACTCATTCGGTCCTTGCTAGACTTTCTCGGAGGACTTATGCATATAAAATGATATTAATTAAGCGTAGAAAGTTAAATGTTGACTAGAAAGTGTACGGATTTTGACCTAATAAAGTGGCGGGTGTCACAGATTTGAAGGTGGAGGATGTTGATGGTGGTGGGCAGTGGTTCTGGGTCTCACAAATAAACTAAACTATTATTGTTTTTCTTGAGTTTTTATTTTTGTTGTTTTCCTAATTAATAAGGGCAATTTTATCATTTTACATGGAATTAACAAAGAAAATTAACGGTCATCCATGTTAGGGACTATCCTAGTAACAAATTATCAAACCACATGGAACACCAATGTAGTTTCCAAAAGGCGGGGGGCTAAAGGTGTTAGTTTGACAAACCATAAGGACTATCCGTGTATTTTTCTGTAGCTTAATGTTCTAATTACCTTAACTAATATAGGGTAAGTAAAGTATTGATTCCAAATGTTAATTGATGGAATGATCGTAACTAAAACTTTTTGCATAAGTGTAAAATTGATTAAAAGTAGATTTGTTACTTCACATGGAGGATTCAATCACTTATCGGGTTCAAGTTATAATAAAAGATGACAAGCTATTTGAACATGGTTGTTAATGATCCCATGCTAATTGAACCATGAGTTAAACTAAACCGCACTAGCTAGAGATTCTCTAATTACGCTAAGGTGGAGTCCTACCATCAGGTGGTTCTCACTAGCTAATCACACCAACAGGCGCTCCTAATTACAGTAGCTATACGGAGACAAAATCATCAAATGAGGAATAATATCACACACTCAATTAACATCATAATTGTTAACAAAACCACAATCGATAAGCATTCATTGATAATGTAAATCTTCCATCAATATTCTTTAAGTGAGTTGTGATCACTTCCCTTTTTCTCCACTTTAGGTCGTCCATGGACTCTCCAAAATCATGAATGATGGTTGGAAGTGTTGAAACATCATTAAACTGCTTTACGTTGTTTTGTGCGAGTCTTGGCGTTCCAAAACTCCACCCATGCGTTTCATAACCCCGTCATGAGATCTGTTAAAAAATGTTCTCCAACACGACCAAAATGCATTGGGTTTTTTCATTACTCTTTTTAGGCCAACTTCATGTACAACTTGTGTGTAACACCCCAACCGATAGCGGAAACATCGAGGTGTCACGTATTGATGAGTATACAGTAGCACATGGTAATCCAAATTTTAATTGAAATAAATATTAAATTGCAAATATCCAAAAATTGAAATACATAAGAGTTTTGAATGTGGAATTCTATAACATCACACAAGAATCAAGCATGCATAGACTCCTTATTTTCTTCATAAATACTCTAATCTTCAAGCATCATTATCACCTGTTGAGTTGTAAAAATGGGGGGGGGGGGGGTCAACTAGAAGTTGGTGAGAATACATAATCCATGTTAAGCATATAGTTTAAGTATAAAAGTCTAGCAATTCGTATGTCTATCATAAATTTAAGTCTACATGAATAGTATAATATGTTGACATAATCAAACCTCCGACTAGTTTAGGTCCATCCCGTCATCTACGGTTCACCTTAGTAATATGTTGAACGATAACAATCACCCACGTGACCTATGTAGGAGGTACACGTATCCGGGTGGGGTTGTCAATCCAATAGATCTATTATTGAGTATCGTCGGCTTGGCCATAGCTAATGATTATGTAAATGTTGAAACTCGTTGAAACTCGTTGAAACTGTTGACTAATACATGAGGCAATAAAGTTTACTACTAGACATATGTGTTGAATTGCTTAAAATTGTTGCAAGTATAAAGAATCGCATAAACAGGATTACGTAAACTCACCTTGGTATAGTTTTTGGTATTGAGATATAGTATAAGTGTAGTCCAATAGTTTGCCAAGTGTTACCCTATGTATAAGGCAACAAATAAGTCTAAGTCTAACTAGTTTATAAGTATATCCTAGGGTTTCGATTTGGGGATATCCAATTGTTGAATTTAAAGTAAAATGTTAATTAAATAAAGGGAAATATGATAATTAAATAAAAGAAAGTCTTTTTATAACATTTGAATTTAGAATGTTCACAATAATGTGTTTGGAGTATAAAAATAATTTTTATAAAATTATTTCCTTTAAAATAGATTTTTAAATCTATTTATTACAAATTGCCAAAAATTTAACTTTAATATTCAAAAATACTAAAATTAAAGAATTATTATTTTAAAAATCATATTTCTGTTCTAAATATTTAAAAATAAATTGTATAAAATTTTGGTGCAAAAATAATGAAAATTGAATTTATTATGATTTAATTATGCTTAAATCTATCAAAAATTGATTAAAAATATAAAATAAATGATTTTTCTGAATTAAAAATTATTTCAGTAAAGTTTAACATTGTATAAACATGGGATAATTTTTGTAGAATTTAATAAAATTGTTTTGATATTTTAATGGATTTTTATAAATATAATAGTATAAAATTGATTTAATTATTATAAATATTAAATAAATGAATTTTAGGAAAATAAAAATTGTAAATAAAACTTTTAACTTAGATTTTTTAAATATAATTTTTTTAGAATTTATAAAAAGGTTTTATTAAATAAAAATGAATTTATAAGTTTTAAATGTAATATATATATATATATATAATTGGATTTGTTGTTTAAAAATGAAAAAAAAAGAAAAGAAAGGAAAGCCAGAGCCGGGACTCGAACCTGGGTGGCTGAGGTTGCAAGCCTTAGTCACAACCACTTGGCCTAGGCCAGTGGTTGTGATGAAACCCGTTTATAATTAAATAAATACACAGTGGCAATTTCAGTTTATCCCCAAATCGTATGAACGAACCCTAACATCTGCAATAACACGATTCACACATCATTGGCCCAATTGATGTTAGGGCTTTTGATGTGTGAACGCCGGTGATCAAAACCCACATAAAACATCAAACTTACAGTGATGATTCGTGTACGATTGAGTGGTCAACCCAAAAAGTCAACTGATGCTCGTAAAATGATACACAGATTGATTTGAAGAAGATTGAGGTTTGAGAGAAGATTATGAGCGAGTTGTTATGCCTTGGGGACGATCAATTTATAGTGTGGGTGTCTCAATGATCAAATTGGCATGTTTGACCAAGCATTGAAGTCATACGCGTATAATTATTAATTTGATGGACAATTGGTCTGTAATTGACGTGTAGCATAGTCATAAGAGGCCGATAATCGAGTATGGATACCAAAATTAGATCAATCATGAATTGATTCTGATTGATTAACAGACGCGTCCAAGCAGTTGACTTTCCTAAGTCAATTTGCAGGTTTTAAAACGCGTATAAATTTATTTTGTGCCGGGGTTTAATCAGTCTTGATTGCCAGCCCAGTTGGTTTAGATGGTTGTGTGGTTGACCCGGTCTTGGGCGCGGGTTCGAGTCCCGGCCAAGACATATTATTTTTTTTGATATTTATTACATATTAGCACATATATAATATATATATATATATATAGTATTAGGGTTCCAATACGCGACAAAAATAATTAATGCACACTAGTATAACGAAACTTGACGTTTTATTAATTTCGATGGTGTAACGTACAAGTTTAAATGTGAAATGTTACAGTCTCCCCTACTTTTAGGAACTTCGTCCCGAAGTTGGAGTTGGAGAGTCTGGTGGAAAAAGATGTGGATACTTCGACTTCATCTGGTCTTTGCGTTCCCAAGTGAACTCTGGGCCTCGTTTAGATTCCCAACGAACCTTAACGATCGGAATGCGACTGCGCTTGAGTTTCTTGACTCCAGTATCAACAATCTCGACGGGTTTCTCGATAATGTGCATGCTTTCATCAATTTGCACATCCTCAAGAGGAACATGAAGGTTCTCATCCGCTAAGCATTTCTTGAGATTCGAAACATGGAAGGTCGGATGAACATTGCTTAGCTCAGGTGGAAGTTCAAGTTTGTAAGCCACTTTTCCAACTCTGTCAAGAATTTTGAAGGGGCCTACGTATCGAGGAGCTAGCTTTCCCTTTCTACCGAAACGAATTACTCCTTTCCAAGGGGATACCTTAAGTAGTACAAGGTCCCCAACTTGAAATTCCAAGGGTTTACGACGTCTATCAGCATAACTCTTCTGGCGACTTCTAGCCTTGAGAAGATTATCCTGAATAAGCTGAATTTTGTCTGTGGTTTCCTGGATTAGTTCGGGTCCAGTAATACGAGCTTCACCAACCTCAGTCCAACAGACAGGTGAACGACATTTCCGACCATAGAGTGCTTCGAAAGGAGCCATGTTAATGCTGGCGTGATAACTGTTGTTGTATGAAAACTCAACCAAAGGAAGATGAGAATCCCATGCGCCACCAAAATCGATGATACATGCCCTGAGCATATCCTCAAGTGTTTGGATGGTCCGTTCAGTCTGACCATCTGTTTGAGGGTGATAAGCAGTACTCAGGTTCAACTTGGTACCCAAAGCATCTTGTAGAGACTCCCAAAAGTGAGAGGTGAAACGACCATCGCGATCAGAAATAATGTCCAAAGGTATACCGTGACGACATACGATTTCACTTACGTACATCTTTGCCAACCTTTCCACAGAATACTTCTCACGAATAGGTAGGAAGTGAGCTGACTTGGTCAAACGATCGACGATTACCCAAATACTGTCAAAACCTTTGGGTGTACGAGGGAGTTTGGTGATGAAATCCATAGCTATGCTCTCCCATTTCCAGACAGGAATCTCTGGTTGTTCAAGCATACCAGATGGTCGTTGATGTTCAGCCTTGACCTTGGAACAAGTGAGACATTTGGCAACGAAAAGAGCAATATCTTTCTTCATACCAGGCCACCAATAAGAATAACGAAGATCTTGGTACATCTTGTCAGCTCCAGGATGAATAGAATAACGAGACTTATGAGCCTCGTTCATGAGAAAAGTACGAAGATCATCACGGTCGGGAATCCACAGTCGATTAAGGAAATAAAGAAGACCATCGGGTTTGGTTTCAAGTTGAGTTTCAGCACCACAAGACATTTCATCGTACATGTTACCTTGGGTGACTGATGTGTGTTGAGCCTGGAGAATGCGATCTTGAAGGTCAGTACGAACTCTCGCACATTGGAGTTTGACACGCTCCTTACGACTAAGTGCGTCAGCCACAACATTCGCCTTGCCAGGATGGTAGCGAATTTCGCAATCATAATCGTTAAGTAACTCAACCCAACGTCGTTGCCTCATATTAAGATTCTTTTGATCGAAGACATGTTGGAGACTTTTGTGGTCCGTGAACACCACACATTTTGTCCCATAAAGATAATGTCTCTAAATCTTGAGTGCAAAGACAACAGCGCCCAATTCAAGATCATGGGTGGTATAATTCTTTTCGTGAGTCTTGAGTTGTCGAGACGCATAAGCAATAACCTTTCCTCGTTGCATGAGAACACAACCAAGACCCTGGTTCGATGCATCACAGTAGACCACGAAATCATCATTACCATCAGGTAGAGACAAGACAGGAGCTTCACAAAGTTTCAGCTTAAGAGTTTCGAATGCTTCCTCTTGCTTAGGTCCCCACTCATAGGGTTTACCCTTGTGAGTTAAGGTAGTGAGAGGAACAGCGATCTTGGAGAAATTGGCGATGAATCGACGATAATAACCAGCCAACCCAAGAAAAGAACGGACTTCTGTTGGAGTGGTAGGAACACTCCAATTCTTCACAGCTTCGATTTTTGCAGGATCAACATGAATTCCGTTCATATCAATGACATGTCCCAAAAATTGAACTTCCTTAAGCCAAAATTCACATTTTGAAAACTTGGCGTACAGTTGTTCTTTCTTTAGGAGATTCAAGATAGAGTGAAGATGTTGCTCGTGATCGGATTTTGATTTAGAGTAAATCAAAATATCATCGATGAACACGATCACGAATTTGTCGAGATAGGGTCTACAAACCCGATTCATCAAATCCATAAATACTGCGGGAGCATTGGTCAAACCAAAAGGCATAACCATGAATTCATAGTGACCGTAGCGAGTGCGAAAAGCCGTCTTGGGAATATCTTCATCGTGGACTCTAAGCTGATGATAACCAGAACGGAGATCAATCTTCGAGAAGTGGGTTGCTCCTTGAAGTTGATCGAAGAGATCGTCAATCCTAGGAAGTGGATAACGATTCTTGATGGTGAGTTTGTTGAGTTCACGGTAGTCAATACACATCCGAAGAGAACCATCCTTCTTTTTAACGAATAAGACGGGGGCTCCCCATGGAGAAGAACTAGGGCGAATGAACCCTTTATCAGAAAGTTCCTGTAATTGACTGGCAAGTTCTTGCATCTCAGAGGGTGCAAGACGATAAGGAGCTTTAGCAATAGGATTAGCACCAGGAACAAGATCAATACGAAACTCCACTTGTCGAGCAGGAGGCAAACCAGGTAAATCCTCTGGAAAGACTTCAGGATAGTCTCGAATAATAGGAATGTCTTGGATACTTTTGCCTTTGTCCTTCTTCTCTATCACGTTAGCTAAGAAGGCTGTATACCCCTTTCGTAAGTACTTTTGGGCAGTAGTACAAGACATAAGCTTAAGCTCACCACAAGGTTTCTCACCATAGATCTTCAAAATCTCACCAGATTCGAGAGGAATGCGTATGACTTTCTCGAAGCACAGAATTTCGGCACGATGAGTTGACAACCAGTCCATGCCTACTATAACATCAAAACTACCAAGATGCATGGGGATGAGATCGATAGGGAAGGTATGATCATCGAGATTCAACAAGCAGTTACGAATAATAGAACCGATCGAAATAGACTTCCCGTTAGCTACCTCTACCACGAAAGGGTCTTCTAGATTAGTGTGGGGTAAGTTAAGTAAGGGTTCAAACTTCAGTGACACGAATGACTTATCAGCTCCTGAATCAAATAATATGGATGCATAGTGGTTATTAATGAGAAACGTACCATTCACCACTTCGTTGTTGTCACGGGCCTGATTAGCGTTGAGATTGTAGGCGCGACCTCGAGCACCTTGGTTCTGGTTGCGGTTCTGGTTTTGGTTTTGGTTTTGGTTCTGGTTCTGATTTTGGTTTTGGTTACGGTTACGATTAGGGCAGTTGTTGATGTAGTGATTAGGGTTACCACACTCGTAGCATTGACCACGAGTAGGCCTGTTGTTTTGTTGGTTGGGAGCTGGGTTGTTGTTGTCTTGGGCAGCAGGAGATCGACAGACGTTCACCAGGTGACCATATCTTTGACACTTAGTACAAAATCGACATGGCACCTGTGTGGGATGGTGGTACTTGCAAGTGTTGCACAAAGGGTGAGGTCCGGTGTATGGTTTCTTGGCTGGGTTTTGGGCAGCAGGTGGAGTAGCAGCAACCATATAGTTTCTAGCCTTGCGCTTCTTGTTGCTTGAGGTCTCAGGCTTGACTTCAATTGCAGGCTGTGGAGTGTCTTTGGCAGTAGTCTTCTTAGTGCCCTTGCGAACGAGAGTACCGTTCTTCACGTGATTATCAGTAAGAGTGGCCGCTAGACGTTTGGCCTCTTCCAGAGTTGCAGGATTTCTACCCCAAACGGTGTCCTGGATTTGCATGGGCAGACCACCGATGTACTTCTCGATGGCTACCGGCAGAGGAGTAACCTTGTGTGGCAACAATAAGCTAAGCTCATGAAAGCGGGTGTTGTAGGCAAGGTTTTCCCCACTATCTTGAGCCAAGGTGTGGAACTCATCCTCAAGCTTTTTAACTTCATTGCGAGGACAGAACTCCTCTTTCATGATCTCTTTGACCTGGTCCCATGTCATAGCAAGAGCAACCTCGGCCCCACGAGTACGCTTTTCTTCATTCCACCAAGTGAGTGCTCGTTTATGGAGAACACTCATGGCGTAACGAACCTTGAAATTGTTGGGGCACTCACTGTTGATGAAGGTATTCTCAATACCTTCGAACCATTGGAGGAGTCCAGTAGCTCCTTCTTCACCGCTGAACTTTGGAGGGTTGCAAGAGTTGAAATGTTTAAGGGTGCAAGCTTGGGGTCCATTGCCATTGCCATTCCCGTTCCCATTGTTGTGACCATTCCCGTTGCCGTTCAATTGGATGACCTGAGCAAGTAAATTGGGAACTAGAGTTGCGATTTTCTGCGCCATTTGTTGAGAAATGATCGCAGCCAGTTGAGCATCGACCCCATTGTTGTTGTGGTTAGGAGCTTGGTCATGGTTGTGGTTATGGTTATCACCACCTTCTTCGTGGTTCTCACCATTGTTGTTGCGAGTGCTGCGACGAGGAGGCATGATCTGTAATAGACACAATGAAATGAATGAGAGTTTATATAAGGAATGTCATCATTTATTCATTAATTAAAACGAATAAACGAAAACGTTGACTTATCAAAGATTCTAAATTCTAATAACATATGAAGACATGCTTTAGCCTATAAGTGAACACTCATCCCGAGAATTCCCAGGTAGGCATCCGGGTCCCTCGTCTGATTGGGATATATGCGCAATGCCAGCCTAGACAGAAGACTCAGAATACAGGCGTTCACCCTTCCAGATTGCACGTGTTCGTTATTAAAATCTAGAACTTCGACGAGATCTCAAGGGGGTTCAGGTTAAACCTGAGGATTTTGTCCTATAAATCTAATGGTGGATCAGGATTGCAGCAGACAATTAAGAGTAGTCACATGTAGGTTTAGGGTTATAAGGCATAGGATAAGGATAGGATTAGGGAAGCAGTTAGGGTTACAAGTAGGAGAAGCAAGTACTGTTTTAGTCCCTAAAGTTATAGTCTAGATTATTTCTAATAACCTAATTCCCTATAACCAAGGCTCTGATACCAATCTGTAACACCCCAACCGATGGCGGAAACATCGGGGTGCCACGTATTGATGATTGTTTTCAGTAGCACATGGTATAACATAAATTTTAAATAATTTATTCAAACATAATATCCAAAATGTGAAATAATGTCTAAGAATTCAAATACATAATATCAAATAGCAACTTCAATAACTTCAAATAAACTTCAAGAACATCCTCATGCTAACTCAAGCCTCAGCTTCATTGTTACCTGAAACATGTTAATTTTTGAAAGTATTTTGGGTCAACATAAGTTGGTGAGAATTACATAGGTTTTTGATGATAAAATGAATAAAATGTTGTGCAATTCATGTGTCATGTTAATCTAGCCCATATGTGAGAACATATTAGAAATAAATCGAGTGCATAATCAACCCTGCTGACTGTTATAAAATGATACATACCATACACTTATGGTCCCAATGAATATGTTATGCGATAACAAACACCCACGTAACCTTTGTAGGAGGCACGTATCCGGGTGGGATTGTCAGTCCAATAGATCTATCAATGTATACCGTCGGCTGATCAATGTTAATGATTATGCTAGAATGGTGCTTACTCTAATCATGCTCAAGACATAATGCAACATAGAAAACACATAGACACATTGATGATTGAATTGCAATGATAATGTTATAACATGTTTCACCCCAAAAATGGTGATAAATAAAAGGGGCTATGTAAAACTCACCTTAGCAAATGTTAACTTGTGGAAAAGATGTAATAATTGTGTTGCCCAAAAAGATTCCAAATATTACCCTATAATGAGGTAATATATAATAAGTCTAAGTCTAATAACTTACAAGTGTATCCTAGGGTTTCGATTTGGGGATAATCAATTGTTGAATTTTAAATTAAAATGTTAATTAATAAAGGAAAATCTAATAATTAATGGAAGAAAGTCTTTTTATAAAATTTGGATTTTGAATGTACACATAAAAGTGTTTGAAGCATAAAAATAATTTTTATAAAATTATTTTATTTAAAATAGATTTTTAAATCTATTTATTTATAATTAGCCAATAATTAACTTTAATATTCAAAAATACTAAAATTAATGAATTCTTATTTTAAAAATCATATTTCTGTTCTAAATGATTAAAAATAATTTGTATAAAATTTTGGTGCAAAAATGATGAAAATTGGATTTATTATGAATTAATTATGATTAAATCTAACAAAAATTGTTTAAAAATATAAAATAAATGATTTTACTGAATTAAAAATTATTTCAGTAAAGTTTAACTTTATAAAAAGTTAGGATAATTTTTGGGGAATTTAATAAAACTGTTTTGATATATAAATGGATTTTTATAAATATAATAGTATAAAAATGATTTAATTAATATAAATATTAAATAAATGAATTTCTGAAAAATAAAAATTACAAATAAAACTTTTATATCAGATTAAACAATTATAATTTTTTTAGAATTTATAAAATAGTTTTGGTATTTTAAAAAGAATTTAAAAGATTAAAAAGATTTAATATATATATATATAATAGTTTGTAAAAGAAAAGAAAAGAACAAAAAGCAAGGTCAGAGCCGGGACTCGAACCCGGGTGACCACTTTGGTGGACCAGTGTCACAACCACTTGGCCTAGGCCGGTGGTTGTGATGTTTCTGGTTTAAATTTAATTAAATACACAATACGAAAACAAGTTTATCCCCAAAATACATAAACGAGCCCTAGATTATACAATTGAACAGATCAGCCAACATTAGCCCGATTAATGTTGGGGCTTTTGTTGGTTGATCGCCGATGAATGAAACCCATAAAAGAATGAAGACTCACAGTGATGGATCGAGTATTATCTTCGGGTCAAAGATAAAGTCAAACAACGAACTTGATATCAATAATCAGAGTATAATTGAGAGAATTGGAGGTGGAGAGAGTGTTGTGAGCGAGTTGTTAAGCTACGGAATGCATCTATTTATACTGAGGATTAGGGTTAGGGTTAATTGGAAGGTTTGACTTACGATTGAATACAAACGCGTTTAATTGAATAAAAAGGTCAACGATTGATGTGTTATTGACGTGTAATCGTGTTGGATTGGGCCGGTCATTACACGAATTTACCAAAAATAGCTCAATCACACGTTAATTCGATGGATTGATCACCAAGCTATCCCACAGTTGACTTTCCTTGTCAACTGTGGGGTTTTTAAAGTGTATATAAATATAAGGTGCAACCGGGTTATTTCAAATAAAATGGCCCAGCCCAGATGGTTGTGTGTGTGTGTTGCTATAGCTTTGGCGCGGGTTTGAACCCCGGCCAGAGCAGTTTTGTTATTTTTTGACATTTTAACATTCCACACACATATATAATATATATATAATATTAGGGTTCCACAAATGCGACAAAAATAAATATATGCGAATATAAAAATGAAAACTTGACGTTTTTTATTAATGTCAATGCGTAACGTACAAGTATTAATTGCGTAATGTTACAGTCAGCCCCACGAGTACGCTTTTCTTCATTTCACCAAGTGAGTGCTCGTTTATGGAGAACACTCATGGCGTAACGAACCTTGAAGTTGTCGGGGCACTCACTGTTGATGAAGGTATTCTCAATACCCTCAAACCATTGGAGGAGTCCTGTAGCTCCTTCTTCACCACTAAACTTTGGAGGGTTACAAGAGTTGAAATGCTTAAGGGTGCAGGCTGGGGGTCCATTACCATTGCCATTGCCGTTCCCGTTCCCATTCCCGTTGCCGTGACCGTTCCCGTTGCCGTTCATTTGGATGACCTGAGCGAGTAAATTGGGAACCAGAGTTGCGATTTGCTGCGCCATTTGTTGAGAAATGATCGCAGCCAGTTGAGCATCGACACCATTGTTGTTGTGGTCAGGAACTTGGTCATGGTTATGGTTGTCACCACCTTCTTCGTGGTTCTCACCATTGTTGTTGCGAGTGCTGCGACGAGGAGGCATGATCTGTAATAGACACAATGAAATGAATGAGAGTTTATATAAGGAATGTAATCATTTATTCATTAATTAAAACGAATAAACGAAAACGTGGACTTATCAAAGATTCTAAATTTTAATAACATATGAAGACATGCTTTAGCCTATAAGTGAACACTCATCCCGAGAATTCCCAGGTAGGCATCCGGGTCCCTCGTCTGATTGGGATATATGCGCAATGCCAGCCTAGACAGAAGACTCAGAATACAGGCGTTCACCCTTCCAGATTGCACGTGTTCGTTATTAAAATCTAGAACTTCGACGAGATCTCAAGGGGGTTCAGGTTAAACCTGAGGATTTTGTCCTATTAATCTAATGGTGGATCAGGATTGCAGCAGACGAATAAGAGTAGTCACATGTAGGTTTAGGGTTATGTAAGGTATAGGATAAGGATAGGATTAGGGAAGCAATTAGGGTTACAAGTAAGAGGAGCAAGTACTGTTTAAGTCCCTAAGGTTATAGTCTAGATTATTTTCTAATAACCTAATTCCCTATAACCAAGGCTCTGATACCAATCTGTAACACCCCAACCGATGGCGGAAACATCGAGGTGTCACGTATTGATGAGTATACAGTAGCACATGGTAATCCAAATTTTAATTGAAATAAATATTAAATTGCAAATATCCAAAAATTGAAATACATAAGAGTTTTGAATGTGGAATTCTATAACATCACACAAGAATCAAGCATGCATAGACTCCTTATTTTCTTCATAAATACTCTAATCTTCAAGCATCATTATCACCTGTTGAGTTGTAAAAATGGGGGGGGGGGGTCAACTAGAAGTTGGTGAGAATACATAATCCATGTTAAGCATATAGTTTAAGTATAAAAGTCTAGCAATTCGTATGTCTATCGTAAATTTAAGTCTACATGAATAGTATAATATGTTGACATAATCAAACCTCCGACTAGTTTAGGTCCATCCCGTCATCTACGGTTCACCTTAGTAATATGTTGAACGATAACAATCACCCACGTGACCTATGTAGGAGGTACACGTATCCGGGTGGGGTTGTCAATCCAATAGATCTATTATTAAGTATCGCCGGCTTGGCCATAGCTAATGATTATGTAAATGTTGAAACTCGTTGAAACTGTTGACTAATACATGAGGCAATAAAGTTTACTACTAGACATATGTGTTGAATTGCTTAAAATTGTTGCAAGTATAAAGAATCGCATAAACAGGATTACGTAAACTCACCTTGGTATAGTTTTTGGTATTGAGATATAGTATAAGTGTAGCCCAATAGTTTGCCAAGTGTTACCCTATGTATAAGGCAACAAATAAGTCTAAGTCTAACTAGTTTATAAGTATATCCTAGGGTTTCGATTTGGGGATATCCAATTGTTGAATTTAAAGTAAAATGTTAATTAAATAAAGGGAAATATGATAATTAAATAAAAGAAAGTCTTTTTATAACATTTGAATTTAGAATGTTCACAATAATGTGTTTGGAGTATAAAAATAATTTTTATAAAATTATTTCCTTTAAAATAGATTTTTAAATCTATTTATTACAAATTGCCAAAAATTTAACTTTAATATTCAAAAATACTAAAATTAAAGAATTATTATTTTAAAAATCATATTTCTATTCTAAATATTTAAAAATAAATTGTATAAAATTTTGGTGCAAAAATAATGAAAATTGAATTTATTATGATTTAATTATGCTTAAATCTATCAAAAATTGATTAAAAATATAAAATAAATGATTTTTCTGAATTAAAAATTATTTCAGTAAAGTTTAACATTGTATAAACATGGGATAATTTTTGTAGAATTTAATAAAATTGTTTTGATATTTTAATGGATTTTTATAAATATAATAGTATAAAATTGATTTAATTATTATAAATATTAAATAAATGAATTTTAGGAAAATAAAAATTGTAAATAAAACTTTTAACTCAGATTTATTAAATATAATTTTTTTTAGAATTTATAAAAAGGTTTTATTAAATAAAAATGAATTTATAAGTTTTAAATGTAATATATATATATATAATTGGATTTGTTGTTTAAAAATGAAAAAAAAAGAAAAGAAAGGAAAGCCAGAGCCGGGACTCGAACCCGGGTGGCTGAGGTTGCAAGCCTTAGTCACAACCACTTGGCCTAGGCCAGTGGTTGTGATGAAACCCGTTTATAATTAAATAAATACACAGTGGCAATTTCAGTTTATCCCCAAATCGTATGAACGAACCCTAACATCTGCAATAACACGATTCACACATCATTGGCCCAATTGATGTTAGGGCTTTTGATGTGTGAACGCCGGTGATCAAAACCCACATAAAACATCAAACTTACAGTGATGATTCGTGTACGATTGAGTGGTCAACCCAAAAAGTCAACTGATGCTCGTAAAATGATACACAGATTGATTTGAAGAAGATTGAGGTTTGAGAGAAGATTATAAGCGAGTTGTTATGCCTTGGGGACGATCAATTTATAGTGTGGGTGTCTCAATGATCAAATTGGCATGTTTGACCAAGCATTGAAGTCATACGCGTATAATTATTAATTTGATGGACAATTGGTCTGTAATTGACGTGTAGCATAGTCATAAGAGGCCGATAATCGAGTATGGATACCAAAATTAGATCAATCATGAATTGATTCTGATTGATTAACAGACGCGTCCAAGCAGTTGACTTTCCTAAGTCAATTTGCAGGTTTTAAAACGCGTATAAATTTATTTTGTGCCGGGGTTTAATCAGTCTTGATTGCCAGCCCAGTTGGTTTAGATGGTTGTGTGGTTGACCCGGTCTTGGGCGCGGGTTCGAGTCCCGGCCAAGACATATTATTTTTTTTGATATTTATTACATATTAGCACATATAATATATATATATATATAGTATTAGGGTTCCAATACGCGACAAAAATAATTAATGCACACTAGTATAACGAAACTTGACGTTTTATTAATTTCGATGGTGTAACGTACAAGTTTAAATGTGAAATGTTACATTGTGTTCTTCTTTCTTCCATTTTACAAGATATTCCATCAAAGGAGCTTATATTAAACGATAACTGTGATGTAATTAACATGTCTCAAGCTTTCAAACATAAAAAACTTGTGTGCATCCTATGCCTTTTTATAAAACCATACTTAAACATATTTCTTCCGTAAAACCACCGATAAATGTAAGTCATGATCTTGGTTTTAAAAAGCGCGAAGCCCACAAAAATGACAAGGTCTAAAACAAAAGGGCATGTATGTGTGCCGGTTTCAACATCAACCACCACCACATGTTTTGGTGAATAACATTGTTGGTCCTAGATTGAGTTAATTATTGTTTTATATGTTTTACGCTTTGCTTCGCTTGTGTGGTTTGACTTTTTACGTCTAGTTTTCGTTCGGTTCTATTTTTTGTTTGTTTGTTATTTATTTATTAATATGAGTTTTTTTTTTTGCTGTTGGCGGTCACTGATGGCGATGTAGCATTGGTGCTACTCTGCACGATTTTACGTCCCAGTTACAACATGGGGCTTAATACTAGTTGACTCCAAATATGTATTCTATATATACTTAAATACAAAGGTCGATAGCTATGTGTAACACCCCAACCGATGGCGGAAACATCGAGGTGTCACGTAGTGACGATTGTTCAATAGCTCATGGACTAAAAGTGTAAATATATCAATTGATTAAATAGTTTATTACATTGAAAGGAAAATTACATAATACAAGAATTCTAAAGCGTCAAGTGTAACTAAGATACAAATATAAATCCAAAAGCTTAAAAGAAGCGTCTCAAAATAACCTGAAACATGTACGAAAATAGTATATGTCAATACAAAAATGTATTGGTGAGCATACCCTGTTTGAATACATATAGTAGAAAAAGAGTTTCGCAATTCACGTGTTATACTGTCTACAATTTAGTGTTCAAGCTATGTACAAATGCTACCCAAAATCAAACCTTTGTTTAATGAATCAAGAGTCACATATATATAGTATTCGCTCATAGTAGGCGATGAATAATCGTTCACACATAACAATAATCAAGTACTATTTATTGTTATGCTAGGCCGCAGAACGGTTAATGATTCAGGTCATAAGTACACACTATCAGCGAATCAACAAGTAAAACACATACAAGAATTGCGATTATGAATATATGATAAAACATGATTAAGTGAGTGAAGTAATAAGCGTACATGAGTCACCCCAAAAGTGTAAAACATGAAAAAGGGGAAAGATATACTCACAGTTTGCGAAAGCGATCAAAATCCACTTAAGCGGCCGTGAGCTAAGTAATGGGAATTCCGAGGAATTCAACCTATAACGTAATAGAATACAAATAAGGAAAAAGTCTAAGAGTCTAAGGTAACTAGGGTCTAAGGCATTAGAGTTTGCTAAGTCGATTTGGGGAATTAGAGTTTTATGACAAATTGGATTAATATAAAAGTTGTATAATAATATACCAAAGTTTAAAACTACGGTTTAGGTAATATATTTATTACCAATTAAATATTTAGATAAAATTATGTTTGACTAACTAAGATAAAATGACGTAGTTAATTACTGTAACTAATTATTGTAAATAAATACAATAATTATAAATGTATAAATAAATGATTATGAGTTACACAATGATCGAACAAATGATAATAAAGACTTTCAACCATAAGAGTATTTCCATTTTATAAGAAAAATATTTATAAAATAGATGTTTAAATAGTATAAATAAATAAATGTTTTATTATGTCTAATTAAACATAATAAGACTAATAATACAAGACACAATCCAAAAATACTATTTTCATAGAAAATGGATACTTTCTGATGTAAAGTAATGAAAATAATTTTCCCATAATTTTTATAAACTTGTTTATATTTAAAACTGATTTATTAAGATTAAATCATGTTTAAATGATTAAAAATAGGAAAATTAATAAAAATAAATGTTTTCTGAACCAACTATTTTTATTTCAGTTCATGATGATTAGAAATAATTTATCAAAAATTTTGAGATAAAAATCATTAAAAATGAATTTTTAATCAATTAAATATGATTAAAACAATTTAAATTAATAAAATTATAAAAATAAGATATTTTCCAGAATTTAAAAATATAATAATTTTCTATGAAGTGTCAAGAGTCTACACCTAAATTTTGGTAATTTTTAGAGCAAAAATGAATTTATTATGAATATTCTAAGTTTAATATAACAATTATATAGTATTTAAAATAAAATAAAAACAAAAACTCTGCAAAAACGAAATTTGTAAAAAAAATTAATTGCTGCTGGGTTTCGAACCCTGGTAGCCTTTGTGTCAAGATTAATTACAAACCACTACACCAACTGATATGTATGTTATCATTTCTGATTTATAAATGTATTTAAACATTGTCTAAGTAGCCATCATCTTCTTCCCCAAACTAACAACTAAGAACCCGAACCCTCAAAATTTTCAACAATACGATTTAGGCAACATTAGAGCTCTGTAATAGAGGGCTTTCAAGGAACAACATATAAACAACAAAATGGCAAAAGAAAATCGGACTTACACATCGCATTGATGTTCGAAAATAAAGCTTTTTTAGTCGAACAGAAAACCTTCGAATTGTAGGTATTTGGGACGAGTTTTGGTGCATTTTTTTTTGTGGGTTAGAACAATTTTAAGTGCAGAAAGTGATCCCTATGTTCAACTTATATTATTGCTCGAAAAATGTAACTCATTTGGTTCGTTTTAAAGAGCTCGACGGTTACTAATCGGTGTTATCATAATACCGATCATTGATAGTTAAAACGCCTAATCTTCATAGTAACGTACTGATTTTGATGGACAAAAACGGACCCAAGCATTAATAACGAATTATTACTAACAAATAGTGAGTTTATGGTGGCCGGAAAATTACTCCGGTGGCCGGATCCGGCAAAAATGTTGATCGGAAATACGTGAGTACAAGGAGGGGCTGGATGTTTTTTTTTAAACCTTTAAGTATTGACACCTTTGGTCCCTCAAGTATAACCAAGTTAGTTTTATTCTAGTTTGATTAATTTTCCCTTTATACTACACTAACCAAGTTAATATCAATTAACCAACATGTTTTTTTTTAAGCTTTATAAAACTTGAATTTTTTTTTATAAAATCTTTTACGAATACGTTTCACCTACGCATTTGATTAACACTTATACCCAATCAATAATAAATATAACTGATAAAATTTTAGTTCGCTCTAAAATTAAATTTGAAAATGACGAAACTTACAGGGACTATAATGGAAATATTTGAAGGACTATTATTGTCAATTAGATAAAAGACGAGGGTGACGGATGTCACACTATGCCACCGACGAAGGTTCTAAAATTACAAAACTCACCACTCAACTTTGTAACTTGATAAAAATCAACTTTCTAAATTGACAAAAAAGGACACAATACTTTCTAACTTCTTTCTAACCCTCAAACTTTTGTCATGCAACCCGTTCCAACCCACACTTTGCTATAATGGCAAATGTTTCGAGCTTACTATAAAACTATTTTCTTACGTTTTTATGTTTATTTACGTGTCAGTATAAAATTCGAGTTCGTCTAAACTTTAACATAATATTTGTTTGAAAACAAGTCGGGTCAATTATAAAGTGTTTAATTTTTATGTACGGTTTGACTTGGACTACGTTTTAGAAACAAATCAGGTCAAATGTAATACATTTTCATTCAACGATATAAATTTGAGTTACCATACGTTTCGACGCAAATTTAACTCGGAAACGAGTCAATTCGATTGTAGCCTATATTATATGAGGCATCGTATTGTTTGAAAACAAGTCAAATCATATAAAATACAGTTTCATTCAACGTTAAGAATTCAGATTAATGTACATCTTCATACATAAATTTAATTAAAAAATAAGTCGGGTTAGTTGTATTCTATACTTTATAACATCGCCTAACGCGCTACCGAAAAAAAAAAAAAAAACTAGCTGATGCTAATTTCTATAGTAATGCCGGAATCACAAATCAAGTCCAGTTTCATAAAACTCCGATCGTAAAACCAAAACAAATCGTTCAACAGAAATGCAACCGTCACCAGACTCCGAAACCCTAAAACACTCCGACTTCAAGATCAACCAACGAATCCACTGGGCCGGAGACTACCGGCGAATCGGCACCGTTAAGTACGTCGGAGAAGTATCAGGCTACTCCGGCATCTGGATAGGCGTCGATTGGGACAATCGTGACGGCAAACATGACGGATCAGTTAACGGCGTTCGCTATTTCACGGCACAGTTCCCTAACTCAGCTTCATTCGCTCGACCACATAGTTTAAGCACCGGTGTTACGTTGTTGCAAGCGTTGAATATCCGATACCGTACCAGTTCTACTAAAGAAGAGTTAGGTAATTTTTTTGAATTGTTAGGGTTTCATTTTTATTAAGGAAATGAACATGTTTATGAACATAAATGAATACTAACAGACTATATGTATTCATTTTTAAAATAAAATCTGCATTCACCAAAAATAAATAATAATTATAAGTACTTATTATAACTATACGAACATAGTTGAAATAGTTATTATAAACGCATAGTTTACATAAAAATTGAGAAGTTAGTTAAGGTTTAACACAGACACTGAAATTGAAATGGTCGAGTGAGGGATGTTGGCAGAGGCGTATAGTCATAGTATAACTATGGTTTCAGATATTTAAAAAGTTTTAAACGATAAAATAAAAATATAACATGAAAAACCTTTGAATGGATGAATTCAAATGAATATAAACGAGTGACCATAACTGAACACATTATGACATTATTGAACGTCCACGGACATAAACGAATGAATGCAGCCTCTGTTCATGTTCGTTTGCTTAAGTTATCGAGGTGTTTGTTAAATTATTAATGAACGAACTTTATGTCGAACGGTTCACAAACTGTTCGCTGAACGTCTGCTTCATTTACAGCCCTGCCGGCCACATTGTGGCACACTTCCGGTTGTTCTCAAGTCCGCAGATCCGGACCTTTAATGGACTTCTTTGGTGCCCCCCACTCACGTACACACACACACATGTTACCTTTTAAATGGGGTTTGTGGAGGTTTGTAAATTGTGGGGAAAATGGGGGGTTTTTGATGGAAGTTTATAAATCTGATGTGGCGGTTTGTACATTGTGGGTGCTCTAAATTGATTTGGTTGGTTAGTGTTAGGATCAAATAATAAGTTTTATGTATTAAGCATAGAAATAACTATTGTACTTATTGTTATGCTATTTTGAACTTGAGTGTTGTACTGTAACTACTAGTTCAAAACAGTAGAGTAATAATAATTGAATACTCTGGTTTTTTGTAAGCTTAATATGAAAAAGCTATATGTACCAGATCCAAACGTGGTTGGTTAATATGATTTTTTTTGTGCGTGTGTTGACAGATGAAATGTATGTGCTTTCTGCTAGCCATAAACGAGTGAATGTTCAGCTGGTTGGTAAAGATAAGATTGAAGACATATTGGGCCGGTTTGAGGAGTTGCCTGGTGCAGCATTGTCCTATTTAGGGGTTAGCTCTCCTGGGGACCCTGTTGAAATTAGTAAAACTTTACCAAGTGAGTTTCAGCTCTTTTGTGTATAGTTGGCGAAAGAACGATTTGGTTACTGACATAAATGTTAAAAATGATTGGCTATATGTTTGGCACAACCCATGTGAAGTCACTTGGCTGTTCATAGCTTAAATCAATAATCTGATTGCATATGTTGTAAAATGCATACCCAAACAACTCCAAAATTGTTTAGCCTGCACCACTAGTTTGGTTTTAAAAACGATTGCCAGTATTTGAATGTGGAAGATCTTTGTTAATTGTTTATTAAAAGTGCCCTTTGAAGCATGTTACAGGTCACTAGTGTATACTGTATAGGGTTACTTGTATTTATGATGCAAAGTTTGATACATTTTTTCTATGGTATGCTGGTGTATCGCACGCTCACTTACCTTTACAAGGGTTAGTTGATGGGTTGGGGATTTCTGTTGGGATTTGATTAGTTGTAAGTGTTGGTTTTTACAATGTTTGATGAATAACTGATTACGATCAACATATAGTTGCACCTAGTTATGTGTCTTAACAATTATGCTTTTTTTTTTTTGCAGATCTAAAGGAGCTCGATTTAACTGGAAACCTGCTTTCCAAGTGGCAAGTATGTTTTCTTGCTTATAGGTTTACATTCCCATAGTTTTAGGATCTACTTTTGGTATTAGTTAATGTTGTAATCATGGTGGAGCACATAAAAGTTTCTATCATTGTTATTGAAAGTTCAAGAAATTTAGCTTGAGCTTAACTCAAAAGGAAGCTAGGATAAATGCTGCTATTATTTTCTTCATACCTGCATGTCATATCTGAAAAAGTATTTGCTTGAACATGAGTAAACTGGTTTTGTATTGCAGGACATTGATGCCATCTGCAGTCGGTTGCCATCCCTCACTGCACTTAATTTGACAAACAATAGAATGTCAAATGATGTAGTGGGAATCTCTCACCTAAGGAACCTTCGTCTTTTAGTCTTAAATAACGTTTCCATTAATTGGTCTCAGGCGAGCAAATGCTTCCCTACTTTTTTTACTTGACTGTGACTTGTTGATATGGTCATGTCAATGATAATTTTCCTGCTTTGCAGGTGGAAACGCTAAAAGATTCGTTGCAAGCCATCGAAGAGCTGCATTTGATGGGAAATAAAATAAGCGAGATAACGGTTTGTAATATCCTCATCTTCATTCAAACTTCTTTTTTATCATGTCTTGTGCCTATGCGCGTGCGCGCACGCGCGTGTGTATTAGAGGATTTGGCTGTTTGGGGTAGGGGATTTATGGTTGTCCAATCCCGGTTTAACAAGTTGGGGATCCCCGCCCACATCCTGGTCAACTTTGGGACTCCTCCGGGCTCGGTTCTCGGATTACCCATAGAACTTGGATTGTTTTGCCATTCCTGCATTGTGGTGGAATTGCGGATAGATGTCCGGATCGGATGGTTGGGTAATGGGTCAAAATGGTTCCGGTTGTAATTGTTCATAATCATAAATAGTCTGTCAACCAGGTCAGGTTGGGTTGTTAGCAATAACTTTTTTTCCACTTTATATGATTATATCCGATCTAAATAATTAATGTTTTAATCAATATAATTACATTAGTAATACAAATCTTTGAATAATATGATTTAGGAAATTTTATGCAACAGAAAGACTATGGACGACTTTCAACCCATTTAATCTTGTTCCCTTTTTAGCTAAAAATATTATTTGACCTGTAAACATGACCCAAATCGACACATTTTTAAGTAATTAGGTTGCAATTGCCACATCTAATGTCTGCACAATAATTATATTTTTATAATGTGTTTCATTTACCCAGCCCACATCATCCAATTTTGTACAAGGATTTTGCTCTCTGCGGGTTCTTAATTTGGAAGACAACTATATAGCTGATTGGGGTGAAATCTTGAAGCTTTCACAACTAAAATGGTATAAAAAAAAAGCAATCTTTTTTCACTTCTTGGCTTTAAAGTGTTTTAAGGTTTATATGCTGATGTTAATCCCGGAAAACATGGTTTATGCATTCAGTTTGGAGCAGCTTCATTTGAATAAGAATAAAATAGAACACATTTGGTACCCAACTACAGATGAAGGGCCATATAAGCCTTTCCAAAATTTGCGCTGCCTGCTTATTGGTAATTAATTTTTCACTATATATGTAACTTGCTCATAATGTCAACTAATTTATATTTTACACTGCTCAGGAGGTAATAAAATTGAGGATCTAGCTTCCATTGATGCACTCAACTCTTATCCATCCTTAGTGGTAAGGTTGTTTTATCTGATGATATGCTTTACCCGCCATGTTCCTTATTCTTTCTTAAAAAAATTGTGAAAAAAAGTAGTTTAGGCCTAGAAGAAAGGGTGGTTTTGTCTAAAATGTAAATCATGCTATCACTTAATGATCAAGAGTTAAGACTGCCTTTACTTTAAGCCATCCACTATTGTGTTATTCACACTCAGAAAGGCTTATGGTAGCTTTAAGCTTTCAGCATTGCCTATTGATGTAATGGTTTAAAAGTGCAGGATATTAGATGTTCTGAGAACCCAGCAACTGATCCAAGCAGAGGTGGGATTGGAAGATATGGTTTGATTGCTCGTTTGGCAAAAGTTAAAAATTTGAATGGGAGTGAGGTAATTTCAAGAGCATATCTTGTATATTGCCATTTATAGTTATTTGAATTTAACACATCCATCTTGTTGTCATTTATCAGATTACCCCTCGAGAGCGCAGAGAGTCTGAGATTAGGTATGTATGAGGTTTACGATTTAATGCAATTGGTATTACAAATTTAATATTGTAGAGGCGTAGAGCTGCATGCGTTATGCATTAGAATTAGGAGTTAGGCCCTAGGACTACCATTTCAATGTTGTGGGCCTTTGTAGATTGTAGCTAAAAAGATATATATTATATTTTATGCAGGTATGTACGTCTGGTAATGTCAAAGCCACATCAAAATCTGGAAGAGATCAAGAGGCTTCACCCAAGGTATTGTCAAGGCCACATTAAACCTTTATAGATAAAAATTGTATTCTTATTTTTTACATCTAGGGTCTAACTCAAATTTTGTTGGAGTTGTATGATTAAACAAACCAAAGACAACTAATTTGAAAGTAGATTAGGTTTAAGAGGAGAGAGTTAGAACCTTAGTTATGAGATGTATGAGGATTAATGCTACTTCAGATATTGCTGGGTTATAATCAGATGGTTATGGTGTAGAAATGAAGGTGAATAAGTTATAGATATACAGAATGGACAATTTTGGCGGGTAATGGGCAATGGGCTTAAGTAATTGCCACTTCACACTGTTATACAGACCACAGTTCACATGATGATGCATATGTGAACCAATAGCAGGCTGGGGAAAACCCTAGCAAAGGACAATGGAGATGACTAGTGACAATGTGTCAGATAAATCAAGGAAAACATAGTGTTGATGAATTTTTTTTTAGGTACTAGAGGTGGCAAGATTGACCTTGGTTACCTATAAAGTTTCAGTGGGTTATGCTTTATCTTTGATAGGTCAAATGGGTTACGCTGAAGGATTTAATTAGAAAGGAAATATGTCATGTCAAATGGGTTAAAACTTGAAAGTCATCCACATTGTATTCAAATGTTTGAAAACACATCCTAGATAACTTTATGAAAAAAATATTATACATTTTTGTAATTATATTTTGCACATTAGTTATTATAAATAAAAAAGGACATACATCATATATATATATATATATATATATATATATATATATATATATATGTGTGTGTGTGTGTGTGTGTGTGTGTGTGTGAGAGAGAGAGAGAGAGAGAGAGAGAGTGAGTCTAGACTGGTTTAACCCGGTCCATTTAGATCCACACTACACATTTACCTGTTTTACCCGAACCTGTCGTAGAGACGTAGAGTGATATCGTCCCATCTAGTATTGATCTGCTATATCTTCATAGAGGTTTCCACCACAGTCCATTTTTATGTCTTTTTTTTTTCTTACCATGAAGGTGAGGTGGGATGAATAATTAGAAAAATGGGGGTTTCTCATGAGTAAGAAGCGTGTAATTTTTAATGCAACATTTATAAAATCATTAGGTATATTTATGTAATTAGTGAAGAACCTTCGTCAACAAAGATATATTTCTATTCATTGTTGTTTTTGTGCAATGTTCCTTCCACTCATATCGTCTCGAACTTGATATTAGATTCACTGAGCTTAAAGCATTTCATGGAATCGAGGATGAACGACCTTCAAGTGGTCCAGCAGGCCCTCAGAAAATGGCTTCTGGACTCATTAGTATGAGCCTATCTCTTCTATTAACCTTTTTTGTTGTTAATTTGTTATCCTTACTTCCATGGAAATTGATCGTGTTGATTTGGGTCCATAAGAATCCTTATTATCTTTTTGAACAATGTTTTAAGTCTTCAACAAATAGTCAACAACTTTCTTAACCTTTGTGCCAAATCAAATTGTTTCTTGCAGCTGTTACTCTGAAGTGTGTTGGCCCATCAATTTGTGAAAAAGCCCCGATAACAAGAAAGTTGCCCGCAACAACCACTGTAATTATTTTGTCTTTTTGGTTCTGTTTTATCGATTTATATTTGTTTGTCTTTACCGTAACGTCTTTGCTATAATTCCTATTTGTAAGGTTGGCAAGCTGAAGACTCTTTGCTTGAGCTTCTTCAAATTGAAGTTTTTCAAGCCAATATTATATCTTCAAGAAGAGGTTTGTCTTTGTCCAAATATTTTGACATTATAAGTTTTCATGTTGCCATATTATCACTAGTAAGGAAATTTGTTCATTGGAAACCTTAATGAATTCTACCGATTGTAACTTTGAAAAATAGCGGGTTTCATTAGTTAAATAAAATATTAATGTATGATTTTAGCACAAATTTTGAAACCGCGAGTATTGGTTTAAGAGACCTGATAGCAATAGATTGAAAGGCGACTTGCATGTTCATGGTGAATCTAAACCTAACTTACCCTGTGAAATGTGGATAAATGTGTTTGCAGGGATCCCCGCTGCATACGTTGCTTGACGATGACATGGCATCTTTAAATGATGCAGGTGTATGCAACCAATCAACCATTCTGGTGGACGAAGAGCAGTGAAACACCACCACATCCCATGAACAATTTTAGGTAATGAAAGCATGTTGCTATATATGTTCATTGTAATAGCATGCTATATTATTGGTGAAAATGCGAAACAACGACGTTAACCATCTTACATACATGCTTGTAGGCTTTATACCGGATGTTGTATTCAAGGTGGTAAGTATGTTCCTTGATACACGCCATAAGCCAATCCTTGAAGTATTTTACACTGATTGTCATAAGAAGTATCATCATCAAGTAATGGACATTGGACAAAGGGTTTTGGTTTAGTTGGGTTTTTGTTAGTTTGTCCTGAATAGCAAAAGGTTTTGGGTTGTAACATAAATGCAGATGGAAAGCTCATTTAGTCCTTGTATTAAATGTTAAATAGGATCTCCTCCCAGTTTCCCTCTCCCATGGGGTGTTTAGCTTTATGAATTCTATTCGTAACGTGTCGTGTCGGGTTTGCAGAATTTGTTGTTGGAGTTGTGATCTGAATTCATTCATCTGGTTGGTTGGAGAATGAATGAAAAATGGAATTTTATGACTCTCTCAAATTCTTTAGACTAAAGTAGTAATAATAAAAACTAAATTGTCAAGGAATTAAATCAAAGAAACTGGAATCTCTTTCCCTCGCCAATGCCGCCGCCGCCTTCACTAGCTTCACTATGGTTGTCAATGTTGCTGTTTCCGTCACCAATGTCCGATGCAATTGACACCATTGTTGCCGTAACCACCTTGCAACCGACAACACTGCCCATCGGTTAGCTATTACGGTATGTTACTCTAATACTATGATTTTGCTATGCTTATTGCTAACACGTTAATCGTCGGTTAAAGGAATAGTTTATACATGTCTTTAGGGCCTTTTTTCGGCTCATGACCGGCTATACCTAGAGTGTATTACTTCAGTTGTAGCCTAAAAAACGAAGCTTGTGATTTAGCTGGTTCATTCGGTATTAAAACTACTCATCGAAGACATTTATTAACGCTTACGAATTAGTTGGTTCATTTTGTAGTAAAACTACACATGGAACCCATAAAACACCACTCCAAACGTCTTACGACACTTGACATAAAAACTGTATACAATGTATGTGCTGCTCTTTTCATCTAAATTGGGTTACATGAAGTATATTTGTATTACCAAAGTCCATAACAAACCTTCAGACGAAAGAAACCACTACAAAATGATAAAACAATGCAATAAGAAAAAGGTCGGGGGGTGAAAACTATACAAACATAGGTGAACCCATGTAACAAGTGAATCAAGAGTTGTGGTGCCCTCCTATCTTTCTATTTACCGTGCATCACTTGAAGCCGTTGGCCCATGTAAGCCATATGCCATGTGAGTGCGACCAAGGTAAACAGGTTCAGCGCGGACGAATATGCATTCAGCCTCTTCAACTTCTCGTTCAACCTCAATACATCTTGTCTCTCCATCGATACCCTCTTCACTACCGTAGAGCCACCCTCCGCAACTCCTATCCTCTTTCCATTCATCTTGGACCTCACCATGGTGGCACTGCCATCATCCACCATCCCATCTTTAGCTACAACCCGAACCCCTACCACCGGAGCACTGCAGCCATCCACCATCCCATCTTTAGCAACACGCACACCACTCCCTTCTTCCTTCTCCAACTTCATTCTTTTATACATTGCCTGAAAATAAACGATTTGTTAAAACACTATCGAAATTAATCGACTATAACAATCTTGCATATCCTACACTCTTATCATATGTGGAAATGAAATTAACCAAAATAAAGTAACTTTTTATACTTAAAACACCTTAAATACTTTCCAAGTGTTTGGGATTGAGTTGAGAAATGGCTTGTTGGCATATTAACTTCTTGAAAAAGCCAATAAGTTGTTTCGAAACTCAATCCCAAACATGCTCTTTAGGTTTTTTAAAAGGAGTTAAAACATATTTAGACTTTAGATTTTTTAAAATTTCATTACAAGTTATTAGATTTTTTAAAAAATTACATGTCATTACTTATATTCTATTACTTATTAGACAACAAAGGACATGCAATCCAAAGGGTACCAATGTGTTGAAATAATGTTTAGCCTAATAGGTGAGATTAAAGGGGCTGTTTGACAACCTCTACCATTAAGTGCTAAGCCAAGCCAATAAGGACTGACTGACTAAAAGACTCTTAACCAGTAAATGCTGAATCAGTAAAAGTATGACGATGTGGTAGCGGGTCTAAGAAGATGGTACGTGAGTGGCCGGCCGAGTGAGAGTTATGAACACAGGTGAATGGACAAAAAAGTGTAAAATTTACATTTACAATCAACTTCATTTTCAACACTTACTGTGTAAGAGGCTTGCTAGGTGCTCTCCTAGTAAACCAAACACACTTAATACCGACTTATTCAAAAATAACATCCTAATGGAATCATTAAGAGACTACCAAACAACCTCAAGTCTGATAACGAACAAAGTGCAAATTCAAAGTAGGTTCAACTGTTCAGGGTGCATGAGTTAGCCGTCAGCAGATATCAAACACTAATTAACAAGAAATTGAAGTGAATTCGCTTCCTATAAGACCACATTACCTTGGTTGCTCTCGGTTCCACCAATATCATGTTGGTCAAAACCATCAAAAATGCACAAACAAGACTCAAGCTTTGAAACATCCCTATCTTACTACCCAAAACCTCATTCTTTTCACTCACTAAATGCCCCAACAAAGCACCACAAACACAATAACCCATTGCTCGAAAATACACCGGATATATCCTACTTTGCACCATTCCAAACATCCGTCTCGAAAGATTTCTACTCAAAATATAACTCGAAACAAACGTCACCCACATACACATCCCATACGCCGTCGAAAACCCGACCATATGCACCAACCCCGCAACCAAACCCATCTTATCGCGATACAAAACGACGCAAATCCCATCATATACCACTTCTTTCAACCTATTAATAATATCATGCATGCTTCCTTGTCCTAACACATCTTTAACATTCTTAATGCTTTGTTTTACTTGGTTTGTCACATGTTCAATACCTTCTTTTACCTCACCACTAACGTTACTTGATATATCTACTCCTATTCGTTTCGGCGAATCTATAATATCGAAATGCTTTGATGTAACGTCTTTTACGATGGCGATCGTGTTACCGACAACCTTCTTAACCTGACCGATTATTCCTAGAGTGATTCCGTCTCTTAACTTGACTAAAAACTCTCCTAGTGTGTGTCCCGGAAACTTTTCTAAAAATCTTCCGGAAAATGTGTTTTTCGCCTTTTCCGGTTCGTATGCAGTGTCAGTTTCATGATCTTTCGTATTTTGAGCTTTATTCGCGACCGCGTCTTTAGTTTTACTAAAAGCGGTCGCGATTTTGTTCATGGACTTACCGTAAGTGTCACATGCAAGGTCTTTTGGACCTGAAAACGTCGTCCCTTCTGCTGGCTTTTCGTCAGCAGCAGAAGGGACGGCGTTTTGCGGCGAGATCAGCACTTTTGTGCTGCCGTCGGGTTCTTTTTCGTACTCGACCATCACTACACGGTGGCTCTCTTTATGTAGAAGAGATGAATAACATGGAGACCATGACAGTGAAGCCAACAGTGACATTAAAACAACACTAGTTGCCAATAACTTCATCATGGATTATTATTATTATTAGTTATTAATGACGATGTGTGTGGTTTTGTTGTTTGATGTTTTATGGGAAACAAGAGAGGAGAACGGTGGATGAGTAGATTGCTATAAAGAGATGACGGACAGAAATTAATGTCTCCACGTATGTGGATACGTGGCGGTGGACAAAGATGACACGTGTATTGTTGTCGCCAGATTTTCACACTTGTCTTCGATTTGTGGAGTCACTTTGTTCCACTAAAGAGGATATATATATAGATATAGTTTCGATATATTATGAGCCCTTCGTAGCAGGCATTCGATCGATATAAGTGATTCGTTATTATAACCGACACAATATCACCACAGCAACCAAAAATATATGTCGAGAGGATTTCTATACGTGTTTTACATAGAACAAAAACCATAAATTAAAGACAAACATCAATATTGATAACGATGTTGTTCGGCCGGTATTGATTCGGTTTGTCATGGTACTATTACCATGCCGACACTCCCTATAGCATACGGTATCAATAAAATACTCTGTTGTGAATACGACTCTGTTTTCAGTTATTTTAGATGTTTTATTATTATTATAAACAATTTGCAGCTATATTCTGATTTCAATTATTTTAAGATACAATGTTTTTATAAAGTTCTGAGTATGCCGGTGTATCTTTACCCAAGTGAGACCACACAACGTGCAAATATGTCGTTGTGATGTGTTATTTGAACGAGTCAAATATAGTTACTTTTGGTTACTTACCATGACAAAACAAACTGATACCGTTCGAACAACACCAATAAGTATTCCAAATGAAGCTTAACGATTTGATGTCTGATAGAGTCTTTGAGACTCTCGCTTTCTTACTAGAGAAAATTTCATCATTTCTAGCTTCCATTATCTCTCTGTTATTTCGTTAATGGACAGAACGCATTAGTGGGCAAATTGAAGATTGGCACAAGGAGTAGATGAAAAAAATAGAAATATGAGATGATCGCCGTTGGGCTATTATTTGTTCTTTAAGATTTTTTTAAAACTACTCTCATTTTTTCCATTTTCAAAATGACAAGGTAACTTGTAACTTTACATGATGTTAATATAAATGGACTATTCAGCTGAGGAACCCAAATGTAGGGAGTGAGATGGTGAGTGCAAAGTTGGAACTATGTGTATAGTTTCTGAAAATTAAGGAAGAAAAACAAAACTCTTACACATAAGTAAGATTATCTAAGGCTGTTTATCGGTTTGGTTTACGGTTTACTTGATTTATTCGGTTTTCAAAATTTTGTACTCCAAACCAAAAACCGAACCAAACCAAATTAGCAATATGTAAACCGAACCAAATTCAACCAAATTGAATTCGGTTTGGTTTCGGTTTAAAATCAAACAAACCGATTTCAACCAAATTGAACCGAAGTTTTTTTTTCTCTAACCTATTTACGTATGTGTTCCAAAATCCGAATAGAAAATTAGCAATTAATATAAACCAAAAAATCAAACCTCGCAATATATTGTAAAAGGAAGTTTAAAAGCAAAATAAAACAAACAAATCCGGAAAATAGTATCACACACAAACACAAACATCATAGAAATAATTGGGCTTACATTTAGTATTTGAGCTTATATATTATATATGGCTTATTAAATATTATTATTTTTTATTTAATAATTAATTAGTTGACCGGTTTATTCGGTTATCCGAATAAACCAAATAAACCAAATTAAAAAAATGTAGAACCAAAAACCAAACCAAACACCGAATTAGCAATTCGGTTTCGGTTAAAACCAAACCAAACACCAAATTCATTGTTCGGGTCGGTTTTTTCGGTTATGGTTACAGTTTGGTTTACGGTTTTTATTTGGTTTTCGGTTTTTCTGAACACCCCTAAATTTATCCGCATGCCTCTTAGCCTTATGTTGTGTTCCCGAGTTTAGTAAACGAAAGAAAATAAGAGAAATTGAATTAAGGAGATAAAAGAAAGGGACTGGAAAGGAAAAAGTTAATTAATTATCGTGTTCCTGAGTTCGAAGCAAATGAAAAGAAAAGTAAATATTAATGTTTAATTTTTTTCCTTCTAAATCTCTTCAATTTGGAAGGATGAGAAATGAAGGAAATAAACCAAAATTTTCCTTTCATTTCCTCTCCTTTTTCTCATTAAAAATCTGAAACACGATTTTTCCTTGGCATTCTTCCAAATCCCTTTTATACCTTTGTTAAATGAAACTAGGGAACAAAGCAGGGGAACTCTCATGTTCAAATTTAGAAGAAAAAAAATTGTCATTATATGGGCTGAATAAATATGCGTCTTACATGGGTTGAAGAAATGTAATGTAATCGGGTAACACATACGTCGTCAACACATATCCTTAAAAAAATAAACTTTGATATACTATTTACTAATTAAGACACTTTACTTTGTTTTTTTTTTTTCCATTTATTTTTAGATTAAAAACCCGTGTATTATACGAGGTTGAATTAAGAAAAATAAATTTGTTGCTAATAAACAAAAAAATAGTTGTGAAAAAATTAAACAAATAAGAGAGAAATGGAAAAAATATGATTTAATATTTTTATTTAATAAGAGAGATAAATAAAAATAATAGTTATTGTTATTGTTTAATATGAGAGAGACATGAAAATTATAATATAATGCTATTATTTATTAAGAAAGAGAAAAAAATAAAGATGATCAACAATTATTTATTATATAGTAAATAAATATAAAGATAAAGAAAAAATAAAAATAAAAATATTAATTAAGAAATTTTAAAACAATAGTTAATGATATAATAATTATCTCTATTTTAAAAGAATATTAACTCATTTATTTATTTTATTATACAGTAAAGACTCGATTATACCCCGAGAATGTCCCGGGGTTGAGAAATCTAATATGACATCAATTTTACGTATGAAATAAAATGATGCGCTTTATAGTTACATGCAGGAAAACTTCGAGTAGCACCTAACATAAAACAAGTAACAATGTATCTCCAATATTAATGTATAACCTTAAACAATGTATAACTCTAATATTAATACCTAATCTAAAACAATGTATAACTCCAATGCTAACACATGTTGAAAATATAATTTATATTTACTGATTTGAACATAATTAGCGACTTTCCTATACATGATTAATGAATTAGCTGAACACTTTGTGTTTTTTTTTCTGTATGAACAAAACCCCACAAAAAATAGTCATTTTTTTCTTCTTTTTTATATAGCACTATGGTAGTCGTTGGAAATATAATAAAACGCTTGTTAATTTGGTGTAATTTTTTTTCTTTAAAAAATCTCGTATATAAAAGATATTAACGTTTAAAAATTATGGGAAGAAATATGATAGAGAAAAATCCAATTTTGTTTTTTTTTTCCTAAAATCATTTAATGCCACACGGCACACTCAAGGGAAGGATGCTCTCTTTAAGTGTCATGTAGAATTTATTGTTTTCAATTATTATAATAAATATATATCATATATTTTTTAAACTTAACATGAAATTTTGAGTTTTTTTTAAATACAAATTCAGTCGCAAAAAAAAAAAACGAAATTATATTATATTATATACATTTTGTAAGGTGTTTGTGTAATTTAGTAATACCATAGGGTGCATGTGACACCCACCGACTTATCAAGTCAAAATCCGTACACTTACTAGTCAACGTTTAATTTAATACGTATATTAGATATCATTTTATATGCATAAGTCCCCCGAGAAAATCTAGCAAGGCCCAAACGAGTACAATTTCACCCATATCAACGAGCAATGGTGACGCGAGTTTAAATAATAACAAATTTTCCTTGTATGAGCTAGAAACATATGCCTATGTTCAACTATATGGATGATCATATGGACTCTTGTATGTATGAACTTTAATTATTTAAAAAAAATGTATTATCATATGTGTGTGTGTGCGCGCATGCATGTATGAAGTTTTTTTTATGGATATATGAACATATACATAAATCACTTTCTTAGATACAAGTTGTCCCCACAACCATAAACAAATCCAATCTAGCACATCCAAGTCAAAAAGATACTTACACTAAATTAGGGTTAGCAAGCAATCAACACTAGGATTGAGTTAAGATGCTTGCCCAAAATGTTTTCCCTTGGATATCACCCTAGTCGCCACCTCCTTTCTTCCCCTTTTCTTCTTCTTTTTCGGCTCAAAGCACACAAACTGTCACACCACGCCAATGGCGGAAACACGTGGCGCAACGCTCGAAAGTATATCAAAGTCAAGATTAACACAAACTATATTTAATTAGAAAAGATTAATTTATTAGAATGTCGGAAATGAGTATCTCGTTACAATATTGCACAAGGCATTACTTAAAACGATGAGCATTAAGTTTCAATGTGGGTATTTCCGTTTATGTTCCAACCCGAAGGTAACAGTGAATGAAATCCCGACCAGTATCCGACATCCCGAATTCCACCGCACTAGCCCCATATCTATTCAGCACTTAGTTACCTGAAAGATATGTTTAAAAAGACGTCAATATATAAAATATTGGTGAGTTCACAGGTTTTAGTTTCATAACAGCAACATTTTCACAACCATCGACTCGACTCACTTTACCGTATAATTATTTTCCCATTAAATAATTATACTAGGATCTTGTCGATCGATATTCCGTTTTTACAACATGTGCGAAACCTGCACAACTTGTGGCCTTTGTAAGGAGTAGCTAGCTCCTACAAACTATAATGATGAGCAATCCCTTGAGCCCCATAACCAAACCAAGACCAAATATAATGCCCCGCTCCAAGTCGTTCCTCGGAACCCAACGACTTAATTTCAGAATACGTGCACCCCAGGCATACGCCGATGCATAATCGACGCTATCGATTAGGGGTGGGCCTTGTCAGGCACCAATAGTACTATCCAAATATTCTTTCGGTTTCATTTCCCTGAATTAATGATTACGGAAGAGAGGACTCAACCCCGAGTGGCGATCACTGCTCAAGTACTCATCACACCACTTATCACATTTTAACCTTGAAAACATTTCAACATGTGACAACGTTTGACAAACATATCTTTCCCCCAGTTAAAACAGTAAAATGGGGCCGTGAAACTCACCTGAAACACTGTCTGGCTCACTAAGTAGATAGCATAGAGGGTCTCGCACCTACAAACGTCCTAGACGTATAAGTCACTATTTCTATAGTGCATGTGCCTTGGCAAGTTGTACACCCAACTCCCGACCACAAGTTATTCCAAATCCCGTTTAATTAAGCGCGTATCCTAGGTTTCGTTGGCGTTAGATTACCCTTTGTGTTACAAGTTATATATTACTCTTGTTAATATTTCCTTAACTTGTACCTTATTATCATCGACTCGACTTCACTTAACATATAATTATTTTCCCATTTAAATAATTATACTTAAGATCGCATCGCTCGATATAATATATATTTCAACGTTCGACCCGACTCACTTTGCCACACATTTGTTTTCCCATTTAAACAAATATGCTAAGATCTTGTCGTTCGATTGTATATCCTTAACACCCGATTCAACTCACCATACCGTATATTTATTTTTCCCATTCAAATAAATATACTAGGTTCTTGTTGGCACGGCATACACATATATATATCCTCGTCTACTCGTCTCGTTTTCCTTCCCACATATCTACTTTCCCATTAAGTAGGTATACTAGAATTTTGCCGAGACGAGCGTACATATATGTAAATGTGTAGTTTTTCTTGTCAAGTATACACGTTTGTTTAACGTCTTATTTGTTTACGTTATATTTTTCTCCCACGAATAATTCCTTCAACACTTAGGAAAGTGTTTATTAGTTTTCACCCATGATGCATATATATTTTACTTCTTAAAAATATATATTTTCATACCTTGCCGCAATGGCATTTTTCTCATGTTTTGTCCGTGTACGGTTCGTTAACGCGTCTTAGTTCGATATCTTAGTTTGATTAGTCAATTTTCCAAGTCTTTCCCCACATGTGTTTTATAGAAATATTATCCACATTTCTAACCCATGTTACTTGGAAGGTTTGTATTTTAGCCCAACTTGTTAACTTAGATACAAAAATGCTTCCAATACTTTTATATTCCCATTTATATAAAAGTATTCATTTTTGTATAAGTTTCTCAAGTTTGCTTAACATTTTTATAAAATCTCTATTTTATAAAAATCTTTATGTTAATACAATCCATATTTTCATAACTTTCACTTTTATAAAGATATGCTTTTTATACCAAAATACCCAAGTGTGCCTACTAGTATTTACCCAAATCATCCTTGGAAAATTATTACTTATACTTTTGACACCAAACTTTCCATTATTGCATCTTTGGACTAATAGTTTCTAAAATATCCATTTTAGTCCTCTAACTTTCAAAGTTACAATATTAGTCCCTTAACTTCCAAATGTTGCATTTTTCCACTCTAACTTCCAAAGTTAACATTTTTCACTCAAAATAGTAGACTTTGAAGATCCATCTTTTTATTGGTAAGTTATTTTTGTATCAAAACACTTCTATTAGTCTTATATTTCATATATAAGACTACTTGTATGTGCGTTTTATGTATTTGCCCATTATATCAAAATATCAATCTTCTAAGTAAGTAAACTTTAATTTTTCATCTTCTTTATTCTTGAACTTCTAACATGTTCCATCATTTATTATGTCTTAAATGATCATGTTAAGATGATTAAAGTTACTTTCTAACACATTCAAGTTTATTCTACAAATCATACTCAAATCATCATCCTACTTAATGTATGTGTAGATTTTATACATTCTCATGAACACTACATTATCATCATCAAATCCATGATTTAATTACATATCTTTAATCATTCATTTTACACATGTAAAACCTATTAAAGATTATGTTCAAACCACCTTTTAAACCCTTCATGTACAACTTGCTTCTAAGAACACATACATGAATAATAATAATCAAAAACAAGGTTAAGACGCTTACTACTAGCACAAGGCTAGGGAAGACAAAACCTTTGATTTTGAGAGGGGTTTAGTGTGTTCTTCCTTAATGATTAAGCTCCAAGCTTGAAACACACAATAGGGGTTTGGATGAATGGATGTTTGGAAGTGATTTAGAAGTGTTGAACTTGAAAGAATGATGTGTGTGTGTGTGCAATACCTCACGGCCAAGGAGAAAGGAAGAAGAGAAGTTTTGCTTTGTTTCTTCAAATGCCTAACACATGTTATATAATCTCTCCATATCTTCCATGGATTGCATGTGATCTTACTAAAGATTTAAGAGATATGTGTAGTACAAAAATTGATTCTTGGATGGATATTTAAGGGTGTTTGGCCGTGAGTTTAAAGAAGGAAAAGAGGTTTATAATCCTTCCAAGATATCATGTAATCATACTTAAAATCTTTAGTAGGATATGAGATCTTTTGGAAGTATGTATGCATGTGTGCCCTAGTGTTTAGCTTGATTGCTTATGTCTTGGATTTATATGGCCTATGGCCGAAATATTTACCAAGGGGAGACAAGATTTAGCATGCCTTGTACTTGCTTAATCTTATGCTTTATCCTTTTGTCCATGCATGCTTTTTACTAGGCTAGTAGGTTATTATTATTAAGACAACTTGCAAGAGGATTTGTATGGCCATTAGGCCGGCCCCTTTGTGGGTTTAGGTGGGGCCCACAACTCCAAATATTTACCCAATATTTGTTTAGTTAAATCCCCCGTCGTTCGGGTATTTTTCGGGTTTTAACCGCGCGTTATTCGGACATTAAAAATACCTTTAATAACCCTTAAATATAGTCTAATTTAAGTGTTGATTGGTTATTTAGGCTTTTACCGGGTGAAATTACAAGTTATGCGCGTATCGGGTGCGGTACGCGCACTTTATTTGTTACCGGGAGATTTGTATAAGACGTTTCCACTTATGGTTTTGGAGTTCCAAAACTCATTATATTTTGTGAAAATATCCTTTATTTTATATCCTGGGTGTCCGGGATCCTTTTCGTTTATTTAATGATTACTGGGTAATTGCCAACGTCCATACCGGATAGTTTATTCGCACATGATCCAATCATGTTTTACCATTAAACGTATGCATTCCTATGCACTATTTGGAAATTGCTATCTCCTAAGGCCTTGATAATTAAATCACACATAATTGCATTTAATTACGTTAATCATATATTAATTAATTTGTACGGAATTACCTTATTTTTGCCGGTTGTTACACAAACCACACCCCCCACTCTCTTATTCCATCTACCACAACATCCATATCCACTTTAGTGTGTTGTCACCTCCATAACATGCTCACCCATGGATCATATGCTTAGTCATGCACTAATCACATCAAATCTCTAAGAACTAGATGTGATTAACAATTATGGAAATATTCCTTTGAACTCACAAACCTAAGTAAGATTAACTTCCTAAACTAACTAAATTTTGTCTCCTTGGAAGCTTCAAGCTATCACCACCCCTCCCTCTAGCACAATCAATCTCGTTTTTCAAAACCAACATAAGATCCCTTGAGATTTCACCTACATTGGATATGCATCAATCCCTTGAGATTTCATGATTAAACATGAAAAAGATAACTAACGCCAACTATTTGTAACATAAATTAATGATATACAATATTATTTATTTATTTGTTATTCCGTTATTGATGTGTAAGTACGTAGTTTACGTTTTTTTTTTTTAAATTTTTTTCTTAAAGTTGAATACGCATGCATGTTTTTTTTCTCACACTCCAGTATAACTTTTGTTGAAAACAAAGTTATATTCAAAAGAGATACAAGCTATACGAGTGCGAGTACCGTACACCGTATTGGTACCGTGACAAACCGAACTCAATCTGACTGAAGAACATTGGTTTGATATCGGTTTTATTAAATCTGGTACAAGTATACGTTTCAATCAATATAAATATAAATTTGTGTATACGAAGTCTTTATTTTTGGGTTTTTCCTTTCGATTGTTATAGCGAACGCCGATACCATAATGAATTAAACTGATAGCGACGAAGTTTCCGCCGCATAGCGCGAGTAATATCACCGGTAAAAAAACAAAAAGGGTAAACTGCTAAAATCGTCCCTGTGGCTTAGTGAAAGATGCCACTTACGTACAAACTTGAAATTTTTGGTCATAATCGTATCCTGGTTTTAAATTGTTTGTCTAAATCGTTCCTGACACTAACTCCATCCAGTTAAGTCAAAGGACAATGTAGACAAACAATTAAAACCAGAGGACGATTATAACAAAATATCTCAAGTTCGTACGTAAATGACAACTTTCATCAGGCTGCAGGAACGATTTTAGCAGTTTACCCAAACAAAAATCGTTAACGTTTTCTTGGAGAGAAAGAGAGAATTCATTAAAGTGTAGTGTTGTTCTCAACACTTCTTTCTTCACTAATTCACATAATCCTCATCAATTCCATCAAAACTTCCAAGTTCTAATTCACTGAATCAATCAATCCATGGACTCACAACCAAACAACACCAATGGAAACCCTAAAGAAGAAGCCACATTAAAGCCCCCTTCTAAAGACCCAAAGACAAAAGACGACAAGAAAGACGATGATCTTGTAACTATATAACTGTTTTTTTTTTTTTTTTTTTAATTTAAAGGTTAAACATTACTGATTATTGTTTCGTGATGCCATAGTCAGAGGAAGATTTAGCATTGAAACATCAATTGGAGCTTTATGTTGAAAGAGCTCAGGATGCTGATCAAGGCTTGCAGAAGGTTGCTCTCGAGAGCATGAGGTATTATTATTATTATTATTATTATTATTATTATTATTATTATTTGTAAATTTAGTATTTATTTATTTATGTGTTCTTCCAAATGCTTGTTAGTTTTGGTTAAGCAGAAGGAAATTAGGGTTACAGGAATTGTAGCTATGGGAATTAGGGTTAGAAGATGATAATTAATTACTGAAGTTTGATGTTTGTTATGTGTTTCTAGGCAAGAAATTAGGACTTCGACAAGTTCTATGACTTCGGTTCCAAAGCCGCTTAAGTTTTTGCGTCCGCATTATGGAACTTTGAAATCGTATTATGAGACGATGCCCGATTCAGAGTTGAAGGTATCTTGTTAAGTTTGTCACCGAATATTCTTGTCATCTCGTGTATAGGAATAAGTATCCTTATCTTTCTGATTGGCTTTGATTTTGGGTGCAGAAATTGCTTGCGGACATACTATCGGTTTTGGCTTTGACAATGTCTGCAGAGGGTGAGCGGGTAAGGGAGTCTTGTGCATGTCTTTTAGTTGCATTTTGACGTTTTTGTAGCATGTGATAAAATGCATTGCTGGTTGGTTTAGTCTGTTGGCATAGGGTAGTTTATTCATTACAGTTGAATCATCATATGTTGTTTAAGTATTGTGTTTTGCTACTGATGTTTTTTGTGTTCAGGAGAGTTTGAAGTATCGATTGCTGGGTTCTGAAGGTGATATTGGTTCCTGGGGTCATGAGTATGTTAGGTAATCAATTTGTTATCCTTTTGTCTTTAAACTCTGATGATCGCTTTATTAGTTACAACTTACAACTGCAAAAAGAATTGAAAGGTTCATTCATATGCATGATAACACATGTGTTCATTGCTTGCTGTACTATAGGATAGCAAATTCTATCAAAACATCCTAATTGGTCAAAGCCATTGGTTTCTTGTTTCTGTAGCCAACTTAAGCACAGTCACGGTTGGATGTCACATTGTTCCACATTTTATAGGTTTAAACTTATAGCAAGGCTGTGATGTAGAATATGGAGGACATTCATTTATTTAGTTAATATTTTTGTATATTATATACGACATAGATGTGTCTATGGCTCTTAAGAGGACAATTTATTGATCTTTGTGCTTGTCTAAGACTGTGTAAGCATCATATAATATGTTACATATTGCAATGCAACAACTTTCACATGCTAAAGGTATTCCGCTTTTTCTTGTATAATCTATTGCATTGCTACAGAAATACTTCATATCTAAGAATCAGTCGTGAAAATCATAGATTTTTTAGAAAATGTTACTTGATTAGTTGGCCTGATTACTGATTGTGTCATTATAGAAATCTGGCTGGCGAAATTGCACAAGAGTATTCGAAAAGAGTGGTACTGCTTTCTATCTCAAACAACCTTATCTTTGTAGTATTATTTTCCGATGTCGTTTTTTGTTATGTTTGTGACATTACAATATCAGATATATTAATTTCTAACTTTGTGCCAATTCAGAACGAGGAAGCAACTGTAGATGATCTGATAGAGCTTGTGGAACAAATTGCTGCTTTTCACATGAAGGTATTGCTTATTTTAGTCTTCATATTGGGTTCTAATTTATTTGTCAGTCATTTTTTCACCTAATCGTTTCATGATTTTTTCTTATCTAAATATTACTTACTTGTTTCCTTCTTTTATCTCTGCATTGCAGCACAATGCGGAACCTGAGGCCGTAGATCTCTTGATGGAGGTATTATCCTTTACGATTTTTGATTTGCTAGATCTACTGTTTGAAATGTTGAATATGAATATTTATTTTGAATTAAATTCAGGTTGAATTTCTTGATCTACTGATGAAGCATGTTGACAAAGCAAATCACAAAAGAACTTGTCTGTACCTAACAAGTTCAGCGAGGTTAATTGTCTTTTGAGAATTGCTTAGTATTTTATTTTCTATATCTATGGGTTGTCTTTTGATCTTATCATTTCGGTGGTCCTTAATTATAACTGTGCCTTTCATGTGTTGTATGCTTATGTATGGGTGTTCGTTTTTTATGTATTTTTGCAGATACCTCCCTGGACCAGATGACATTTCAGTTCTGGATATTGCATACTCCATCTACAGCAAGTTTGAAGAATTTCCTAGGGCACTTCAGATCGCACTCTATCTCGACAACATGCAGGTATGCATTTCATGGTTATTTGTTATATTTTTTTCTTTATATATATGATGTATAAACGTTTTAAATATTGCACAAATTGAACATAGCCTTTGGCGAAATTGCGACAATTAGTTTTAGTTACTTGAAGTTCATTAATGACGGAACCTTTTTCTTCTATATACTATATAGGGTAAATGTGATTATTTTCAGGATTTACTAATTATGTTTTTGTGCATTGGATGTTTCTTTGGCAGCATGTGAAGCAGGTTTTCACTTGTCCCGATCTATTGCATAAGAAGCAATTTTGCTACATTCTTGCTCGACAAGTAAGTATAAATCTTCATAGTTCGTTTGTTTTCTCATAACTTGTATTGGTCATGATTGTTAATCCTTCGTGTGTTGCTTTATTAGCAAGGCCTCGAATGAATTCTAAATATTTTTGTCATCAATATGAAAGGACTATTCTTTGTTGAATGTTGAGACGTTGAGTTACAAAATGAATTTTAAATTTTATTCATCCATATGAAAGGACTGTTCCTTGTTGAGTTATTAGTTGAGTAGCCTTTTGATGAAGTGGTGTTTTGCGTTTTTTTACAAACCGGCAAATAAGCTTTTCACTGCTATAATTTGTAAAGCTGTCATTTTGTGTAGGGTATAAGTTTTGAGGTTGATGAAGAAATGTGTGCTGATGATGAAGACAGGGAGGCCTTGCAAGAGATTGTCAACAATACTAAATTAAGTGAAGGCTATCTTACTCTTGCTCGAGATATCGAAGTCATGGAGCCCAAATCTCCTGATGATATTTATAAGGTTTAAACCATTGATCATGATATTAAACTAAAATTTAATAATCTAGAAATATTAGGTTTGCATAACTAAAAAGCTCATTCATTATCAAGCATGTCTTAATAATTAACATCACTCTGATAAATGTTTTGTTTCTTTCATCAGGCACATTTACTTGATGGTCGGGCAAGTGCTGGTGCTAGTGTTGATTCAGCCAAGCAAAATCTGGCAGCAACGTTTGTAAATGCATTCGTTAATGCTGGTTTTGGTCAGGTGGGTTATTTATTTAAGTACATATGTTAATCTATTTTGCATTTTTGTGTCAAGTGTCTGTAGTGATTTGTTTTTCTCTTTTTTTAAGGATAAATTAATGACAGTTTCATCAGACTCTTCTGGTAGTGGTTCTTTGGGAAACTGGCTTTTTAAAAACAAAGAACATGGTAAAACCAGTGCTGCTGCAAGTTTGGTAAGTAAAAGCTATTCTAATTCTCTTATTTTAGCTTATACTATATATCTACATTATATAAAGTAATAAACTATAGTTTTTGTTTGCACCATCTTAGGGAATGATCGATCTTTGGGATGTTGACACTGGGCTTGCCCAACTCGACAAGTACTTCCATAGCAATGATAATCATGTCACAGCTGGTGCATTATTAGGAGTTGGGATTGTAAACTGTGGTATCAAGAATGACTGTGATCCTGTGAGTAGAGAACCACTGACATTTTATATATTAAAGCAAATTGACTATGACCGTCTGTTTGACTTCTCAACTTATGTTTTGTACTTTTCAGGCCTTGGCACTTCTTGCTGATTATCTGGATAAAGAGGATTCTTCTATTAGAATTGGTGCCATAACTGGTCTTGGTCTTGCATATGCAGGCACACAGAATGAACAGGTTTCCTTTTCCTTTTGGTTTCCAAATGAGTTTGCTTTGAACTCACTGTATTTTTGTTCGTTACATTTGTTCTTTTTTTAATATACATATTACATAATTATATTTTGTTATTTTTCACAGATTCGAGACAAACTCACTCCCATTCTTGGAGACCCGAAAGCACCACTAGATGTTATTGCTTTCACAGCAATTGCACTAGGTTTGGTGTATGTTGGCTCTTGTAACGAGGAGGTTGCTCAGGCAATAATCTTTGCCCTTATGGACAGAAGTGAGTCAGACTTAGGGGAGCCACTCACCCGACTATTACCTCTTGGTTTAGGCCTTCTTTACCTTGGGAAGCAGGTAAAAAAATGCATTTGGTAGAAGCCATTGAATTTTGAGTATTTGCTGTAATATCCTAACAAGCAGTAAACGTGAAATTGTTTTTGTCTAACAGGAAAGTGTGGAAGCTACTGCTGAAGTATCGAAGACTTTCAATGAAAAGATCAGAAAGTATTGTGATATGACCCTGCTATCATGTGCCTATGCTGGAACTGGAAACGTTTTGAAGGTAATTTACTCTCAAAGCTTATATTAGCATAGCGATAGCCTCTGCAATGAAAAAGAAAGAGCTGATGATTTTTTCCCATAGGTTCAACATTTTCTTGGTCAATGTGCCCAGCACCTTGAGAAGGGTGAAGAAACTTTTCAGGGTCCAGCGGTGTTGGGTATAGCCATGGTAGCAATGGCTGAAGAACTTGGCCTTGATATGGCAATCCGTTCGTTAGAGCATCTGTTACAATATGGTGAACAAAATATCAGAAAGGCAGTCCCATTGGCTCTTGGTTTACTCTGCATATCAAATCCAAAGGTGATAAATTATGTGACCAAATCTTGTTGAAGTGGTGAATTTCGTTGTATGTGAATGTTCATAATAATGTATACTGTTTTGTTTTGATTAGGTGCATGTTATGGATACACTGAGTCGACTCAGTCATGATGCTGATACAGAAGTTGCTATGTCAGCAGTTATCTCTTTGGGGTTGATAGGTGCTGGAACTAATAATGCTCGAATTGCCGGCATGCTTAGGAATCTTTCGAGTTATTACTACAAAGAAGCCAATCTTCTCTTCTGTGTAAATCTCTTACTGCTAGTATCAACAAATGTTCTTTTGTTGTGATTGCTAATTAATGAGATCATCATTCAATATTTTTATTTACCATTATTACAGGTGCGAATTGCCCAAGGTTTTGTGCATATGGGGAAGGGCTTGTTGACACTTGCTCCTTACCACTCGGAACGATTCCTGCTATCCCCGTAAGTAGTGTTTTCTCGTTAGGTCCTATTCGCTGAGTTCTTATATAGGTATTATAGGGACTTTACTATGCAAAAAGGGCCTGTTGGATAAAAATAATGTCAGGAGACCTATTTGTACATAATATTTGCTTTTACTCTTGACAATGTTGCAATTTTGCATTCTGTCTTCTATTTGATAGAAGGTAAACATTCTTCTGTGTATGAAAAGTACCTTATTCATGTTCCCATTTTTTTCTTGCAGGACTGCCCTGGCTGGACTTGTAGCATTACTGCATGCATGTCTTGATATGAAAGCTATAATTTTGGGAAAATACCACTATGTTCTCTACTTCGTAGTTCTGGCTATGCAGGTTTGTATTGTCGTCCTAGTGGCGGCCAAATTGTTAATATTTTGTATGGTCTGGTTGGATCTGATTGCAAAAAACAATTTTGCCCCTAATTTTATAGATTAAAAAAGTTTTATATATGATTAGACAACTATGTTATAAACTTATTATTTTTTAACAGAATGACATAGGAGGTCATATGTATCAGGAATAAATATACTATGAGTGACTTTTAAGCTTCTTAGTTGGTTCAACCTGTACCTAAGTTTAATCATTTGACCCGTCCATAATGCATGACTTGCCACCTCTCTGGCACTGTCTTCTATTGTTATTCAAAAACTGGAATACACTAATTTGTGATTACTCAACAGCCGAGAATGTTGCTGACTGTGGATGAAAATCTAAAACCTCTATCAGTACCGGTTCGAGTGGGTCAAGCTGTTGATGTTGTGGGCCAGGCTGGTCGGCCCAAGACAATTACTGGTTTCCAGACTCATTCTACCCCGGTCCTCTTGGCTGCTGGGGACAGGGCTGAGCTTGCAACAGAGAAGTATTACATCTTTCATTGCTTTTATATATTTTTTATTGTTAAAAACTTTTTTGTTAATGTTTTGGTGGCTGTTTTTCTATGCAGGTATATACCCATCTCTCCTATTCTGGAAGGATTTGTTATTTTGAAAGAGAACCCAGATTATAGGGAAGAGGCGTAGACCCACGGATCATTTCATGGTTGAAAAGGCTGGATTTGGTGGGAATCTAAAGTAGCATGCTGCCATGGGACGCAAGTATGACAATGATGAAGTTTTATGAGCCAGGCTTAAGTTTTGAAGGTCTTTTTTTTTTCTGATATGTCGAATGGTTTTGGTTTATGTTTAGATTATGTTTAATGTTACTGTTAGTCTGTTACAATAGGTTTACGTTCTGTTCATGAACCAAATGCGGATACACTAAGTGATATATCATGAGCTTGTATACTGCATTGATGATTTGATTCCAACAAAGTAGATGATGTTTGTTTTGCTGTGTTAGGATATTTGTTAGAGCCTATACATGTTTTGCAGATGTCAAATGTTATGTGTTGTCATCACCAACTTGTTCCGATTTGATATAATAAGCTTACGGGTTTGGTTTTACTTCATTGATAAACAGAAAACGACTTTCCCTCGATAATCATATCCTTTGATTTGTTCTTCCGCACCACCTTGTTTATTTTTGTGATGCATCATCGTGTGACTAAAGGAAGACTTTCGATACAAGACAACTGGACTGATTTTTTTTTATATATAATGGATGGATATTCCTTCTTGACCTAACTATTGTTTGGTGATGCTTCATTACTTGGAAAATTAAAATTTATTTTGGAATATATATTTTGATTTGATGATATAACTTATATTTATATGCTATGAAATACAAAATTATTTTTTTGAGATTGTTATTATAATATACACACGTTTTTAAATATTGTTAACACTAATGGGTATACCCGATATTTTTGGGTATGCCTGATACCCGACGGGTAAATACCTGACAAATACCCAACAGGTAATGGGCCGGGCATAAGACAAAAGGTTACCACCGTATATGGGACTGAAATCATGCATTGTTAAATTCGGTAATAAAATAGGGCCACACCACACCGTGAAGCCACCTGAACCTATTTTGTGCCTTTGATTGATGAAAGAATATAAGATAGATCGGGATTAAGTTCAAAAGACATATATATCTTCTATGTTTTGACATGTAAATAAAAATATAAACTCTTTGTTGGAGGTTGACATGGTTACATTTCTAAGTTAGTGGAAAACGTACTTTGACTTTTATAGAAAAAGGGACATACAAATGAAGCTTACAACTGAAGCTTAGTGCTAATATTATCTACGAACATAATAGCTAGTGGATTGACCACCCAAACTTCATGTAACCCATTGGGCCAAACTCGTTAGTCAATACTCAATTGTGCTCAACACATTACATTACATTAGCATGCTTCACTAATAATGGGTCAAAAAAGTATGTGACTTTTAAGGCTTGTAGATTATTTTATGATATGACTTGAGTTGACTGACCTATATGATTCGTATGTTGACCAACTAATTCAAAAAATATATGCAAAATGTCCACCTTTTGTTGAAAAACAAATCATTTTAATACACAACAAGTAGTCAAAGTCAGAGGTTTATCTTTGAAGAGATTATAGACCAAGAGCTTGTTGAAACCATCATTTTCCAAACGAACTATTTTAAGGTTCACAAACCATGATAGCGTGTCAATCAAACTACTATAAATTTGGTTACATGTCATATTTAATGTATAAATAGATTAAATATACGAGTAAAAATCAAATACAAATAGGCTTAACCTACGAGAAGTAAAGGGGGAAATTTCGTTTTTTTTTGTGAAGTTTTTTCCCATATGCTTAAGCATGCTTTCTAGATGAATAATATAAAAAAATATTTTTTTAGCGTAATTACATAATTACTCCACACTATTTTTTTTTAGATTTCAGTACTAAAATACATGTTTATCAATATGGAAAAAAAATCAAAAAAATATATATATATCATCCTTCACTTCTCACATTAAGGGCTATTTGTAGGATAAGAACAATTTATACAAAAACCTTCCTTTTAAATATATAAAGCAACAACACTACGTAGTGTAAATGAATTATTTGTCAATTTTTACAAAACAATTTATGTATTTAACTTATAGAAATTCAGTTTTAGTAATCTCTTTCTAACATATATATCGGTTTTAGGGCTGTTTGGTTGATTAAGTATTGAATCATTAAGATGTCTGAATGGTTAAGAGAATCTGAATGATTAAGTGCTGAATGTTCAACTATGCACCAAGTCTGAATGGTTCAGCTCTTAGAGGGTGTTTGGGATTGTGTTTCAAAACAACTTATTGACTTATTAGCTTTTCCAAAAAGCCAATAAGTCAATAAGCTGTTTGTGTAACCCAAAAGCACTTTCTGTTTTGACTTTTGGCTTTTGACTTTTAAGGGTGGAAAAGTTGTTTTTGAAAAGTTAGAAATCATGGCTTTTGGCTTTTGACTTTTGACTTTTGGAAAAAAATTACAAATATACCACCCATACAACCAATATTCACAATAAGTTAAGCGAAACATTTAAAAAAACAACTTATTGACTTTTTGACGTTTCTCATCCCAAAAGCTAATCCAAACACTTTTTTTTAAAAACTCATTTTCAAAAAGTCATAAGCCAATGTGACATCAGGTAATTTTCTTTTCATTCTGTTCTTTTCGTTTCTTTCTTTTCGGGCTTTGCGCAATTTTCGGGACGAAAATTCTTTCAACGTGGGGATGATGTGACACCCGGCATGTTTGGCTTAAACATATTAGTAACATCTAAGTCTACCTTAGCGAGAAACGTTTATAAACAAACTTAACTGGGTTAGTTGAGTCGGGTCAAGTTAGGATTGTCCAGGGTACAATGATCTGGAGGATCATTGGGAGTCGTTTTGGTAATACACTAGTACCGGGTTCCGTTGTTGGTGACATTACATGAACTAATTAAGTATATGTGTAGATTATGGGTCGTGTGGTGGATTATATACATAGATGTGTTTAAATAATATGTAAATGATTATCTGTGCTTAAATGTGTTAAATATAGACTAAGGATGCATGTTTATGTGTTAAGATGTGTTAGAATGCGTTAAACACGACGAACTGGAAAACTGGTTAAAAAGAGGTCTTGGTTCGACCACTTCGAGTGGTCGAAGGAGAAGAAATTGCCTGGTTCGACCCTGGTAAATGGGCGAACCAGGGAAGTGGAATTTGAGGAATTCCCTTCGACCAGACAGGGCTCATTCGACCCTGTGAAAGGGGCGAAGGAGACCACCTTCAACCAATGAATTGGTGCGAAGGAGGATTAGTATAAATACCAACCTTTGTCATTCTTCATCATTTCACAAACCCTAACCGTCCCAAAACGCTCTCAAACGATCTTAAACACTAAGGAAGGAGTTTTTGCTCTTCTTTTTCATAATCTAACCCATCTACAACATCTAAACAAGAATCCAAGGTGTGTTCATAATCCTAAATCTTTTTAAAAGCATTTTAATTCGTTTTCATCTAACCCTAATTGTCCGGATCTGTTCTAAGGGTGTTTTTATGATTAAAAACCTTTTAAACATCTTTCTAAATCAAAACATGATCATTTAACATAGGTTTTCATAATGAATAACATATGTAAATTGTGTGTTATGTGGTGTTATGTGTTGTTCACTGATTTGCTGCTATATCTATGATAGAAACATGATATAGGATTGTTATTAATGATGGAATATTGTTGTCTAGGGTTAGGATTGGATATAATAATATTTGGGGGTTTTATTGGATTAAAACTTGATGTATGAATATTTATGATCAATAGAATGGATAAGAAAGATCGGATAATCGACAAACTGAGTATTTTAAGCTAAACATGGATCGATTTCAAAAGTTTCCAAATTGGGTAAATTATTCATGCATGAAAGTGATGTTTCCATAATTTTTACCATTTTGGGAAAGGGCTGAAACGGACGTATTATCGGGGGAAATCGGTGGGGTTTTGTAGGAATAAGTTATCTATGCTTGACTGCTGTGATTGATGATATTTCGAGTCGTTTTGAGTGTGTTTGAAGCGTTTTTAGGAAAAATTATACAACAGGGGCGAACCTGGCCTCCTTCGACCAGTCGATGGTGCGAAGGAGGGATCCAGGTTCGAACCTGGGTTTATATTGGACGAATGTGATAAAACGGGCGAAGGAAGCATCAAACGGTCGAACGAGATGTAAAACGGGCGAAGGAGACAAAAAGGTGCGAATGAGACTTAAAACTGACTGGTTCGACCGTTCTGATGCAGAAATGAGATTTTTGATACAAACTAAGTGTTTTATGCTTGAACCTTGTGTGTAATATATGTGTACTTGATTAGTTAGGGTAATGGGTCACCAACGGGATGTCGGGTCGGTCTAGTGTGTCGGTTAAACATTTAAACACGTTTTAAAACATACTTGGTTACGATCTGGACAATCGGGGACTAGATAACCTTATGGTTATTAGTCAGAACACTTATGCGAAGATTTTGATAGATCTCCGGTAGAGGGATTATCGAGGGCTAAACATCTTTACTTGTATTTGAAGAACGCTACTTAAGGTGAGTTCACGGCCCCACTTTTACTGCTTTAACTTTTGGGGGAGAAAACATGCGCTAAACTGTTTTGGTAACATATGTCATACTATGGTTTTTAACTTTATATTGCTATACGATCTTTTGGAAAGTCCCGTGGGAAACCATGAATGTGCGGGGATGCACAACGGGGGAAATGTGGATAGATCTATTAGGCGTGACCTGCCCCACTCGTCGGCTTGGAGGGCCGGGCGGGTGCATATTGTCTCGAACAGGTACATTGGTATCATGCTGAACATACGGGCTGCTTAAACATGCTGAACATTGCTAAACGTGTCTAGTAATGGTTTCCAATCGTAGTAGTAATGAAACATACGCCTAGCTAGCGTACTTGGTAACATTGATATAGTATGGACATGGTAACGTTTTGGTAACATTTTGAACAAACCTGTGAACTCACCAGCATTATATGTTGACATCTTTTTCTCAGGTCGCTAAAGTAGCAATGAACGGAACTAGGCGCACGGGTCTGCATTGGCGTCTAGACTTAGTGCACGTTTTGTAATAAAAGTATTTTTGAACAACTTTTGAGATGATAGCATAGTTGGTTAAATGCTACTGAAACGCTTCCGCTTATTAAATTAATGGTTATGTCTATTTACGTTTTCATATAGAGTTGTTTATTGTGATCGTTGACTTGGATCCTGGTTTGTCATGCGCCTCGCGGTAAAACCCCGCAAGTGGAAATTTGAGGGTGTGACAGCCAATAAGCACTTTTGACCAAAAGCACTTTTGCATCTCAAACTCAATCCCAAACACCCTCTTAACCATTCAATTCAGAGTTTTTTTAAGTTGAAACAAACAGTCTGAATGCTAAACCATTCAGAGCTGAATGGTTTAGAGCCTCATTAACAAGCCCTTAGATTTGGGCTTGATTTAAAGGAAAAAAATGTGTGGGATGGGATATAATTCACTTGATGGTCGGATCAGTGAAATTGGAAACTAGTCCGTTTGCACTTTGTGGGTATTTTGTTGTTGGTCACTTGGTTGGACCACTTTAGGTTGATTCATCGGTTACGGTTAAACAAGGTAATATGCCACTAGATCTTAAATAAAACTTTGTCGTAGTCAGAAGTTGGATCACAGTTGGTTTAAGTTTTTGTTTCCAAGGACATGGTTTTACGATAAAGTATGTTTTGTTCTTAATTATCCTATATGTTAATATGTCATCTTTATAAATATTTTTATAAATATTGTGACAGTTAGCTATATTATATAGCATAAGAAATTTTAATAAAAAAAAAAAAAAATTTGTTGATGATATTTTGACCCTGAGCTATTGAATTTACAATTATGACAAACTTGTTCTCGATGCTTTTAATTGTGCTTTATCAACCGTGTTTGATATTTCGTTTAAACAATTAGTGTGCATTAAATAAAGAGCAATATAACTGATCTAACAAATTTCTTTTAAGGTGTCAGTTAAGTGTCATGAGCTGCTAAAGAATAAAGATAGTTGTTTAGGATTTTTTTTTTTTTTTTTTGAATAGTGAACTTTATTAAAAGAATAAAGATAGTTGTTTAGGATTGACAACAACCGTTTTTTTTTTTTTTAAGTTTTTATGTTAAAAAGACAGCTATTATGTATAGAGGACATTTCCAACTTTGGTCTTCTTTTATCTTTTTCACTTTTTTGGCTGTGTTTTGATTGGAAAAGGTAAGGTAGTTAAAGTACTAAAATCAAGGTATATTTCTAGTAATTCTCAGATACATAACCATGTACACTTACACATGAAACCAAATCAGTTGGTGATAATCCTAACTCATCTTACCCAAGGCATTATAGCCTAGTGGTATCTTGGTGGTGAGATAAGACTTAGGGACCATAAGGTCCTGGGTTCGAATCTCACAAAGGGGGTTTTCTCATAATTATGAGTTTCCTCCTGAATTGGTGACTTGGTGTTGGAATATGATCGCGTGGCAACACTGGTGGCATGATGATACTCCAGTGTTCCGTGAGTGATTCCAATTTGTTGGCCGTTCAAAAAAAAAATCCTAACTCATCTTTGAACACAAGAATATATTAACCATACAAAACTATATTTAGCACATCAAAACTAATTCGCACATGAAAACAAACACAAACACAAGACACATTAGAGTTGACAGTAGTATCCGGTTAACATATTAAAATCTATGAACTCGAACATGAAAAATATATTTATCTGGTGAAAGACATTAGTTTTAGTCTAGCACACTTAAACTATGTAAGATAAATATAAGCATTTAACTGGTTTAAGTAAACGAGTCAAACAAGTTAATAAGTTTAAAGTTAACAGAGTCTAATCGAATGCATAGCTTTATGGACATAAACATTGATTAAAACAGGAAACAAATACTAGTTCATATGTAAGTTACATTAAGTTTCAACCAAACTAAATAAAAAAAAAAGTAGTCGAACTTAGTGTCCTAAGTCACATGCATGGCAAAACTTTAGTTACGAGAAGAAATAAAGAGAAGTATGCGAAATGAGGTGTCTACTTGTAGTGAAAAGAAAATACACAAAATAAAAACAACAGGAATATAATAAGTTAAAACTACTCATTTAAAAAAAAAAAAACAAAAAAAAAAAACTACACCTTCAAGACCACCAGCTCAATCATACCGTGCAATGGTTGGTTCTGACTTTGCTCCTCATCCAAACGTACTTCTTCTTTTTAATATACATTTTCATTCTTATTCAAATGATTCAAATTGTTGTTTTCTCATACTCTCGCATATTAATTTCTTAGTTACATCATAACACATATTTTAACACTTCATATTATATTTGTCTATTCTGAAAAACTTTCAGTATATAATCTAGTAATATATATTTCAAAAGAAAAGTTTATTTTACAATAATAAAACTAATAGATTGAAACATTTCCAAACAATAGTTAAGAGAAAAAATAAATACAAAAATTAAATGTTTTTGAGTATATGATTCATATTCATCCATCCTAAATATTTGTTTTGAGCGACTAATTTCTTTTTCTATTTTTTTTACGTCCCAAATATTTTAAGTTTCACGTACACATATTGGTATTATCAAGTTGTTTTTATTATTATTTTTTATCTGTAATATAAATATAAATATAGAAAAATAAAGTGAGAAAAGTTTTTCCATGTGGACAACAGGAAACTTCAATGAATAAAAGTAGAAATAATAATAAAAACATGTACCCATCATTTATTTATGATATTTTGATGCCACCACACCACCACCGCGTTCTTCCCCTCTTCCCACTCCAAACGACGCCGTTTAATCGTTTTACCCTCTCCCACCACCACCGTATTCAACCAATTCCTCACCGGACCACCACAAAACACCTCAATTCCTCAATACATAATCCAATGAGTTAAGTTAACCATCAGATCTTATCTATACCTCTTAATTAATGCATCGTCTCTCTCAATTCCTCGTCATTCATGGCGCTTCACGCAAAAAGAAGACCAAACCCTCACCTAAACCTAAACTCGAGCGTATGAATGCACGCAAAAACATAGACTACGACCTTCCGACTACCTCCGGTTCTTCTTCTTCCTTCCAACCGTCTTCTTCTTCTTCTGCACGGTCATCTGCTTATCGAGGTACTCAATCGCTTGATATTATTCCTACGAGTTTTCGTATTAATGGAAGTGGTGATGATAACGAACAGCTTGAGTTAGTTTATCGTAGTTTAGGGTTAGAAAGTGCTGAGGATTTAGGGATTCCTATTGATTCATGGAAAGCTAGTAAGATCCGTTCTACTTCTCAGCTTCTTCCTGTAGGAGTGGATCTACAAATTGATAATGATATTATTGTGGTTCAAAATGTTGTAAATCAATGTGATGATGTAATTAGGGTTTCTTCTGCTGACGTGGAGGATAAGAGTGATATTGTTAGGGCTAGTGGTGGTGGTACTAGAGTTGGGAATGGAATTAGAGGCGTACGGCCTCCGGTGCTTTCGCCGCCGTTGATGCCGCAAAACTTATTGCATCATGAGGTTGGATGCGAATGGGATAATGTAAGGGATTTTAATTCTCGTGGAGGTGGTTTGGATGTTTGTGTTAATGAGCAACGGTTTAGTTTGACGGATGAAGAAGAAGGTGATGTGGAGGATGTTAGTAGGAGGTTAGAAAGGGCGGGGATTTCGGCGTCTTGTTCGTTTTCGACTTCGGATGATGATGATTCTTCTAGTACTACTACGGAGCCTCCGTCGAGTGTGTCGCCGAATGGGGTTGGGTGTCATGTATCTGCTCATGGGAGGTTTAGGCATATTACGATTACTCATTGGCAGAGGGGTGATCTGTTGGGGCGTGGGTCTTTTGGGTCCGTCTATGAAGGCATTTGCGAGTAAGTATGAGTATTTGAGTTTCTGGTGAATATTTTAGTAGTGGAGATCCTTACATATGCAATCCGATCACCTTTTAACGGTTACATTTGTTTATTATTGCAGCGGTGGATATTTTATTGCTGTAAAGGAAGTCTCTTTGCTTGATCAAGGAGAACAGGGACGGCAAAGCGTTATCCAACTTGAACAGGTAAGCAAGGCCTGTGTCCTGCAGTTATTATTTAAACATCTCAATTTATATTCATTAGTTTATGGTATGAGTTATACTTATGACCTTTGTTTATCTTTTACAGGAAATTGCTCTCTTAAGCCAGTTTGAACATGACAACATAGTACGATACTATGGGACTGATATGGTATTGCGTTTAAGCTTTCACTTTAATGCTTTCCTAGATTGTTCTTGAATCATGACAGCATTCTAAATGTTATGTCTGCCCTCTTCATGCCTTGATTCCAATCTTTCCTAGACCTAGATTTGGGATATTGATGGATGGTGTTCATAAACGCTTCATCACGTGTTCGCTTAATAATTCGATAATATCCAGATAGTATTGTTATATGTCCGTAATGTATAACTGGACATCATTTGCACGTGTCTTTCATTTTCTGAAGAATCAGTCTGGATGGTAATTTTGAAGTAATTTATAGAAGTCTTCCTGCTTCTGTCACTGCATTTAAGTATACAGCTAGGATTGTAGCAGACAGAAAGTTTGTTAGAAAAACAATTGCACTGTGTAGTGTGTACCAATCTACTTCAGGCCTAAACAGGATCAGATGCTATTTGCCTATTTTCATAGAGTATTGAACGTTAACTTTATAGCCACTGTGGTGAATCACTGATTCACAGTTATAAGTAGCCATAAACATGAGGTTTATGGGAATAGTTGTCTATTCCTCATAAGGTTAACATCAGGATGTTAGTTATAGTTTATGATTTTAAGATTTTTAGTGCTGGGATGCATATGGGGTAGGAGTGACACTCACATAGATACTTGTTGCAGAATTTCTCTATGAACTTAAAATTTTTTTGTTCGAGGGATCCTTGTACAACCAGTGAAGTAAATTTCATATGCATTATGTGTCTTTCAGGATGACTCAAAGCTGTATATATTTCTTGAGCTTGTAACAAAAGGTTCCCTTCTAAGTCTCTATCAAAGATATCGTCTTCAAGATTGTCAAGTTTCTTCATACACACGCCAGATCTTACATGGTCTAAAGTATCTGCATGACCGTAGTGTGGTGCACAGGTAACTGCAATTGGAAACCTGTTATTTTCATATTAGGTTGTAATATTGGATGCATTTTCTTACCATATTAGGTTTTCTGCCGTTTGTATACTAACCTTGTTCTGTTGGAAATTTTATGTCTTACGTCTATCTGGCATCTGCCACATCAGACTGCCAGATATTTAATTGGTCATCTATTTATCTTACATCAGTGACGAGTTAAAAAAATCGTTTGAGGACACTAGAAGAAAGTCATGCAATAATAGGAGATAATTTATCGACCAGAAGTGAAAGACCTCTATTAAACCTCAATGTGAATTGACACAATAGTATATAATTAACTTTAGCCTGAAATAGTATATTGTTTAAAACTTTAAATCCTGTTACTTGCGGGTCTAAGGTCTAAAATTTGATTGCTTGTTTTTTCAGGGATGTAAAATGTGCAAACATCTTGGTTGATGCTAATGGCTCCGTGAAACTTGCAGATTTTGGGCTGGCAAAGGTTCCTCCTCCTTTTCATTAGTTCATTTATTAAGTTGCATTTTGTCGCTAATAGATCTCTGCAATCCTCTCTCGATTAAACCTTTCCTCGACTTATATAGGCCACTTCGTTCAATGATGTGAAGTCTTGCAAGGGAACTGCATTCTGGATGGCTCCTGAGGTTTGTCTCATTATACACAGTTACACACACGCGCACACAACCACACAATCTCAATTGACCACTACTTGCATTTTCTTTTTAAGGATAACCCGTTACCAGAAAAGTGTACTCGTATATGTGAATATACAAATTAGGTCCCTGAGGAGGACTGGTCATTGTGAATTTGTTTGATAGATGATATACCTATTAGCTTTTATAGTTATTATGTTCTGTTTCCAGGATAGTTGTTCAATACCCACTATGATCTAATGGAACATTTGGGATTCAGGGTTTAATACATAACTGTTGTGGTAGATTTGACAACAGATAAAAAAACATAGGACCAAAAATTAAAGCTGTATCATGTATCATAAGTAATACTGTTGTCGTTAGTGTGAGCATAGTTGTCAATCGTGTCTATAGCAGGCGCGATAGCGAATAGCGTCGCGTATCGACCATTTACCGCTACACAGTACATATTGGCCCGCTATCGAGCAATTAGCGAAGTCTGGCGACGTCGCTGTAGTTTTTTGCCGGAAACAAGGAAGAAGATGGAGAGCGGCTGAATGCATTTGTGTTTCTCTGTTTCAGACTTTTTAGGGTTAAATAACTTTATCCATTTTCACATTTAACCCCTCTATCTTTCATTTGTTTACATATAGTGCTTAAAACTTCTAAATTTTACATAGAAAGTATAAAATTAGTTTGTGTATATAAACATTTGGTCCTTATACTTGTAAATTTGTACATAAAAATACTTTTAAATATTTTAATACCTTACTGCTAAATACGAAATAGCGTGCGCTACTTCGTCGCTATCGCTACACAACATATCGGTGGCTTGTGCTTTACATAAACGCGTCTTATGTTGTGATTATGTCAAAAATTTGAAATGTGCAATAGTTTCTTTGCTAGATTCAGCAGTGTTTAAAGAATAATAATGTAATGTTTTCATAATTCGTTTTAAGTGTTTTAAGTCGTTAATTTCACATAATGAGTCAATGAACTTTGCAGGTTGTTAATCAAAAGGGCGAGGGGTATGGACTTGCAGCAGACATATGGAGCCTTGGTTGTACTGTTTTGGAGATGTTGACACACAGGATTCCATATTCCCCAATGGAATGTGTACGTACTGTTTATTATTTGATATTTGTTTTTCTTCTTCTGTAGAGATTGTTAATTACTTATTTGATCAGGCATCTTTTAATTATTTCCCTTCTTTTTTGACCCTTAGTTCAGTAGACAGTCTGAGAAGTATGCGTGTGTATGTATACGAATACGTTCAGTACACAACCATTTTTAAGTCGTACACTAAGCACCTGTTGCTGACTTGCTGTTCGGAACACAAACATGAATATAAATTAAGGAAAAAAGTACTTCGGTTGAATTTGGTTGAAATCAGTTTGTTTGACTTTAACCCAAACCAAACCTAATTGAATTCGGTTGAATTTGGTTCGGTATACATATCCCCAATTCGGTGTTTGGTTTGGGGTACAAAATTTTGAAAACCGAACAAACCGTAAACCAACCAATGAACCCCCCTATGTGTTTATCTCATAAGTCATAAATATAATATCTACACGACTACACATAATAATCGGCAATGGTAAAACGGTATTGAGAAGCATCATTGGTTAATTGACAGCATGTTATCATTGTGATAAACAGATGGCTGCATTATTTAGAATTGGAAATGGTGTTCCTCCACCCATTCCGGATAACCTTTCAAGAGAAGCAAGGGATTTCATATCTCAGTGCTTTCATATTAATCCAGCAGATCGCCCAACTGCTAGTCAGCTCTTGGACCATCCATTTGTTAGAAGACCGCTTCCCATGTCCACAACAGGTTTAACTTCATGAAGTAGAAGAGAATTGAGGTATATATTAATTCTCATCTAAAAGACTGTCTGTGTACCTGTACTTTTTAAAGAGTAAACAAAAAATGGAAGGATAAAACTGTAATTTTTGAAGTTATTGGTTTGATTATGCCGGTTTTGACAAAAACTTTAAACTGAACCACTAGTTATGATTTCAGGAAACGACACCGGTTTGGGGGTTCGATTTTGGCGGTTTGAACCGTTTTTTAATCTATTTTCAAAATCGTTTGTTTTGAAGTTTTTAAATTGATAATTATGGTTATGAGTATAATGCATATGCATAATTTCATGTTTCAAAAATGAAAATCAAATAAAATAGATAAGGTTAAACAGTCAGTTTCAAGTATCTAACCATCGGATGGACCGTTAAAACTGCCAAAACCGCATCGGTCAATTTGCATCAATTTGGATGTTTTAGTAGGCTTATATTTATGGAACACCCCTAATCGATGTGTGAGGCTGATTTTAGCTGTGGGAAAATCACCTCGCATATCTATTTGTATATAGTAGTTTCCAACATATCCTTCAATGCCTTTCCTGTGGCAGGTGCAATTGCAAAGCCCAACGGCAACATTTTCTGGTGTCGGGAACATATTTCTTTGTCCGTGTCTCTCTTTGGAGGTATATCTCTTGATGTTGTGAGGAATCTTTCCCGTCCTCAGGCATTGTTGTTTACCTTGTACATTAATTCTTTCGATTGGATCATAATCAGCTTATTAAATGTAGTTTAAAATGTAAAAAGAATGGCAGTAAGATTACGTTTAATCGAGTGATGATTAAGAAGCATTATTTTGTAAATACTAAATACACCAATCTACACCGTTCAACGCCGACCTATACTGAAACCAGACTGGGCATCCACGTGAGATTATGACTCGGACATCGATCAGAGCGATGGAAAGTTGGAACCGGAACCCTGGCCAGGAAACCATGTAAGTGTCTATTTGCTACATCTCTGTCTTAGGAAACCAATCACTTGTTTGTGTGATAGGTATATGAGTATGTATGTATTTATGAGGATAATGAAATAGTTGGGAATTTATCACTTTATTGTACTCAAATGTAACCAACTTCGCGATGGTTTCTGTTAGTGTTTTTGTCTACTAAAAACCACTGAATGTTGACTTTTATGTAGATTATACTTGCATATATCTCCTTTGACCTGACAATTGGTGAAGTATTAGGTCTATAAAAGTTGAACATGTATAATCGGTATAGAATTTTAGGTCGGTGTTGGTGAATATCTGACTTTGATTTTGATAGACTACAAAGATAAATAGGAGACCACATTGGCTCTTAAGAAGTTGAAAAGGATTGCATCAAATTAGGGTCAAGAACTCGCTTGGATATACGCATGGATACAACTAGAGGGGGTATAGTGATCTACGTTTATTGCTCTTTAATCCTACTGCTAAATTTACATTTTTGTCCACCTGGGACTTGAACCATCAACCACTTGGGGAGGACGCGTTTTCTACACACATAGATGCGCTAGCCCACATGCCTTTTGGTGTCTGGGATTTCATATATATTATATACATTCGAGTCTGGTGGAAATTTTTAAAGAAGTCTAAAATTGTTGTATAAAGCTTGTGTTGCAAATGTTTATAAAATCCCATTACCACTGGTTTTCTTTTATTTTTTATTTAATGAAATCGTAAACTTGCTATAAGCTTTTGCTGCAAATGTTTTTGAAATCATAACACGAACACCAACACCAACAATAATACTAAAATCCCTTATGCATGGTATAGAATATTAAGAACAAATATCATGGTTTGTTAAAGTTGGTAATTATCAGATGATTTTGATATATATCAACTGTGTTGTTTGGTGAGTGGCAAACTCGATTGTTGTGATCTTTATTGTTAAAAAAATGTTTTTCTTGTATTTGGTAGATTAGGGTTCAGAATTCAAAATTGGGTGGCGTCTACCTTAAGTTGGCAAGTTTTAATAATATTATGTTTATTCCTAAAAAAATTATTCATCATTCCTTGTGGTTTGTAATAATCATTTAACTTTTAGCATCTTGTTATTTTTATATATATAAGTACATAAGACTTTTATAATTGCACTAATGAGGATTGAAGATGGCATCAAACAAAAGCCAAGTTGATGTTCCCATCATTACTCAACTGTTGGCATGTTATGAGTTTCAAGAACACAATAAATATGGATATTCGTTATGCATCTAAGGTTGACTCTAAAAAAAAAAAAAGCTTTTGTTATGAAAGATTATATTCTGCATATACATTATTTGTGCTTTTTTATTATTATCTTCTGTGGTTGAATATGTGTTATATTTTACATGATAGATAGCATTCGATATTCGATTTATGAGTTTGGCAAAATGTGCACCTGGAATGTCTTGTAATCGTTGATGTGGTGTTACGCGATTCTTATTATAATAACCTTGACATCTTGTGTTGAGCACCAGTGTCTTAAAAATATATGACTTAAAACTTGAACTCGTACGCAATGATCAGCACTTGCGAGAAACAATGTGATTTAGACATTCAAACTAACAAAATCATTGTTGAAAATCACACAAATATCTAAGAATTGCATAGGTGTCGCGACTACCATTTTTATTTCAATTTGTAAATGACAACGAATCACTTGCGAAAGCTAGGCGTAACATGGATTACCCTTTATCAAATTATCATATACTGAAGGAGCCAAAAAAGTTCTTTTAACTTGGTAGACCACACCCAAGATCCGTAAGGAAAAACAAATCTTACAAATTTCTTACATTGTAATAGTAATTTGATGATTCTCCTTAAAACAGAAAAAAAGTTATATACTTTCTTGCTGGTTTAATTCTCTTTGATCAGGTTAATTACAGTAATAAGGACTTAAATCGCGCGCAAACACATATTCCAAGATAAAAGACATATAAATAGTAACCAAAAGATTATAAACAACACACAGGTGAAACATCAGTTGAAAGATAACTCAACTCAAATCACTTTTAATCTCAAAAGGTCTATTTCACTATCTCATACCGTTACTTGGATTTATCAACACAGACATGTACACGCATGATTTAACAAATGCGATGAAGCAAAACCACAACTGACCTCGGCACTTCACTCTGAATGAGATGTCCAATAAACAAGCCCGCTGCACGAAAAGCCAGATGGAGGACGGATAAAGACTTTAGACAAATGTTCCACACTGGTGGTATGATATGCGAATTTTTATAAAGTTGAACATCTTGCAAGTGAAAATTTTGACTACAAAATCTTTCAAGAGTTACCTAATTAACACAAATACACACTGCAAAACACCAGCAGTTCCTGTCCATGCTGAAGGGCCTTCAGGCATGAGTGTATCTTGTATCAACAACCCTACTGATGCTGCCAAGGAGACGAAGGATACGACATAAGCTAGAAAAAGCCAAAGTTTCAACCTGCAATATTATTACACACAATAAAGGTGAGATATTTGTAAGAAAACCGGATACGCGGTGTGTTGCACACCAAAAAGTACATGCATGATAAAACATGGCACAGAGACATATAATCATGGAAACAAATCATCTAAAGTATTTAACCATTAAACCACTAAAATAGGTAGACAAGGAACACGTCTCACATTACTTTAAATCACCAATGTACTCGTGAAATATCCTGGATATGATGATAAATGCTCAAAATATCCCAAGACCTAAACTTGGGGTTGATCAATTACATTGGAAGCAGGGGCGATTCTTTTAACAAGAGAATTTGGTAAAAAACGAGATCAAAGGAGTTGTTTTTAACAGGTTGTCTCACTTGACCATCAATGTCAATGCTACGTTGAGCATGATTACGTGGAGCATGGTGGTTGTTTATTGAGGGCAACTTATGGTTTGTAGTTGTGGGCTTGTGACTCAAATACCATATGCCGATGTGCGAAGCTGGTACTTGAAAAGCATGTTTATTCTATTAGCCCAAGACAAGAAAAAAAAAATCATTTATACTCTGTAAGACATGTATATATATTTTTTATGTGCCTGACCTTAAGTTTCTAAACAAAATTTGACACCATGATGATAACTATGGTAAATACACATGTTACTAGTGTACAAAAACAAACCTTAGATCCAATAAAAGTATACCTAGAAATCTATTGAGAATTTCATGAATCCCCGGCCTGTGATCGTCATAACGCTAATAATGAATGTACCATGATCACCAAAACAAACCCTTCTCCCACATATATATGAAGGAAGATTTTTCGTGCCTACTAAAACGAAAACAAAACTATCAGTAAACTATATCCATTCCATGGTCTGCAATTTATCTCCTACCCCTTCATCATTTATGCCCTTTAATATCCCAAAATTAACTTCATAACAAATAATAAGCAAGGATAGATTGTTAACCAAGACAACAATACATATGAGGAATAATACTCTTGTCTGACTCAAAAGAACTGTAGACAATTAAAAAATCTAGAATGCTTTGCAACGTAAATCAACATTCAACACGCCTAGTCCACTCATCACTAAGATAATATGAACTTCATTTTGCAACAAACATGACACATATACATACAAGATAACACTATGAAAGATCTTATAACACGGCTAGGCTACTCGCCAAAATTACATTGTTAAAGACATTAAGTTTTAAGGTTATAGAATCTTAGGTGGCATAGTGCTTGAAAAAGCTTCTAACCTGATCACATAAAGATGCAACAAGAACCAATTTTACAAACTAATCCAGCAATGTATATAAAAATAAATAAATAAATAAATAAATAAATAATAATAATAATAAAGATAAAAAAATATAAACCTCCATTCGCCATCTTCATAGGGAGAGTAATCAATATCATCTCTTCTAACACAATTAAACATCAAAGCACCCAAAGATGCAAATATCCCTACAAAGATTAAAACTTTACACTTGAAACTAAAACAAATTAAACAATCAACCAAAACCCATAACCAAATTAAGAAAAAAACCAGGAAGGTAGTGAAGGAAGGAGACTTTAACAGCACTGCAAACGACGGCGTCCACCCAAAACCACCACCCAGCTCCAAACACTGCTCCGGCGACACCTGGTCCGAATATCGCCAACAATTCAGATACATCCATTGGTTTATCGATTATGAGGTGTTGGGTATCGAGGATACGTGCTGTTTCAGCTTTCTATGATTGAAGACAACAGCTGAAATTGATCAGAAGCTTGTATTTAACCATGAAAATAAAGTTGTGATATGGGTGAAAGGAACGCGTGTTTTATATTGATTGAAAACTATAAAAACGAATGTTGGTATCGGTAAAAGGAACGCGTGTTTTATATCGATTGAAAGCCAATACCGGAATCAATATTATTAGGTTGACATCGGTCGGTTTGTCATCGTATTGGTACGGTGTTAATCTCTATGATACCAAAAAAATGTTTCAGTTTGACTAGAACTTCGTATTAAAAAAACACACAACGTCGAAAAAGAAAAATAAAAACTATGTATTCGATTTTATATTAAACTAAAGGTGTATACTATTTATATATATAGTGTAATGAAAGAAGCTGAAACCTTACAAAAATAATAATAATATAAAATTGGGTCATGTGGTATCTTTTAACTCGTTAGGCCAGTATTGATTGTTTCTATTCTGTATAGTGTATAACTGTGAAGCAGGCTCGAGTCTAAGACTATGAGGGTTGCCCTTGATTTCTCACACGTGATGCCGATGTGAACCAATTTCCACGCATTATGCTGGGCTGGGCGTGGTCCATAATGCGTGAAGGTTTTCATGAGCATGAAACCATGGAGATAAGACAAAAATTGGAGGGGTGGTCCATAATGCGTGAAGGTTTTCATGAGCATGAAACCATGGAGATAAGACAAAAAACCGGAGGGGGTGACCATGTGAACCATTTTCTCAACCGTGCGATGGGTATTAAAATTTAATTGGTGTTAAGGTGACAATTTTTAACACGTGAAGAAATGATGCCACGTCTCATAACCTAAAGAGGATATACGTTCAGTTAAAATCAAAACAACCAATTAATCTTCATTTTCCAAATTATCGGTCAATTCATTTTTATATATACTTAAAATATTAAAAGTATTACAATGGTTCTAGCTATCTTTATTTTGTTTTGCTTTTTTTAAATCCTTTTGTTGTTGATTGGTAAAATGTTTACTTCAAAGTTTGTTGATTATGTGAAGTAAAAGAAAATAAAATTATGGGCTTCATTGGGCTGAATCTAATTGGACTTTACTTTTAATTAATTGGGCCTTGGCATCTGTTGGAACCATGAACAATTACAAAGTTGGGAAATTAAAATTTTAAAAATTGGGCTCTACCATCTGTTGAGAATTTGAGATATGATACGACCTTATGATCTTAAACCCTAACAAATCCATCATCACAATATATATATATATATATATAATACGTTCGACTTTAATCTTTATGTTCCTCTAATAGCACTATATGCAACTTTTGTTTGTTTGAGAGGCTTCCTGTTAGGACAAAAAGAATTGAGGAAACCACTTTTGTAAACCTTAGTCTAATTCACTTCTGCAAATATTCTAAGTATAGAACTACTGAAGAAAGAAGACTAAAGTACTGAAGAAGGATTCAACAAGTACTGAAGAAGAAGTATCAGAAGTTCTGAAGTCTAACCAGACAGTTCACTAAAGAACTACTGAAGACAAACTACTCATCAATAGTTTGTCATTCATCAGCATTTGTACCAGAATCTTTCTACCGCCTTATGTTTCAGTAGTTTATTTGTTTAGTATTACTTTAACTTTTTGTGCAAGTTCCAAGAATGCAACTTGTTGCTACTTGTTACAGACTTGCTTTTTGGCAAGGTTCATGTATATGTAAAGTCTATAAATAGATGGGTTCATCCCTCTGTTTTAGACATTGATTTTTATTGAAACAGAAATCCTTCAAAGCTTATTATTGTTATTTCCATTTCATTTATTGAGAATCTGTTTGAGTATTTATTATCATTCAGATTCAATACTTAGATTCTCATTAAACTTGTCTTTAGTTTTCAAACATCCAGTGGGAGTAATAACTCCTGTTGATAGTGTAACTTTACTTACTCATTCCGCTGTGCAAATCTGATTGAACTTGCTAAACACATAAGTGTTCACTAGCAAGCAATACATCAAGAGCATTACTGATCCAACACTTCCCACCCCCCTATCAGGTATATCTTTTTATTTGTTCGCATTTTATTTGGACTCACAAAATACGTACCTTGTCGTCTTGTAGACTATATGCTATGGTTTAACTAAAAAGTGCATAATGCCTTGCCGACGTTGAGTTTTAACTAAGTACAGTTTAACTATCACACTATGGTTTAACTAAGAATTAATTTTTTTTTGAACACAACAAACATTATACATAAAAAATTCTCCATCTATGCCATTTTATAGATCACACCGTCAAAGGGCTTTTTACCCAAAGAAAACTACAACTTTTGACTTCACATATCCTTTCAATATTTGTGCGAATATTGTTGAATAGTAAATTATTTCGGGCTTTTCATAAGCACCAATAAGCCACAACGACGATAATTAACTAAAACAAAAAGCACACAAAAAGAAAGTATGATTGGTTGATTGGGGTGGACCCCACACCCTTCCCCTCCCACCTAAGCTTATAGTTTTTGAATTTACTCTTTGGTTTCCTGGATTTAGTTCTTTTTTTACTTTTAAGAAACAGTTGATAACTCTAATCAATAACTACTCAATACTAGACATTATATTTGCTTCAAGTTTATGGCTACTAGAGTAGGAGACAAAGTTACGAAGCATAGCCACACCTATTATTATATTTGGCTTATTATCTCTTTGTGTGTGTAGTATACATAGTTTATCTTTAATTGATTTTGACAGAAACTAATTTTTGCAGCATTGCTTCCAACAACAACACACTGAGATAAAACCAAACGTATGTCGAAGGCTGGACAATCGTCTTTGGATATAATCAGCACGCTTCCTCAAAGCATATTAGAAACCATCCTGTGTCTTTTACCAACCAAAGATGCAGCAAGAACAAGTATCCTCTCAAAGGAATGGAGATACACGTGGACCAAAAGATCGAATTCTTTGTGCCGATAGGACCAAATATAGCAAAGCAAGTCATGGGCATGAGGTGTAAACCTTTTTATGATTTACTCCAAGTTCTGTTATTGCACCAAGGTCTAATACAAGAGTTCAGCCTTTCCATGTATCACTTGTCAGCAGACTATGACTCATTTGGTTTTGATCAAGTAGTACTTCATTTGTCGAAGAACCATGCAGTCAAGAAACTAAAACTTAAAGGATTTAAAAAATTTAGTTGTCCTAGTTTACCCAAATCTATATTCTCGTTGCATCGCTTAACAAGCCTAGATCTCACGTGTTTTCTTCTTAACTATCAACCAATATTTAATGGATTTGGTAGTAGTCTTAGAAGCTTATCCTTGAGGAATGTAGAGATCTCTACAAAAACTCTTCTACATCTTTTATCTAGTTGCCCATCACTTAAGAGCCTCGCTTTGGTAAGTTCTCACTTTAATGTACTCATCGGCTTTCGTTGCTTATCTAAACTGAATAGAGTAAGTTGCTGTGGTTTATAGGTGAATCACATCTTAGTGGTAAAGATTGCACTGTTACCGAGCTATTCAAGTGTTTATCTATGATTGAACATCTAATTGCTTTTGGTTATGTCTTTGAGGTAATATTTATCCCTATTATTTATAACCAAAAAACGAAAAAAAATTAAACTATGGTTGCTAATCTTGGTTTTGGCCTATGGTTCAAGTGGCTTGTTCTAGACTCAGTTCCACAAGGGCTTCCAACCTTACTGTTGCACCTCAAATACTTATGTTTACAAAATATGTGGTTTTATTGCGGCAATGGATTAGCTTTTCTTCTTGTTTTAACCAAATGTTCCCCGAACTTGGAGAAAATCAAGGTAGAGGTAAATAGTATACTTATATCGCGTATCTTGTTTGTTTTAATTCTCATGCCAAAATGCACTAACACAAAAATTGACAACCTTTCATGTAGATTAATTTTTATAACACTTGGTGTAAGGAATACGTATGGGAAGAATACTTAGATGTTTGGTTGGAGCATCTAAATGAATTGGAAATCACATGTTTCAGCCACTTGGAACAAGAGATCGAGTTTGTGAAGTTCATCTTGGCTAGATCACCCAAACTGAGTAAGGTGAGCTTAAGGAGTACGAGATGCGAGAAAGAGAGGCTTGAGATGTTGCAAGTTCTCTTACGGGCCCCACGTGCAAGTCGTAATCTATGCTTGACAGTTCCTTCAAAGTACGCTTGATCACTCACCTTCCTCTAGTATTAATGCTGAGTTTTATCCACCCCCTACTGTGACACCCGACACGTTTAGGTTAACACTTTATAAAACACATAAGTCTACCTTCGCAAAAAAACGTTTTCAAACATACTTAACTAGGTCAGTTGAGTCGTTATGATGGTTCTGGGAATCATCGGGAGTCGTTACAATGATCCACGGGATCATTGGGAGTCAGTCCATAACCATGTGAACACGGATTAGTGATTTGTAGAATCGCCATGTTTAACGCATACACGTAAATCTCGAGTCCCGGGAATTGGTGAACGGATGGGAACGTGTTAGTTATCATGCATTATGTGCTTACAATCATTATATGACTTGTCGGTATGTCAATACGTGTTTATATGTGTTAAAATAGTGATTACGTGTAATTGCATGACATTATAGGTGATTACGCGTAATTGCATGACATTATAGGTGATTACGCGTAATTGCATGACATTATAGGTGATTACGCGTAATTGCATGTAAATAGGGGGTGATTGGTGTAATTGCAAGTAAATACGTGGTGATTAGCCTAATCACCAATAATAGGGGCGATTGGAGGAGTAATTATAGGCGATTGGTCTAATCGCCAGTAGTTACACGCGATTAGACACTCTAATCGCCTGTAGCTGCTGCCCAATCGCCTGACGCGTACTAAGCGACTGGAAACGCCTATAAATACCACCCTTATGTTTTAAAACATCATTTGTGAAACCCTAACACACCCCAAAGCCACCCCACACCTTATTCAACCTCTGCAACACGTTTTTGATCAAGAAATCACATTTCCAAGCTTTACACCTCATAATCTTACAATTTCAAGGTGTGTTCTTCATCTCAAACCTTTGTAATGATATTGTTTTGATCCCTAAAGGTCCAGACCTGGTTTCTAAACATTTGTGTCTTTGAAAACTCATTAAAATCAGTTTCTAAACAAACCCAAACCTCTATGCTTGTTATATGTGATGTATTCATGCAAGATAGGATTTTTATCATTTAAACATGGTTGTTCTTGTATTATTGATATGTTTCTGATCTAAATGAGTTGATATGATGTTAACCTAGGAGTTTGAAGGTTCATAGATGTGTATTATTGATATTAGGCGTTTTGACCCGTTTGAATGATTATGAAGGATTGATGATGATATGTTGTGTTTTATTAATTGTTTGAGGTTAGGGTTTACTCTAGGATGATGCTAGAACAGTAGGATAGTGTCGGACAACGTCATTATGTGATGAAATCTGGATATTTGCCATTTAGGGTAAGGTTTGCATGTTGATGTGATGTTTACATGCTAAGTTATGCTATTTTGGGAAAACGCTTGCATTCGGGACGGCTAGGATGATAATAAATTAGGGGTTTTTGCTTGAAATAGTTGGATTAATGTTTTAGGTTTGATATTGGGTGTTTCCACATGTTTCGAATCTGATTTGGAAGGTTAAACGCACGAAAAAGCGAAACCAGGCTGCAAGGGGCGATTGGGGAGCTCCAATCGCCTGAAGGAACTGGCGATTGGGCCAATTGCTTGACATTAGAGGCGATTGGGCACCTAATCGCCTATACTGCACGTGATTACACTCCCAATTGCTAGTTTGAGCATCCTAATCACTAGTTGACTTTCCTAAATGCATGTATGATAGCCTAGTCGCGTGTGCTGCTGTTGTAAGCGTATTTTGACATCCCGAAACACGGTTTGACACCTAGGAACATGTTAGGAACCCCGTGACATGTCTAATAACTTGGTAACACGTGTTTGGACTTGCTTATGCGTTAATTGGGCGTTATGCTAGATAGGGTGAATGTTTGCGCATGCTAAGTGTTTAATTGCATAAGTTGCATGATATCTTGTATGTGGCTAACACGTGGGATGTCGGGTCACCATTGGGATGTCGAGTATTGTCTGGTTTAGTCGGTTTACTGTTTAAACAAGTTTTCAACATACATGGTCACGATCTGGACAATTTGGGTCTGATTAGCCTTCGGGTTAGTTGTCATCACACTTATGTAAACTCATAGATAGGTCGCCACTAGTAGGGGCTATTACACACGTATCGGATTTCTATATTACTGAGGACGCACTCTAAGGTGAGTTTCACGGCCCCTCTTTTATACCTCTTCTCTCGGGGGAGAAGCATGCCACACGTTTTAACAAATACAATGCTTATGTTTTATAACGCAACACTTTTGAAACACAACGCTTTTGAAACACAACGCTTTTGAAACGCAACACTTTTGAAACCCAATGCTATTGGAAACGCAACACTTTTGGAAACGCAATGCTTGTTTTGAATTACTATACGACGAAACGCAACGCTAAGTCCCTAAAAAAACCATGAATGTGCGGGGCACAACAGGGGAAATGTGGATAGATCTATTGGGCTTGACGAACCCCACCCGACGGCTGGGAGCCGGGCGGGTGCATACTGTCTCTATTTTCGGCAACTCAAACATGGGCGGCAACACATGCAACGCTTGTCAGTAATGGTTTCGGCAACACAGTCGTAGTAGTAAGGAAACTCTTGTTATTTACTTGAAGGTTTTACACACTTGGTATTTTTGGCATGTTTTCTCAGGTCGTTAAGGTAGCAGCATTGAGTTTAGGCGCACGGAATATCACGGCGTCTAGGATCCATTTGCATATCGTATTGAGTATTATCAGACTTTCATGTTTTACTTTTGAGTTGTAATAAAGTTTTACGCTTCCGCAAGCAATGGTTGGATTTTTGAAACTTAATGGGAAATTTACGTTGTTTTCATATCATATAGATGTCGTTTATTGTGACTGTTGACTTGGATCCTGGTGTGTCACGCGCCTCGCGGTAAAACCCCGCATGTGGAATTTGAGGGTGTGACACCTACCCGAACCTTGTGCAAAGTGGGAGTTAAGTCAAGCACTAGGTATTTGTTTTATCCTTTTTGTTAATAGTGACCGAATTATGAGGATACTATAAAGTATGTTTTTGAAAGGTGCAAAATTTTCATTTAGAGAACAACTAGATATTTGACCAAGTGTGTCATTTTGTGCATCCAATTATAACTACTGAGGTAGTAAGACATGAGTTAAGTCTGTAAAAATGGGTTGGCTTGTGCTAGAAAAACAGGGACGCCCCTACAATATTGCCTCCATCCACAAGCGATGAACATAACCCTGCAATGTTTCCTATTCAATCCCATCCACGTTCTACGACGATCAAGGAACCCGTTACCAGAAAAGTTTACTCGTATATGTGCATGTACAAACTAGGTCCCTGAGGAGGATTGGTCAAGTGGTCATTGTGAATTTGTGATTGATAGATGATATACCTATTAGCTTTAATAATTATTTTGTTCTGTTTCCAGGATAGTTGTTCAATACCCACTATGGTCTAATGGAACATTTGGGATTCAGTGTTTAATATATAACTGTTGTAGTAGATTTAACTACGGATAAAAAATAGATCACCAAAAATTAAAGCTGTATCAAGTATAATAAATAATACTGTTGTCGTTAGTGTGACTGTAACATCCCTAGATCATTGTTATAACAACTTGTAACCTTAGACAATCATAAACCATCATCTATAACAGCCCTAGATCATTGTTATAACACCTAAACAACATTCAATCATCAAATAACACAGTACACATCATTAAACACCATTAACGCATGTTATTTTGTATGAAAACTTATGTTTAATGATGAGGTTTTGTTTAGAAAGATGTTAGAAAGGTTTTTATTCATGAAAACCATCTTAGAACAAATCTGGACCTTTGGGGTTTGATAAAAACGAATAAAAAAAATGCTTAAGAAGGATTTTGGATTAAGAACACACCTTAGATCTTCACTTGTTTATGATATAGAAGGTGTTTGTATGTTAGATTATGAAAAACAAGGTCAAAACTCCTCCCCAGGTGTTTAAGGTCGAGAGAGAGCACTTAGAGGCGTTTAGGGTTTGTGAAATGATGAAAAATTGCAAAGTATGGCATTTATAGGATAAGTTCATTCGACCTTTGCAGGGGTCGAATGAGGTGGTTTAGAGGTCGAATGGACTTCCATTCAAATGGCTTGAACCCACTCAGGGTGGAACTAGTTTCCCACTTTTCCAGTATTTCCAGTTTTGTCGTTTAAACGCGTTTTAAGACATCCTAACACGTGAACATGCAATCCTAACATATGTTAAGCATATCTAATCATGTATAATCATATAAACACCGTTAAAACACGTTTACACTATTGTGGTAATTTGCGTTACTTGATAAATGCTCTACATTTGTGCATATTTGTGCTTTAAATAAACGCGTCTTATGTTGCGGTTATGTCAAAATTTTGAAATGTGCAATAGTTTCTTTGCTAGATTCAGCAGTGTTTAAAGAATAATGTAATGTTCTCATCATTTGTTTTAAGTGTTTTAAGGCGTTAATTTCACATAATGAGTCAATGAACTTTGCAGGTTGTTAATAAAAAAGGCAAGGGGTATGGATTTGCAGCAGACATATGGAGCTTTGGTTGTACTGTTTTGGAGATGTTGACACACAGGATTCCATATTCTAATGGAATGTGTACGTATTGTTTCTTTATTATTTGATATTTGTTTTTTTTCTTCTTCTGCAGAGATTGTTAATTACTTATTTGATCAGGCATCTTTTAATTATTTTCCTTCTTTTTTTTGACCGTTGGTTCAGTAGACAGTCTGAGAAGTATGTGTGTGTATGTACACGTAATACGTTCAGTACACATCCAATTTTAAGTAAGGGTCAATAAGCACCTGTTGCTGACTTGCTGTTCGCAACACAAACATGAATAAAAATTAAGGAAAAAAGTACTTCGGTTGAATTTGGTTGAAATAGGTTTGTTTGATTTTAACCGAAACCAAATCTAATTGAATTTGGTTCAGCATACATATCCCCAATTAGGTGTTTGGTTTGGAGTACAAAATTTTGAAAACCAAACAAACCGTAAACCAACCAATGAACAATTGAACACCCCTATGTGTTTTATCTCATAAATATAATATCTACACATAATAATTGGTAATGGTAAAAAGGTATTGACTATTGAGAATCATCATTGGTAAATTGAATACGGGTGCGTGTTTCAAGAAAAAAAATATTCATAACATACTATTTCAAATGTAATTAGAAGATGGATAGAAGAACACAAAAATTCAATAGACGAACACGGTATTTAAGATATAATGAACACTAAAAATTGACATCTTCAAAGAAGACGGATAATATTACTTTGGGGCTTGACAGATTCACGCGGCATGCGTTGGAGCTCCTGTACTTTTTTCTTATTGCTTTCCCGAGTTGTTCATTCAATTGAACATTGTGTAAAATATGAACACATTGTTTAAGCTGAGATGCTTTGTATCCTGAAATATTCTCCAAAGACAAATTCTGCAAGCTTCAAGAATTTTGATAACATAAGATTCAAGAATTTTGATTACAATTATTCTAATAGGATGAGGAAAAATACGATAAGTCACTACTTACCCATGGATGTGATATTGGTATGAGAATAAATCTTGAAAGAAATGTAATAGATGCAGCAACCATAGAAGACAAAAGTTCTAGACTTCTATATTCTATCAAGGACAATTCAGCCAAATAATTGCTCAGGAACTCCAACTGCAAATACCATGTAAATAATTTGCAAAGAAGAGAGAGAGAGAGAGAGAGAGAGAGAGAGAGAGAGAGAAATTAGCACCTTAGAAAAGAAAATCAATCATTAAAAAAATAATAATAAAACAATATGAAGCATACTTTATAATCTTTTTGAATAGTCTTGGTTAAGATTCTGTGAAAATAAAAAAATAATCGGTAAGTAACTTTAACACAATCATCTATCATAATATTTAGAATCTCAAACATTTTCATTCATACCTTAAGAATGAACTAACTGAGGGATTGCACATTTCATCTTTAAGTACACTCAATACATCAGACTGCATCTCAGCAACTTCTTGCACCGCGTAAGAATAATGAGTCCTTTCACAGAGATAATCAGGACTTGGGGGTTTAGTATCATATCTTCTGTTTACAATAAACACATATGGAGCATGTTTAGAATCAAAAACCCAAATCCCTTGAGAACAAATCAAACACTAAAAAGTAAGTGCTTACGCAACAATTAGCATTGAAGCAGCGGCAAGAAGTTGAAAACGATCCTGTCTTGGAAGAACTTTTACGGATAAGTATCTATCAATGTGAGAGACGGTAAGAAACAGAGTTTTCAGAACAAACTGACAATCTTCAACAACTTCAGATATCCACTCTATAAGTACAGTCCTCATTTCTGCAGTCATATTTCTTTGCACTTGCTCCATGTAATTTGCGATTGGTCTTCTATCTGCCTCGTTCTAAATTCACAAATATCAATTAACTACTGCAATTAATATCCGCCGCACATATAAATTGATATGGATCAGCTTCTATGAACCAAACACATAATACAAAGGATAATAATTAAACTTCAAAATTAACCATTTCACAAAAAGTGATGTACATAAGCCTTTAACAAACTAAAAGATAAGTCACAAAATAGAAATAAAGTCAAACTAGCAACAAACACTCAAATATATAAATAACTAACAATAATTAACTTCAAATTCCATGCACCTTTGGGTTCAAAATAGAGATTGATGTAAACATAGTAAATAGAGAAAGAAAGGTAGAGAGAGAAAGTGTATTTTGTATATTGTTAATGAAATACAAATATACAATATATATATATATATATATATATATATATATATATATATATATATATAAAAGCATACACAAAGTCGATGAGACCCCTAACTACCCCACCGGTAATCATCGATTATAACTACCAAATATACTGGAAGTAACTTACTTCCGGTAGTCAAACTTGTAACTCTAAATGCCCCCCGCCCCCAAGCTGAACAGGGCGATGCAACGTGAAGCTTGACCCGAATAGTGTCAAAACGTGATGAAGATAACCCTTTGGTCAAGATATCTACAAGCTGAGCCATAATAGAAACATAACGAACCGTAAGAGATCCCGCAATCGCTATCTCTCGTATAAATTGCAAGTCAATCTCAATGTGTTTCGTACGCTGATGAAACACAGGGTTGGTTAAAAGAGAAGTGGCCCTAAGATTGTCACACCAAACACTGGGTGGACAAGGTAGTGTAATATGTAGCTCATATAATAAAGAACAAATCCATTTAATCTTTGCTACTGTATGTGCCAAAGCCCGATACTCTGCCTCAGTACTCCATCGAGCAACAATATATTGTTTCTTAATACTTGATGCGTGTGGTTTTAGTAAGGTTTTAAAGATGCTTCAATGGTGTCAAAACTCGGTGTTTTTAAACCAAAGAAAAAGGAGTCTTAACCAAACGCGGTCGAAGTTTTAAATTTATAAATAAAACGATATTTTCTTAATGAACTAAAACTCACATAATAGACAAGTGTACGTATCGAGATAGTATAGATTTGAGCAAGTACCAAGTATCGAACCTAAAGACACGGCTTTTATTACTCAGTTTTAAGTTATTAAGAAAATTTTATAAAACTGAAGAAAACGAAAACAACCTAGAGTGTAAACAATAACCAAACGAAAATGTTGTTTCGGGATCCAACTTTTCTTGGTATGAACTAATAGTAAATATCTAGTTTAGTGATGTGTCCAAATTAGGCTTCCGACGATAACTTCAAAAATGATTTATGTTCTTGATTGATATTATGAGGGTCTCCCGTCCGGGTAAACTCACATCTCAACTGTGAGGGACGTATCACCCAAGTTTATGTGCACCCAACTCCGAAAAACACACCTCCCAAAGTTACGATATTGACATCCAATAATTATTTTCTTTTGTGAATAACTCGCCAACGACCAGAGCGGCTAACAAGCTACAACTTGATATGGTAAAGGCGACGCAGCCTCCCACGTACGCTCATCCCTTACTTGAAATAATTAATTTACCAAAAAGTGATTGATCTATTATTAATTATGCAGCAATATAATAATAGAAGTAAATAAAGACTGTTTACTTCTAACACGAGTTCACCAATCTTCAGTTTGCGCTAAAGCTAACACATAGACCATGTAGCTAAGTCGCTCAACCAAATCTTGGCTTATCACCAAGGCCAAGTATATAGACCGTACTGACCCTAAGTGAATTTTTGATAGTTGATGATCGACCACAAAGTGTGAGTATTTCTACAACACAAATGGGCTAATCACTACATGTGGAGTTAATGGTTAACTTACAAGTGCACGGGTTTTTACACGCCACGGGTACACTCATAAGTCCCTCCACTTCCTACCAAAATACTCACAAGACCAAATACTAAGTTGATTAATTAGTTAGTTCATCAAACAAAGAAAGAGTAGAAAGAATTACCAAGAACACGTAACACCACTTAAACTAAAAATAAAATATATATAAATCCATACCAAAATAGTCTTCACCCTAGCAACACCCTAGAATTTGGCCAAGAATTGGAATTACAACAAACTCACAAAAGTGGATTTTGCAAGAAATCATGGTGGGCTTGGATAAGGTTTTCTAGGGGTGTTAGGATTTCTCTCTCGAGGGTAGGTCTACAACAAGTGTTTATAGAGTGATCCCAAGCTCCAAAGGTCACTTAAGAACATTAGAAGGATGATTTGGGGGCTAGAGAGCCCCCTGTTGGGAGAAAGAAGTGAAATGAGAGATGTCTCAAATCAGGGGCAAAGGCCTCTATTTATAGGCAATGAGGCAGGCTTGTCTCTTTCTTGTGGTTCAAAACCTTGCATGTGGGAGATAAGGTTGTTGTACCATGTACCATTTGTCCCCTAGCCACAACTTTGTCTTTTTCTAAGAAGCTTGTTTTCCACTCATCCCGTAAATGTGTTCTTTTTGCTTTTTAGCTCAAAAAACCTGCATTTATCAATTATAAAGTATTTAGTTGTATTTTCCTATGATATAGCATGATTTTGGTGCAAAAAAAGGATAGTTAATGCTGATCGGATGTTGCGGTCCGGTCAAAGATAGTATTTATAAGTCCTATATTACCTCAACTATGTAGTAGTGGTAACAAGGGTGTCGAACCACGAAGAGTCTGTAGTTGGTGATTCAAGTGTAGTTGATTTGTTTTGTTCTTAAATAACTTAAACATAACCTGAAATAAAAATTGAGAATAACTAAAAACCGACAGATAACTTGAAATACAAATTAGAAATAACTAGTGGGCGTGGAAGTTCCACGTAACATAGTTTTATACCTTTAATTTTAGCGCCCACTCTGTTGTTTCTCCCCGGTGGGCGTGGAAGTTCCACGTCCACATCGAACTCATCATCGGGGCTGTTAAGATCAATTCCCGTAACAGAGTTTGACGTACCTTGGCAAACATCTTGGGACGATGAACTCTTGGTTTGTTTTGATGGTGGAGGATCGACCACCATAGGAACCAAGTGCCACTTTGTAGATTTTCTCAAAATCTCCCAAACAGGCCTTTGAGAAAATACTCGTTCATAGTATAGTTGTAAATATCAAAGTCATTTTCTCTGCCTTTTCGATTCGCCCAATTTTTATTATAGAGATTACCAAATAAACCGACTTTCCGACGGATTTCGCTCCAGTGACCCGAAATCATGTCGGCGGTGCGATCGTGATTTCCCATACTCTTCCAAAGCAACGCTCGAATCCGGTCCCAAAATATTGTTTTAGTTTGGTTGTTCCCTATACAACAAATAAACACAAATTATTTTTTTTAAATAACTAGTGTAAAGAATATAAAAAAAACTCACCGACACGATTATCTTCCGAGACGTCAACCCAAACTCAAGCTAACGCACATTCTTCCTGGATTGTCCAAATGCTTAGGCCTTCATTTGTTTTGATGGGATTGACTCACCCACTTGCTTTTTCTTATGGAAACATTTGTTTTTGTTTTGTTGTGGTTCGGATTCACGTTAAGCTTCGGGTTTGGTAAACGGAAATAAAGGTTGCAGTGGGGTTTGTGTATCGGGTATCCATGATGTTTGTGAATCAGGTAAATCCCAACCGCCGGCCCCGTATTGTTCGTATGAGTCAAACTTGAACGTGGGTTGGTAATCACCTCTTTGATACATAATTTAAAAGAAATTGAAGAATACAAAGATAAGAGATAAGAATATTATTTTTAGGTGATTGGTTTTGAGTTATAAAATATGGGTATTCATAAGTGCAAAAAATATTATTAATTTTAATTATAAACTTTCAGATTATTAAATCATGGTATTTATAAATTTTAATTCAAACAATCAACCTCCACCTAACCTCTCCTACTAGTCAATTTGGTAAAAAAAAAAAATAAAAAAAAATTAAACCCCACATCCCCCCAATTGCCCATGTGCCCTTGAATCCACCCAGGGTACTGCCCAGCACCGGGAAGTCATCGTTGTGCCCTCCAACGTGGCCAACTTCAACACTCCGGGGTTTTACGGTAATGGATAGCCTCATGATAAACAAACAATGATTTGCAAGAAATACATGGGGAGAAACCACTAGCAATGAGTATGGAGGAAAGTTTAGAAAACCAAGCTCGAGGCACCTACTTGAGGCCATAGAGGGCCTTTTGCAGAAGACATACATGATGCGGTTGCTATGAGTCAACAAAGCCATGGGTTGTGCCATATACACTGTCTTAGACAAATCCCCATGAAGAAAGGCATTGTTCACATCAACCTGTCAGATATCCCATCCTCTAGAAAAAGCAACAGAAAGAACAATATGAATAGTGGTGGGTTTAACCACTGAGCTGAAAGTCTCTGTATAATCAACTCCCTCAATCTATAGAAAGCCCTTGGCAACAAGCCGGGCTTTATAACTACTCACGGTTCTATAAGGATTAGTATTAATCCTCTAAACCCACTTATAGCCAACAATGTTGGCATCTGTGTGAGCAGGAACAAAACGCCACGTCTGGTTGGCATATAAAACATCCATCTCAGCACACATAACATCCCACAAACAGATCAACGATGAGCCTAAAAAGTGGTTGGCTTAGTAGTGGGAGCCGTAGAAGCAAGAAAAGTAACATGATCAGAAAACTGTCTTGGAAGACGAGTATGATCCTATTAAGGAGTAGTCATATGGTGAGTACGAAGTGGAAGATGAGGAAGGAGAGGAGAAGGAACGGTGGAAGGAGAAGGAATAGAGGAAGGAGAAGGAATGAAAGTAGAATAGAAAGGATGAGGTGGTGGAGAAGGAGAAGAAGGAATATATGATGTAGGAGAATCGGAGGAAGAAGGCTCAGAAATAACAGAGTAAGTGGGGTGGAGGAATGAAGAAAATGGGAAGAGAATCAGAAACAGGAGGATCACATGAAGAAGAAGAGCCAGGAATATCAAAAGCCGACTCATGAAAGGTAACATGACGAGAATTGAAAGTACGAGCACAGAAAGGATCATAATAAAGATAGCCACTATGGCTAGGAGTGTAACATCACACAAATTTTCTTTATATATATATATATATATAGAACTCCCTCGTTTATTCATCCGATTCATGTTTACAGTATCTTTACCATCCATTTTGTTAAATTTTTTTAAATAATGACGTATAATCAATATTAAATTGGATTGTATTAAATTCTGATTTAAAAACGTTAAAAAAAATGTTTGCCTGTGCCAGGATTCGAACCCGAGTCCCAGGCGGGCTAAACCTTAACCACACCACACAAACCACTACACCATTTAGTGTTTTGTGATGTTAATTAAAACCAATTAAACTTAAACCCTTTCAAGGTCCCTTAGTCAAATCTGAAAAGTCAAACGTAGTCTCCTAGTCAAGTCAAGTCAAAGTGTTAGTAAATATGGTCAAATATGGTCTTCTAGTCAAGTCAAAGTTGTTCCTAAATTCTAGCCTAGTCAAAGTAGTTCCTAATTACAACTCCAAATTTTACACTATAAATACACTAGTCTACCATTCAACTCTTTATACCATTAAAAAAAACATTATTATCTCATCTCCCATATACTAAAGTTTTCATCCGTCATTATCTCCTCTAGCTAGTTTCGAGTTTTCCAAGGCATTATTACTAAGTGTTTGCACGCTCAATAAAACGCACGAACTCATTATGCACCTAAGGTGAGTTTACATAGCCCTTTTTTCTGTTTTACATTTTGGGGTGAAACATGTTTAAACATTTTATACACTATCATTTACTCATTCTTACATTGTTGAAACTTGTGATTCAATTACACTATCATTTACTCATTCTATCATTTGACTGTAACAAAAAGACACAATACAATCATTAACATTGATCAAGCCGCCTGTTTAGATTATAGCGCTATAGGTCTGACAAACCCATCCCCCCGCATAAATTCAGGGATGATCGATAACAGTTACACTTTTACTAACTTGCGAGTTAGGTCTCAGTCGACACAAGTTTTGATTGTACAAAAGACGCATTGTTACATGTCGGACTCATATTCTATCATTACTCATTATTATACTTCAACTATGATTGCTATACATCATATTGTTTTCAACTATATGCAAAACCTATGTATTCTCACCAACTATTTATAGTTGACCCCCCATCTTTCCAACTTAACATGTTTCAGGTTATAGCGTGCTTGAAGATTAGAGTTAATGCTTGAAGATGTGTATCTAGTATTTTTCATTTTGATGTACAAAATTCTTTAGAACAATTGTATGTAATTTATTTAAATCAATTATTGAAATTTATTATTTACCATGAGCTACTGAACAATTATCAATACGTGACACCTCGATGTTTCCGCCATCGGTTGGGGTGTTACAGATTGGTATCAGAGCCATGGTTATAGGGAATTAGGTTATTAGAAAAATAATCTAGTCTATAACCATAGGATTATAATCAGTACTTGCTCCTTTTACTTGCAACCCAACTTTTTTTCTATTCTCTATCTCCCTCCTACTTCTTATCCCTACTTTAGTCCCTATAAGAAGATTGTTCTCCATCACAAGATCTACTCTTAGACTAATAGGACAAATCCTCAGGTTTAGCCTGAACCACCTTGAAGATCTCGTCGAAGTTCTAGATTTTAATAACGAACACGTGCAATCTGGAAGGGTGAACGCCTGTATTCTGAGTTTTCTGTCTAGGACTGGCATTGCGCATAAATCCCAATCAGACGAGGGACCCGGATGCCTACCTGGGAATTCTCGGGATGAGTGTTCACTTATAGGCTAAAGCATGTCTTCACTATGTTATTAGAATCTAGAAGTTTTGATAAGTCAACGTTTTTGTTTATTCGTTTTAATTAATGAATAAATGATTACACTCACTTTCCTTAAACTAAGCTCTAAAATCTCAAAATTTTACAGCTTAAATATCTCATTTCATAACCATCTATGGATTTCACAATCACACTTCACCTTACCATCTTAGATACTTTTTAAATATTCAAAACCCTACCCAAATCATATTATTTCATTTCTTCACATGTTACTTATTTTTAAAAACTATAACCTCATACCTTAGCACAAACTAAAGATTTCTAAATCCTGTTGTATTTTCATTACCTAGTAACTTTACAAAGTACATATTTTTGTCAAAAGATGTCCTTGAACTTAAATTCAATTGTTTATTTATTGACGTAAAAAACAATTTTCTATATAATGCTTTAAACTATTAAAAATCACTTAATAGAACCTTGATCTTCAAAACCTAATGTCATGTTTGAAATCTCCAACTAACGGGAATATTTTAATCAAAACCCACTTAGCTTGTACTATTTAACAACTTTTGCTTTCCATAGGAATAATATATAGTCTCTAAATTCTCCATCGACACTCACTCATTTTCAACTTGTTCAAATTTTTACAATATTTGGCATATACCACAATCATGTTTTCTTATACACTTGATTATAACCTTTGATCCAAACCCCAAAATTTACACTGCTACATAATCTCCTTACTATAAAATAAACTCTTTATCAACTATCTTCACATTCACTATCTCTCACAACCTTGATTCTGCTTCAAGATTTTTCATCATCCTCTCAAGAACTAAATTCATATCCTTCACCTTCTCACACATGAGCTAGTTACCCATGATAACCAAACTATTGAAACTCGATTGTGTGTTGCATCAAACATAATCCTTAGTTATACATGAGGATTCGACTATCTACCATATTTGAACATTTGAAACTAGAATTCATGGAATATAAACTATTTGTTATAGACACACCTAGAGTCATTAACCTTGTCTAGGGCAACTCTATTACAACTCGTATGCTATACTTGATACTTGATTGCTTACATGTACATATTATTAATTTGCAATTCATGTGTGTAATAATTGGTACACTTAATCAAACAACTGATAGAGGATGAAGTACTTGCTCAACAGTTAGTCGAGTACCAAATAACCTACTCAACGATTGGTAGAGGTCATCATGCCTGCTCAACAGTCGGTAGAGGCCCTACAACCTGCTCAACGACTGGTAGAGGCTATTGCACCTGCTCAACAATCGGTATAGGTTCTTACTCACTGACTGGTAGAGGTCTTTTTCCTGCTCAACAGTTGGACTTATTTTTGGATACATTGTATACGATTCAATCACAAGGCTATTTTGCATTACTTACATGTGTGTTTAGAGTCATAGAAGGACACAAAACCCTAATGTAAGGTAAATTGGTGATTGCGGTCCGGAACGTAATCATGAATTTACAGGTACATTAAGTTAGTGTGAAATTCTATTAAGGTTTTGGGAGATACCCCGTATGTTTTCGAAGTATCAGCGGTGTGATGGGTTAGCTGCGGTACACCCTATATATAAACACTAATGATACGTGGAAAGGGATACTGTAGGGTCAGACCAATAACAAACCCTAGTTATTTGGTAGTCCATCTTGCATTTACGGTTATCTTATACATTCCTTAAACTCTTACCCTACTCTGAACCATAGTCACCGTAACTATCCTCAACACTATTCAAATGTTTCTTCTTAAAATAAACTTCGGGACGAAGTTCCTAAAAGTAGGGGAGACTATAACATCACACAAATTTTCTTTATATATATATATATAGAACTCCCTCGTTTATTCATCCGATTCATGTTTACAGTATCTTTACCATCCATTTTGTTAATTTTTTTTAAATAATGACGTATAGTCAATATTAAATTGGATTGTATTAAATTCTGATTTAAAAACGTTAAAAAAAAATGTTTGCCTGTGCCAGGATTCGAACCCGAGTCCCTGGCGGGCTAAACCTTAACCACACCACACAAACCACTACACCATTTGGTGTTTTGTGATGTTAATTAAAACCAATTAAACTTAAACCCTTTCAAGGTCCCTTAGTCAAACCTGAAAAGTCAAACGTAGTCTCCTAGTCAAGTCAAGTCAAAGTGTTAGTAAATATGGTCTTCTAGTCAAGTCAAAGTTGTTCCTAAATTCTAGCCTAGTCAAAGTAGTCCCTAATTACAACTCCAAATTTTACACTATAAATATACTAGTCTACCATTCAACTCTTTATACCATTAAAAAAAAACATTATTATCCCATCTCCCATATACTAAAGTTTTCATCCGTCATTATCTCCTCTAGCTAGTTTCGAGTTTTCCAAGGCATTATTACTAAGTGTTTGCACGCTCAATAAAACGCACGAACTCATTATGCACCTAAGGTGAGTTTACATAGCCCTTTTTTCTGTTTTACATTTTGGGGTGAAACATGTTTAAACATTTTATACACTATCATTTACTCATTCTTACATTGTTGAAACTTGTGATTCATTTACACTATCATTTACTCATTCTATCATTTGACTGTAACAAAAAGACACAGTACAATCATTAACATTGATCAAGCCGCCTGTTTAGATTATAGCGCTATGGGTCTCACAAACCCACCCCCCCGCATAAATTCAGGGATGATCGATAACAGTTACACTTTTACTAACTTGCGAGTTAGGTCTCAGTCGACACAAGTTTTGATTGTACAAAAGACGCATTGTTACATGTCGGACTCATATTCTATCATTACTCATTATTATACTTCAACTATGATTGCTATACATCATATTGTTTTCAACTATATGCAAAACCTATGTATTCTCACCAACTATTTATAGTTGACCCCCCCCATCTTTCCAACTTAACATGTTTCAGGTTATAGCGTGCTTGAAGATTAGAGTTAATGCTTGAAGATGTGTATCTAGTATTTTTCATTTTGATGTACAAAATTCTTTAGAACAATTGTATGTAATTTATTTAAATCAATTATTGAAATTTATTATTTACCATGAGCTACTGAACAATCATCAATACGTGACACCTCGATGTTTCCGCCATCGGTTGGGGTGTTACAAGGAGCATATCCTACAAAAATACAAGGTGTAGATTTGGGTGAAAGTTTATCCTATCGGGTATCACCCAAAAAAGGATAACACAAGCACCCAAAAGTACGAAGAATAGAATAATCAGGTCGAGTACCAAACAAGATCTCATATGGTGAGGAGAAACGAAGAACATGTGTTGGTAGCCGGTTTATGAGAAATGCAGCTGTAGAAAAAGCATCATACCAAAAACACTTTGGTAGACGCACATGAAACAACAAAGCACGAGCAACCTTAGAAAGATGTCAGTTTTCCTCTCCGTCACCCCATTTGTTGGGAAGTGTACGGACAGGAAATTCGATAAACACAACTAGACTCAGTAAGATACTAAGCCATCTGTCCTCAAGTGAGCTTAGGAGCGCCATCGCACTGTAAATGTTTGATGGTGCATGAAAATAATTTTTCGACCATAGGTCAAAAATGACAAAAGCAATCAATAGCCTGAGATCGACAGGTCAGTGGATACATCCACGTAAATCTGCTAAAATAATCAATAAATGTAATAAAGTAACAATAACCAGACCGAGATAAAACTTGTGCGGGACCCCAAATATCACATGTTAGGGTGTAACAGAATGCAAAACAACTAAATCAAAAGGTAACCGATAAGCTTTAGACATACTACAAGCATTACATGGCTTATTTGAAACTTTATGTTTCAAAAGTAAAGAAAGTCTAGACAATACAGGATCCAAAGGATTTACTAGTCTAGAATGCCACGTCTAGCGAGAAATAGAAAAAGTAGCTGTCAGTGAGTAAAGATGTCAGGGACTAGCACGCATGTGGTTGAGGACCCGCCCCCCAAATGTCTGAAAAGACAAACCATATAATGAGAACATGACATAATGGGATGATCAACAACAAGCTGAGTAATCGAAAGTAAGTTCTTGGCTAAGCCATGAACTACTAACAAATTTTAAGTAATAACGTGCAAGTGGATAATCTAAGTAATGTGGAACTAATGTGAGTAATGGTAAGAGGTGTACCGTTGCCTACAATGACATGCTCATAGCCAGTGTAGGGAACTGCATCAAAGATGGTGGACTGATCAGATGCCATATAAGCAGTCGCGCCAGAATCCGGGATCCACGACTCCACATCCTGACACAATGTAAAAATCGGCATGAAGTCCAAAGTATGATGGGGCTTTAGCTTTAACTTTAGCTCAACTCGAGAATTGGTCAGGCCCGAAACCAAAAGATGATGGGCCAACTGATGGACCTAGAGTGGGAGATGGAACAGGAAATGACCCAGTAGCAGTGGGTTGTCCAAAGTTAGTAGTCTGATGAGAAAAGGTATGTCAAGATGGTCATGACCCAAGAATACCATGGGTTGATTTATGTCAATGAAGACGCATGAGAAAAATCCGGTCCATATGGAAAGTTAAAACCCAATCCATTATAATCTGAATAACCTGTTCCTTCGTTAACATTTTGCCCCCAATTGTTACAATCTGAAACCCTAGATCCATAGGCAATGTTTGCCGAATACCAACCAGATCCACCATAGTTTAATCGATTACTACCTTTTCACCATGAAACCAGCCTTTGTTAGTTCCAAAACGCACTCTACTTGAATAATTTCCACGGGTCCTTCCTCATCCACGGCCAAAGTTCAGAAACTCAGAATTTGAATACCTAAAGTAACAAGACGATGCTTTGTGTTCGGTTTTTGAGCATATTTGACAAATAATTCCAGAAGAAGTGGACTGGTGTGATAATTGTGTTGTGGTAGCAACCATAGTAATAATCGATGTAGAGGAAGATTGGCATTGAAGAAGTCTGGCCTCATGTGTAAGTAACTTTGCTTTTAACTAAGGAAAAGATGGTTTATTATCACTGTTCTCTATGTTCATGATAAAATTTTTGTATTCAAGATTCAATCCTTGTAACACCTGTAAGACTAACATATGATTAGATATGAATTCTCCAATTGCATTCAAGGAATCAAAAATTTCTTTCGCCTGATTTAAGCAGTCACTTATTGTCTTTTTTATTGTTGTTTGAGCAAATAGAATTGAGTCCTATATTGGGACTGTTTAGCAAGAGAGTGTTGAAGGGATGAATCAGTTGTGACCTTTCATAGTTCAGAAGATGAAGAAGAATTTCGTGCAAGATACATAAAGGAAGATTATAAGCTGGAGGTGATCAATGCCATAACATATCCATCTGTTTGTTCCCAAGCCTGTCGATCATTAGTTCCAACTAATGGAATAGGAACATCGTCATTCAAAAAAGATAGTAAACCAAGATTTTTTAGCACTGTTAGTAATTGATGCTTCCATTTAAGGTAATTTGTATAATCTAGTTTCACTGAAAGAAAATTGACAATGTTTGGTAGAGTGTTACTGTTTTGACTGTTTGATGTTGTGCTAGAGGTTGTAGAAGAATTTGTGGAGTCTACCATGGATGACAGAAGAAGAAAGGAAGGAAAGAAGCATAGAAGTAATGTATCGGAAAAGAAAAGGTGAGTCACTGGAAACAATGGATGATCACCGGAAATTGAGGAGGATTGCCGGAGACTTAAAGGTTAGTCGCCGGAACCCTAACAAACTTGCTCTGATACCATGTAAACATAGTAAACACAGAAAGAAAGGTAGAGAGAGCAGAAGGTTTAGAGAGATAAAGTGTATTTTGTATTTTGTATTATGTATACTAGGTTAGAGACCCGTGGGTACCCACGGTGCATACCAAAGAAAAAATATAAAAATACGAAAATAATATTTGTATTATTGAAGTTGTGTGTACATGACCTCAATAAAGATAAGTTAAAAAAATGCATCAAAATGTTATAAAATTATTCATAAAGCTTGAAATAATTCTTTGTACACAACGTTTGATGTTATGTTCGTCAGTTTGCCATCTTCATCTAGTATAACTATCTTCAGTCCATCTTGACTTTTGACCCTTGATAGCGCAACATACAACTGCCCGTGTGAAAAAACAGGATCCTTCAAATACAACCCAACTCTGGATAAGGATTGTCCTTGACTCTTGTTTATTGTCATTGCGTAAGAAACAACAAGTGGGAATTGTCTTCTGTTAAATTTAAAAGGAATTCTCTTATCCGAATGTGATAAAGTAATTCTTGGGATAAACGTTGGCATTCCAATATTACTTCCTGAAATGATTCTCCCTTCTATTACACGTTTTCCCATTTTAACAACTTGTAATCTTGTTCCATTACACAAACCGCTTTTCTGATCAATGTTTCTAAGTAACATTACCAGGACAACAACTTTAAAAACCAAACGGTGATTTGGTATTCCAGATAACTTAAGACCATTCAAAATATTAGGAGAAATTAAGCTTTCATCAACCTTTTCGTTAACATCTTCGGACTGACAAACACTATCTAAACTTAGATACCCAATTTCCTCACCAAGAAACATTGAAAGTAATCTATCATTAATTTCTTGAACAACTTCATTCTTCGGTGCCAATATAACTCGATCTTGAAAATAATGAGGAATGTGGATGTTATCCAAAAGTGAAGGATACACAAAGGATATCAAATCAGAAACATGATCCGAAGATTGAGAAATAAGTAAGTCCTCGGGTATCTCAATAACATCCTGAACATCACTTATTGTATCCACCTTTCCTTCTCCTATATCCAAAAGCCAATCTGCAAACTTTTTAGTTTCCTCGATATCAGACTTGCAACTTCCTGAAAGCAACCTCATATTTTTTGTTAATTCTAAAACAACACATTTGTGCCAAATGTATGATGAACTTAAAGAGGCATTAACAATGTCATGCCTAGTTCCATTTGGTACAACTGGTAGAATTTGTCTAAAGTCACCCCAAACACAAAGACCTTTCCATCGAATAGCAAATCATAAGAGTCAACATCATGAACACCAAATACATCTTTTAAACTTCGATCTAGTGCTTCGAAAGCATGTTTATGAACCATGGGTGCTTCATCCCAGATAATCAAATCTGTTTTTTAAGCAGTTGGGCAACATCACTAATTGGTTGCATGTAACACATAGAATCTTCAGTTAGGTTTATAGAATACGAAACCTGGAATGTGCTGTCCTACCACATGTCAATAGCAAAGATGCAATACCACTCGAAGCAACATTCAAAACAATTTTTCTTTTAGATCTTATGGATGAAGATAGTGTCTATCATAGGAAAGTTTTACCTGTACCACCGTAACCATAAAAAAAATAAAAAAAACTCCTTCGTTCTTCTCCTCAATATATTTCATTACACAGTTATAAATTTTTTGATGTTCATCTATTAAATAAGCAAACTGAGTATCAAATTCTTCAACCAAACTGTTTGTCTTTCTAATTTTGGTTAATTGCAAAATATCTTGAAGACAAAACATCGTGTACGACTGAATAAAGACAAATAACCAAATGACTTATTAAATATGAGAAATAGTAGCACATAGTGCAAAACAACCAAATCCAAAATATCAAAGGGACAATGTTCATAAATACTTAAAAAATAAACAAAAACCAATATAACTCACAAACCATCTTCATAGGAAACTACTTTTCAGCCTTATCTTTGTCCTTGCTACCACCACTTCCAATCTTATTGGGATGCATTGGTATGCTTTCATCATCAGAAATTATGTCAACCAGTTTACGCTTAACCATATGATACTTGGAACTTATAGAAAACTGTTCACCTTCAACATAAACTTTCTTATCAACAAATTTATCAGCAATGGAGATGGGTGTTTCATTATCGTCTGTTTCTGATTTTGAGTTCTACACAGAAAAGATGTTTGTATCAGTATTATTACAAAATTATTTTTTTTAAATAGTTACAAACGTATGAATATTAACATCTAAGTAAATGTAGAAGATAAGGATACCTTGGAGACAGACATATCATTAGACTGCATTGCTAACATAGATGTGTGAAGAGACTCAGATTCAGTAGGCTGTATATTTAGTTTAAAAAAAAGTATAGAACAATAAATTAGTCGTTTATACATATATAGTTTGTTATTAACAAAATTGGGACCATAAAGTACCTGTCCAACATACAACTTCTTTTTCAGCTCCGAGATAATTGTTGGATCGTCACTGAACTTTGTTACACCATAAACATCATATTTATTGTTTAAATTGAAGTCAGAAACAAAGATTTAAAAGCAAGTTCTTTTTCCAACAAAATACTGATTTCTTCTGGATAGTTAACTGTATCACCAACCTATTTAAAAGGAGAACCATAAATAATTAATATGAGTACAAAAATTATATTTAAAAAATACTAATAAATAAATTTGCGTTCTTTTAAAAAAAATAGAAAAATACCGTATTATCTTCAAGCAATTCAGTTGCACTTTTGTCAAGAAGTTTTGAAGCGTCACGATGAAACAATGTAAGTGAAACAGCACCGTTCACATCTTGGACACGAACCTGAATTTTAAATCTGGAAAAACAAACATGTAAATCATAAAGTTATATGTATTATACTGAGCAAATACGTTTTTAAAAAATTAAAAATATTTAAAAGAAATAGGACCTTGGTGTAGGCACGACTTGTTTGGCGTTACAATTACCATTCACACACTGGAAAACCTTTTCTTCTTCAAATTGGCCACTTCCTTCGCCAACTTCACGGATTATGTACTCTATACCACATTTTTTGGTACATTTGAGACACCCCATGTAGTGCCACCCAAATTCTTTAAATAGATCTTTAATAGTACCCAACAACACCACAAGCTGCTCCTGTATAAAAAAATTAGAATTCACGGATCAAAATTTAAATCTTATTACGTTTATTTTATTTTAAAATGACAAAAATAATAGATTATACATTTGAATTTTGAATTGTATTTATTTATAGATATTGTTTTATCATTTATGTTTGTATTTATCACTTCCCATAAATAAGGGAATGTAAACTTGTATATAATTAAGATAATCAATGGAATGAAAGGCAAGCAATTATGCCATAATTCTACATGGTATCATTAGCCTAACCCTTAACCTCTCTTTCTTCCTATCGCCGTCACCTTCCCCTGCCGTTTTCTTTTCTTTTTCTGCCGATTACCTCCTGCTACTCGCCATGTCTTCCCCACTACATCCCGCTGTCACAGTCACAAACATCAAGAACTTCATACCCATCATCCTTGACCGTCAAACCGAACACTACACAACGTGGGCTGAGCTTTTCACTATCTATTGCAAAGCCTATTAAGTGTACCACCATCTCCTTCCTCGCACCACAGCCGAATCTTCTTCTTCTTCTTCGGCAGAAACTGAAACCGAACAAACCACTCCCCCCAAACCTCTTGGGCTCCCCTAGACGCCATTGTATTACAATGGATCTACGGCACCATATCCCAAGACCTTGTCCACACCATTATGGTCACCAACACGTCGGCTTATGATGCTTGGTGCCGCCTCAAAAACCTCTTTTTAGACAACCAGGCCGCTAGACTTGTTACCCTACAAAACAAGTTCTTTAACAGTCGGCTCCCACAATTCTCCAATGGTTCCGCATTCTGCCAGCACATGAAGCTTTTGTCCGACCAACTCAAAAGCCTCGAGTCACCCATGACCGAAAATCAACTTGTTTTACAAATTTTAACCGGCCTTACCGAACCCTTTGAGAGCATCTCCCTCATCCTTCAAAACACCCAACCCCTTCCCGATTTTTACACCGTCCATTCTAAACTATGTCAACTTGAGGACACCAAAAACGACCAAGCCAAACTGGCGGCCCAAGCCGCTGGCATGGCTCTCCATACCACCACAAATCCACCCGTGTCCAAGTCCCCTGACACCCGTACCAATCAGCCCGAATCCTATGAAAACCAACCCGAAAACTATGACCGTTCCCGTAACCGTGGCCGCACTAGGGGCCGGGGCCGTGGCCAGCAAAGGTCCTATGGACGAGGCCGCTATCAGCAGCCCCATTACTCCACACAATTCTGGCCCAGTCCTTGGCCCACCAGCAACCTGCCTTTTTCACTCCACCACTGTGGGCCTCTTGGGCTGTGCCCCCTTGTCCTTATCCGTCCAACCCCATGCCAAACTCGACCTCACAGCCCAACACCAACTACTCTCCCTCACAAGCCCAATCCCACTCTACTGGACAAGGCATCCTCGGGCCCAAACCCTCGCAATCCACGGCCCAATCCTATACGGCCAACCACTCTCCCACGGACATAGCCCAGGCCCTCTACAACTTGGCACTTCATCATAATGATCCCTCATGGACCATGGACACCGGTGCGTCAGGTACAATGTCTCCTCAAATTGATAAATTCTCGTCTATTTTTAATTCTGACATTATTCGTAACATAATTGTTGGCAATGGTAAAACCATTCCGGTTTTAGGACAGGGCAACATAACTTTACCACCACCTTTCCCACCCTTTAAACTTAACAATGTCCTTTATGCCCCCAACTTAGTCAAAAACCTTATTTCCGTTAGACGTTTTACAACTGATAATCAATTAACTGTGGAATTTGACCCTTATGGTTTTACTGCGAAGGACCTAAAGACCAAGAAACCTATCCTACGGTGCAATAGCTCGGGGGATCTCTACACCCTCAGTCCATCCAACATCACCAATCTCACTACTGCCTCTACCTATGCAGCCCTCACTCAAGACATCTGGCATCAAAGGCTCGGTCACCCAGGCCCAGCTATTTTACAAAGTTTAAAAACTTCTAGTTTAATTTCTTGTGGTTCTTTACTTAATAAAACTTGCAGTGCTTGTATTTTTGGAAAACACACTAGACTTCCATTTATTAATTCTAATACAAGTACTTTTATGCCATTTGATCTTATTCACAGTGATGTTTGGACCTCACCTGTTATCTCCAATGGAGGACACCGTTATTATGTTCTCTTTTTGGATGATTTTACCAACTTTCTTTGGACCTACCCCATTGCCCATAAATCCGAGGTTTTTAGCATGTTCACCAAATTTACCAACTTTGTCCACACCCAGTTCAGCACCAAAATTAAACAACTACAATGTGACAATGGCCGTGAATATGCAAATAACCAATTTCACAATTTTTGCAACCAACACGGTATGCACTTCCGCTTCTCCTGTCCCCACACCTCATCCCAAAACGGCAAAGCCGAACGTAAAATACGAACCATAAACAACCTTATGCGCACCATCCTCGCCCATTCCTCCACCCCAAACACTTATTGGCACCATGCCCTTGAAACCACCACCTACCTACTAAATATTATCCCAAGTAAAATCCACAACTTCCAAACCCCAACCCAACGCCTTTACAAATGCCTACCATTATACGACCATCTTCGTGTGTTTGGTTGCTTATGCTACCCTTTGATTCCCCACACCACCATCCACAAACTAGCATACCGTTCCTACCCTTGCGTTTTTCTTGGGTACCCTTCCAACCACCGAGGTTATAAATGTCTTGACCTCAAAACACGAACCATCACCATTAACTGGCACGTCATCTTTGACGAGACCATTTTTCCCTTTTCCAAGAAACACAAACCATCCACCACCACATACTCCTTTCTCGAAGACCCTATTCACCCGTCCATCCTTACACCCTCACCCATTCCACCTCCTCACCATCCTACCAGCCCAAACCCCACTACATCGGCCCAATCCACCCCAACCTCATCACCGCCCCATCTCCCCACACCACACCAGTCCCCACTGACCCAGTCAACAAGCCCGCCCTTGATCCATACTCCTTCTGGCCCAACACCTATACCGTCCCAGCCCAACTCCTCTCGGACCACCGCACCACAAACAACCGGCCCAAGCTACTCGTCCGAGTCACTTGGCCCCATACCAGACCCCCCCTGTAACATTTCGCATTTAATACTTGTACGTTACGATTATTATGAATAAAACGTCAAGTTTCATCATTATTCGTCTTTTAAAAATATTTTTGTGACGCATTTGGACCCCTAATACAATACTATATATATATATATATTATACATATTTGTGTGGAATAATTGTCAAAAAATAAATGGCTTGGGCCGGGATTCGAACCCGCGCCCACAGCCGGGTCAACCAAACACAGCAGCACAACCAGTTAGTCTACACATCACCTTTGGTTTATCTCCAGCACGATTTAATTATATAACGTATTAGGTTATCAACAGTTGACTTAGGAAAGTCAACTGTGATGAACGATTACCATAATCAAACAATTCAAACACGTATTGATCCTCTATATGGAATAAATTGATGATTGTTGACTATTACGCGTACAATTACACGGCCAATCTTCGTTAAAACATTCCAATTAAGGGCCAATCAACGCGTCATCATCTTCATTAAGGTCAACTTTCCAATTCATCAACCCGAACCCTCTCCCTATAAATTGAACCTCCCAATCCTGTCTCAACTCGCCGAAACACCTCTCTACACCTTCAATTTCTGGTTTAATTCAGCTTTCAAAGCTTCTTGATCGAGTTTTGACTCTTCTGTTGACCAAGCGATTCATACGCGATTCGTGTTTGTAAGTTCTTTATTATTGATGGGTTTTGTTCATCGGCCTATACGAAACAATAACCCTATGTTCAATTGGGTTATTGTTGTGTAAATCGTATTATTGTTAGGCTAGGGCTCGTATGAACTCGAATTGGGGAAGAACACCATCGCAGACCTGTATATTTATTTTAAACGGACAGAAACCAAACACAACCACTGATCTAGATCAAGTGGTTGTGTCTGTTGTTTGTGAGCCGGAGCACGCGAGTTCGAGTCCCACATCAAACAGTTTAATCTTTTTCTTTTAAAAGATTTATAAAACATTTTCAACATATACTATATAATTAATTTCAAGCTAGTTTAATCGTTCTCAGGGTTCAGACCAACTGGTCTGAACTTGTGATTTAAAACCCGAACCGGTCCCAGACCCGGGTTCGATTCTTGGCATCAACAAAACATTTTTTTTTCATTTAAGCATATATATATATATATATATTCCCTTGTATTTTTAAAATTCATTTTAAAATACTAAAACTCTTTTATAAATTCTACAAAAATTATTTTATGTTATTCTAGTAGAAAAGTTTAACATACAATTTTTAGTTTTCCAAAAATTATTTATTTAATATATATAATAAATAATTCAAATTTATTCTATTTTATTTATAAAATTCTATAAAAATATCAAAACAATTATATAAATTTCCACAAAAATTATTCTGAGTTTGTGTAACATTACTTTTCTGAAATGATTTTTATTTCTGAAAAATCATTTATTTAATATTTTTAAACAATTTTCGTTAGTTTTAATCATAAATAAATCATAATAAATTTATTTTTCAATATTTTTGCACCAAAATTTTATATAAATTATTTCTATTTATTTGGAACAGAAATACAATTTTTAATTTAATAATTCTTTAATTTTAGTATTTTTAAATATTAAAGTTATATTTTGACAATTTGAAATAAATAGATTTAATATTCTATTTTTTAGAAAATAATTTTATAAAAATTATTTTCATACTTAAAACTTTATATTGTGACCATCTTTAATTTAAAATTTACAAAAAGACTTTTGATTATTTATTTATCAAATTTCTCTTATTTATTAACATTTTATTTATTAATCAAACGAACACTTATCCCCAATTCGAAACCCTAGAAAATATTTGTAGACTAGAAAGACTTAGACATATTTATTACTTTAATTATAGGGTAATACTTGGCATCGTTGGGCAACACATATTCTATTTTCACGAGACATAACATTTTGCTAAGGTGAGTTTTACATAGCCCCTTTTCTATTTCACTATATTTGGGGTGAAACATGTTACAACATTCTATATACAATTCAATCATAAGGTGTCCATGTGTTTTTCTATGTTGCATTATGTCTTAAACATGACTAGGGTAAGCACAATATTCTAGCATAATCATTAACATTGATCAGCCGACGGTATACAATGATAGATCTATTGGACTGACAATCCCACCCGGATACGTACCTCCTACATATGTAGCGTGGGTGATTGTTATCGCATAACATAATCGAGTGAACCATGAGCGTATGGGATGGACCACAATATTCTAGTCACAAGGGTTGATTATGCACTCGATTTACTGCTAGTATGTTTTCACATATGGACTAGACTTGCCATGACACTTTAATTGTACAAGTTTTATTCGATTGTCAAAACCTATGTAATTCTCACCAACTTTTGTTGACCCAAAAATATTTTCAAAATTAACATGTTTCAGGTAACAATGAAGCTGAGGCTTAGAGTATGCATGAGGAAATACTATGAAGTTTTTTTGAAGTTATTTGAAGTTATTTGCTTTGTTTGATATCATGTATTTGGGATTTCTAGACATCATTTCATTCTGGATATTTATGATATGAATAAATTATTTAAAATTTCAATATATACCATGTGCTACTGAAACAATCATCAATACGTGACATCCCGGTGTTTCCGCCATCGGTTGGGGTGTTACACCCCCCTCCACACCACGGACTATGACCACCCGTTCCATGTCCGGTATTAGCAAACCGAAACAACTCTTCAACCTATCCACCACCACCGTTCACCCCGTTCCCAAAAACCCTATTGTTGCCTTGTCTGACCCGGAGTGGCATAACGCCATGCTTAACGAATTTAATGCCTTAATTAAAAACAAGACTTGGGAACTTGTCTCGAGGACACCTGACATGCATGTTATTCGTAGCATGTGGCTATTTCGCCACAAATACAGGTCTGATGGAACTCTTGAACGCTATAAGGCTAGGTTGGTATGTGATGGTAGAAAACAAGAGGTTGGCATTGATTGTGGGGAAACCTTTAGTCCGGTAGTCAAGCCCACTACCATTCGGACTGTTTTAACTTTAGCTTTATCCCAGTCTTGGTCCATCCATCAGCTGGATGTTACCAATGCTTTTCTTAATGGGAATCTTTCTGAGACTGTATACATGTACCAACCCGTAGGTTTCCGGCACAGGGACTTCCCAGATTATGTCTGTCGTCTGAAAAAGTCCTTATACGGACTTAAGCAGGCTCCACGGGCTTGGTATCAACGTTTCACTGACTTTGTCACCTCCATTGGTTTTTCTCAAAGCAAGTGTGATAATTCTCTCTTTACATATCACCATGGGGGTGACGTTGCTTACTTATTGATATATGTCGATGACATTATTCTGACGGCCTCATCCACTGAGTTACGAAAGAAACTTATGGGCAGCCTCTCGGCTGAATTTGCTATGAAAGATCTTGGACCACTTAATTATTTTTTAGGTATTTCTGTCACTCGCTCTGGTGACAAAATGTTTTTATCTCAGCAGTCATATGCCCTTGATATTGTCAGTCGTGCAGGTATGGAGAACTGTAATCCTGTTGCCACCCCAGTTGACTCTAAACCGAAGCTCAGTGCTGCTTCCAGTGCTCCTTATGATAACCCTTCTTTATACAGGAGCCTTGCGGGTGCCCTACAATATCTTACGTTCACTCGCCCAGATATCAGCTATGCAGTGCAACAGATTTGTATCCACATGTACAACCCTACCACTGATCACTGGAATGCCTTGAAGAGAATCATTCGTTACATAAAGGGTACTGCCACGTATGGTCTTACACTTTCTTCATGTACGCCTCTCACTCTTAAAGCGTACACTGATGCTGATTGGGCAGGATGCCCGGATACTCGCCGTTCTACTTCCGGCTACTGTGTTTATATGGGGACGAACCTTCTATCCTGGTCTTCCAAGCGGCAGTCTACCATCTCAAGATCAAGTGCTGAAGCAGAGTACCGTGCAGTTGCCAACGTCGTCGCCGAGATTTGTTGGATACACAATTTACTTCTGGAATTGCGTAGACCCATTACCACGGCCACATTAGTTTATTGCGACAACATCAGTGCCATTTACTTGTCCAACAATCTGGTGCAACATCAGCGCACTAAACACATCGAAATCGACATACATTTTGTGCGCGAGTTAGTTCAACGTGGCTCCATTCGGATTCTCCATACTCCGACTCGTCTACAGGTTGCTGACATCTTTACCAAGGGACTACCACGTGTATTATTCGATGACTTCCGCTCCAGTCTCAACGTCCGTCCACCTCCTGCTTCGACTGCGGGGGTGTAATAGATTATACATTTGAATTTTGAATTGTATTTATTTATAGATATTGTTTTATCATTTATGTTTGTATTTATCACTTCCCATAAATAAGGGAATATAAACTTGTATATAATTGAGATAATCAATGGATCGAAAGGCAAGCAATTATGCCATAATTCTATAAAAAAAAGATAATAGTTAATTGTAATCATGTGCCACAAATGCTTATTTTAGGTAATTATAACAGGTAATTTTAAAAGTTAAATATTAGTTGTCGACAAAAAAACAACTTTAAATTAAGCATTCATTGGCTTTTAACATTTTACAATGTAACTATACTGTTGGTAAAAATATATAACGTCAAAGAAAAAAATAAAAATTATTATAGAATTTTTCATTCCTGTAAGATTACACATACCTCTTGTATTTCCCAAATATCACCAATTTTACTAACAGGAGTGTTGTGAAGAAAATCTTCTTCATCCGAACAGAACATAGACGTGCCATATGGTCAATGAACCAATGAAGGATTATCCGCCATTTTCTTACCCAACCTGGTTCATAAAAAATAGTTATATGTATTAACTGCTGTAAATAGTTGTAAAAAATAACTAACTTTACCTTTTGTTGTACATGTTAATATCTTCAATATTATTATCATTAATAAAGAATCGACTAACACGATCTCCAAAAGAATTAGAAACATAGGGTTTGCCTGCATAAAAAACAATTCCTAAAATTAGAATTCAAAGTATTGGGTAAAATAATTAAAATATTAAAAGTACAGATATTTAATAAATTGTAACAACCATTATAAAATTTCAAGCGACCAAACTGAAGAATTATAATAATTTGCTTCTCATTTTGATGCGTAGCAACATATTTAGACATCTCGGTTGCATACGTATCCCACAAAGTTATATAAATGTTCAAACCCCTTCAAAAAGAAAAAAAAAATATTTTAGTGATACATTGAATTCAATTATAAAATTATTAATTATGTAATAATAAATATAATAAAAAACAATTCATACTCGATATCCTGCATTTCCATTGTCAACCTCTTTTTATCTGTGGCCACCTTCTTATCTTTATCGTCATTGTTGAAGAACCTCACAGCATGTCCTATAACATCAATATGAAAATATAAACCAACATTAATGGTGACATAAATTAAAAAAATATGCTGTTTATAATAAAAAAAATGATCTAGTAATGATACAACCTATTGTCACATTTTTTGTAACCTCATTGTCCAAAATTCTTTGGTAGGGGACAAAAGAGAACTCAAATGACGGACCTTGAAAATCCACAGAAACAGTAACCTGAGTGTTCATATTCAAGCACAATTTGTTGGGATTTGCTGAATACTTGTACTTTGATGGGTTCATGCCAAAACCTGGATTTCTTATGACAAGACAAGCATTTTCCAACAAAACCTCTCGAATCTGAAAAACAAACGCTTCAACACATTCGCCTGAATTTTGTCACCCTGTAATATTTGTATCGATGAGTAAAAGAAGAATTATATATTTTCGGAATATGTATATAGATATCTACCTATATAAACGTGTGGTGCTAATAAACTAATATACTAAAAAATAAATGTAATACAAAATACGATTTTGGAATTACATTCTCATCAATGAGTATCATCTCAATTGAGTAAACATATTTAGGATTGCAACGATCAGCTTGCCGCCACAGCCGAATGATCTTTAGCTTCATAGCAACATCATTTTGATTCACATCAATTTGGTTAACCATGGTAAATTCTTTTGCTTGTGCAGCGGCCATTGTTCTCTTCGTGTAATAAAAAAAGTTAAGACTAAAATTAGGAATGAAATAAAAGTTAAAATATTATAACAAAAATAATCAACAAATAACAAAATCATATAAAATTTTCTAAGGTTTATCCTACATTTTGCGAATTGTTGCACCTTATGTTAATGATGTGTATAGCAAGTTTGAGTAATGAGATACCATGCAATTAAATAGATAACTATAAAAATAGAAAGCATTATATCAGACTTAAACTTATGGTAAATGGTCAACAATTTTATCAATGAATAGCTAAATCTTATCTAAATGATTAAAAATAGAGATATAATCTACCTATATTATAGTATAACAATTTTCCCAATGAATAGCTAAATCTATGCTAAATGGTCAACAATTTTCAAAATGTATAGATAAATTTAAGGAAGCGATTTTTTTCCAGTATTTGCATAGCTAAATGGTCAACAATTATATATCGTAATTATAGCTTAATTTATAGAACATAACACACATTTCGCAATGTATAGCTAAATTTCGGAATGGTCAACAATTATATCTCGGAATTATAGCTAAATTTAAGGATACAAGTATCACCGGTCGTCTCTGGATACATGTAGTATTTTGTATTAGTAGCACAATAAAGAAATAATTATGTAAATATATATATGTTTCTTTTTCTAGTTATTATATAATGATAACTTTATATCATTCTTTTTCGTATTTAAAGTTTGTTATGTAGTAACTATCATTTATCACATATCTATGGTCAACATTTATCACAATGAATAGGTAAATCTCAGGAAAAGCAACACACATTTCGTTATTTTTAATTTTTTTTGCCAAACAAAGCCGTTAAGATGGTAATTGTGATTATTGAGTTATGTTCTATAGGTATATATCTCATTGTGAGATTTCAATAGCAATCGCATTGCAAAATTATTATAACAATCATCATAATGTTAATATAAATTCGGTAAAGAAAATAATAAATGTCATTATTGCGGTCAACATAGTCATTAATGTAAATATTTACTTTGTATAATAATCAATGACGTTATTTAATTTCAGATTTTTCTGTATTTAAATAAAATTATTTGGTAAATTGACATTAAATTTTTAATTTTGTAAGAACAATCAATATGTTGACTTTCAAGTTTTAATTTAGTAGGAAAAATAAACATTTTTAACTGAACATTATGTATTCAGTCAAAATAACATTAAATAACAACTATGATATGCTAATCTAAATTCGGTAAATTGTTAAAAGAATAAATGTCATTAAGTCCGGTCAACATATAAATTAATCTAAATAAATAACAATAATTAATATTCAAATTCTAGATTAAATAAAATTAACATCAGTCAACACTTATTATTGTAAATAGATAACATTAATTCTGAATTAATGACAATAAATTTGGTCAAAAAAAATTTAATGACATTAATCAAAATTTCAAAAAATATCGAAGTATTTCAATAACATTAAACATAAATTCGAAATACAAAAATTAAAATAACATAAATTAAAAAACATTGACGAAGGCTATATCAAACTTGAAAATCAATGACTTCTTGTTGTGCAATCTTAGTAACAAAGAGCCTGCACTGATTTGAACACCACTTAAATACACAATATTCGCCAATGGCAATACCTTCGGATTCAAGCAGATCAGGCCATCCAATCACCGAAGGGTCATGCAGTATCTTGAAGAACTTAGAACCATTATGATAAGACATAATAGCCTTTGCGTGTTCAGATGATAATGTTAATATAAATTCGGTAAAGAAAATAATATGTATCATCACACAAATTTTCTTTATATATATATATATAGAACTCCCTCGTTTATTCATCCGATTCATGTTTACAGTATCTTTACCATCCATTTTGTTAATTTTTTTTGTTTAAATAATGACGTATAATCAATATTAAATTGGATTGTATTAAATTCTGATTTAAAAACGTTAATAAAAATGTTTGCCTGTGCCAGGATTCGAACCCGAGTCCCTGGCGGGCTAAATCTTAACCACACCACACAAACCACTACACCATTTGGTGTTTTGTGATGTTAATTAAAACCAATTAAACTTAAACCCTTTCAAGGTCCCTTAGTCAAACCTGAAAAATCAAACGTAGTCTCCTAGTCAAGTCAAGTCAAAGTGTTAGTAAATATGGTCTCCTAGTCAAGTCAAAGTGTTAGTAAATATGGTCTTCTAGTCAAGTCAAAGTTGTTCCTAAATTCTAGCCTAGTCAAAGTAGTCCCTAATTACAACTCCAAATTTTACACTATAAATACACTAGCCTACCATTCAACTCTTTACACCATTCAAAAAAAAAAAAAAAACATTATTATCCCATCTCCCATATACTAAAGTTTTCATCCGTCATTATCTCCTCTAGCTAGTTTCGAGTTTTCCAAGGCATTATTACTAAGTGTTTGCACGCTCAATAAAACGCACGAACTCATTATGCACCTAAGGTGAGTTTTACATAGCCCCTTTTCCATTTCACTATTTTGGGGTGAAACATGTTAAAACATTCAATTTACAATTCAATCATAAGTGTCTATGTGTTATTCTATGTTGCATTATGTCTTAAACATTACTATGGTAAGCACAATTATTCTAGCATAATCATTAACTCCGTACAAGCCAACGATACACAATGATAGATCTATTGGACTGACAACCCCACCCGGATACGTTACCTCCTACATAGGTGGCGTGGGTGATTGTTATCGCAACATAAACGAGTGAACCATATGCGTATGGGATGGACCACAATATTCTAGTCACAAGGTTTGATTATGCACACGATTTACCGGGTAGTATTGTTTTCACATATGGACTAGACTTGCCATGACACTCGAATTGTACAGATTTTATTCAACATTCAAACCTATGTAATTTTCACCAACTTTTGTTGACCCAAAATATTTTCAAACTTAACATGTTTCAGGTTATAGCTTGCTTGAAGATGTGTAGCTAGTATTTTTCATTTTGATGTACAAATTCTTAGAACAATTGTATGTAATTTATTTAAATCATTTAATGAAATTTATTATTCACCATGAGCTACTGAACAATCATCACTACGTGACACCTCGATGTTTTCTTCATCGGTTGGGGTGTTACAGATTGGTATCAGAGCCATGGTTATAGGGAATTAGGTTATTAGAAAAAAAAAATAATCTAGTCTATAACCAAAGGATTTTAATCAGTACTTGCTCCTTTTACTTGCAACCTTACTTGTTTATATTCTCTATCCTACTTCTTATCCTTACTTTAGTCCCTACAAGAAGAATGCTCTCCATCACAAGATCTACTCTTAGACTAATAGGACAAACCCTCACGTTTAGCCTGAACCACCTTGAAGATCTCGTCGAAGTTCTAGATTTTAATAACGAACACGTGCAATCTGGAAGGGTGAACGCCTGTATTCTGAGTTTTCTGTCTAGGACTGGCGTTGCGCATAAATCCCAATCAGACGAGGGACCCGGATGCCTACCTGGGAATTCTCGGGATGAGTGTTCACTTATAGGCTAAAGCATGTCTTCATTATGTTATTAGAATCTAGAAGTTTTGATAAGTCAACGTTTTTGTTTATTCGTTTTAATTAATGAATAAATGATTACACTCACTTTCCTTAAACTAAGCTTTAAAATCTCAAAATTTACAGCTTAAATCAATCTCATTTCATAACCATCTATGGATTTCACAATCACACTTCACCTTACCATCTTAGCCACTTTTTAAATTTTCAACACCCTACCCAAATCATATTATTTCATTTCTCCACATGTTACTTATTTTTAAAAAACTATAACCTCATACCTTAGCACAAACTAAAGATTTCTAAATCTTGTTGTATTTTCATTACCTAGTAACTTTACAAAGTACATATTTTTGTCAAAAGATGTCCTCGAACTTAAATTCAATTGTTTATTTATTGACGTAACAAACAATTTTCTATATAATGCTTTAAACTATTAAAAATCACTTAATAGAACCTTGATCTTCAAAACCTAATGTCATGTTTGAAATCTCCAACTAACGGGAATATTTTAATCAAAGCCCACTTAGCTTGTACTATTTAACAACCTTTGCTTTATGTATAAAACCAATTTTGAAAATAAGATTTTTTTTTATCCATAGGAATAATATCTAGTCTCTAAATTCTCCATCGACACTCACTCATTTTCAACTTGTTCAAATTTTTACAATATTTGGCATATACTACAATCATGTTTTCTTATACACTTGATTATAACCTTTGATCCAAACCCCAAAATTTACACTGCTACATAATCTCCTTACTATAAAATAAACTCTTTATCAACTATCTTCACATTCACTATCTCTCACAACCTTGATTCTGCTTCAAGATTTTTCATCATCCTCTCAAGAACTAAATTCATATCCTTCACCTTCTCACACATGAGCTAGTTACCCATGATAACCAAACTATTGAAACTTGATTGTGTGTTGCATCAAACATAATCCTTAATTATACATGATGATTCGACTATCTACCATATTTGAACATTTGAAACTAGAATTCATGGAATATAGACTATTTGCTATAGACACACCTAGGGTCATTAACCTTGTCTAGGGCAAATCTATTACAACTCGTATGCTATACTTGATACTTGATTGCTTACATGTACATATTATCAATTTGCAATTTATGTGTGTAATAATTGGTACACTTAATCAAACAACTGATAGGGGATGAAGTACTTGCTCAACAGTTAGTAGAGTACCAAATAACCTACTCAACGATTGGTAGAGGTCATCATGCCTGCTCAACAGTCGGTAGAGGCCCTACAACCTGCTCAACGACTGGTAGAGGCTATCGCACCTGCTCAACAATCGGTAGAGGATCTTACTCACTGACTGGTAGGGGTCTTTTTCCTGCTCAACAGTTGGACTTATTTTTGGATACATTGTATACGATTCAATCACAGGTTATTTTGCATTACTTACATTTGTGTTTAGAGTCATAGAAGGACACAAAACCCTAATGTAAGGTAAATTGGTGATTGCGGTCCGGAACGAAATCATGAATTTACAGGTACGTTAAGGTGGTGTGAAGTTCTAATAAGGTTTTGTTAGTTCATTTAGTCTTTCTATAGTCAATCAACTCATGCATTACTTTTAAGATTCCTAAAACTTAAGTTTAGTATTTTGCTAGATTCTTACGCTCCTTGCTACTTCAGACGAACCTAATCCAACCCTTAAAACTCACACACATCAATCCTCTTATCCAAATTATTCGAAACAATTTATTTCTATTACCTACAAAACTCATGTCGTGCCTTAACCCCAAATTTTCCAAACCACGATTGTTCCAATCACCCTCAACCCTGTGTTTTTAATAACTTCGGGACGAAGTTCCTAAAAGTAGGGGAGACTGTAACATCACACAAATTTTCTTTATATATATATATATATATATATATATATATATATATAGAACTCCCTCGTTTATTCATCCGATTCATGTTTACAGTATCTTTACCATCCATTTTGTTAATTTTTTTTGTTTAAATAATGACGTATAATCAATATTAAATTGGATTGTATTAAATTCTGATTTAAAAACGTTAAAAAAAATGTTTGCCTGTGCCAGGATTCGAACCCGAGTCCCTGGCGGGCTAAACCTTAACCACACCACACAAACCACTACACCATTTGGTGTTTTGTGATGTTAATTAAAACCAATTAAACTTAAACCCTTTCAAGGTCCCTTAGTCAAACCTGAAAAGTCAAATGTAGTCTCCTATTCAAGTCAAGTCAAAATGTTAGTAAATATGGTCTCCTAGTCAAGTCAAAGTGTTAGTACATATGGTCTTCTAGTCAAGTCAAAGTTGTTCCTAAATTCTAGCCTAGTCAAAGTAGTCCCTAATTACAACTCCAAATTTTACACTATAAATACACTAGCCTACCATTCAACCCTTTACACCATTAAAAAAAAAACATTATTATCCCATCTCCCATATACTAAAGTTTTCATCCGTCATTATCTCCTCTAGCTAGTTTCGAGTTTTCCAAGGCATTATTACTAAGTGTTTGCATGCTCAATAAAACGCACAAACTCATTATGCACCTAAGGTGAGTTTTACATAGCCCTTTTTCCATTTCACTATTTTGGGGTGAAACATGTTACAACATTCAATTTACAATTCAATCATAAGTGTCTATGTGTTATTCTATGTTGCATTATGTCTTAAACATTACTATGGTAAGCACAATTATTCTAGCATAATCATTAACTCCATACAAGTCAACGATACACAATGATAGATCTATTGGACTGACAACCCCACCCGGATACGTTACCTCCTACATAGGTGGCGTGGGTGATTGTTATCGCAACATAAACGAGTGAACCATATGCGTATGGGATGGACCACAATATTCTAGTCACAAGGTTTGATTATGCACACGATTTACCGGGTAGTATTGTTTTCACATATGGACTAGACTTGCCATGACACTCGAATTGTACAAATTTTATTCAACATTCAAACCTATGTAATTCTCACCAACTTTTGTTGACCCAAAATATTTTCAAACTTACCATGTTTCAGGTTATAGCTTGCTTGAAGATTAGAATAATGCTTGAAGATGTGTAGCTAGTATTTTTCATTTTGATGTACAAATTCTTAGAACAATTGTATGTAATTTATTTAAATCATTTAATGAAATTTATTATTCACAATGAGCTACTGAACAATCATCACTACGTGACACCTCGATGTTTCCGCCATCGGTTGGGGTGTTACATAATAAATGTCATTATTGCGGTCAACATAGTCATTAATGTAAATATTTACTTTGTATAATAATCAATGACGTTATTTAATGTCAATTTTTTCTGTATTTAAATAAAATTATTTGGTAAATTGACATTAAATTTTTAATCTTGTAGGAACAATCAATATGTTGACTTTCAAGTTTTAATTTAGTAGGAAAAATCAACATTTTTGACTGAACATTATGTATTCAGTCAAAATAACATTAAATAACAATTATGATGATGCTAATATAAATTCGGTAAATTGTTAAAAGAATAAATGTCATTAAGTCCGGTTAGCATATAAATTAATCTAAATAAATAACAACGATTAATATTCAAATTCTAGATTAAATAAAATTAACATCAGTCAACACTTATTATTGTAAATAAATAACATTAATTCTGAATTAATGACAATAAATTTGGTCAAAAAAAAAATTTAATGGCATTAATCAAAATTTCAAAAAACATCGAAGTATTTCAATAATATTAAACATAAATTCGAAATACAAAAATTAAAATAACTTAAATTAAAAACATTGACGAAGGCTATATCAAACTTGAAAATTAATGACTTCTTGTTGTGCAATATTAGTAACAAAGAGCCTGCGCTGATTTGAACACCACTTAAATACACAATATTCGCCAATGGCATTACCTTCGGATTCAAGCAGATCAGGCCATCCAATCACCGAAGGGTCATGCAGTATCTTGAAGAACTTAGAACCATTATGATAAGACATAATAGCCTTTGCGTGTTCAGATCAAATCCTATGGTATAATAGATAGAGAAACATATATTATTAAAAAAAATCTTGAAGACAAAAACAAAGTTACCATAATCGATGATATCTACATATAAGAATGAATTACGGATTGAATAAGAATGAAGACAAAAACAATTATGCTACAATCGATGATATCTGCATACACATGAATCAAAATCAGAAATGTTTTCAAAAATTAATATACCAGGAATCGATAATATCTACCTATAAGAATGAATAATGAAATCTTTAAGAATGAATATACCAAGAATCTATCTATATAAAAAAAACTGAAGATTGTTTGATTGTTCGAACATAAAACAATGAATCGAAATCAGAAATGTTTTCAAAATTAATATACCGGGAATCGATAATATCTACCTATAAGAATGAATAATGAAATCTTTAAGAATGAATATACCAAGAATCTATCTATATAAAAAAAACTGAAGATTGTTTGAAGTTTATGAACATAAATAGAAGATTGTTTGATTCGGACCCATTATAAGTATAACGACAGATATATAGTTTTGAAAACAAAATAAAGAACATTGGTTGTTTCTTTCTGATTCTTATGATCAGAATATTCAGGAGTAGAATCTTTGAAACCAAAATGAAAATCAAAAGAAAAATTGAAGATTGAGAAAAAAAATGATGCAAAGTTGAAGAATGGAGAATGAAAGTTGAAGACTTCTAAAGGAAGAATGAAGATTGATGTAGAATGAAGGAAAAAAAAAGGCTTTTATAGGTAAGTAGATGAAGCTCCATATACAAATCTGGATCCTAGAGGCTCTCTCTAAGGGCTTCATTCGACCCGATATGTATTCAATTATTATATAGATAGATTATTAATGAAATACAAACATACAATCTATATATATATAAGCATGCACAAAGTCGGTGAGACCCTAACTACCCCACCGGTCATACCTGTCACTCTAATCAGGGGCGGATCTAGAGTCAATTCGGTGGGTTCCCGAGAACCTAGTCGGTTTGTAATTTTTAGTGTTAATGTATATAGAAAAATAAAAAGGAACCCATAACAAAATTATCTTAGGAACCCATTACAAAAAGGTTTTGGTGCCTTAGTGGTAAAGACCCACAATGCCATTTAATTTTTAGATTTCCAACCTTTTTTTTTAACTCAAATCTAGGGTAAAACAAAGCCCAAGTATTTGACCTCTTCTTTCCAAACAAAAGCTTACTGTAACCTTTTTTATGGTTTTTTTTTTTTTTTTTTTTTTTTTGTGTCAAACCTGAGCACGTAATCAAATTAATGTATTGATTCATTTATACATCAGCCAGTATGTGATTTATTGCCATGTTGAAGTGCTACATCAAAGTTGTACGTTTAAAATAGTCAATTTTTAGGGTTATCAAGAACATTTCTTTGTTATTTGTTGAGTTCTTTTATTTTTATTTTGTTTTTACATTTAAAAGTATATACTCATCGGTTGAGTAAGTTAACTCTTGAATTTTATGTCAATAAGATTAAATGGATTGATTTGACTATTTGAGTGTATCTGGGTTGTAGAATAGTTTTTAGGGTTCTTAGTTTAACTATTGTATAATTGTATTTATTTTTAAAATTTATTTGATTTCAAAAAATAATAAGTTCATTAGGGAGTCAAGTGGATATGATTTCTGCATACAATGACCCTTTATGTGGTGAACCTTATCCGACCCGAACTGGTAAACTAATCCGAACCTTTGAACCGACCCGAAATTTTTATATTTGGTCATATGAAATTAAAACACCTAAAAAAGGAACCCAGTGAAAAAAATTCCTGGATCCGCCACTAGCTCTAATAATTGATATGGATCGGCTTCTATGAACCAAAAACAGAATACAAAGGATAATAAATGAGCTTCAAAATTAATAGATTCACAAAAAAAAGTTGCGTAGAAAAGCTTTTAAACCCAATAATCCACAAAATATAGATAAAGCTAAAAAAGGTTAAACCAGCTACAAACACTTACATATATAAATAACAATAAACAAACAATAATTAATCAAGTAGATAAATAACAAACAATAATTAACTTCAAATTCCATGCAACTTTTAGTTCCATGCATTCTTCACAAAACCGCGTTTGAACCTAGCTCTGGTTCATGATTAGGAAGTTACGCGCTCGGGTTCGAATCCAGGTTAAGATCGGTATAATAGATTTAGTAAAACAATATTTCAACAAAGAACCGTCAAATATCAAAATAACCCAAAAATCCTATTTTTAATCGATACTTACAAACATAGCAAGAAATCAGAGAACAAAAAAAATCCTATGATCATATTTACTATGATTAATTATAATAAACACAAAACATACCTCCATAGCCTGGAGATATTTGAAAATGTTCACAGAACTTGCTTCTTCAAAGAATATTGATGGAATTGCTTTTGAGGTTGACAAAGTTGGAAGACATACATTGGAGCATTTCACTACTAGAAAACTGGGCTATTGTCACCAAAAGTTGCTACCTAGAAAAATGGTAGCAAATTTAGCAACCGATTTTACACCAAAATATGTATTATAAGATAAGGTAGCTAATCGGTTGCAAATTTTGACACTGTTTATTTTTTGTGGTAAATTCGTGAGAAAAATAATAAGAAAGACGTAAAAAATAATAATTTAAAAAAAAAAACAAACTTATTGAATTGTGACCACCTTAGCGGTAGCAAATTTAGGGACCCATTTTTAGAATAAATTGCTACCATATTAGCCACTATAAATCATGGCTACTCTCACCAAAATATGCTACCTAGAAAAATGGTAGCAAATTTAGCAACCGATTTTATACCAAAATATGTATTATAAGATAATGTAACTAATCGGTTGCAAATTTTGACACCATTTATTTTTGGTGATAAATTCGTGAGAAAATAATAAGAAAGACTTAAAAAATAATAATTTATAAAAAAAACAAATGAAAGAAACAAAAACACATCTTGTGGATTTTTTTTATTCATGTGACCAAAAACACATCTTTTGGAAACCTTTAGCCACACTTTACGAAAAAAAAATGTGTCATTTAGAAGCCACACTTAATGAAAAAAAAAAACAATCTAATAACTATAAATATTTTATCGTCAATTAGATCTAATGATGGTCAATTAGGCCCAAAGACGGTCAGGTAGATTCGATCAGTGTCACTTAGACCCAATGAAGGTCATTTAGACCCAATAATGGTCAATTAGATCCGATGTTGGTCAATTAGGCCCGTTGATGGTCAATTAGAACCAACGATCGTCAATTAGATCCAATGATGGTAAATTAGATCCAATGACGGTTCATTACACCAATGATGGTCAATTGGATCCAATGATGGTTAATTACACCACTGATGGTCAGTTGGATCCAGTAATGGTTAGTTAGGCCCAATGATGGTCAGTTAGATCCAATGATGGTCAGTTAGATCCAATGATGGTCAGTTACACCCAATGACGACTAATTAGATCCAATGATGGTCGGTTAGGCCCAATGATGGTCAGGTAGATCCAATCATTGTCACTTAGACCCAATGATGGTCATTTAGACCCGATGATGGTCAATTAGGCCCAATGATTGTCAATTAGAACCAATGATCGTCAATTAGATCCAATGATGGTCAATTAGATTTAAAAATGGTTAATTAGAACCAATGATGGTTAATTAAACCAATGACCGTCAATTGGATCCAATGATGGTCAGTTAGGCCCAATGATGGTTAGTTAGATCCAATCATTGTCACTTAGACCCAATGATGGTGAATTAGACCCGATGAGGGTCAATAGGCACAAAGATGGTTAATTAGAACCAATGATCATCAATTAGATCCAATGATGGTCAATTAGATCCAATGATGGTTAATTAAACTAATAATGGTCAGTTAGATCCAATGATGGTCAGTAAGCTCAATGATGATTAGTTACATCCAACGATGGTCAGTTAGGCCCAATGATGATTAGGTAGACCCTATAATTGTCACTTAGACCTAATAATGGTCAATTAGGCCCAATGATAGTATGGATACATATGTATTATGTTAAAAAATCTTTATTTTAATTTTGAAAATGATGTGGCAAAATAAATACCTACACATATCTAAAAATATACAACATGTGTAAATATAAGATACTTTTAACTTAGGTAAACAAATATTTAATTTGTTTTTTGAAAATGATGTGGAAAAATAAATACCAACCCGCTAACGTTCCGTTTTAACACCTTTAAATTAATACTATGGGTGTAAACGAGCCGAGCCCGAGCCAGACTAGGCTCGCGCTCGGCTCGTTTCGAGCCTAATACTTTGAGCTCGAGCTCGCTTCGACAGCTTAAACGAGCCAAAGCTCGGCTCGCCAATGTAAAATAGTAGGCACACTATAAATAAAATGATAGTAATATAAAATTTGTTTGGGCTCGTTTAGGCTCGCGAGCCTAAACGGTCTTTGTAAGAAAAGCTCGAGCTCGGGCTCGATAACTAAACGAGTCCTTTTTCAAGCCCGAGCCCGTTAAGGGTCGGCTTGTTTGAGCTTTTTACTGATCCGATTCTGAGTAGCTCTCAAGTCATTGCGCATTGTTTACACCCCTAATTTAACACAATATACGATTAAAATGTAAAGTTATAATGGCATGAAAATAAATATTTAAAACAAAAATTAATGATAAAGGAAACTAAATATGGCGATTTTTTCTCATAATCTGTTCCATGTTTTTCTCTCATCTGATTCCTAAACCTTTGCAATGGATACAAATATAAACTCCAATCAAAACACATAAGAATCCTTCACATCTACATTTTTGCTATCCATTAATGTTTTGGTTTCAGCGCTTGCGGAGAAGGTACGTGGATCTTCATTGTCTTTTTCTTCTTTACATATGTCACTATTTGTATTACACCAATCAGCCCAATACATTTCTTCAACAGAATATGGTTTGGCCGAATATGGTTATGATAATCCAAGATTTGTTTGACTGCAATAATTTTTGAGAACTTGCTTGTTGTTCATAATTTGCATCAAGTTCTATGAATGTTCTTGGATTGAAAAAGTTTGATCATTTTGGTGGAGGGATTGATTTGCGGATATTGTTTATGGGTCGGGTTAATTCGATTGTGTTTGTTGCAGAATTGATTACTTTCCAAATCCTAGGCCTACATATATGGAAACTCCTTAATTCAAATTTGACTTCTAGCACTAGAATTGTAACTCACAATTGAATTATGTTATTGTGTAACTTACTTGACCCGTTATTAATTTTTATTAATTCTGACTTCTTAATTCTATTCATTGCTTGTTTTGTAGATTGAAAAGTTGAATTTGGTTATTAAAGAGCTTGTTAAGGAAAAATATGAAGATAAAGAAAGGTTCGAAGGAATAATTGCGAGCTTGGTGGCTGAAAAAGAAAAATGTAATGCAGATAAAGAGGCTATGAACAATAGAATGGGAGAATTTGAAGCTAGGTTAACAGCTATGGGTGGAAAATAGGCTATAAACACTTAGACATGAATATTTTGAAGTTTTTCATGGATAATTTCGGTTATTTGATGTTTTTTTGTGTTTCTATTAGAGTCTTTTATATGATTTTAAAGTTGGAAAAACTGTATCAAATTTGTTTTATATAATTTGAGATTTTGTATTATTTGACTGTTTTATATAATATAGTTTTCTTGAAATGTAATTGAATTAATAAAGAAGGAAAAAAAACCCTGTAGAAAAGCTAAATGGTAGCAAATTTTTAATGAAAGTGGTGGCTAAATGGTTGCAAATTTTCATTGAAAATGGTGGCTAAATGGTTGCAAATTTTCAATGAAAGTGTGGCTAAATGGTAGCAATTTTTCATTGAAAGTAGTGGTTAAATGGTAGCAAATTTTCAATGAAAGTGGTGGCTAAATGGTAGTAAATTCTCAATGAAAGCGGTGACTAAATGGTTGCAGACTAAATGGTACCAAAACGGTTACAAAAAGTGTAAATTTTCAATAAAAATGGTGTCTAAATGGTGGCAATATCGGTGGCTAAATGGTACCAAAAACGGTAGCAAATGACCTTACTAAAATATTGTAGGAGCGGTGGCAAATATTTTAACCGTTTTTGTGGTGACAAAAATATGGTAGCAAAATACAAAAGTGGTAGCTATTTGGTGACATTAGGGCAATGTGTTTTTGCTACCGTATTCTCGGTTGCAAAATGGTGGCTACAGAGCAATTGCTACCGTTATGTAACCGAAAATGTGGTGACAAAAGCCTAATTTTCTAGTAGTGTTTGTACTTCTTTCTAATTCCTTTGCCTATTTCTACATTCAATTGAACACCATGTAACTTCTTAACACGTTCTACAATTTAAATCTATATCTATACATATAATAAACCAAAACCATTTTAATGACATGACATTCAAAGAGACATTCTCTTTTTTGAGTGTGCCATGTGTCATCCCATGTGGCATTAAGATATTTTAGGAAAAAAAGAATTTAAAAATAAAATTGGATTTTAGTCTATTTTCTCTTATGTTTCCTCTCATAATTTTTAAACGTTAATATCTTTTATATACGAGATTTTTTAAAGAAAAAAATTATGCCAAATTAACGAGCGTTTTATTATCTTTCCAACGAGTACCATAGTGTTATATAAAAAACGGAGAAATAAACGACTATTTTTTTGTAGGACTCTATTCATACAAGAAAAAAAACACAAAGCGTTTAGGTAAATCATTAATCATGTATAGGCAAGTCACTAATTATGTTTCGGTAAATATGAATTCTATTTTCAACATGCGTTAGCATTGGAGTTATACATTGTTTTAGGTTAGATATTAATATTAGAGTTATACATTGTTTAAGGTTAGGCGTTAACATTGGAGATACATTTTTAATTGTTTTAGGTTAGGTGCTACCCGAAGCTTTCCTGTATGTAACTGTAAAGCGTATCATTCTATTTTATATGTAAGATTAATATGTCATATTAGATTTCTCAACCCCGGGAGGTTCCCGGGGTATAATCTAGTAACTTATATCCTGATATATTCTCCACAAACAAATTCTGCATTTTTTGTGATTATTAACATAAGATTCAAGAATTTTGAACATAATTATTTTGATACGAAAAGGAAAAGTACAATAAGTACATGCTTACCCATGGATAAGTTGTTTTGTCAAGAGTGAATATTGAAAGAAAAGTAATAGCTGCAGCAACAATAGAAGGCAAAAATTCAAGAAAACGAAATTCTATCAAGCTTAGTTCAACTAAGTTTTTGCTAAAAACTCCAACTAAAAATATGATGTCAATAATTTGTAAAGAATAAAGTTATTAGCACTTAGGTAGCGTTTGGTATGATGGAAAATTTTGTGAAAATCAAGAAGTAACCAGTAAGTTAATTAACACACAACCACATATCATAATTTTCAGATTCTCAAACCTTTTCAAACATACCTTAGGAATGAAATAATTTTAGGATTGCGCATTTCATAGCCGGATGATTCAAACACTTCAAGCTGCATTCCAAGAGTGCTTTCTTCGTGTATGAACCATCAGTCATTTACAGAAAAACTGGGGTATGGGGGGTATATTTCTTCATATCTTCTGTTTACAAAAAACAAATATGGAGCTTGTTAAAATTCCAAAACCTCAATCACTTAAAGAACAAACAAAAGACTGAAATTTCAACACTTACGCGACAATTAGCATTGAAGAAACACCAAGAAGTTGAAGAACATCCCGTCTTGGAAGAACTCTTAAGGATAAGTATCCATCAATGTAAGAGACGGTGCAAAATAAAGTTTCGAGAACAGAATGACATTCTTCAGCAACTTCGGATAACCACTCAACAAGTATAGTCCTCATTTCTGCATTTAAATATTTCCGCACTTGTGTCATGTATCTCGCCATTGGTCTTCTTATTGCCTCGTGCTAAAGTTACAAATCTTAATTAACTACTATAATAAGTCTTCGTTCAATCTTTATAAATATAAATTTAGCAACCTACTTTTAGATATCTTTGGCTCCTTACTCTATCATAGAAAGAACATAGCAACAAATCATAGAAAAAATCCATCAAATATGAAAATAAACCTAAAATCATATAGTTTATAAATAATTATAAACATTAAAACAAATGAAAAAACACTAAGATAGTATATTTCTATCATTGATTACATATATAAAAACACAACAAACCTTGGAGATATTTGTAAATATCCACATAATACACACTTTCATCATATTCATATACATCTTCAAAGAACACGGATGGTATTGCATACGGGGTTGAAAACTCCGCTCGACATACATTGGAGCTCCTGTAGTTTTCTCTAATCCCTTTTCCTACTTGTTCATTTAATTAAACATTATGTAACATTTGAACGCATTCTTTAATATGAGATGGCTTGTATCTTGAAAAACTCTCGAGCGACAAATTCTGCATGATTGTGATTACTAACATAAGATTCAAAAATTTTGATTATAATTATTCTGATACGAAAAGGTAAAATGTATGTTTACTTACCTATGGATGTGATGTTTTCTTGCATAGATGCAGCAACCATAGAAGGCAAACATTCTAAAACTGATATTTTGTGAAGGTTAATCAGCCAAATAATTGCTCAAGAAGTCCAACAAATGTGATGTCTATGATTTGCAAATAAAATAATAATAAATTTGAGATTTAGCACTTAAACATAGAAAACAATCATTAATAAAGATAATTAAAAAGAAGAAGAAGCTTACTTTACAATCCTTTTGAGGAATGTTGGTTAAGAATCTGTTATAACCACGAGTAACGAGTAAGTTAATAAACACAATCATATATCATAATATATAGATTCTCACATTTTCCGCCATACCTTAAGAATGGAAATAATTGTGGGATGGCAATAACTAGAGGTATTCAAAAAAATCCAAATATGAATTCGAATCTGAAACATCCAATAACCCGTATCCGAATTTTCGGATTCAGATGTGAAGTTTTAAAATTTCCGGATATCCGAATTATCCGAATCCGAAATCTTAAAAAATAAACAAATAATATATATATATACACACACACACACACACATATTATATTACACAACCCTAAACAAAACATAAAACCTATGCCCCCTTCTTCTTCTTCTCCAAGACACTTCATCAGCCACCCTCCATCTCCAATCCATTCCACCTTATCATTCCACCACGACCACCAGCCACCCTGCCCTCCATCGACCGGTCTCCACTCGTAAGTTTTTTTTCTATTACTTTGTTCCTCCATGATGGTTTTTTCCCGTTACTGACCCACCGCTGAATTTTTCAAACTTCCCATCGTTGAATCAGTCTCTACTCGTAAGGAGGCTCCGTTGACTATTCTTTCTCCCATTTTCTATTACCTTCTTTTCCTGTTATGCTAATTAATTTGACATGGTTCACAATTGTTGATTTTTTTTTTGTTTTTTTAAGATTATGATATCCGTTGGATTATCAGAATCCAAAATTCCGGATATCCGAAATTTTGGATATCAATTCGGATATCATTTATTACTATCCGGTTTTTTTCAAATATTCGCTTTCGGATATTCGAAAATCGGATATTCAAAAATAGGATAATCCGCTTTTGAACACCCCTACTCAGTACAGCTGCCATCATTTTCACAACCTCTTGAACTGTGTAAAAATAATGAGTTTAGGGGTTCTTATTTTTCATGTGTCCTGTTTAAAAAGAGAAAAGAAACATATGGAGCATGTTCAAAATTCAAAACCCCAACCACCTAAAGAACATACCAAAAACTAAAAATCCAATACTTACCTAGTAGTAGTTAGCATTGAAGCAGCAGCAAGAAGTTGCAAATCAACACTTCTTGCAAGATGTCTTTCTGATAGGTATCAGTCAATGTACTTAGCCACGGTGAAGGAGGACGTGTACCCAGGTTTAGAGTGATCAAAAGTATCATTCTGCAGCAAATTAACCCCGCAGTTATTGAATACCCACGGTAGTTTGAGTCGTGAAGCATAAATTTTAGAAAACTTGTTATATAATAGTTTTAAAAATATTTTTTAGAATATATGGAATTCTTAATTTATATTTTATGTGATAATAAAAAAATATTATTTCCTATAGTTCGGATATTCAAAATCTCTAAAGTTTTTTAAAAAATATATCATTTGAAAATTTCTTATATCTAAAATTTTCTTCGCTATCCTTTCGACGACCTCTTCAAGGGACTTTAGTTTCAAAGCTTGTTGAACTCCATAAATCATCCTAGCATTACCGATGGTAAGGTTTAAATGACTATCACCCTTCAAGACGAGGTCGACACCTTCTGATGATGATCCTCATTACCTCTTTGATTTTATTAGCGTCGACCATCTATTATCACCGGAATTAGTTGTATATCACCGGAATCTCTTATGTTCATTTCAGTTAAACCATAAATGACTAAACATATAACAAAGGGTCGAACATTTTTGAAAAAATATTTTAGTTAGATAACTATGGCTTATCCAAGTTTACCACCGATCATGTGAAAATGAAAGCAGTGTTTAAATTAAGATATCCAAAAATTTCGGATAAAATATTTAGTATCCGAATCTGAAATTCCGGATTCAGATATTAAATCTGATATCCGAAGTATAAAAAGATATTATATAATAATTTAAAAAAAATATTTATTTAGGATATGCTCTGAAATATCCGAATTTTTATAAAAAGTTCATCCTAAGTTTCTAAGCGTATATATCTGATAATACTAAAAAAATATTTTGGGTATGTTGGGTTTGGAATCTGGATAATTCAGTGTAACACCTCAACCGATGGCGAATCATTGAGGTGTCACGTAGTAACGATTGTTCAAAAGCTCGAGGTACTAAAATGTACAAATTTATTAAATCAAGATTAAGGGGGTGTTTGTTTATGAAAAGGTAAAAGGTCTACAGTCTGCGGACCACATCTGGAGACATCGGCAGGAGAAGAGGTGGACCAAAGGTCTGCAGTTTGCAAGAAGAAGACTGTTTGTTTGTTAACGTTTGTAGCGTAACCTAACCATAACCATAACCAACCACAACCCACCATAACCATTTCTGACCCAGATCTAGACCCGAACCGAATCTGACCTGGACCCGAGCCAAGACCATCGTCAAGACCACCAACACAAGTACATAACCACCACCACGACTGCCATCACCTGTCACGAACCACCACATACCACTGTACCCGTCACCAACTCCGCCTTAAACAACCACTCCCTATGGCCACCCATTGTCATAACCTACCTGACCCGTGAGGGATAACCACCTCGGCCACCATCGATACTCACCTTCTTCTTTGGCTGCTGAACCACGACCACCAACCCAGCCACCAAACATCCCAACGAACTTTCACAGACCCAACCTGAAACTACCATCCTCGTCACTAACAACCACCGTCGGCCAAACCAACCCTTACGATCGCCTATCACATGAGGGAGGGAGGATGGAGGAAGGCGACACAAGGAGAGAGGAGGAGGGGAGAGGAGGAGGCAAGAGAGAGAGGAGGAGGAGGGAGGAAGGCGGAGGGGGGAGGGAGGAAGAGGGAGGAGGCGGTTAGGGTTCAAAGAGGAAGGATGATCTGCTGTGTTGTTTTGCCTTATGTGGGTGAGAAGAGGTAAGGAGATGTGAGGTTAGGTCTGCGCGTGGAAGAGGAAGGACAGAGGTTTTTAAGGGTTATGTCTTCTAAAAAAACGAACAAGCTTCCTACCCCAAAGGTCTGCCCGCGTCTGCACGGCGCAGACATAAGTAGTCAGAAGCTATTCTCATAAGAAAACAAACACCACCTAAGTGTCAAACATCACATTCCAAAACATTACATAAAGTCTCAAGAAACAAAGCATAAGTTTTATTCATAATGTCTAAGTCCATGGCTATGTAATAAATTTCAAGTGGTCCCTGAAACATGTACAAAATACAACGTCAACAATAATGCTGGTGAGTACACTTAGTTTCTGTACATATAGTATAAGTATAAAAAAAATTACAATTCAAGTGTCACAATTCATTTAAGGTAATATGGTAAACACGCAAGTACACAATGCGGGTCAAAATCAAACCTTAATGATGACAAAGAATAAAGAATTAACAATGACCTAGGACATCCCACACACATAGGTGCTTTCCACTATGCGGGTTGTCAATCCAAATAGTGCTATCCATCTTAAAAGTCGACTTGTACGGAGTTAATGATTTTGTTTATGATTGCAAGTATACTACGTTTATGTTTAAGCACAAAGCACAAGAATTCAAGCATAAGACGTATATGAATTGTATGTAAAACGTTTATCAATAAGTGCTTGTGTATGTTTAATATGTAGTACATGAATCACCTAAAAAGTGTAAAAATGAAAAAGGGGATATAAACTCACTTGATTGGATGCTAATATAATCCACACGAAAGTTGCTACGATGAAAAAGTCCTCAACGCGAAGGCTACAAGTAAATACCACGTATGAAGACTAGCTTAATTTGACGAATTGGTAAGCGTTATGTTTTATGTTAGACGTTTAAAGATGGTTTATGAATTTGGTGACTCAAAATGAGAAACACAAACTAATATGCTGGTTCATAAAATTTAATTAGTCAAAAACATTATTTTAATCTATTAAATGATAAAACAAATTTCCATAGATCTACTAATCTAATAAATTAAGTTGAAATCAAAGTCTAGTTGGTTATTATATGATTAGCATGACTTATTGAATTAAGAGGATTTGTTAAAGAGTACTAATCGTATTATTGTTAATGTATTAAAAAAAAATACAAAAGTATGATTTAGTGATAGAACCATGAGCATTTGATTTGCTACTGTGCGCGTGACTTTGAACATAAGTCATACCAACCATATTTATTTGGTCAAAATAGTTATTACTAGTCATCTTCTACATGTTGAAACATGTCACCTAACTTCTTTTCTTTTTTATAGAATTTTGTCGAATTTAAGGTGCTTACAAAATGTGCATATGGTTATTACATTTAAGAAGATTAGATTTATTGTTACCTTGGTTGTGGAAAGAGACAAGTGAAGAGCATAATCGGTTGTCCAACATAGTTGCCAACGATGACCTGCCAAACTGAGAGTTTTGGTGTATGATGTCTTCTTGATGGCAATGAATTAGGATAGCATGAAAACAATGAGTAGCGATTTCAAAACCCAAGATTTTTCGTTATTCTAGCGTTTCAAATTTTTGGGTAGTACAATTCTACCCAACCGTTACATTAGATTGCGGTTTATGGGGGTTTTCAATATTGGGTTATTGCCACTTTAGGTCCCTACAGTTATAATTAACTTATTGTAAAAATTACGAATGTTACATTTAGGTTTGTTTCAAATAAAATTTTTGGCGCACCTCTAAGTTACATTTAAATGTGAGCTACGTTTTGTTTTTGTTTAATCACTTTGAATAATGATATGGTTTTATATAAACTCATTTACACGCTACTTGTTTGATGTTGTTAAAAATATACTTTCCAATATCCACAGAGCTGCTATACAGCTTCTTGTTCTTCTAATCGAACTCTAGATCTGATAATGTAAACAGATCCAAGATCCAATGTGCTCTAAGCAAGATCCACCCAGTATGAGATAAATCACCATATTAGACACAGAAAAGCCCAGGAACTTTTATCAAGAACCCAAGATACTCGACACAAACCCTAACAGACGAGTGGAAGACAGATCAATCTGAGCCTAAGCTTTGATACCATGTCAGATTTTGTGCAACAATAATGACCAAAACTTTAATGATTCAATACTGATAAGACTCTTACAAATGCAAATCAAGAACAAACAAGATCTGATCAGGATTACACAAACCTAACCAACAGACCTAAATCAGATCATTAACATATGATCTGATACAACACTCTACACAACGATCATTGACAGATGATCACTGTTAGAGAATACAACTGTGATTAGTTGTGATTAGCCATGATTTATTCTGCATTTATTTAGATTGATTGTTTCCATATATTCAGGTCTTGTATTATCTTATATATAGAACCTATTGTAATCAAACAATTTATTTCAATACAACTTTTACGGTTTGATTTGGACTCTGTAGATGATCGAGAGACGGTTCTTTGAATTTCACTCATCTTATTTTGTTGTGAAGGACGAGTCTACACACAACACCCTCCTAACGGGTCCAAGTGAACAGGGTCTTTATTCAATTCGTTTGCCTCACCTTCAATCTCTTCCTAAGGTCGCCTTTACTGCCGTCAAAGCATCTTCCACTACTTGGCATCAACGTCTAGGACATCCTCATGATCGTGTTTTTCGTTCTATTTTGTCGCATTGTTCTTTACCTGTTTCAAATAAACTATCCTCTTCGTTATGTAATTCTTGTCAAATGGGCAAGTCCTCAAAACTTTCTTTAGTGAATTCAAATTTTACTAGTACCAATGTTTTGGATTTAATTTATTGTGATGTTTGGGGACCTGCCCCACTTTTATCCATTGATGGTTATCGTTTCTTTTTACTGTGTGTTGATCATCACTCTAGATATATGTGGTTTTATCCCTTAGTACATAAATCTGATGTTCGTCCCGCCTTGATTAATTTTATAAACATGGCAGAAAGGCAATTTAAAACAAAAGTAAAAAATATACAATCCGATTGGGGAGGGGAATTTCGGAGTCTTACTCAGTTCTTCACTGGTCTTGGTATTATTCACCGACGCTCCTGTCCTCATACTAGTGAACAAAATGGCACTGTGGAGCGTCGCCATCGTCATGTTGTGGAAACTGGACTAACGCTTTTAGCACAGTCTCATCTTCCTCAACGTTTTTGGCACTTTGCCTTCGAAACAGCCGTCTACCTTATCAACCGCCTTCCCTCTCGTGTCTACTCAAATAAATCTCCGTTTGAACATCTTTACAAACGAAAACCTGACTATTCGTTCCTTCGTGTCTTTGGTTGCCAATGTTCTCCCTATCTTCGCCCATACAATGATCACAAGATTGATTTTCGGTCTACTCCTTGCGTCTTTCTTGGGTATAGTCCTGTTCACCATGGATATCGTTGTTTTGACCCAAACACTGAACGTGTTTACATTGTCCGGCATGTTCGGTTCAATGAACACGTCTTTCCATATCACAAACCTATCACCACATCACCACCATCCCAACCCGAACCAACCTATGTATCTATCTTTCCTGAACCACCTCCCTTTATTCCTGATGATTCTACCCAACCATCGCCTACACCCGAATCCAACCAACCTAACTTCCCAAATGAAACCGAACCTAATCCAATGACTTAACCCACCACATCCGCCACCTCCCACCCAACCCCCATGTAACATTTCGCGTTTAATAATTGTACGTTACGTATAATATGAATAAAAACGACAAGTTCTATTATTATTATTCGCATTTTATTATTATTGTGACATTTTGGGAACCCTAATACTATAATAATTATACATAATATATATATATATATATATATATATATATATATATATATATATATATAGATTAAATATCAAAAAAATTAAAGCTTGGGCCGGGACTCGAACCCGCGCCCAAGCCGTCCCATATACACACACATACTTACCATCTGATCTGCCCATGTTTCTTGTTCTAAACCAACCACTTTATTATTATAACACGAATTCAAGATCCTCCCAGTTGACTTAGAAAGTCAACTGTGAACACGACTTGCCATAAATCGAAACAATTAACGTGTAATTGATCATAGATTGATTGAGATCGTGATTACCGGCCTATCACGAGTCATTACACGTTCAATTACCATTCAATTCTTACCAATTTTGCTTATGGACGCGTCAAACATTAAAGACAAGGTCAAACATACCAAATCAATGATCTAGACCCCAACACTATAAATTGGACACCTCTGGATCATCACAACTCGCCAATCGTTCTTTCTCAACCCTCAATTCCTCTTATTAATCATCTGTTCTAGAAATTTTTGTTCGAGTTTGACTTCGAGCCTTGACTGGTCGTTCGTGTTCGAATCATCTTTGTAAGTCTGATTTTTGTTATGGTTTTTATTGTTCGGCATCCACACAACATTAACCCTAACGTTAATTGGGTTAATGTTGTGTGAATTGCCCAATTGGAAAATCTAGGGCTCGAATATTCAATTTGGGGAAGAACATTGATTTTCCATATATGTTATATTTTAAACTAACTGAAACCAAACACAACCACTGGTCTGGACCACGTGGTTGTGCCTGGTGACTGTGAACCGGCTAACGCGGGTTCGAACCACAGCAGCCACACCCTTTTCTTTTTGTTTTGTTAAAAACAATCAAACTTTAAATATATATGACTTATATTTTATAAATTCATTTTAAAATATTAAAACTCTTTTAAAAATTTTACAAAACTTATTTTGTGTTAACCTAATGAAAAAGTGTAACATACAATTTTTAGTTTCCAAAAATTTATTTATTTAACATATAAAATAAATAAATCAAGTTTATTCTGTTTTATTTATAAAATTCTATAAAAATATCAAAACAATCTTATAAATTTCCACAAAAAACTATTCTGAGTTTTTATAACAATAAACTTTTCTGAGATGATTTTTAATTCTGAAAAATCATTTATTTTATATTTTTAATCAATTTTTGTTAGTTTTAATCATAATTAAATCATAATAAATTCATTTTTCACTATTTTTGCACCAAAATTTTATATAAATTATTTCTGATTATTTGGAACAGAAATATAATTTTTAATCTAATAAATCTTTAATTTTAGTATTTTTAAATATTAAAATTAAATTTTGACAATTTGAAATAAATAGATTTAATATTCATTTTTTAAGAAAATAATTTTATAAAAATTATTTTTATACTTTAAACACATTATTGTGACCATCTTAAATTCAAATTTTATAAAAAGATTTTTGTTTATTTATTTACTAAATTTCTCTCAATTATCAAACATTTTAATTATTAATCAAACGAGCATTTATCCCCAATTCGAAGCCCTAGAACATATATATTTGTAGACTAGATAGACTTAGACCTATTTATTACCTTATTATAGGGTGATACTTGGCATATTTGGGCAACACTACTATTCTATTTTTCAAGAGAAATAACATTTTGCTAAGGTGAGTTTTACATAGCCCCTTTTCTATTTATCACCATTTTTGGGGTGAAACATGTTACATCATTCTTTATGCAATTCAATCATCAAAGTGTCTATGTGTTTTTCTATGTTGCATTATGTCTTGAACATGACTAGGGTAAGCACAATTCTAGCATAATCATTAACATTGATCAGCCGACGGTATACATTGATAGATCTATTGGACTGACAATCCCACCCGGATACGTGCCTCCTACAAAGGTAGCGTGGGTGTTTGTTATCGCATAACTTATTCGAGTGAACCATGAGCGTATGGGATGTACCACATTATAACAGTCACAAGGGTTGATTATGCACTCGATTTACTTCTAGTATGTTTTCACATATGGACTAGACTTGCCATGACACTTGAATTGCACAACATTTTTATTCGATTATCAAAACCTATGTAATTCTCACCAACTTTTGTTGACCCAAAAATATTTTCAAAATTAACATGTTTCAGGTAACAATGAAGCTGAGGCTTGAGTTTGCATGAGGATTTATCATGAAATTATTATTTGAAGTTATTAGAAGATTGTTGCTTATTTGATACCATGTATTTGAATTTCTAGACATCACTTTATTTTGGATTATTATGTTTTGAATAAATTATTTAAAATTCAATTTATACCATGTGCTACTGAAACAATCATCAATACGTGACATCCCGATGTTTCCGCCATCGGTTGGGGTGTTACAGATTGGTATCAGAGCTAGGGTTATAGGGAATTAGGTTATTAGAAAAATAATCTAGTCTATAACCATAGGATTTAACTAGTACTTGCTTCTTTTACTTGCTATTCTCTATCTCCCTCCTACTTTTTATCCCTACTTTCATCCTTACAAGAAGATCGCTCTCCATCACTGGATCTACTCATAGACTGATAAGACAAAATCCTCAGGCTTAGCCTGAACCATCTTGAGATCTCGTCGAAGTTCTAGATTTTAATAACGAACACGTGCAATCTGGAAGGGTGAACGCCTGTATTCTGAGTCTTCTGTCTAGGCTGGCATTGCACATATATCCCAATCAGACGAGGGACCCGGATGCCTACCTGGGAATTCTCGGGATGAGTGTTCACTTATAGGCTAAAGCATGTCTTCATATGTTATTAGAATCTAGAATCTTTGATAAGTCAACGTTTTCGTTTATTCATTTCAATGAATAAATGATTACATTCCTTATATAACCTCATTCATTTCATTGTGTCTCTTACAGATCATGCCTCCACGTCGCAGCACTCGCCTTAACAGTGGTAACAATCAAGATGAAGTGAATAGCAACAACCACGATGCTAATCACAACAACAACAATAACAACAACAACAATGGTGTTGATGCCCAACTGGCTGCGATCATTTCTCAACAAATGACGCAGCAAATCGCGACTCTGGTTCCTAACTTACTAGCTTAAGTCATCCAGATGAACGGCAACGGGAATGGTAATGGAAACTGGAACGGAAATGGAAATCACAACGGGAACGGGAATGGTCTCCTAGCCTGTACTCTTAAGCATTTTAATTCCTGTAATCCCCCTAAGTTCAGTGGAGAAGAAGGAGCTACAGGACTCCTACAATGGTTTGAGGGTATTGAGAATACCTTCATTAACAGTGAGTGTCCCGATAACTTAAAGGTCCGTTATGCCATGAGTGTTCTTCACAAACGGGCACTCACTTGGTGGAATGAGGAAAAGCGCACCCGCGGAGCTGAAGCTGCACTGGCCTTAACTTGGGATCAAGCTAAAGACATTATGCAGGCAGAGTTCTGCCCTCGTAATGAAATCAAGAAGCTGGAAGATGAGTTTCATAATCTTGCTCAAGATAGTGGAGAAAACCTTGCCTACAACACTCGTTTTCACGAACTTAGTCTACTGCTACCCCACAAGGTCACCCCCTTGCCTATTGCAATCGAAAAATACATTGGTGGCTTACCGATGCAGATTCAAGATACGGTGTGGGGAAGGAACCCTGCTACTTTGGAGGAAGCAAAACGTTTGGCTGCCACCCTAACAGATAACCATGTGAAGGCAGGAACCCTGACTCGGAAAGGGGAAAAGAAAACTGTTGCAAAGGATACTCCCCAACCTGCCGTTGAAATCAAAACTGAGGCCTCAACCAACGGAAAGTGCAAGGTCAGGAATTTTGCAATAGACACCACTGTCCCACCCAACAAGAAACGATACAACGGGAACCAACCTAAGTGTGACACCTGCCAGTATCACCACCCAACCCAAGTGCCCTACCGTCAGTGTACCAATTGTCAAAGGTATGGGCATCTTACGGAAGCTTGTCGTATTCCTGCTACAAACGCCCTTGCTGCTCCAAATAACCCCGCTAGGGACCCTCCAGCTACTTAACAGCAAACCCCACCATTTAAATGATGTCTGCTTTTTAATTCTATGTATTGACACTTTTTGATTCAAGTAATAAATTCGAGTATTATCATAACATCTGAATGCATGCTTGTTTGAATGTGAATTAATTGCTATATCTATATTTAAATCATACTTGCTTACTTGTACAACAATTAGTTGACTACCAAACAACCTACTCAACGATTGGTAGAGGTCATCATGTCTTTCCAACAGTCGGGAGACGCCCTACAACCTGCTCAACGACTGGTGGAGACTATCGAACCTGCTCAACAATCGGTAGAGTCATAAAAGGACGCAAAACCCTAATGTAAGGTAAATTGGTAATTACGGTCCGGAACGTAATCATGAATTTACAGGTACGTTAAGGTAGTGAGAAATTTTATCAAGGTTTTCGGTAGTCGACCAATTGTGAACCTGGTGTTTTTCTTTTAACTTCGGGACGAAGTTCCTAAAAGTAGGGGAGACTGTAACATTTCGCGTTTAATAATTGTACGTTACGTATAAAATGAATAAAAACGACAAGTTCTATTATTATTATTCGCATTTTATTATTATTGTGACATTTTGGGAACCCTAATACTATAATAATTATACATAATATATATATATATATATAGATTAAATATCAAAAAAACTAAAGCTTGGGCCGGGACTCGAACCCGCGCCCAAGCCGTCCCATATACACACACATACTTACCATCTGATCTGCCCATGTTTCTTGTTCTAAACCAACCACTTTATTATTATAACACGAATTCAAGATCCTCCCAGTTGACTTAGAAAGTCAACTGCGAACACGACTTGTCATAAATCGAAACAATTAACGTGTAATTGATCATAGATTGATTGAGATCGTGATTACTGGCCTATCACGAGTCATTACACGTTCAATTACCATTCAATTCTTACCAATTTTGCTTATGGACGCGTCAAACATTAAAGACAAGGTCAAACATACCAAATCAATGATCTAGACCCCAACACTATAAATTGGACACCTCTGGATCATCACAACTCGCCAATCGTTCTTTCTCAATCCTCAATTCCTCTTATTAATCATCTGTTCTTGAAATTTTTGTTCGAGTTTGACTTCGAGCCTTGACTGGTCGTTCGTGTTCGAATCATCTTTGTAAGTCTGATTTTTGTTATGGGTTTTATTATTCGGCATCCACACAACATTAACCCTAAGGTTAATTGGGTTAATGTTGTGTGAATTGCCCAATTGGAAAATCTAGGGCTCGAATATTCAATTTGGGGAAGAACATTGATTTTCCATATATGTTATATTTTAAACTAACTGAAACCAAACACAACCACTGGTTTGGACCAAGTGGTTGTGCCTGGTGACTGTGAACCGGCTGACGCGGGTTCGAACCACAGCAACCACACCCTTTTCTTTTTGTTTTGTTAAAAACAATCATACTTTAAATATATATTACTTATATTTTATAAATTCATTTTAAAATATTAAAACTCTTTTAAAAATTCTACAAAAATTATTTTGTGTTAACCTAATGAAAAAGTGTAACATACAATTTTTAGTTTCCAAAAATTTATTTATTTAATATATAAAATAAATAAATCAAGTTTATTCTGTTTTATTTATAAAATTCTATAAAAATATCAAAACAATCTTATAAATTTCCACAAAAATTATTCTGAGTTTTTATAACAATAAACTTTTCTGAGATGATTTTTAATTCTGAAAAATCATTTATTTTATATTTTTAATCAATTTTTGTTAGTTTTAATCATAATTAAATCATAATAAATTCATTTTTCAATATTTTTGTACCAAAATTTTATATAAATTATTTCTGATTATTTGGAACAGAAATATAATTTTTAATCTAATAAATCTTTAATTTTAGTATTTTTAAATATTAAACTTAAATTTTGACAATTTGAAATAAATAGATTTAATATTCATTTTTTAAGAAAATAATTTTATAAAAATTATTTTTATACTTTAAACACATTATTGTGACCATCTTAAATTCAAATTTTATAAAAAGATTTTTGTTTATTTATTTACTAAATTTCTCTCAATTATCAAACATTTTAATTATTAATCAAACGAGCATTTATCCCCAATTCGAAGCCCTAGAACATATATATTTGTAGACTAGATAGACTTAGACCTATTTATTACCTTATTATAGGGTGATACTTGGCATATTTGGGCAACACTACTATTCTATTTTTCAAGAGAAATAACATTTTGCTAAGGTGAGTTTTACATAGCCCCTTTTCTATTTATCACCATTTTTGGGGTGAAACATGTTACATCATTCTTTATGCAATTCAATCATCAAAGTGTCTATGTGTTTTTCTATGTTGCATTATGTCTTGAACATGACTAGGGTAAGCACAATTCTAGCATAATCATTAACATTGATCAGCCGACGGTATACATTGATAGATCTATTGGACTGACAATCCCACCCGGATACGTGCCTCCTACAAAGGTAGCGTGGGTGTTTGTTATCGCATAACTTATTCGAGTGAACCATGAGCGTATGGGATGTACCACATTATAACAGTCACAAGGGTTGATTATGCACTCGATTTACTTCTAGTATGTTTTCACATATGGACTAGACTTGCCATGACACTTGAATTGCACAACATTTTTATTCGATTATCAAAACCTATGTAATTCTCACCAACTTTTGTTGACCCAAAAATATTTTCAAAATTAACATGTTTCAGGTAACAATGAAGCTGAGGCTTGAATTTGCATGAGGGTTTATCATGAAGTTATTAGAAGATTGTTGCTTATTTGATACCATGTATTTGAATTTCTAGATATCACTTTATTTTGGATTATTATGTTTTGAATAAATTATTTAAAATTCAATTTATACCATGTGCTACTGAAACAATCATCAATACGTGACATCCCGATGTTTCCGCCATCGGTTGGGGTATTACACCCCACCTCTGTTGTCAACCAAACCACCACACCCACAACCTCCCACTTGCCTACCACTCAAGTCGTAGAACCAAACCCGCCACCCAGCCCTCGTCCCTCTAACTTACGTCCCAATCCTAAACAACCGAACCGCTACAACCCAGCAGCCTATCACACTACTACCTCCTCAGCCATCCCTACTGAACCCACCTCATTTACCGTTGCTAACAAGTCTTCGGAGTGGCGTCATGCCATGGCTGAAGAGTTGTCGGCACTGCATAAGAATGGCACTTGGTCATTAGTTCCACCTGTTAATAATACTAATGTGGTTGATTGTAAGTGGGTTTACAGATTGAAAACTGATCCTAATGGAAAGATCAGTCGCTACTAGGCTCGTCTCGTTGCTAAGGGATTTCATCAGCAAGCAGGGGTTGATTACCATGAGACCTTTTGCCCGGTGGTTAAACCTGCCACTATCCGTACTGTTCTCTCATTAGCTGTAACACATAAGTGGCCTCTACGTCAACTTGACGTTCAAAATGCTTTACTACATGGTGATCTTCAAGAAACAGTTTATATGAAACAACCTCCGGGTTTTATTGATCCTGCCCGACCAGATCACGTGTGCCTCCTGCATAAATCACTTTATGGCCTCAAACAGGCTCCACATGGCTGGTTTACTAAACTATCTCAGGCACTTCAGCAAATAGGTTTTCATGGGTCGAAAACTGATCCCTCACTATTTATTTTGAACTCACAGGGTACTATTCTTTATGTGCTTGTTTATGTTGACGACATCATCATTACTGGTAATCATCCTAAGGCAATTACGGATATTATTGGTCGTCTTAGCTCTTTGTTTGCTGTTAAAGATCTTGGTCCACTACACTATTTTTTGGGGATTGAGGTTGTACACCATGGTTCTAATTTGCTTCTTTCTCAGAAGAAGTATATTATGGAGATTATCCATCAGGCTGGTATGCTGGATTGTAAGCCTGTTGCGTCTCCTATGAGCACCTCCCATGATTTGTTACCCAATGATAGTCCTCCTCTTGAGGATCCTGCTAGATATCGTCAAACAGTTGGTGCTCTTCAGTATGCCACCTTGTCTCGACCTGACATTGCTTTTGCAGTGAATAAAGTGTGCCAGTTTATGCATGCTCCTACTGAAAATCATTGGGCGGCTGTGAAACGCATCTTACGCTACCTTCAGGGCACATCACATCTTGGTTTGTTATTTCGTCATGATACAGGTTCACGTTTACATGCCTTCTCTGATTTTCATTGGCATCACAAGATTCAAGCTTACTCGGATTCTGACTGGGCTGGTTGTCCTGTTGACCGTCGATCCACGGGGGATTTGCTATTTACTTAGGCTCTAATCTTGTCTCATGGGCTGCTAGAAAACAAAGAACTGTCTCTCGGTCATCTACAGAGTCCGAATACAAAGCCATTGCTGATACTGTTGCTGAACTAATCTGGTTAAGGTCTCTTCTTCAAGAACTTGGAATAGTTTATCAATCCCCAACACTTTGGTGTGATAATCTTGGTGCAACCTATCTTTCTGCAAATCCTGTTTTTCATGCTCGTACGAAGCATGTGGAGGTTGATTACCACTTTGTTCGTGAACAAGTTGCTCAGGGAAGACTAAATGTTAAGTTCATATCTACCGGTGATCAAATTGCTGATGTGTTCACCAAGCCATTGTCTTCTCAACGATTCCTGGAGTTACGGTCCAAGTTGCAGGTCGTTCCCCGCCCTCAACTTGCGGGGGAATGTTAGAGAATACAACTGTGATTAGTTGTGATTAGCCATGATTTATTCTGCATTTATTTAGATTGATTGTTTCCATATATTCAGGTCTTGTATTATCTTATATATAGAACCTATTGTAATCAAACAATTTATTTCAATACAACTTTTACGGTTTGATTATCACAACAAAGACTGCTAAAGATTATTAACATATGATCAATACACAAACCCTAAGTGTAGAGAGAAACACAAAGTACAAAAGAAGATGACTAGAACTCATAAACTGGTGAAAGGAAAGAGACAAAGCCTTTTATAGGTGAGGAAGCTTCCTGAAGAAGCACAAGATCATCACATGTGCACCGTTGGATCATGTCAAAGAAACACACTTTGACATGATCTCAACCATTGATATATATGCACACGGATTGCCAGAGTGGACAGGCTAAATAAACCATCAGCCGGGCTTTCTTGAATGGGCTCTCCTAAATGGACTTTTATTATTTAACCTGGGCTTGAACAATCTTTCATTAATCCATTAGCTCCTCATTAGCATAGCTAGCCCACGAACATAATCCATCAGCCACAGCAACAATCCTTCTCATCTCCAACATGTTCCAGCAACCCAACTCCAAGATAATCCATCAAAATTATATGCAAAACAATATTAATAAAAATATAATATAATTTGTTATATTTTAACAGATGTTTTACATAAACATATAAAATCAGAGGTTGAAGCGAACAAAAGATTAATTAATGAATCAATAATTTTCTATTAGGTTTTATGGATCAATATACTAATCAATCTAGTAACACTCAATCATTTATTATCCATACCTTAAATCTACTACGGATCTTTAACAATTGTATAAGTTCATACGATATGTTAAAACACATATATTTAAGGACATTTGGAAAGGGCAGTGGATTCACATTCATTCTTCCTTCTAACGTTGTGTAGGCAAATGGACGAACAATGCAACGAGCGGTGGAGGAACACCAAGGGTTGAGCGAGTTGTTTTTCTTTACAAAACATATAATTGCGTATACGTTTAATATTTGTGTATAATTTTGTGTGCTTTTGCGAACAAATTAATGCTAAACATGCATCGTTCTAGTGTGATTTAGTAATGTTTTTTACCTAGAAAGAAATAATCGTTTGGTATGACATGAGAAACATGAAAGTTATCTATGTAGTCAATATAAAATTTGCTTTTCTTGTTTAGATGAGAGGTTGACAACGATGTGTTTAAAGATGTCTATCTATGTAGTCAATAAAATCGCATGGTTATACTCAAATTTAATTGTTTTTTTCAAGAGTTCCTTTTTTAGTCTTTTTTTTTTAAATTAATCTGGTTTAAGAAAAACTCATTAGGTTTCAACTTGTTTAATGTTCTACATGAGCATATATAGTCACGGGTACGAAGCTAACAATGGATCAATCTATTTCAAAATGAATCATTATACCTTTGTTTATGATGGCTTACGGTATATCTACTAGCATTCGCTTAACTATTATACATTCCTTAAAGGTAATATGGATCTTTAACAACAATATAATTCAAATGATAAATAAAACATTTCACGAAATACAGAACTTGTAATGGATATGCAATCATTATTTTTTCAAACCTTGCATATGGTAATGGACAACCAATGCAATGATCAATGGAGGAACATTGAAGGGTTAATCAGTTGCATATCTTTTTGAAATGTATTAATGGATATGCATTTGAAAATATGTGTTTGTTTGCGAACACATTAGGTCTAAACATGCATCATTTAAACGTTTATGTGTAATAAACACCATTTATGGCCCACAATATTAGGTTTACAGTAAGTTATAACTTGCTATTTTAGTAGATTCTTTCGCGAGACTAGAAAAGCTAACAATCCTAAGCTGGTCGAAGACCAACTCAAACCTTGCATATGGTAATGGACAACTAATGCAACGATCGATGGAGGAACACTATAGGGTTAACGAGTTGTGTATCTTTTTTAAATGTATTAATGGATATGCATTTGAAAATGGGTGTGTGTTTGCGAACACATTAGGGCTAAACATGCATAATTTAAGCGTTTGTGTTTTATTAACACCATTTATGACCCACAATATTAGGCTTACAGTTAGTTATAGCTTGCTAATTTTAGCAGGTTCTTCCGCAAGACTGGAAAAGCTAGCAATCCTAACATGGTCGAAGACCAACTCAAACCTTGCATATGGTAATGGACAACCAATGCAACAATCGATGGAGGAACACTATAGGGTTAACAGTTGCATATCTTTTTTAAATGTATTAATGGATATGCATTTGAAAACATGTGTGTGTTTGCGAACACATTAGGGCTAAACAAGCATAATTTAAGCGTTTGTGTGTAATAACGCCATTTATGACCCACAATATTAGGCTTACAGTTAGTTATAGCTTGCTAATTATAGTAGGTTCTTCCGCGAGACTTGAAAAACTAACAATCCTAAGCTGGTCAAAGACCAACTCAAACCTTGCATATTGTAATGGACAACCAATGCAGCGATCGATCAAGAAACACACTGTATGGCTAATTAGTTGCATATCTTTGTGAAATGTACTAATGGATATGCATTTGAAAATGTGGGTGTGTTTGCGAACACATTAGGGCTAAACATGCATCATTTAAATGTTTATGTGTAATAAACACCATTTATGGCCCGCAATATTAGGTTTATAGTCAATTATAGCTTGCTAATTTTAGCAGATTCTTTCACGAGACTGGAAAAGCTAACAATCCTAAGCTGGTCGAAGACTAACTCAAACCTTTCATATAGTAATGGCAACCAATGCAACGATCGTTGGAGGAACACTGTAGGGTTAACCAGTTGCATATCTTTTTGAAATGTATTAATGGATATGCATTTGAAAACATGTGTGTGTTTGCGAACACATTATGGCTAAACATTCACCATTTAAGCGTTTGTGTGTAATAACACCATTTATGACACACAATATTAGGCTTACAGTTAGTTGTAGCTTGCTAATTTTAGCAGGTTCTTTCGCTAACAATCCTAAGTTGGTCGAAGACCAACTCAAACCTTACATATGGTAATGGACAACCATTGTAATGATCGATGAAGGAACACTGTATGGCTAATCAGTTACATATCTTTGTGAAATGTACTAATGGATGTGCACTTGAAAATGTGTGTGTTTGCAAACACATTAGGGCTAAACATGCATCATTTAAACGTTTGTATGTAATAAACACCATTTATGGCCCACAATATTTGGTTTATAGTTAGTTATAGCTTGCTAATTTTAGCAGGTTCTTCCGCAAGACTAGAAAAGCTAACAATCTTAAGTTGGGCGAAGACAAACTCAAAGCTTGCATTTGGTAATAGACAACTAATGCAATGATCGATGGAGGAACACTGTAGGGTTAATCAATTGCATATCTTTGTGAAATGTATCAATGGATATGCATTTGAAAATGCGTGTGTCTTTGCGAACACATTAGGGCTAAACATACATCTTTTAAGCGTTTGTGTGTAATAAACACCATTTATGGCCCACAATATTAGGTTTACAGTCGGTTATAGCTTGCTAATTTTAGCAGGTTCTTCTGCAAGACCTGAAAAACTAACAATTCTATGCTCATCGAAGGCCAACTTATAGTGTTGCTTTCAATCAACGACGGTTCTATCGTGGTTCATCTTAGGATTGCCTTTTGTTCAACCCTATATAGATTCGTCTTAGTTTATTATCAATACATAATCACTACATACCATAATGTGGAAGTAGATTTAGAGCAAGCGTAAGTTACCCATTTTGAAAAAAAAAACATAATCACTATATTAAAAAAGAAGATAAAAATAGATTATTGAATGCATACAATAAAGTACCAACCAATTACTCTTCATTTGCAAAAAGCCAAGATCCATATAGCAACAAAATCCTTTTCCAATTAAATGCCACTTGTATATGGATACATTGACTACTTACTTAATCCATAAGTAGCTCCTCATGTGAGTTGTGTTTGCACATACATAGAAATCAAACTCTCTCAACAAATCAAAACCTTTCAAGAAAGAAATACAATGGAAGGTAGCAATTTAAGCATGAACAATAATAATAATATTAAACTCCCTCCTCCTCCTCCATTTAATATTCAGTCATTAGAGTCACCACAAAGGCCGATATGGCAGATAGTAATGGTTGCAGCCATTGCTGCTGGTGTGCAGTTTGGGTGGGCACTACAACTCTCTCTCTTGACACCTTATGTTCAGCTTCTAGGGATCCCACACACATGGTCCGCATACATCTGGCTATGTGGCCCAATCTCTGGCATGATCATGCAACCAGTCATTGGCTACTATAGCGACCGTTGCACCTCGCGGTTTGGCCGTCGTAGACCTTTCATCGCTGGTGGGGCTGTTCTTGTTGCGATCGCGGTGTTTTTAGTCGGGTACGCGGTCGACATTGGTGTAGGGACGGGTGATAATGTTTACACCACCCCAAAACCACGTGCGATAGTTGTTTACGTTATAGGGTTTTGGATATTAGATGTTGCTAATAACATGTTACAAGGCCCTTGTAGGGCGTTACTTGCGGATTTGTCTGGTTCAGATTCTAGCAGAATCCGAACAGGGAATTCGCTTTTTGCGTTCTTTATGGCGGTAGGGAACGTTTTTGGTTTCGGGGCTGGGTCTTACACTAGTCTTTATAAAGTGTTTCCATTTACAAAGACACACTCGTGTGATGTCTATTGTGCTAACTTGAAGAGTTGTTTTTTTATATCGATTATGTTACTTTTGACAATTACGTTTTTAGCCCTAGCCACGGTGAAGGAGGACGTGTACCGTCCATTAAACATTGTAGGTGACGAAGAAAAGGGTGGAGAGAGAATGGTGTTTTTTAAGGAAATGCATGATGCATTAAAGTCACTTTCGCGGCCAATGTGTATATTGTTGTTGGTGACGTGTCTTAATTGGATTGCGTGGTTTCCTTTTTTGATATTCGACACGGATTGGATGGGACGGGAGGTTTATGGTGGTGAACTAAAGGAAAGTGATTTGTACACGAGTGGAGTGCACGCGGGAGCCCTAGGTTTGTTGCTAAATTCCGTGGTGGCGGGGGTGGTGTCATTGGGAATTGAGTATTTAGCGCGTGTTTGTGGTGGGGTGAAGCGGTTGTGGGGCGGTGTAAACTTGCTTCTTTGTGTGTGTTTGATGATGACCGTTGTAGTCACGAAGATTGCGGAGGGTTCACGGGATCATTTTTCAACGATTGACAACGCCACCGCCACTACTCAACCACCTTCCGCGGGTGTCAAGGGTGGCGCCTTAGCTATCTTTGCTGTTCTCGGCATCCCCCTCTCTGTGAGCTCAAATTAATGTCCCTTTTCTTTTTTCTTTTTCATTTGCTACTTCAACTCAATGAATTAAATTAGGGATTAAATGCAAACATTTTTAATAATTGAAGATAATATTAATTAAAAATACAAATTGTTCTACTGTATTAATTACTATATCATATATATGTAATACTTTAAATATAATATCAAGAATATAAATTGTTCGATTGTATTATATATAAGTATAAATAAATATAATGCGACAAGGGTAAAATAGAAATGAAAAAACAAAATCAAACTGTATGAAAAAAATGTCATAACTTAATTGAAATCATGACTACGATTAACGCAATGACAAATAACTCTTATATGTTATGTAACTTATGTTCAATGCACAATAATATTAATTCAAATTCTATGGTCAATCAGGTCACATACAGTATTCCGTGTGCTCTGGCTTCGATTTTTTCTAACGATTCTAAAGTAGGACAAGGTATATTAAACTCGCTAGTATATTTAAATTTGTCATGTTTTACATATATAATATATATAAGTAAGTTGTAACATTTATTGTTTTTGTTGTCCAGGTCTATCATTAGGCCTTCTTAACCTCGCAATTGTTATACCGCAGGTACGATGATTCATATGTTTTCAATCTATCTTTATAACCATAGACATAACTTTTTAAAGAAAAATGATCATCGTTTATATATATGTAACGTTGTTAACATGGCCGCAAACTTTATATTCTTATTACAGATGTTTGTATCGGTAGCAAGTGGACCATGGGATTCTATGTTTGGGGGTGGAAACTTACCAGCGTTTATTGCAGGAGCAGTCGCGGCTGCAATGAGTGGAATATTAGCATTCACTCTGCTTCCATCGCCGCCTCCAGATGTGCCGCTTACAAGGGTTTCTGGGGCATCAATGCACTAAGATTGTCGTTTTCAAAATTACTTTTGGTCTAAATGTGTAATGATTTATCTGAAAACATGTTTGTGGTATGCATCAAAATGATTGCCATATCGAAACCTAATATGAAGTTACACACAAAGATCGACAATAAAACAATGCTAAGGTTGATATATGTTTTTGGATTTTTCATTTTTGTTGTTACATATGTAACTCCGTGTTTGAGAAAGAGGAATATTCCTAACTCGTCACGCAACGATAAAATGCCTACATCATAGACTGTTTTTTCAAGATACGTACGCTTAGAAACATGCCTGACGTATATAACATTTGGATCGTTTTGAAAATATAATCAACTAGTTCGCACGTCTCAAAGTAACAAAGGGGGGTTTTATTTATAACTTTCATGTTAACATGTAAGTGAAGGAGTCTAAACATAGGGAAGTCATTATTATGTCAAGGAAACTTCATATGGGTTCGATATACTTTCATCACAAAATTCAATGGGGTTGAAACATATGGTTGCCTAGTTGGTTAAATGATGTTAATGAGAATATCTTAATAATAATAGGTCCTTCAAGACTTTCTGGTTCGTCACGGTTCACATTTTGAGACTTATATATCGCCTCCTTCATTGCAAGTTAACACACTGAGAGATACTTAAAACGCACCAACACATACAAACATGGGTGGATATGTAGTATGTGGCTCTAACCGTGGTTGTCCAAGAAACACTCATCCCAACCCTCACATGATGATAACTCTTCACTAGCCTACCATACCTACATCGAACAAGCAACAGCGCGACCAAAAAGAATCGAATCTTAGTTCACATTGAGAATGTTCTTACATAAAAAAAAATACAACTAATCTAGTAATATCTATAAGACATGGAACAAAAAAACAAGGAAAAAACAATTACAAAAGCCATCGCCGATGTTTTATACAAACTTAAAAAACAGAAGCGCCTCCTGTTTTTGCACTCGGCTTCTAACTTTGTGTATATCTTACTGGTAACTGATCATTCACTTCTGTTATTTCTTCAAATGGAAAGAAAATATACAATGACTGACGGCGTTACCAGCAGATGCACGTCTCTTACCGATCTGATCTTGACTGCCCAAAAATAGTGACTCATGTATAAAACGAATAACAAAAAATCAGAATCACTCGCTCTCTTGTGCAACTGTGTATCGTGTCTCCTCTGACCTGTGCCGGAACAACTTTGCTATCTTTCGCCTCTCACAGTCCTGTAAACATCATGAAATATATACAAATGTTGTAAAGGTAGTAACTTGATAAATATCCATCATGTATTGTGTAATAATCAGTGGCGCAGCTTAGTCCCCCCCCCGAACCTTCGGGTCAAGCTTCGCCACTGGTAATAATCATATCTTACCTTAAACATTTTGAAGTAAAAGGGCTTATCGGGGTTCATTCTCCTTAGCTTTTGGTATGTATATGCAAAGCTTAACTGATCACGAGGTGTGAATCTTTCAACCTCGTTAAACCAGAGGCACGAGAACAGGTTTGACATTGGCGTGTGGGCCCTTACGATAAAAGAACCTTCCGGTACATCTAACGGTTACAATTTACAACAAAATATATCAAATACTGTTGATGTTTAAGAAAAAAAAAAAAGAAAGGAGAAAAGGAGATGCGTACTGCTTGGCAGAAGCTTTTGAGGATCCATTGGATTGAACCTCGTCAAGCCATCAGCTCGGTAAAAGGCGAACTGTTCATCTATTACGGTATGATTGTACTTGTTGAGCTTTTTGTTTTGAGCAACTTCATCCCAGACACAATGGCGGTCATAGTGGTTGGAAATTGCATACTCGCTACCTTTTCGCCACAAAAAATATTCCAACACGAGTAATGGGTCCAGTTGGAGCCGGAGCTTGCTATCCAACCAAATGGAGTACCTGAAAGATTTATGCGTACAAATGTTTATACACAAAACACTTACTTCGGCATCATGTTTTACTTACATGAACCACATCCTCTCTCATCATATGTAACGTGCGTACAAATCTTTAAAAGACACATTCTCTCTAATCATATCATAGGCCAAAATTACTTGTGTATTACATGAGGTGCCAAGGGCTCATTGTCAACTAGGCGCAAAAAATGTAAAATAATAAAAAATAAATAAAAAAGTTACAATTTAATATTAGTCTAGAAATATAAAGGGGAGGCCAAGTGATTAGTTAGAAACCTGTGTATTACACACGCACACGCTAATAAGAAACATTTATCGATTCTCGATTATCAGGTAAATGGAGTCAACCTTTCTACCTTATCATATCAAATTTAGGGGGCAAATGAACAACGGAGAATAAACATGAAATTGTTGCTATGATCAACATAAGAATCTGATATACAGCTAGAATCAGTATGATTACCTTGCATTTTGAAAAAGACGGTGTGCCAAAAGTTTTGGTATCTTTCCTACCCTGCGCATGTCGGTGTATGGAAGATTCTTTACGACCACAACTCTCCATATACCAATGTAACCCATTCTGTCTGGCATATGTCCTTCTGAAGAGAGAGTTTGTAAAGTAACATCATCTACAAACATGACGAAACACACATTTTTCCTTGAACTACGAGAAACCTGGAAAGAGGAAATACAAAAATCAAAAATCATTTCAACTACTGTCCTTAATTTTCCAACATAGTGAACCTATTGATCAAAGGGAAAGCATTTAACATATATTGTATAATGCTAATCAACGTGTTATGACACAAGCCAACTTATTACGCTGAAAGAAGTTCTAATGCGTAAAAAGCTTGGCTTTAAATTGCACGATGCGCTCCGATGCATTTGGTCCAAAAATCTGATGCGAGCGCATCACGTATGTGATACGTTCTTTGTTAAAAAATTACTAAAAAATTAATTATACGTAACGTAACTTATAAAAACATAGTTAAACAAAAAAACGCACGTAATAAGAATATAAGAGTTGTGTTTTTTTTGGTTCAAATCAAGCATACTAAGATATTTCTAGAGCCACAAAAAAGTGTTTAGGGATCATAATGGTCCAAATCAAGCATATTAAGATATTAACTATTGAAAAAACCTGACCCATTTCAGAAACTATGAAAACAAACAGACAATGTTGCGCGCATCAGAGCGCATTACGCAACAGAGCGCAATATGCTCCCATCACATAAACACAACACAACAGTTGTGGTAATGCGTGCATTTTAAACAAGATAAAAAGATATCACAAAGATATAAATAAAGTTTAAAAGAAAGTAATCGAGCCTCGAGGCGTTTTTCCTTCGCCTCACGAGGAGTACGCCTGAGGCAAACCAAGCCGTAAGCTCGAGGCGGAATTAAAAAGTAAATATAAAATTTTTTATCTTATAAAAAAATAAAATAATTGACAAAAAAAAAGTCTAAAAATCAAAAATAAAATAATTGACACATAAAGTCTAAAACATTAAAAACACACACAGCCCCATGAGGCACACGCCTCAGACGTTTCTTTAAACCATGGATATAAACATAAATCAAAGTGTTCTTATAATGGGAATGGAATTGATAGGTTAGCCTACAATGCACTAAAGGTCTTTAAGTCTTTAACTACAAGATCTTCCATATCTATTTGTAGCTGACTTGCAGCATTTCACCTTGGTAAAATTCTTCTCACTTCAACTAACTTGCTAAGAGCTCTATTGTCAAGGTCACCCAGACGCGCCTAGGGGCAATTTTCAGCCTAGCGCAGCTTTCTTGTTTCGCTTAAAACGCCCTACTTTCAAGCCCTCATGCGCACTTTTTCGGGCCAAATTCTGGCCAAGAATCGTCTAAAGTCTAAACAGGTTTGAAACAATTATACCAGCCCTTAACAAACCTGGATTCAACCAAAAACAGCCTACACTAACCCTAAACAACCCTAAAACATGTCTAAACCCTTAAAGTTTGTATTTTTTTACTATGTGCCTCACTTAAAAAGCCCTCGTTTTTTAGCACTTTGCACTTTCCACAACTATGGCTAAGATTCATAAGAAAAGTTAAAGATGCGGTACCGTTTTCCCCATGGGTGATCTGAGACGATCCGAGTTTCCAAATATGCATGAAACCACAGCAATATGGCAACTACTGATATATGTTTCATCCTCATCATCCAAATCAAATCCTGTACTAGGATATCCTTTAGGGCTCTTCACAAACCCACAATGCAGTGTCTGGTCATGTGCAATGAATGATCGTTCCCTTTGCTCTAGACTTTGATGCCCGGCAAATCGAGGACTCCATTGTTCCAACTTGTTAGTGTTTTCTTCTAGTTCAGTGTACTTCAGTGAAAATCTTGTAAATTTCTGATTATCGGAAGGCTCCACAAGCTTCATGGTTGAATTTGCTATTTTCATCTCACAAGCACCTGATATAAAGACACAAATGAAGTGTAATGAATAACCGAGGAAGGCTAAAATGAATTCACCTCAAAATAAGCCAAGACATAACACCTAATGCTACATTCTATAGGTTCATATTAGTCAATCCATAGTTATCAAAAGCCATCGCCTTGACCGCCTAGGCGACCAATTTCCTAGAAGCCACCATATCCCGCTTTTCCCTCCTAGATTTAAAAAAAAAAAAACCACGATCTGATTTTTAAAAACCTAATCCCCTGACCAATACTTAACAGTTATAGATATATATAAATCTCAACGTAAACATAACAGAAACAGTTTGTTAGTTCAGCACGCTCATGTGGTTATACGCAACATCTGACACAAAAATATCACTTTGTAAAAAATTTTAAAAAAATAAAGATTTTTCGTAATAAAAATTAAAAAAAAAAAATACTTCAATATGTTTCACTTCCTGGTAACCAAACATGACTATTTCTTGAAATGTTTATTTCAAAAACATTTGGTACGTACATCATATAAAAGTGAAATTTGAACTAAAGCCCTGATACTATGAGTATGATGTCAAACTTTAGCCTTATTTCTATTGCAACTTGGGAATCCAATATATAGGTTAAAAAGACTTCAAGCCAAAGAAATATGCACACAAAACAAAAACAAATGAAGCCTCATATAAGGGCTACAAAATTGCAATCTTAATATAGCTCTCACTAGCCACTTCCGATACTAGTAATGCAAAAACATCAAAAGGCAGAACAAAATAGTCACAACGATATAATATATGATACAAGCTCTATGAAGATGCGACCAGCAGTCGGATTTAAAAGATAAATGCATATTTGCAACATCAATACACTCACTATGATTGTTTAGGCAAAATAAGATGTCACACCTGAATATTTTCTCCGCTTTGGCCTCTTCTTGGAAGCAATTGTCCTCTCAGAAATGGTCCTTCTTGAGGAATTCTCATCGATATCACTTATGTGACTGGCATTAGTCTTGAGTTTGTCAGAATCTAAATCATCCACAGATACAGCATGATTAGTTTCGTCTACTGGCACGTCAGTATCATCCTTGCCCGAATTTCCTCCACCATCTGCACTTTGAGATACTTTTACGACAGAATGTTGATCATTTCCCAGGCCAGCATTATAGTCTTCAAGTCGAATGTCATGCATATCAATCTCATCATTATACTCATCATCCAATTCATCTTCATTGTCATGTTTTTGTTTATCTGTACCATCTGGTACATGATTCAAGCTTTTAGCTTCCGTTTGTGATACGGAAGCACCTTTTAACGAGGCCTCATACTCTGCTTCATACCTCTTCAGCTCATTGCGCCCTGCTTCATTATATAAACCCGTTACCCTGTGATTAGACCTCCTTTTGTTTTCTTCAGATAGCTTCTTTTGTCTATCATGTATTTTCGACTGTACACTATCATTAACAAGAGATTCATTATGAACGACAGTTTCAGAATGGCTAGCTAAATCCTCATCATAATCTTCATCTCTTCTTCTATCATCCTTATCCCAATACCTAGAGTCACGGCCATGGCCAACAAAACCATGACCAAACTTGAGGATCTTTGATCTTTCCGTACGTGTCACGTTTGCAAGGAAGTCCAGATCAGACCCAAATTCATCAGTTTCAACAGCGAAGTCATCTGTATCTGCACAGAAATACAAGGGTTAAGAAAAGCTGTCATTTTCTTAACAAAATGTTAAGATCCCACTCATACAAGAAAACCAAAACAAAAATATTAATAATAATAGTAAACTACCAATAACACAAGGTAGCGATGTTGTCAAACGCGCGTTAGGCGTGCATCTAGGTGCAGCAAGTGGGCTGCGACTGGAAAGGCGTGACTTCAGGCCAAAAATGGTTAACAAAGCTAATTAAGGCTGCAATCAACCCAAAACAGCTTAGAATCAACCTAAAATACCCTAAACTAGCCCTAAACAAGCCTAAAACAATGTCTAAAACCCCTAAAAATGGTATTTTATACTATGCGCCTAGTTTAAAAAAGCCCTCTCTTTTTAAGCACCAGGTTCAGCCTATGCGCCTTGGGTGCGCCTTGGGCTTTGGACAACATAGCAAGGTAGTGATAAAACTATAAATAATAGTAATTGTAGTAGAAGAGAAAAGATAGAAGCCCACATACAAAGTAACTAGCACCTAAACATCTAATTTAACATCATTGGCAAAAAAACCAAGATTAACTACCTTTATCATCTTCAATCTGATTTAAGCACCATAAACTTAATAAAAACACAAACTTTCCATACTAATCCAATTTAACAACAACAAATCAATTAACTTTCTACTCTTTCAATGTCTCCACAACATCCCCAACTAATCAAATAACAAAATAAAACATACCCAGATACAAAATCCAAAAAAAAAAAAGACTGATAAAGAAAGTACCTTTATCATCTTTAGACAGAAAGAAGAAAGCAGAAGCAGATAGAACAAAAATAAGGGTCAAAACAATGAGCACAAAACCACCAACAGAGACTCTACGTGTTCTGAACCGACGATGATGAACAGGTCTTGATTGCTTCAAGTGAGGGGCACGAACACTGACGGAAACTTGATCAGGTCGAAGTTTGTCAAAGAAGCTGCCTCCTGATTGCCTCTGCTGAGCCATGCCTGCATTGTTTGATGGGTCCTATCCTATAGGTTGATGGATCAAGGGTGTATTGGGGTTGAGAGTGATGGTGATGTTTGAATCTGTCTTGGTGTGATTTGATAATTGTTCATCTGGGGTTGTTAAAAATTGAAACTTGATGATATGGGTAATGATAATTATTAAAATATGAAATGGGTTTGGTTTGGTTAAAGATAAAGATTGGGGATTTGGGGAATTGGGGGTGATTTGATTTGTATGAAAGGTTAAAGTCATGAAGAAAGTCAAAATGAAGTTAAATTCAAGATAAAAGATAAAATTGATTTTATTAGAAGATGGAAGGTGATTACAAGATTAAGGAAGTTAAGAAATATATTATTAGGTGTTTGGGATTGAGTTTCAAAATAACTTATTTACTTATTGACTTTTTCAAAAAGTCAAAAAGTCAATAAGTTATTTGTGTAACCCAAAAGCATTTTCTGTTTTGACTTTTGGCTTTTGGCTTTTTAAGGGTGGAAAAGTTGTTTTTGAAAAGTTAAAAATCCTGGCTTTTAGCTTTTGGCTTTTGACTTTTGGAAAAAAAAATTACAAATTACCACACATACAACAAATATTCACAATAAGTTAAGCGAAACACTTAAAACAAGACAATCTATTGACTTTTTGACGTTTCTCAACCCAAAAGTTAATCCAAACACTTTTTTTTAAAACTCATTTTCAAAAAGTTATAAGCCAATAAGCACTTTTGACTAAAAGTACTTTTACATTTCCAAACTCAATCCCAAACACCCTCGTCAAATACAAAGTTGAGGAAAGTGAATACGAAATTGATAAGTTCGGTTACAAGATTAATAGGATCTGATACAAGGTTATTAAATAAGTTAACGATGAGATGTGAGATTATAGAAGTCGGAAGAAATATGATATGAATAAGTAATTATCAATAGGGTTAGGATCAAATACACAGTGAAAGAAAAATAGGAAGTTGTAGGAAGGGTATCAAACGGACTCCGATTGAACTCATTCAAGCGGCATTGGAATCGTCTTATCGAACCCTACGACGTTAGTTTTTAGGTCTTTGTTTTTTGGGGTTTTAGCTTGTAGTTTTTAGAATATGCGTTATATCATTGTGTCTTTTATGTACCATTGTGTCTTTTTCTTATTTTCATCATTGTGCCATTTTTTCAATTTATTGTGTCTTTTTTCTTCAGCATTGTGTTATTTTTTTTGGCACTGTGTTATATTTTATGGCTTATTGTGTCATATTTCAGTATCTATTGTGTTTTTTGTATCCTTTTCACCCTTCTCATTTTTTGTAGCCTTTGTAGAATAACTCAACCCATTATCAATATGCAAGTTTTTTGAGGACTTATTGCCCGTTTTAATAAAGTTCACCTTTCAAAAAAATTTTTATCAATATGCAAGTTCTTAAAATCCAAATATTGTTTATGAGATGTAATTTTTATAAATCAAATTAAACATTTCCAAGATTTTTATAAAAGGGGTTAAAAGTTATGAAAGTGCACAAGAACATCATAATAAGTTTATAGCATGTGTAATGGAAAAAAAATGTTGAAGAATTCTTACATAAGCTGATATTTTCAATACTTTTTTATTTTTTATACCTATAAATTACATGTATCGTATTTCATTAAACATGGATTTACTTGGTATTCATCTTATTATTTTAAAGATTTAAAAGTAACACTTAACAAATATGTTTAACAAAGAGCAAGGTTATCATTTAAAGAGCAAGGAATATATAATCTCACACTCTTGGTTGGGAAAAGGCTTGTTGCTTACTTGCGTATATGTTTTAGTTTGGCAGCCATATAAAATTTCACCCCTACTTAGCATTTAACACCAACCTCTTGAAAAGAAAAAATATTCACTGATCCATAATCCTTATGGTGATATATATATATATACTAGCGGGGAACCCGCGCGTTGCGGCAGAAACATGATACACATCAAACAATCAGGTGCTTTCTTGTCCAGCCTAATACAAATATCAGGTTGTTGTAATGGCTGCATAATATTAAATACGCACTAAGTACTATTCTTTTAACCTATAATATTTTATATGGTTATCCAGGGGTGTCTTCGAAAACTGTAAAAAAAAAATTGGGCCTGGGACCACAACAATTAAACCAGGCCCATATAATTTAAACCCAATCATTATATATAAAAACCCACTATAAAAAAAAAAAAAAAAAACGGGCTCACAGCTTGATGTCTGGAGTGCTCGGCGTCGGTTGTGTAAACGGTAAACTCTTTTGCCTTTCGAACCCTCGTTTTGGGTTGGGTTTGCTTTGATATGTATAAAAATTTAGTGATTTTGAGCCTTATTAGATGAGTAAATGTTAAAAAAATGATCACAATAGTCCACAACCCGTAAATACATATAGCAAACTTAAAAAAAAACATCGGGCCCTCGGGATTTTTGGGCCTGAAGCCGTCGCCCGCGCCGCCCCTATTGAGGGTCGGCCATGTGGTTATCTATATAATGTTCATTTCGTAACTGTGCTTCATAATCATGTGTCTACGACTTGATATAGTCAATACCCTATGAATGTGGTAAGTAGCTCTATATTCGGTTTTAACAACCCGCCTTGTTTAGAGTTAATGTGTCATTATTACATAAATCAAAACAAAGAATAATTCCAAATAAAATCATCAAACTATTCATAACTTTTCAGAAAATTAATTTCAAGAAAACAAAATTAAAAATCTAATTATCTATTGGCAAATAACTATTTTAAATCTTGTTTCAACCAGACTCGTATATGTAAACTGAATTTGATAAAAATATAAATGTACCTCAAAGTTATCATACGCTGCAACCACTCCAATATTGCCCCCATCGAAATCAAAAAAACCTAATGTCATCATCACAACCGCCAACAAAAAATATAATAAAAGTAAAAAAGTCCCAATATAAATAATAGAGAAAATTGCAGTTTCCGTCCCTGTGGTTTGCCTAAACTAACAGGTTCAACCCAAGCTTAACACCCTGAGTATCTGTGGTTTCATTTTCTAACACTTTACGTCCCTAAGACTAACGTCGTTAGTTGTTCCATTAGTTTTTGGGTAAATTGACTAATATACCCTTAATTTTTTTTGGTGAAATAACTCTTATAACCTCTTATCTTCTTCTTCAACTCACCCACCACCACTACCTGCAACACCACTACCGCTGTAACACCCCAACCGATGGCGGAAACATCGGGATGTCACGTATTGATGATTGTTCAGTAGCTCATGGAAAATAATAGATTTTATTATATGATTTAAATGAATTACATACAATTGTTCTACAAGAATTCGTACATCAAAATTGAATAAAAACTATGCACATATCTTCAAGCATTAAGTCAAATCTTCAAGCAAGTAGAACCTGAAACATGTTAAGTTGAAAATATTTTGGGTCAACAAAAGTTGGTGAGAATTATATAGGTTTTGATAATCGAATAAAATTGTTGTGCAATTCATGTGTCATGGCAATCTAGTCCATATGCAAAAACATACTAGAAGTAAATCGAGTGCATAATCAACCTTGTGACTTGTTGTATTGTAGTACATCCCATACGCTCATGGTTCACTCGTTTATATTGCAGTAACAAACACCCACGTAACCTTGGTAGGAGGCACGTATCCGGGTGGGATTGTCAGTCCAATAGATCTATCAATGTATACCGTTTGGCTGATGAATGTTTATGCTAGAATTGTGCTTACTCTAGTCATGTTCAAGACATAATGCAACATAGAAAAACACATAGACACATTGATGATTGAATTGCATAAATGATGTTGTAACATGTTTCACCCCAAAAATGGTGATAAATAGAAAAGGGGCTATGTAAAACTCACCTTAGCAAAGTATTAAGTCTCGAGAAATAGAATATGTGTAGCCCCAAAGTTGCCAATTACAAGAGCTTATAATCAAAGCTTCAAGTGTAGAAGTAATAGACTATAGAAGAAAGGTATGAGGGAAAGTTTAATCGGATTGAAACAATTAGAGGTGCAAAGTATAATGGGTCATAGGTGGGTTTTTATACTAGTTTTGGATTCAATTAGCCATTAAAATTGGTCAACACCATAAAGTAAGGTTTTATGATGAATTGACTATTTGACTAAGACTTTGACTAGGACTTTGACTATTTGACTCAAGGCTTTATTTAAAAAAAAAAAAAAAACTTGTATGTGAAAAAAAAAAGAATTTAGAATCATATTATTATTATTATTATTATTATTTATATACATTTATGTATGTATATAAGTTGTGAGTTAGGATAAATAAAGACTTAGGCACATTTGTATAATATTAATGATAAAGGTGTATTAAAAAAAAAATATATATATATATATATATATAAGGGCTTTTTATGTATTAAAATTTTGGGGAAAACTTTGCGATGTTACAGTCTCCCCTACTTTTGGAAACTTCGTCCCGAAGTTTATTGAAAACACAGGGTTGAAGGTGATTGGGTAGAAATTAGGACAAGGGTGGTTTGGGAAGTTTCGAGTTAAGGCATGACATAAATTTATAGGTAACAGAATAAACTGTTTCGAATGAGAGTTTTGATATGTGTGAGTTTTAAGGGTTGGATTAGGTTCATCTGAAATAGCAAGGAGAATAAGAATCTTAAGTTTTAGGACTCCTAAAAGAAATGCATGAGTTGATTGACTATAGAAAGACTAAATGAACTACCAGGTAACTAGAGTTTATAATTGGTTATTTACTGAAAACCTTGATAGAATTTCACACTACCTTAACGTACCTGTAAATTCATGATTACGTTCCGGACCGCAATCACCAATTTACCTTACATTAAAGTTTTGTGTCCTTCTATATCTCCACCGATTGTTGAGCAGGTCCGATAGCCTCCACCAGTCGTGGAGTAGGTTGTAGGGCCTCTCCCGACTGTTGAAAAGGCATAATGACCTCTACCAATCGTTGAGTAGGTTCGATAGCCTCCACCAGTCGTGGAGCAGGTTGTAGGGCCTCTCCCGACTGTTGAAAAGGCATGATGACCTCTATTAAGTGCAGCATTTATTATACACATAGGTTGCAAATTGATAACATGTTTATGCAAGCAAGTATAACAAGCACAGTATATGAGTTCTAGTTGTATAGATTTATATAATTAGTTCACATTCAAACAATCATGCACCATGTAACAACTCTCAGACAAATATTTTATTACTTGAATCAAATAGCGTCAATACATAGAATAAAAGCAACCAATAGTCAAATGGTGAGACTTGCGGTTAGGTAGCTGGAGGATCTTGATCTCTGTTTAGTTTAGGGCATCGGTTATGGAAGTGATTTGGGTAATGAATGTTCAATAAGATATGGGTTGAATGAAGGACAACGAGGTAATATAAGGAATGTAATCATTTATTCATTTAATTAAAACGAATAAACGAAAACGTTGACTTATCAAAGATTCTAAATTCTAATAACATATGAAGACAGGCTTTAGCCTATAAGTGAACACTCATCCCGAGAATTCCCAGGTAGGCATCCGGGTCCCTCGTCTGATTGGGATATATGCGCAATGCCAGCCTAGACAGAAGACTCAGAATACAGGCGTTCACCCTTCCAGATTGCACGTGTTCGTTATTAAAATCTAGAACTTCGACGAGATCTCAAGGTGGTTCAGGCTAAACCTGAGGATTTTGTCCTATTAGTCTAAGAGTAGATCCAATGGTGGAGAGCAACCTTCTTGTAAGGATGAAAGTAGGGATAAGAAGTAGGAGGGAGGTAGAGTATAGCAAGTAAAGAAGCAAGTACTGGTTAAATCCTATGGTTATAGACTAGATTATTTTTCTAATAACCTAATTCCCTATAACCATGGCTCTGATACCAATCTGTAACACCCCAACCGATGGCGGAAACATCGGGATGTCACGTATTGATGATTGTTCAGTAGCTCATGGAAAATAATAGATTTTATTATATGATTTAAATGAATTACATACAATTGTTCTACAAGAATTCGTACATCAAAATTGAATAAAAACTATGCACATATCTTCAAGCATTAAGTCAAATCTTCAAGCAAGTAGAACCTGAAACATGTTAAGTTGAAAATATTTTGGGTCAACAAAAGTTGGTGAGAATTATATAGGTTTTGATAATCGAATAAAATTGTTGTGCAATTCATGTGTCATGGCAATCTAGTCCATATGCAAAAACATACTAGAAGTAAATCGAGTGCATAATCAACCTTGTGACTTGTTGTATTGTGGTACATCCCATACGCTCATGGTTCACTCGTTTATATTGCAGTAACAAACACCCACGTAACCTTGGTAGGAGGCACGTATCCGGGTGGGATTGTCAGTCCAATAGATCTATCAATGTATACCGTTTGGCTGATGAATGTTTATGCTAGAATTGTGCTTACTCTAGTCATGTTCAAGACATAATGCAACATAGAAAAACACATAGACACATTGATGATTGAATTGCATAAATGATGTTGTAACATGTTTCACCCCAAAAATGGTGATAAATAGAAAAGGGGCTATGTAAAACTCACCTTAGCAAAGTATTAAGTCTCGAGAAATAGAATATGTGTAGCCCCAAAGTTGCCAATTACAAGAGCTTATAATCAAAGCTTCAAGTGTAGAAGTAATAGACTATAGAAGAAAGGTATGAGGGATAGTTTAATCGGATTGAAGCAATTAGAGGTGCAAAGTATAATGGGTCATAGGTGGGTTTTTATACTAGTTTTGGATTCAATTAGCCATTAAAATTGGTCAACACCATAAAGTAAGGTTTTATGATGAATTGACTATTTGACTAAGACTTTGACTGTTTGACTAAGACTTTGACTAGGACTTTGACTATTTGACTCAAGGCTTTATTTAAAAAAAAAAAAAAAATCTTGTATGTGAAAAAAAAAAAGAATTTAGAATCATATTATTATTATTATTTATATACATTTATGTATGTATATAAGTTGTGAGTTAGGATAAATAAAGACTTAGGCACATTTGTATAATATTAATGATAAAGGTGTAATAAAAAAATATATATATATATATAAGGGCTTTTTATGTATTAAAATTTTGAGGAAAATTTTGCGATGTTACAACCGCCACCCTCCCTCTCCTCACCATCTCCTCTCTCCTCCACCATCTCCACTCCATCCGTATCTCCTATCTGCTCAGTCCCTGCTTTTCAGTCCCTGATTCGTTACCACTCCAATTTATCAAACCATCTCCCAAAGTGTATTTTATATGCATAAAATCTCATCAGTTACTTTATTTATAACTTATAAGTTTATTGATATGATTTGGTTTCTGTAATCATACATGACACACAAATTATTTATTAAAAAATTTAATGAATATGTTGGATTCAGTTTCAATTTATTTGTCCAAGATAATTTAGTCACATTAATTGAATGGTAACGAATCACTGCCGTCAGCCACATTAAGATCAAACTCAAGGAGGCTCAAACGTTGGTTTGAGTTGTTGTGGCTTGAAGAGGACGAATATGTCTTCTCACTTTCAGGGATCCGTCTAAAAGCACTGGTGGCAGCTGACCCTTTCCAACCGAGACTTCCCTCAAATTGCAATGGAGCAACCGATAGCCCATCAGCTGCTGCTGCCCTGGAAGCTGAAACAACTGAGATTGGGGCCCAAATCTGGTCAACTGGACGGTCGGTTTCGATTTCATTAGAAGAAACCTCTTGATTAAGATCAAACCAAGAAAAACCCTTTTCGGGATTAAGTCCCGATTCTTGACCAATATCATTAACTTGAGGAGGGTTTGATAGATTGGTTTCGATTGGAGGGTAGTGATTCGAACTCGGGTTGAGGGGTTGTCTGTCGATTGGTTTCACCGCTTAAGTACACCTTCCAAAAAAAAAATGTAGGCATTTCAATGATGTATTAAGTAAGTTAAGTTTATTAAATGAGTTTGGTTAAAAGACAAATTTGTCCCTAAAAAGTAACTAACATATGCATTGTCTTTTGTACCTAAAGTAACTACATTTGTACCTCTAAGTTTTAAGAAATGCTTTATAATTTAGTAAATAATATATATATATATATATATATATATATATATGGGAAAGTTAATTTGAGAACACCTATATTTCGTGCGAACCGTGAGAACGGCATCTAAAACCATTCAAATTCAAAATTTCTTTTTACACTTGTCTTTATTACTAAAATGCAATCCCAAAAACACAATTTATGCGTAAAAATTCAAACGTATACGAAATTAATTTGTTTTTACACATGTGTAAATTTACTGTTTATACATGTGTAAACTGTTTCATTTACACATGTGTAAAAAGTTAATTTGAAAGTGTTTTTGCAAGAAAAGATGAATTATTTGGAAAGAAAATTCATTTATTAATGTTGTATTTTGATTATAATGAGGTTTGTATTAAAAAAATTTGATTTTGATTGATTTTTTTACTTGTTCTCACGGTTCTCACAATATTTAGCGTTCTCAAGATAACCCTCCCCTATATATATATATATATATATATATATATATATATATATATAGAGTCAAGATTCTGTACAAAGTGTTTTTTTGTGAGAAGTGTGAGAAGGTGTTTTAGCCATTGGATTATCTTAATCTATGGTGTTGATTAATTGGATGCATTTTTGTAATTAATGTTATAATTTTATTAATTGATTATACCATTAAGGATAGGATAGTAAATTACACACTCTAATTAAATTCTTCATTAAAACATCATCTCTCACCTCTCTCCTCCTATTATAATTCTTTCTCTCTCTGACTATGTGTGAAGGTGAATCCATTAATGGGTGCATGACTATGATGCAAAATAAGAAGAATCCACGAGACATGGATATCACACTCAAATTTTCATTGAATGGTCAATGCTGTGTTATTTCAAGAACCCATCATTAAAAGATGCGCTAATACACGGTTCCATTCGGTTTATTGTACTGTTGAATTGTTGTTCTACAAATCGAAAAACCCGCCAGCTGATTGTGTTTTATGTTCAAAAGAAAGCGGGACAAATCTGAGATGTTATATACCGGTGATGTTGTGATACCCCGCAATTTCAGGTTCTCACTTTAACTAAACTCTAGTTAAATTCCTTGCATTACACTTAACTAGGGTTAGCTAGATAGGACACACGTTGCACAGTTATAGGTTAATAACTGCATGAAGTGGTAATTCGGGGAATTACCAAACTATATACATGATTAGTGAACCTCGGACGTTGGTGAACAATGAAGTTAAATAATTGTGAGTTAATTGATTTAGATTGATTGCAATTACGTGCTTCTATGATACTCTGTGAAATTATGTGCAAACTGTATGTGATTACGTGAACTTAAACTGAATACGTTGATAAAAACCATAATGGATGGACCATTAGGATGGTTGGGGTCTTAACACATGGGGTTACACTTGTTATGGTCTGAAATAGCGAAAACATCGAAGGAAAACAGGTCGGGCAACGGAGCAAGACACCCGGAGCGAGCCGGTAACGGTGAGCGGCCGCTCACAAGCTTCGCGCGGCCGCTCACGGGGCACTGTCGAAACCAAACCGCCTTAAACATGTATTTAAGCAACCTTAAGCCTCTTGTATCCCCTAAAATCAAACCCTAATCACCCCCACTGCCCTATTACGAAATATTAACCCCTAAACACCTGCTAAGGCGTAAGAACATCGATCGGGAAGCTTCAAGAGCATTCGGTTGATTGTTTTGAAGAGCTTGCGGTATAATCTTCAATCTCTTGTGTTTTAATCTTCCCTAATATGTTATAAAACCTTATAACTAAGTTTGTCCAGGTCTGAAACCTTTTTATAAAGATTAAAACTTGAAGTTTATAAAGATTGAATGGGTTAAACATAATCCTATGCGATTAGAAATTGATAGGTTGCATGATTATGCATGTTCTTGATGTTTTAGACTCCTAGGGTTTATGAATGATGATGTTTATGATGTATCATTAGGGTTTTGATCAAATGTGGCTCTTTTTAATGTTCTATGATGATTATTAGGTGTTATTGATTGATAATATGCAACTAGGGTTTGATATAATTGATAATATTGCATGATTAGAATATGGACGGAATTTGAATGTCGACTTGTAGGGTCTGTTACGTGGCTTGAAAATAATTGTTTTGATTGATTCTTTGCATGAATAGATTTTATATGGTCTTAGCTTTTTAGAATGGGCAAAATCATCTGATTTGGATGCCGTTTGATATGTTTTTGGAATTTTCTTTCATTTAATGTCATATCAGATTTTTGGATTAACAAAGTGGGTCAAATTTAAACAAACATAACTTGAGTTTTACAAGGAATTAAGTTATTAAATTTGGACAGTAAGTTAAAATTGGAATAACTCGGCTTTTCCAAGTGGGTTCATCCCGATTGGATGAATACACGATTTTTGGGAATTTTTCTACCAACCTGACCTGTTGTAGAAACTTTCAGGACATATCTATGATGTACGATTTTTCATAATTTTTGTGTTTGGTTTATAGACAAAACAAAAATATGGGTTAACAAACGACCCCAAAGAATATTCAGTAAAAATTTGGGAGTTTAATTTGTTGGTTAAGTATTTTAAATAAATTAGTTTTCGTGGCGCATAATCTGTCCTAAAAACGCAGATTGTGTATTATGTGTTTATGTGACTAATTGGAGTCCTATGTGGTATGTATTTGACGTCTACTTGAAGGGGCACTTATATGAGACGCATATGAAGTGTAAAACTAATGATAACCAACATATTCACCAACGGGTCCGTAGGGTTTACTTATGCATGTAGAATCACTAGGTGTCACTTACACGATTTTGAACATTTAAACGTCTTGGACAAACGGGTTATATGGTGTAATGGTATTACACATATACTCACTTAGTGGTACGTGTACTAGGGAGTCGGTAGCACACCCTACTTTGGAGTTTGGATTTACTTGCTTGCATACTAAGGTGAGTTTCCCTACTTTTTCTCAAAAGCATGCGTCTCGGGTTTGAGACAAATTACAAAACGTTTTCTAGTCCGGTTTGGGACTACCTTTACATCTCGGGTTTTGAGATGTTTTGACTCCTTGTGTGGGTCGAGTTTTGACTCCTTGCGTGGGTTGGGTTTACGATTCCTTGTGTGGCTCGCACTTTGATCAGTTTAAAACTTATTGGTCCTTTGTGAAATAAACACTCTATCACTTGAAAAGTCCTTGCATATTATTGGGTTAATCGCTGGAGGCGAACGGGGTATTAGTTGATAGCGCTATTAGGTTGTGCAGCAACCTCATGTTTGCGATGCTGGGAGCATAGCCATGAACTTCTGACCACATTTGAGAACTAGTGTTGATAGACACTAGTTACCGAGGCAAATTATTATTTTACTGAAGGTGCCTAATAATACTGTTTAGTTGCAATGAGTGGGTTAGCTACCCCTGACATGTTTAAACTGATAACACTTGAACATTTTGGTCTGGAGGACCTACGCTTTTACTTGGTTACGTGGTTTTGGAAACCAGCGCATTTACTTACTCACTTTCTTTACTTTGTGAACTCACCAACATTATTTGTTGACCCACGATATACATGCTTTTGCAGGTAGTTAGCTTCCGGTGACACGATTAGAAAGCACTGCACGCTTCACTGCATTTGGGTCTTGGGCATACACCTAAATTACATATCATGCTTTGCCTAAAGGATGGGGATATAGATAGTGACGTAACACATCGCATACAAGCCGGGTGGTGTAGGTGGAGAGCAGCCACGGGGGTATTGTGCGATAAGCGGTTCCCAAATAAATTGAAGGGGAAATTTTACAGGACCGCAATTAGACATGCTATGTTGTATGGGACAGAGTGCTGGGCAATCAAGAAGACGCACGCACGCAAGATGGAGGTCACAGAGATGAGGATGCCTAGGTGGATGGGCGGGCACACAAGGATAGATCGGATTAGAAACGAGGTCTTTAGAGAGAGGTTTGGAGTGGCTAGGATATCAGACAAGATAAAGGAAGGGAGGTTGAGATGGTTTGGACATGTGAAGAGGAGACGAACAACAGCGCCAGTGAGAGCAGTGGAAGCATGCGTTGTAGAGGGGAGAAGGAATAGGGGCAGACCTAAATTGACCTGGGATGAGCGAATTAGACAGGATCTCATAGAGTTGCACCTCTATGAGGACATGGTCCAAGAAAGGAGTTCGTGGAGAAGTAGGATTAAAGTAAGTGACTTTTAGGATTTGACACTTAAGTAGCATAACCGGGTATTATGAGGCCTTAACTATAGGTTTTCTAAACCTATTTTGATTCATGTGCCTATTTATCCTGTTTTCTTAAGTAGTGTGAAACATACATGTGGTTGTAGTCTCGTGTACATGTCTGTATGATGTTCAATGTATTATATTTTTATGCACTAGCTTATTACTGCACTTGGCCCGTTAGCCGATAGCGATGTATCCCTGTGGTGCTTGTCTCGTTACTTGTATGCTTGCCTGTCTTCTTTTCTCTCTTTTTGAGCCAGGGGTCTCTCTGGAAGAAGCCTCTCTATCCTTATGGGTAGAGGTAAGGTGTGCCTACATATCACCCTCCCCTGACCCTACCAATAGTTTCTACTATTTGTGGGATATACTGGGTATGATTGATTGATTGCTTTACGTTTTCTTTCGTATGGTTTTAATTTGGGCGCGTTGTTTTGCGCATGGTTTCAAAAGGTTTAAATTTGGTTTACGCTTCCGCAGCTTAACTAAACTTGATTTTTTTTAAAACGAACTAAATGGTTTGGGCATTTAGAGTTCGTTCATATGACTTATGGTTATGAGATCCTGGTATGTCATGCGCCTCGCGGTATAAACCTCGCAGTGGAAATTTGAGGGTGTGACAGATTGGTATCAGAGCCATTGGTTATAGTGAACTAGGACTGCATGTTGAGTCTAGTCTATAATTATCATAGCATAAGTACACTCACAACTTAAGTGCACAACTAGCTTTTAGCTACATATATCTACAACATATGATTTCGGGAGATATGTTATCTTCTAGTTCTAGACCTAATTCTAAACACGTCAATGGTGGGAACCCAGGGTTACACCAGGTGGTGCCTTACTGGGAGTAGTATCCCAACAAACCTCGTGGATGAGGAAACAACAATTGTACAGGGGAGAAAGCCCTTGCGAGCGTTGTGGCGCACGTACACAGGAAAGCTGCACGATGCGCATGACGTGATACCATTAAACCAAATCAAATTCAAATACTGAGACTTATCCTTTTTCACTGAGCAAGGAGACAATTAGTTTCTGTTCCTTGTTACTTGATCTTTCTTACTTACATTCGAAACTCAGACGGGACTGGGTTACACATATAGAACTTATTTCTTACTTTAGTACCTTACGCCTAGTACGAGCGGGCGGACGTATGACTACATATCCCTATTTCTCATAAGTATATGGTAGATTCATGGGAACACATTAGATCGGGGCTTGTTACACACACTCTTGGGGAGTTATGTAAAGCCTACGACACAGTGCAACATCTTAAGGGAAGAAGAAACCTACCAATGACTGACAACCACGATTGGAGGAATGAGTGGTGCAATTGACCACTAAGCTGGCTTACATAGGACTGGAGAAGGAGATTGTACGTGATGAGATCCATAGAACACTGACACCGAGAAAGAGGAAGAAGAAGGGATGGAAGGGGGAACCTGAGCAGGACGAACACATGGAAAGGGAGGATGAAGGCTCTACTATCTAAGACAGAGCGTGGCGACGATTGGCTTTTACTTTTTCTTAGCTGTCTTTTATTTCTTTTCCCTTTGTTAACTTAAATAAGACTGAGTTCGTATGATCAACGATAGGGTGGTTAAAGCCCTCGCATCTTTCCAATCTAGTAAAGATCCATTTTGCTAAATCATTCATTTCCCCTGACTTCCACATTTTAACTTTCTTATACCTTGAATGCACATGCCACAACAACAACAACCTGCTATTGTATTTTCAAGGCTTTTATTGGTTGTAAACCTCGATAACTCCAACGGAACTAAAGGAGACTGGCTGATTGCTTCGATAGTATAAGTCTTTGCCATGTGCAATTGCCCCATGCAGGATGGGGTAATGTATGCTACATGCACACTCGATGAGTTATAGATACTTGGGTGGAGAATGTAACTCCCGTGACGAAATTTAGAAATTGTAAAGACGGTTGGGTGTCACACCCTCAAAATCCACTTGCGGAGTTTTACCGCGAGGCGCATGACAAACCAGGATCCAAACCAACGATCACAATAAACAAGTAAAAGTTTACGTCAGCACAAAAATGCTGGTGAGTTTACAGGTTTTGTAATCCAAGTACCAAGTCCACCTGTCCATACTATAACAAATCGAAAACCAGTGTACGCTAGCTAGGCGTATGTTTTGTTACTACCACGATTGGAAAACCATTACTAACACGCATACCAGATGTTGTGCCCGAAAAGTAAACCAGTTGTTCCTGTTGTTCCTGTTTGAGACAATATGCACTCGCCCGGCCCTCCAAGCCGACGAGCGGGGTTGGTCATTCCCAATAGCGCTATTCACATTTCCCCGTTGTGCAAACCCGCACATTCATGGTTCCCCCCGGGACTTCCAAAGATCGTGTAGTACACAATAGAAACCCATAGTATGACAGTAGTTACCAAATAATAGTTTTAACACATGTTTTCTCCCCCGAAAGTATGAAACCAGTTTAAAAGAGGGGCCGTAAACTCACCTTAAGCTGCGTTACTCCTTAACCCGAGTAAACTCAGCTGCTATGCTAGTCCCGTAAAGCGGCGACCTAACATATGACAGTTACAAGTACTTAGACTAATAACCCGCAGGTTAATTAGTCCCTAGATGTCCAGACCATAACCAAGTTCGTTTGAAAACACCATGACTGTTTAACTGACCCAAAGTACAAGACTCGACATCCCATTGGTGACCCGAGACTCCCCGTGTTATGTTTACGCTCTCAATCATGCAATCATGAAATCACACTTAACATACGTTAACGCACAACAAGTTATAGCACATAGTTCACGTACCACCGAATTACATCCAAACATATGTTACCAAGTTATTAGATATGTTACGGGGTTCCTAGCATGTTCCTACATGTCAAATCGGGTCTCGGAATGCTAATTTATACTTACAGCAGCAGTACACGCGATTAGGAAAAGTCAACTAGCATTTAGGTTGGTCAACTGGCATTGAGGAAGGCTAATCGCATGTACTACTAGCATTTAGGGCTGATTGCATGTAACTACTAGCATTTAGGGCTGATTGCATGTAAAAACTAGCATTTAGGGCTGATTGCATGTAAAAACTAGCATTTAGGGCTGATTGCATGTAAAAACTAGCATTTAGGGCTGATTGCATGTAAAAACTAGCGATTGGGGCTGATTGCATGTAAAAACTAGCGATTGGGGCGTAATCGCATGAAAGATGGGCGATTGGCCTCCTAATCGCCTGTAACCTTGCTGTTCCGGTTTTTCGCGCGTTTAACGCTCCAAATCAGATCCAGAACGTGTGTAACCATCCAATATCATCCCAACAACTATTCTAAACATGTTTAAACCAAAATCCTTCGTTTTGCCTCGTATTATCAGTCCTGCATGCAATCACGTATTCCAAACACCATTCACATAGCATGCAACATCACACTAACATGCGTAACTATCACCCTAATAATCAATTACTCAGATTTCATTAACATAATATCAATATTATTCTGATCTAACATAATAACATGTCATTCATTCATCTTGAATCATAAAAACCCTAGCTTTCTAATCATAAACACACATAACACATGTATACTAGTTAAAATCCGATTAACAACACTTATTAACGATTTTCAGAAAGCTTTTTCGTTTTAGAACAGGTCTGGACCATTAGGGATTGATTAAAAACGTTTATAAAGATTCATGGATGGAAACCAAACCTTAGATTTGTGAAAGAATGATGGATTAAGCTTGAAACCTTGTGTTTTGATCAAAAATCGCGTTCCAGAGGTTGTGTGTGTGTTGGGGCAGGTTATGGGACGACTAGGGTTTGTATTATGAAGTTTATGAGGTCAAGTATGGTATTTATAGTCGTTTTTAGTCGTCCAGCACGTAACTAGCGATTATGCAGCCTTTACACGCGATTAGGGAGCCTAATCGCATGTAAGTCCATGCAATTGGGGCCTAATCGCATGAACAGTCATGCAATTAGTCCCTACTCGCCCCTAAGGTCCCCCACTCGCCCCTCCTATAGGCGATTGGGCTATCCTAATCGCCTATAGGGGCCTGTTCCGTGTATTTTGCGCGTTAAACCCCGTTTTAACATATGTTAACACATATTCACATACCGACAAATCACATAATGATTGTAAACACATAACACATGTAAATACACATATTCACACTCGTTCACCAATTCCCGGGACTCGAGACTTGTATGTTCCGTATGCCTTGACGATCCTACAAATCGTCACCGTTTGTACACTTGGTTAAGGACCGACATCTAATGAACCTCTAGACCAACATCCAATGATCTTCTAGACTAAACCGATAGTTCCCGAACCATAACCCGACTTAACTAACCCAGTTAAGTACAATATACGCGTGACTCGCTAAGGTACACTTTCATCTAGACAACGTTGTTAACCAGAATTTGCCGGGTGTCACATCATCCCCACGTTAAAAGAATTTTCGTCCCGAAAATTGCACAAGTACCAAAAGAACAAAAGAAATAATGAAGGAAACAAACAAAAGATAGAAACCAAAAGAGAGATTTACCCGAGTTGTCACATCATCCCCACGTTAAAAGGAATCTCGCCCCGAGATTCATTCAGCTGCAGAAGAGACATATCTCGACTCGAACGCTTCCTTAGGAAAGAGGTGAGGATACTTAGACTTCATCTGATCCTCCCGTTCCCACGTGTACTCTGGTCCCCGGTTCGAGTTCCAGCGAACCTTAACTATGCGAATCTTGCTGTGACGTAGGCTACGAATCTTGTAATCCAGAATCTCCACAGGTTCTTCCACAATCCGAAGACGATCATCAACCTTGATCTCTTCCAGTGGAACGATGAGAGACTCGTCAGCCAGACACTTCTTCAAGTTTGACACGTGGAATACGTTATGTACGTTACCGAGCTCCGTCGGTAAATCAAGACGATATGCCACCGGTCCAATCCGTTCCAGGATCGTAAATGGTCCGACATACCGTGGGTTGAGTTTGCCACGCTTCCCAAAGCGTATGACGCCCTTCCACGGTGAGACTTTTAGAAGTACTTTGTCATTAACTTGGAATTCCAATGGTTTGCGACGCTGATCAGCATAACTCTTTTGCCGATCCCGTGCCGCTGCCAACCGGTTACGAATCTGTACGATCTTTTCCGAAGTTTCGTACACTAGTTCAGGCCCAGTGAGTTGACTCTCACCCGCTTCAGCCCAACAAAGAGGAGAACGGCATTTCCGTCCGTACAGTGCCTCGAACGGAGCCGCCTTGATGCTCGTGTGATAACTGTTATTGTACGAGAACTCTACTAACGGTAGATGAGCTTCCCAACCCTTGCCAAAATTGATTACACATGCCCGTAGCATGTCTTCCAAAGTTTGAATCGTGCGCTCACTCTGACCGTTAGTCTGTGGATGATAAGCCGTACTCATGTCTAGTTGGGTACCCAAAGCCTTGTGCAAAGACTTCCAGAAGTGAGAAGTAAAATGGGAGTCACGATCCGAGATAATAGAAACTGGCACCCCGTGCTTAGAAACAACTTCCTTCAAATAAAGACGAGCCAAACGATCCATGGTGTCGGTCTCCTTAATAGCAAGAAAATGTGCTGATTTCGTCAACCGATCGACAATCACCCATATCTTGTCATTCCCGCTTGGTGATTTAGGAAGTTGCGTGACAAAATCCATGGTAATCCGTTCCCATTTCCATTCCGGAATTTCAGGTTGTTGCAAGAGACCCGACGGTTTCTGGTATTCCACCTTGACCTTAGCACAGGTCAAGCATTTGCTCACATATGAGGCTATATCCGACCTCATGTTTGGCCACCAGTAAAGCACCTTCAGATCTTGGTACATCGTATCCGAACCAGGATGAATAGAATACCGGGACTTATGAGCTTCATCAAGGACAAGCTCCCGTAGTCCCCCGAATAAAGGAACCCATATACGTTCTGCGAAATAGTGCAGGCCATCAGGCCTTCGCTCGAGGTGCTTGTCGGCACCGTGCATAGTTTTAGCTTTAAGGTTTTCCTCCTTCAAAGCTTCTAACTGGGCAGAACGGAGTTGATCAGGTAGGGATGAATGAATGGTGAGCTGCAATGCCCGAACGCGACGAGGTTTAGTTGATTCCTTCCTGCTCAAGGCGTCTGCTACAACATTCGCCTTGCCAGGATGGTACTTAATTGCACAATCATAGTCGTTCAGAAGTTCAATCCAACGACGCTGCCGTATGTTCAAATGTTGTTGGTCGAAAATATGTTGGAGACTCTTGTGATCGGTGTAGATGGTGCATTTGGTACCGTACAAGTAATGTCTCCAAATTTTCAACGCGAAAACCACTGCACCCAACTCCAAGTCATGGGTGGTGTAGTTCTTCTCGTGCACCTTGAGTTGACGAGAAGCATACGCGATCACCTTCTCGCGTTGCATCAACACGCAACCGAGACCACGAATAGAAGCATCACAGTAAACAACGAAATCATCAGGGCCTTCAGGTAAAGACAAAATAGGAGCAGAACACAGTTTAGACTTCAGTTCTTGAAACGCCGACTCTTGTGGTTCACCCCAGTCGAATTTCCTATCCTTCTGCGTGAGAGTGGTGAGGGGTTGAGCGATCTTCGAGAACCCCTGAATGAAACGACGATAGTAGCCCGCAAGGCCTAGGAATTGCCGCACCTCAGTTGGCGTCTTTGGTGCTCCCCAGTCCTTGATCGCTTCGATCTTAGCTGGATCGACATGAATTCCTAGTTCATTAACCACATGTCCTAGGAACTGAACTTCGCGTAACCAAAAGTCACACTTTGAGAACTTGGCGTAAAGTTGTTCCCGTCGCAAGAGTTCCAAAACTAACCGCAGATGTTCCTCGTGTTCGGTCTCGCTCTTAGAGTAGATCAGAATGTCATCAATAAACACAATGACGAATTTGTCCAGATATGGTTTGCAAACGCGGTTCATCAAATCCATGAAAACCGCCGGTGCGTTTGTGAGACCGAAAGGCATGACCAAGAATTCGAAATGGCCATAACGTGTACGAAAGGCAGTCTTTGCAACGTCAGCTTCCCTTACGCGCAACTGGTGATAACCGGACCTCAAATCAATCTTGGAATAATAACTAGAACCCTGGAACTGGTCGAATAGATCATCAATACGTGGAAGAGGATAGCGGTTCTTGACGGTCAATTTGTTCAGTTCTCTGTAGTCCACACACAATCGGAAACTTCCATCCTTCTTCTTAACAAATAGAATCGGGGCTCCCCAAGGGGAAGAACTTGGCCTGATGAAACCCTTATCCAAGAGTTCCTGTAACTGACTAGACAATTCCTGCATCTCGGGAGGTGCAAGACGGTAGGGGGCCCGAGCAATAGGAGCAGCCCCTGGTACAAGATCAATACCAAACTCGACCTGACGATGGGGAGGAAGGCCAGATAAATCATCGGGAAAAACATCAGGAAAGTCGCGTACCACTGGAATCATCGAATCTCCTTCCACAAGATTTGTTTGGATGACTGGACCTGTTTTGATTCAATAAAAAGACCGACAAAAATATTAAAGTGGTTTTAAGATTTTTTCGATGCTTGAAACACAAAGTGCGTTTTATGTTGCGGCTACGTCCTCATATTTTCCTAAATGTGCTATGGATACTTCGTTTTTTGCGAGCATTGACTTGGCTACATTGGTCCCTTAAGTCAATAGTGTTGTGGTGGTGTCAACCGTCTTGTGGTATCAACTATGATCGATGCATTTAAGTATAAAAAGGCTTCTTGTATGCCAGTCATTACTGCTCCACCTTTCTTTTCCTCTCAACCGTTAGTTTATAGCATCAGGATTGCAAATGACGCGTCATGATTTTCATGGAATGACAAGAGATCAATGCAAGGAAAGGAATAATCCATTCTAACGAGCTTCTTGATTGGGCTATGGTAAAAGTTGCCAATGCTGGTGATCGTGTGATCGCGATTAATGTTTGTCGAAATTCTGATTCCGTATCGAAGTATAAGACGTTGTTGAATGATTATTTGGCTGATTATGAAGGTGTTTGTGATCACAATACAGTTGGATCTCACTGGGTGGGTGTTAAAGAAGGAATTCAGTAAAAAAAGGTTTTGGTTATAGAAGCCAAGTTTTATTTTGCAGCTACTATTATTATTGGGGCCAGGAAGATCAAGGCCTTTAGGTATGTGAGTCTTAGAAAAGTAAAATAAATGAACTTTTTGTGTGGTTAGAAATTCAAATGTAAGGTAGCGTTTGGTATGAAGAAATCAAAGGTGGAATGGAATGGATTATTTCCATGGAATGAAATTAAACATGTTTGGTTTTTGTAGTAATGGAATGGATCATTCCATAAGGAATGTGATTCCTTCCATTTTAAGAATTTTCATTACTTGGTAAGGTGGTGTTTTTTTTTTTCATTTCTTTAAGGAATGAAACAAATATATTATTATTACAACCCACCATCGTTGTCATCATCCAACCACCACCGTCTATTGCCGCTACCCACAACCATTGCTACCATCGTCGTAACCCACCATTGTCACCACCGTCCAACCACCACCTCCAGCACCTGCGTCACTGCCACCCACTGCCTCCACCATTGTCATCGCCACCACCACCCACCGTCACCGCTGCAACCCACCACTGCCGTCGTCGCCCACCCACCATCGTCACCGCCATTGCCCACTGCCACCACCACTGTTGTCGCCGCCACCCACCACCACCGTCACTGCCGCCACCCACCACTCACCATCGATTTTATATTTTTGTTTTTTCTTACATACCAAATAACACAAAGTAAAAATTCATTCCATTCCCACATGATAACCAAATAAGACATGGAATGGTAATGATCCATTCCATTACCCCTCCTATTCCATTACCCCTTCCAGTCCATTCCCTCTCTCATTCCATTACCCCATACCAAACAGACCCTAAAGGCTTGCATGCCTTTTCAATACCATACCATGCTATCGGTAGTATTACCTGTATCGTATTCATCATTACTTTTGACACGATATCAATTAGGGGTGTTCAAAAACATCTGAATCCGAATTTGAATCCGAAATATCTGACAATCCATATTCGAACCAAAATTTTGATAATCCGAAATGTCGGATTCAGATTCAGATATGACTTTTATAAAATTTTGGATATCCGAAATATTCGAATCCAAAAAATAGAGAGTTGTTTTTACCTATTTCCCAAAATATGTGTGCAAATGAGATCTTGACTTATGCGAGCAAATCAGATTTTTCCACAAATATAACTGTGTCTATGCATATTTCCCAAATATAACGGTGCAAATCAGATTTTTAACTTATGACCTTGTACCTTTCGACAAATGTAACCTGTTTCCGAATATAAATCATAACTATATTATGGGTATTACTTATTATTGGCTTGTGTAATTTTGATATTACAACACATAAAATCATATAGAATTGGATCCATTGATTAAAGCACTATGCTAGTTTGAATTGTTTTGAATGTTTATGGTTTAAAACTTTGAATTGTTTTGAATATTTATACTAGTTTGAACATTTGAGTTAAGCAGGTTTGGTTTGGTTTTAATATAAGCAGTAATTCGATTTTTTTGTTTTTTTAGATTCGGATATCCGTTGGATAATCCAAATCTGAATCCGAAATTTTAGATACGGATTCAGATATCAATATTCACTATCCAAAAAAACCCCAGATAATCTGGTTTTGAACACCCCTAGTTTGCATAGTTGTTAAAGGCGCATGGCGCACGCCAAATGTTTTGCGCGCTAACTAATACAACTAGCTATTTTTTAATGAATATACAAATATCTTTATACAGTAAAGATCAAATACAAAGTGTTGTTTTAGTAAGAACTGTGAGAATAAAAGGGGGTAAAAAAAATTTTATTTTATTTTTTAGAATTTTTTTCCCCATATGCTTAAACATACTTTATAGATATATAATAAAAACAAAATTAAAAACAAAAATTTTTAGTTAAAAAAAATAGGTTGCCAAATGTCACTCTATGATAGGTTCTCACACTTCTCACATAAAATGGGTTTTGTACAAGAACCTAAACCTATATATATATATATATATATATATATATATATATATATATATATATATATATATATATATATATATATATATATGGGAAAGTTAAATTGAAAACACTTATATTTCGTGCGAACCGTGAGAAAGACATCTAAAACCATTCAAATTCAAAATTTCTTTTTACATTTATCTTTATTACTAAAATACAATCCCAAAAACACAATTTACGCGTAAAAATTCAAACGTATACGAAAATAAATTGTTTTTACACATGTGTAAATTTACTGTTTATACATGTGTAAACTGTTTCATTTACACATGCGTAAAAAGTTAATTTGAAAGTGTTTTTGCAAGAAAAGATGAATTATTTGAAAAGAAAATTCATTTAGTAATGTTGTATTTTAATTATAATGAGGTTTGTATTAAAAAAAATTGACTTTGATTGATTTTTTTACTTGTTCTCACGGTTCTCACAATATTTAGCGTTCTCAATAAACATAAAAACCAACCAAAAATATAATTATTCTCAAAATTTTGCACAACCAAAAACTATTACAGAACCAAGACGAACAAAAACAAAGAATCAGATAATCATCGAAGCAATGATCTTGTGAACAAACTAAAAACAACTCATGAATGTTACATGTAAGCAATAGAGAAAAATCTAGAAAGCATAGATGCGTAAATGAACTTTCTGGAAAAAATGAGACAATAAACACGTTTATATACTCGAACCCTAGAGGGCCTTGACTGCATTGACTTGATCCAGTGCAGCTACAAGCCCAGCCAGACTCCACCCCGTAGTTCCATTTTCAAACAAGTTAAACAATCCCAAACACTTACACGTTTCCTTATGATGTTGAGTCAGCTACCATCCATAGGCTTGATGTTCAAATTCAATAACTATTTTGATAATTTATGTAGTTAACACAGCTATTGGGAGATTCACAACACTCATGCATTGTTGTTAAGTGTATAAGTGTATAGGGAGAACGTAAATATAGGGAGTATAATGTTTAGTGATTTTTCCTTGGTAATTATTTTAAAGACTTATTATTATATGATATACTAGATTATATCCCGAAAGCTTATCAGGATTAACAAATCTAATATGAAGTGTTAAAATATGTGTTATGATGTAACATATAAATTAATGTACTACAATATGAGAAGACAACAATTTTAATGATTTGAATAAGAATGAATATGTATATGAAAAAGAAGATATATGTTTGGATGAGGAGCAGAGCTAGAAACAATAATTGCAAGGCATCATTGAGACGGTGGTCTTGAAGATGTGATTTTTTTTTTGGAAATGGGTGGTTTTAACCTATTCTACTATGGATGAAAATAAAATTCATATTTACTGGTTTGAACATGATTAGTGACTTGCTACCTATATATGATTAATGAATTACCTAAATACATTATGTTTTTTTTTCCTTTATGAACAGAACCCCACAAAAAAGTCATTTTTTTCGTTTTTTATACAAATTATGGTACTCGTTGGAAAGATAATAAAATGCTCGTTAATTTGGTGTAATATTTTCCTTTTAAAAATCTCGTATTTAAAAGTTATTAACGTTTAAAATTTGTGGGGGAAACATGAGAGAGAGAAAAAAATTTGGACGGAAAAAATTGGGAGGATACCACGTGACACACTCAAAAAAATAGGATGACCTTGTTAAGTGTCATGTCAGCTTTAGTATACCTGATAACCATGCTGAGCTTGACCTTACCCTACGGTTGTAAAGATGGATATATAATGTTTGTTGAAGGGTTTTTATTATTATTAACAAAAGTTATGGAAGTGGTAAGCTAATGTTTATAGTTGTAGTGCTTTTTATTTAGTTTTTATTAATGTTAATGGTTTTTAAGTTGTAGCCAGAAGTTATTTCTAGAATGAATTTTGAGTTAGTTTCAATATTAATATTAATGAAGGATTTTTACTGTATTTCTTTGAAAAAAAAAAAAGGTTTCCGAATTTTAAGGGTTATCGAGGTGAGTTTCCGAGGTGGGAGTTTCCGACTGTCATTGATGTTTCCGATGTAAAGATTAAAGTTGTCCTACATTGATGCTGTTTCCGAATTGATATAAATTTTTCCGAAGTTTGTTTGTGTTTCCGAATATTGAACCTTGTGTTATTTCCGAATTACTTTAGTTCCAGCGCTGATGTCACGCGATTTTCTTTTACAGCTATTTTCTGTCATTGAGGATACTCTAACCAATTGTCTCATCTTTGTACGGATTCGTTCCTGCATTTCCTACCCATCAAGAAATCATCGAATCTCCTTCCGCAAGATTTGTTTGGATGACTGGACCTGTTATGATTCAATAAAAAGACCGATAAGAATATTAAAGTGGTTTTAAGATTTTTTTCGATGCTTGAAACACAAAGTGTGTGTTATGTTGCGGCTACGTCCTCATATTTTCATAATTGTGCTATGGATTCTTCGTGTTTTGCGAGCATTGACTTGGCTACATTGGTCCCTTAAGTCAACAATGTTGTGGTGGTATCAACCTTCTTGTGGTGTCAACTATGATCGATGCATTTAAGTATAAAAGGCTTCTTGTATACCAGCCATTAGTGCTCCACCTTTCTTTTCCTCTCAACCGTTAGTTTATAGCATCAGGAATGCAAATGACACGTCATGATTTTCATGGAATGACAAGAGATCAATGCAAGGAAAGGAATCATCCTATCTAACGAGCTTCTTGATTGGGCTATAGTAAAAGTTGCCAATGCTGGTGATCGTGTGATCGCAATTAATGTTTGTCGAAATTCTGATTCTGTATCGAAGTATAAGACGTTGTTGGATGATTATTTGGCTAATTATGAAGGTGTTTGTGATCACAAAACAGTTGGATCTCACTGGGTAGGTGTTAAAGAAGGAATTCCGTAAAAAAAGGTTTTGGTTATAGAAGCCAACTTTTATTCTGCAGCTACTATTATTATTGGGGCCAGGAAGATCAAGGCCTTTGGTGTAACATTTCGCATTTAATAATTGTACGTTACGTATAATTTGGATTAAAACGACAAGTTCTATTATTATTGTTTACATTTAATTATTTTGTAGCATTTTAAATATATATATTTATATATATAAAGGTTTATCATAATAATAATAATAATAATAATAATAATAATAATAATAATAATCATAATAATAATACCAATATTTTTAAAACAAACTCATAACCCAACATCCCTTATTTCCTCTCCCCCACCTGAGCCCAATCCGGGTCTGACCCAACCCAACAACAGGCCTAACCAATCAAGCCCAAACCCAAGAAAACAAAGTAGTCCGGCCCACCTCAGCTGTTTTAAAAATGGAAAAAAAGGAGTGCTCGAGCCGGGTATCGAACCTGAGCAGCGAGCCGGCCAGCAACCCCCCCCTACACACCAAACCATCTGGTCTACACAAGACTTGTGTTATGAACTAACCTGTTTTAAATATAAAGCAACCTTGATTAAACAACAGTTGACTTGAGAAAGTCAACTGTTACGAACGGGTTACCTTAATCAACAACTGTGGACGCGTTTTAAGCTCTATATGGCATGACTGCATGATGTCCGGCCAATTATGACTCATACACACATCAATCAACATTCAATTGTTGCCATTTTGATCCAAAACGCGTCCCGAATTCAAATCGTGGTCAATACTTGCCAATTCAATCACCTAGGCCTAAACACTATAAATTGATCATTCCCGAACAATCACAACTCGCCATTACATCTCTCTCAATCCCCAATTCTTCACAACAATTCACTGTTCTTGATAATTATATCGCATTTTGACTTTTCGTGTTGACTGAGCATTCGTGATCATTTCAGCATTGTAAGTATAATGTTTTGGATGGGTTTTGATCTTCGGCATCCACACATCAATAGCCCTAAGGTTAATTGGGTTATTGATGTGTGAATCAAACGATTGAAAAACTAGGGCTCGTGGGTTGATTTTGGGGATAAACTCGATTTTTCATATGATATTTATTTTAAATTAAACTGAAATCAACACAACCACTGGTCTGGACCAAGTGGTTGTGTCTGGGGCTCACAAACCAAGCCACCCGGGTTCGAGTCCCGGCTGTGGCACACTCTTTTTCATTATTTCTTTTTAATCAAAACAAATCAAATAATTATATATAATACATACAATTTTATAAATTAGTTTTAAATATTAAAACTCTTTTATAAATTCTAAAAAAATTATTTTAAGCTAATCTGATGTAAAAGTTTCACTCACAATTTTTAGTTTTCAAAAATTAATTTATTTAATATATATAATAATTAAATCAATTTTATTCTATTATATTTATAAAATTCCATTAAAATATCAAAACAATTTTATAAATTTCCACAAAAATTATTCTGAGTTTACATAATGATAAACTTTTCTGAAATGATTTTTAATTCTGAAAAATCATTTATTTAATATTTTTAATCAATTTTTGTTAGTTTTAATCATAATAAATCCAATTTTTAATATTTTTGCACCAAAATTTTATACAAATTATTTATGAATATTTAGAACAGAAATATAAATTTTAAACTAATAATTCTTTAATTTTAAAATTTTTAAATATTAAAGTTAAATTTTGACAATTTGTTACAAATAGAATTAATATTCTATTTTAAAGAAAATAATTTTATAAAAATTATTTTTATACTTTAAACACATTCTAGTGACCATCTTAGATTTAAATTTTATAAAAAGATTTTTGTCTAATTAATTACTAATATTCTCTCAATTATCAAACATTTTTAATAATAATCAAACAAGCATTTATCCCCAATTCGAAGCCCTAGAACATATACATTTGTAGACTAGATAGACTTAGACATATTTATTACCTTATTATAGGGTGATAGTTGACATATTTGGGCAACATCACTATTCAATTTTTCAACAGATATAACATTTTGCTAAGGTGAGTTTTACATAGCCCCTTTTCTATTTGTCACCATTTTGGGGGTGAAACATGTTACAACAATATTTATGCAATTCAATCAGCAATGTGTCTATGTGTATTTCTATGTTGCATTATGTCTTGAACATGACTAGGGTAAGCACAATTCTAGCATAAACATTCATCAGCCGACGGTATACATTGATAGATCTATTGAACTGACAATCCCACCCGGATACGTACCTCCTACAAAGGTAGCGTGGGTGTTTGTTACTGCAATATAAACGAGTGAACCATGAGCGTATGGGATGTACCACAATACAACAGTCACAATGGTTGATTATGCACTCGATTTACTTCTAGTATGTTTTCACATATGGGCTAGATTGCCATGACACATGAATTGCACAACAATTTTATTCGATTATCAAAACCTATGTAATTCTCACCAACTTTTGTTGACCCAAAATATTTTCAACTTAACATGTTTCAGGTTCTACTTGCTTGAGGATTTGAATTGATGCTTGAAGATGTGTGCATAGTTTTATTCAATTTGATGTACGAATTCTTGTAGAACGGTTGTATGTAATTTATCTAAATCATATAATGAAATTTATTATTTACCATGAGCTACTGAACAATCATCAATACGTGACATCCCGATGTTTCCGCCATCGGTTGGGGTGTTACAGATTGGTATCAGAGCCATGGTTATAGGGAATTAGGTTATTAGAAAAATAATCTAGTCTATAACCATAGGATTTAACGAGTACTTGCTTCTTTACTTGCTATTCTCTATCTTCCTCCTACTTCATATCCCCACTTTCATCCCTACAAGAAGGTTGCTCTCCATCACTGGATCCACTCTTAGACTAATAAGGCAAAATCCTCAGGTTTAACCTGAACCACCTTGAGATCTTGTCGAAGTTCTAGATTTTAATAACGAACACGTGCAATCTGGAAGGGTGAACGCCTGTATTTTGAGTCTTCTGTCTAGGCTGGCATTGCGCATATATCCCAATCAGACGAGGGACCCGGATGCCTACCTGGGAATTCTCGGGATGAATGTTCACTTATAGGCTAAAGCATGTCTTCATATGTTATTAGAATTTAGAATCTTTGATAAGTCAACGTTTTCGTTTATTCGTTTTAATTAATGAATAAACGATTACACTCCTTATATAATCTCATTCATTTCACTGTGTCTCTTACAGATCATGCCTCCACGTCGCAGTGCTCGTCTTAACAGTGGTAACAATCATGATGAAGGGAGTAGCAATCACAATCATAACCATGACACTAACCACAACAACAACAACAACAACAACAATAATGGTGTCGATGCTCAACTGGCTGCAATCATTTCTCAACAAATGGCGCAGCAAATCGCAACTCTGGTTCCCAACTTACTAGCTCAAGTTATCCAATTGAACGGCAACGGGAACGGCAACGGCAACGGGAATGGAAATGGAAACCACAACGGGAATGCGAATGGTCTTCCAGCCTGTACCCTTAAACACTTTAATTCTTGTAATCCCCCAAAGTTTAGTGGTGAAGAAGGAGCTACGGGACTTCTACAATGGTTTGAGGGTATTGAGAATACCTTCATCAACAGTGAATGCCCCGACAACTTTAAGGTCCGTTATGCCATGAGTGTTCTTCACAAACGAGCACTCACTTGGTGGAATGAAGAAAAACGCACTCGCGGAGCTGAAGCTGCACTAGCCTTGACTTGGGATCAAGCTAAAGACATTATGAACGCAGAGTTCTGTCCTCGTAATGAAATTAAGAAGCTGGAAGATGAATTTCATGATCTTGCTCAAGATAGTGGAGAAAACCTTGCTTACAACACTCGTTTTCACGAACTTAGCCTACTACTACCCCACAAGGTCACTCCCTTGCCTATTGCAATCGAAAAATACATTGGTGGCTTACCGATGCAGATTCAAGACACGGTGTGGGGAAGGAACCCTGCTACTTTGGAGGAAGCAAAGCGTTTGGCTGCCACCCTAACAGATAACCATGTGAAGGCAGGAACCCTGACTCGTAAAGGGGAAAAGAAAAAGGATACTCCCCAACCTGCCGTTGATATCAAAACTGAGGCCTCAACCAACGGGAAGTGCAAGGTCAGGAATTTTGCAATAGACACCACTGCCCCACCCAACAAGAAACAATACAACGGGAAGCTGCCTAAGTGTGACACCTGCCAATACCACCATCCAACTCAAGTACCCTGCCGACAGTGCACCAATTGCCAAAGGTATGGGCATCTTGCAGATGCTTGTCGAATCCCCGCTACAAGCGCTCTTGATGCTCCAAATAACCCCGCTAGAGACCCTCCAGCTACTTAACAACAAACCCCACCATTTGAATGATGTCTACTTTCTCTTTAATTCTATGTATTGACACTTTTTGATTCAAGTAATAAAATTCAAGTATTATCATAACATCTGAGTACATGCTTGTTTGAATGTGAAATTAATTGCTATATCTATAATCATACTTGCTTACTTGTACATCAATTAGTTGACTACCAAACAACCTACTCAACGTTTGGTAGAGGTCATCATGTCCTTCCAACAGTCGAGAGAGGCCCTACCACCTGCTCAACGACTGGTGTAGACTATCGGACCTGCTCAACAATCGGTAGAGTCATAAAAGGACGCAAAACCCTAATGTAAGGTAAATTGGTAATTACGGTCCGGAACGTAATCATGAATTTACAGGTACATTAAGGTAGTGTAAAATTTTATCAAGGTTTTCGGTAGTCGACCAATTGTAAACCTGGTGTCTTTCTTTAACTTCGGGACGAAGTTCCTAAAAGTAGGGGAGACTGTAACATTTCGCATTTAATAATTGTACGTTACGTATAATTTGGATTAAAACGACAAGTTCTATTATTATTGTTTACATTTAATTATTTTGTAGCATTTTAAATATATATATATATAAAGGTTTATCATAATAATAATAATAATAATAATAATAATAATAATAATAATAATAATAATAATAATAATCATAATAATAATACCAATATTTTTAAAACAAACTCATAACCCAACATCCCTTCTTTCTTCTCCCCCACCTGAGCCCAATCCGGGTCTGACCCAACCCAACAACAGGCCCAACCAATCAAGCCCAAACCCAAGAAAACAAAGTAGTCCGGCCCACCTCAGCTGTTTTAAAAATGGAAAAAAAGGAGTGCTCGAGCCGGGTAACGAACCTGAGCAGCGAGCCGGCCAGCAAACCCCTCCCCCCCTACACACCAAACCATCTGGTCTGCACAAGACTTGTGTTATGAACTAGCCTGTTTTAAATATAAAGCAACCTTGATTAAACAACAGTTGACTTGAGAAAGTCAACTGTTACGAACGGGTTACCTTAATCAACAATTGTGGACGCGTTTTAAGCTCTATATGGCATGACTGCATGATGTCCGGCCAATTATGACTCGTACACACATCAATCAACATTCAATTGTTGCCATTTTGATCCAAAACGCGTCCCGAATTCAAATCGTGGTCAATACTTGCCAATTCAATCACCTAGGCCTAAACACTATAAATTGATCATTCCCGAACAATCACAACTCGCCATTACATCTCTCTCAATCCCCAATTCTTCACAACAATTCACTGTTCTTGATAATTATATCGCATTTTGACTTTTCGTGTTGACTGAGCATTCGTGATCATTTCGGCATTGTAAGTATAATGTTTTGGATGGGTTTTGATCTTCGGCATCCACACATCAATAGCCCTAAGGTTAATTGGGTTATTGATGTGTGAATCAAACGATTGAAAAACTAGGGCTCGTGTGTTGATTTTGGGGATAAACTCGATTTTTCATATGATATTTATTTTAAATTAAACTGAAATCAACACAACCACTGGTCTGGACCAAGTGGTTGTGTCTGAGGCTCACAAACCAAGCCACCCGGGTTCGAGTCCCGGCTGTGGCACACTCTTTTTCATTATTTCTTTTTAATCAAAACAAATCAAATAATTGTATATAATACATACAATTTTATAAATTAGTTTTAAATATTAAAACTCTTTTATAAATTCTAAAAAAATTATTTTAAGCTAATCTGATGTAAAAGTTTCATTCACAATTTTTAGTTTTCAAAAATTAATTTATTTAATATATATAATAATTAAATCAATTTTATTCTATTATATTTATAAAATTCCATTAAAATATCAAAACAATTTTATAAATTTCCACAAAAATTATTCTGAGTTTACATAATGATAAACTTTTCTGAAATCATTTTTAATTATGAAAAATCATTAATTTAATATTTTTAATCAATTTTTGTTAGTTTTAATCATAATAAATCCAATTTTTAATATTTTTGCACCAAAATTTTATACAATTATTTCTGAATATTTAGAACAGAAATATAAATTTTAAACTAATAATTCTTTAATTTTAATATTTTTAAATATTAAAGTTAAATTTTGACAATTTGTTACAAATAGAATTAATATTCTATTTTAAAGAAAATAATTTTATAAAAATTATTTTTATACTTTAAACACATTCTTGTGACCATCTTAGATTTAAATTTTATAAAAAGATTTTTGTCTAATTAATTACTAATATTCTCTCAATTATCAAACATTTTTAATAATAATCAAACAAGCATTTATCCCCAATTCGAAGCCCTAGAACATATACATTTGTAGACTAGATAGACTTAGACATATTTATTACCTTATTATAGGGTGATACTTGACACATTTGGGCAACACCACTATTCAATTTTTCAACAGATATAACATTTTGCTAAGGTGAGTTTTACATAGCCCATTTTCTATTTGTCACCATTTTTGGGGTGAAACATGTTACAACATTATTTATGCAATTCAATCAGCAATGTGTCTATTTGCATTTCTATGTTGCATTATGTCTTGAACATGACTAGGGTAAGCACAATTCTAGCATAAACATTCATCAGCCGACGGTATACATTGATAGATCTATTGAACTGACAATCCCACCCGGATACGTACCTCCTACAAAGGTAGCGTGGGTGTTTGTTACTGCAATATAAACGAGTGAACCATGAGCGTATGGGATGTACCACAATACAACAGTCACAATGGTTGATTATGCACTCGATTTACTTCTAGTATGTTTTCACATATGGACTAGATTGCCATGACACATGAATTGCACAACAATTTTATTCGATTATCAAAACCTAGGGCTGGCAATGGGTAACCTGTTAAGACACGATAAGACCTGTTTGACTGAAAAGTACACTATTTGATTTTTTGACTTTTTTTAATACTTAGAATTAAGAGGCAAAAATATTTCATTTCCCTATTTTGGTACATAAAACATAAAACTGTGTTATAAACATGAGATATAAATGAGTTAAACGAGCCGTGTTCATGTTTAGAACTTGATTTGTTCGCGCGCGTCAGAGACCTGTTAACCTGTTAGAGACACGATTTGCCAGCCCTATCAAAACCTATGTTATTCTCACCAACTTTTGTTGACCCAAAATATTTTCAACTTAACATGTTTCAGGTTCTACTTGCTTGAGGATTTGAATTGATGCTTGAAGATATGTGCATAGTTTTATTCAATTTGATGTACGAATTCTTGTAGAACAGTTGTATGTAATTTATCTAAATCATATAATGAAATTTATTATTTACCATGAGCTACTAAACAATCATCAATACGTGACATCCCGATGTTTCCGCCATCGGTTATGGTGTTACATTTGGGTATGTGAGTCTTAGAAAAGTAAAATAAATGCACTTTTGTGTGTGGTTAGAAATTCAAATGTAAAGGCTTGCAGACCTTTTCAATACCATACCATGCTATCGGTAGTATTACCTATGCCGTATTCATCATTACTTTTGACACGATATCAATTAGGGGTGTTCAAAAACATCTGAATCTGAAATATCTGACAATCCATATCCGAGCCAAAAATTTGATAATCCGAAATTTCGGATTCAGATTCAGATATGACTTTTATAAAATTTTGGATATCCGAAATATCCGAATCCAAAAAATAGAGAGTTGTTTTTACCTATTTCCCAAAATATGTGTGCAAATGAGATCTTGACTTATGCGAGCAAATCAGATTTTTTCCACAAATATAACCGTATCTTTACCTATTTCCCAAATATAACGGTACAAATCAGATTTTTAACTTATGACCTTGTACCTTTCAACAAATATAACCTGTTTTCGAATATAAATCATAACTATATTAAGGGTATTACTTATTATTGGCTTGTGTAATTTTGATATTACAACATATAAAATCATATAGAATTGGATCCATTGATTAAAGCACTATGCTAGTTTGAATTGTTTTGAATGTTTGTGGTTAGAAACTTTGAATTGTTTTGAATATTTATACTAGTTTGAATCTTTGAATTAAGCAGGTTTGGTTTGATTTTAATATAAGCAAGAAATCAATTTTTTTTTGTTTTTTTAGATTCGGATATCCGTTGGATAATCCAAATTTGAATCCGAAATTTTAGATACGGATTCAGATATCAATATTCACTATCCGACAAAAAAAAAACCCGGATAATCCGGTTTTGAACACCCCTAGTTTGCATAGTTGTTAAAGGCGCATGGCACACGCCAAAGGTGAGCTTTGGGCCACACGGTATAAAAATACATTTTTTAGTAGTTTTAGATTCTTTAGGGTTAGTTTTTTTTTTTTTTTTGTTGATTACAGACTTGTTTAAGGCTAGTATAATTGTTTCAGACCTATTCAGATTGGCCGAATTCCATCTGAACTTGGTCTGAAAAATGCACATGAGGGCCTAAAAGTAGGGCTTTCAAACGAAGCGAGAAGACTGTATTGGGCTTAAAAAGTGGGCTTAGGCGCGCGTCTGAATGGGCTTTTACAACATAGGTGGTTTGTTAAATGACGTCCTCTTTCTTAGTTCTTAGTGGTTGAAGGTTCTAAGTCTTACTATAAACCATGAAGTAGAATTAGACGTAGATTAGATGAGAAAAAAAACCTCATAATGAAATTTCCTAGTTCACCTGAAATTCTAAATGGACACACAAATCACAACGTTCATATTGTACTGTTATTGACATGGGCCATGCGTATATTGTTGGGCCCAATAAATATACGCCCACATCCATTATGTTCTGTAGTGTAGTATGAAATTGGACCCCTAGGCCTCAAGACATCATAGATATTGCTCAAATCATCAAATGGATGAGATAATAAAAGAAATACTCTTATAATATTTTATCATAAACTAATTACCTATATGTTAGTTTTAGAAGTTTCATGAATAGTGTATATTTCCTACTCCTTGTAAACATTGCTTATAAACATTGTTTGCCATTCTGTGGAAAATGTCTTGTCCGGCTCACTTGGTTGGGTTCTTGCCTTGATATACCTCCTGCTCAGGTTCGACTCCTTCCAGCTTCCTCATATTTTTTTTTGCTCTTTTCACCTACTCACACCACATCCTCACACGTGTTCATCCTCAGGTTCTTTTAACTGTTTTGTCTGTACACGTGTTCCCGCCCTCGTCCTCGCACGTCTCCATCGTCTTTCTTATTACTATCATTTTCCTTATTACTACCAAATCAGTTCCTTCTCCGACGATTTCTTCCCCTCCTGCAGCCTTTCAACCCTCTTTCCTCCCCATCTTTCTCAGGCATTTGTTCCAGGTTGGTTGTTTTCTTTGACCTAATGTCTCTGTTGCTTGATTCAGCCGCAATTGCTCCTGTTTCCCTAACATCTGTTAATTTTCTTTGCCTTTCACCAGGTTTTTTAACACCGTCCTTGTATGCCGGTACGTCGTTTGTTTAACCTTACACCTTATGTTTCTCTGTCTTGAGATTGAAGTTTACCTATGATGTTGCCCATCATTGTGTTGGTTCTCCATGATAATTTATTCGCATACTTTGTTAAGATAGTCAACGAATCAATAGTATCTGAAGTTTGGAAACATATATAAATATTTTTTGTTATAGTACAAAGTGTTATAATAGTGTAACTTATGATTATGATTTGCTTTTCATGATGACTACTGTGTTCGAAAAATCAAGAATCAAATGCACCACAATCGAAATATCATGATTTGGTTAAGTTAGTCCTACTTATGCAAAGCATTAAGCGTTGAGATAATTGTTTAAAAAATGAAAAGCGGTTGGATAAATTTAAAAATCTCATTTATGTATGTGTGTTTTAACATATATTACACCCGTATACTAATGGAATTATCTGGAGAAAAACTTTTGTGTACATAATAATTTTCCAGCCCGTTTGCAAAAATCAGCAGATTTTGCAACACATACCTTATTAGGGTGAAAATTAACAAGAGTTTTCACTTCAGCCCTGCAAAACAGGGGCCATGGCCATGGATAGTCTATTTTTTAAAATTTTTCCTTAATATTGGTGATGTCACTACAGTCTATAACTGTCCAGGTTAATGTGAATTGATTTAAAACATGATATTCATCACCATATTTTTTTTTAATTTTTGAATATTTTTTTGACAGTGTGTAATTTTTTTTAATATGGTAATTGAGACTGTGAGAGTGTCAATGTTTGGGTGATAAATGGTGGACAAGTGTTGTTTTGTTTCCTCCAGTCGTTCATGTGTTTGCTGATTGTCATACGTTCGCTTTAGGTTTTTTTTTCCGCGGATGTCACTGTTTGTTGTTCTTACCTGCGTGCTGTTGGAAAGTTTAGAAGGTGAATGGATTTTAAGTGAATGAAATTATAATTTAGTGAAATTATAATTATTGAGGAAAAACTCTATTGTGACACTTTATTATAGTTTTAAAACTAAAATTAAGTGTATAACTCTTCATGTGGTGAATTGAAGAAACACTTATGATACTTGATTATAGTTTTAAGACTAACATTAAGTGTCTAATTATGTTAGACTCTTCATTCCTCATTGCCTCTTGTATATATTAGAGACTTTTGTGTCATATATGATATATGGGAAAATGCACATAAGAATATACATGAGAAATATTCACTAAGAAACTCTTGCAACACTCATGACTCTAGAGTAGCAACCAAGTATCGATTATTTTTCAGGCAAGTGGGATAGTCCGGCAGTGCACCATCGTCACTGTTTCGAACCGGTGTACCCTGGGAACAGACGACGAATCTGTTTAAGGGAATTGTGTCAAACACAAGCCCGGTTCCAATCTTTAAACCTTCTTCTTAAGGAATTTTTGGTTCGCGAAAGTTTGTAAATTTTTTTCTTTGAAATATGTTGTGGTACATCGAATTGGATTAAATTTGTGATTGGAGTGAAATCTTTAATCCGAATGTTCATGGTCTTTCGGGTTCATGGGTTTTGGGTCGTGTTTAGATAAACCCGATTATTAACATATATTTAGACGGTTTTGAAATACTAAAATTCTAATGAGAGTATTAGAAAAGTCATAATATTTGTAAACCCATGAAAAACATTTGATAATGTTTTCTTTCTAAGCATATTAGAAAGATAATTTCAATGTATTTGAAATGTTTACATTTTCTAATAAGAGTATTGGAAAATTAAAAGGTTTCGAAATAGAAGGTTTTGAAACATGTATTTCTAACAAGCGTGTTAGAATCGACGACGTTGAAAGAATAACGTGTCATGAAAAATTTCTAATAAGCGTATTAGAAATAATTATTTACAAAATCAAAAGTTTAATCTTTAAACTTATATATTGATTTTCTAACAAGCGTGTTAGAAATTGATGATTTTGTAAAGGCAAATAAGATGTTTATATTTCTAACGAATGTGTTAGAAAAGATTATTGTACAAAATACACAAACGGGTTAGAAATGATTATTTTGGAAAATAATCAACATTGAACCAGTTTGGTTAAAATTCGACGGTTTCGAACGAGCGAGTTTGAAACTGGCATATTTTAGAAAATCCGAAGCTAATGCCATTTATGTAGATGGTTTAATTTTCTAACGAGCGTGTTAGAAATGGTTTATTTTATATAAACCAATAAGATCTAAAATGATTGTCATAATCATGTATTTCTAACAAACATGTTAGAAACGGTTGAAAATATCAATGATATTTAAAACGATTTTGGGTAATCGTTTATTTCTAACGGGTGTGGTAGAAAAGGTTTATTTAACCAAAAATCCATATGATGAAACGTGTAATCGTTTGTATTCTAACAAGTATGTTAGAAATGGTTAATTTTGAAACCGTATATGTTTATATGGTACACATATAATTTCTAATGAGCGAATTAGAAATGGTTAATAATGAAAACCATATACTCTAACTAGTGAGTTATGAATGGTTTAAATAATAAAACTATATTAGAGTTTATGGTTTTGATTTGTAATCAAAACATAAATATGTATAGTTTATGGAAAATACTTGTAAAAGTAGAAATATGTTGTATGAGTAAAACATGTCTTTTACAAATTATATATGGTTTGATACTTGTATGAGAAGTATGATGACTTGAACCATATAATAGTCTAGAGAGACTATTTAGTGTAAAACAACTTGATGTTGTTTTGGATATATTTACTGGTTCGACTACTTGTGAGTAGCTAAGTATAAACAACTTTGTTGTTTTGAACAGTGTATTGAGGGAGTACCTCGAAACATGCCACGGGACGATATAATTGGTATTATTTCGTCGAACGATAAAGTGTTGAAGAGAATAACACTTTGAGATTTGATGTTTATATATCCTTATAATCCGTTTAAATATATATGTAATATGTTATATATATTTTGGATTATATTAAAATTATAATTTGATAAATTATAATTATTAATTGGAATCTTAATATGGTGAATGGATGATATTGAAATTATAATTTAATAAATTATAATTATTAATAAGTCCTTAATTTGGTGAATTAAAGACTAAAACTCTTGAGTAGAGCTTTATGTCTTTGATTAGAGGGTTTCATTTGTTTTTTTTTTTTTTTGAACGGCAGAGGGTTTCATTTGTTGTCACTTTATTAGAGTCTTTATGTCTCAAATTAAGTCTCTAATTATGAAGACTCTTCATATATCCATGTTCTTATATAATGGAAGGCTTTGTGCCTCATTTGGATATATAGAAAGAAGATACATGGAAATAAGAGTAAACTCTTGAGTAGAGTTTCATGTTTCTAATTAAAGTTTTATGTTACTTTATTAGAGCTCTTATGTCAATTTATTAGAGCCTTTATTTTAAATTAAGTCTCTAATTAAGTGACTAAGAGGAAAAACTCTTCATCCATTTCCATTAAGATAATCATGATCAACGTGGCAAGTGTATTGAAGTTAAATGCACGGAAACGAGATATGTCATCTAATGTTGAGAGCATTTACGTAGCAATGCACAAATGTAGTTTTGATGACTATAACATATGATAGAAATATATGTTATTATTCATAAGTCTTTGATAAATCTTGCGAAATTTATTATAAAAGACTTAGAATGGTGATGGATGTGTAGAGTCTCTACAAACCATCATTGTTAGTTGAATTATATGGAGGATTCGTGATATATTTTGGGAGAGTTACCCAATAAATAGTTTCAACAAAATATATACATATCATTTAGGCATATGTGAATGTCATGTAGTTGAGTGTCAATCTAATTGATTGTTGATGATGAATATGTTCATCAAAGTGACTTATATTAAGACTTATGTTTAAGTCCTAAAGAGTCAATGGTGATGCCTTGGAGATTAAAGGCAAATGAGTCTTGATCCTAATGGATGGAATGAATTATGGTTTTGAAGCATTCTTTAAACCAAGGTTTTGGAATGGTAAACAAAATCTCATTTTGTGTCTAAACTAAGACGTGAATGTTAGGAAGAGATAATGAGTTATCTCTTAAGGCTGTGAAGAATCAGATTGATGCATCTTCTGTTCACATGCTAAGTATTCATAGTCTAAAGCATGCTAGACTAATACTTGTTAATTTAGATGCTCCACGGAGATTAAATTAACTTTGAACATTCAAACATATGTGACGACATAAGAATGAATTTTGTAAAAGCAAATATATAATTCATTAAAAATGATGACTCAAAAAGGACCGAATAAATAGTTCATTGGTAATGATACTATTTAGCTGAATATGAGGAGAATTCATATAGCTTAGAAAACGGTTCGTGTGAGAAATATGGGTTGAGTAATATAATGGATGACCTAAATAACACAAAGATATAGATAGTCGCTATCTTATCACGGGTGTCTAATATCATCACGAGTGATATTACTCAAACTTAATCAAAGTGCAAGCAATGTGGGGGGAAAGAGCCATTTAAGAAACAATCCGTAGGGATGTAAAAATGGTACTTGAGAAGTTTTCAAGCTACATATGAAAGGAAGAAACTTTCATCACCCCATTTGGTAGTTATCCAATAAACACATAAGTGTGGAGGTGACTTGCATTTGAAAATATAAGGTTTGATATGAACGGATGTGATTTTGGGAAGTACAAATCAAACGAACCTAGAACAGATTTATTTTAAGTCAGTCCTATTATGCGGACAAAATTCTTGAGAAATTCAATGGAAATGACTCTAATGTGGCTAGAATTTTCATTAATTCTTGAGAAGTTCAATGGAAATGATTCTAATATGGCTAGAACTTTCATTGACACAAGTCAACGTCTAGCTAAGAATCGAGGTGAGCCTGTTAACCAATTAGAGTACTCAAGAATTATTGGCAGCCAGATGTATCTGATGAGTTGTAACAGACCAGACTTAGCAAGCAAGCTAAGTAGATACACGGGCAACCTAAGTTCAATTCATTGGAATTGCGTGACCCAGTTGCTTCGGTACTTAAGATACATACGAGATTACGGGCTGCAATATAAAAGATATCCAGCAGTTATTGAAGGTTACTGTGATGCGAATTGGATATCTTACACGAATGATTCCAAGGCAACGAGTGGGTATTTGTTTACACTTGGAGGTGCTGCGATGACATGGAAATCATCTAAGTAAGCGTTTATTGCTAGATCCACGATGGAATCATAATTCATCGCTTTAGAGGATGAATAGGCAAAATGGCCATGTCAATTTGTTAAGGATATACCTAGGTGGCCGAAGCCGGTATTGGCCCAATGCATATGTTGTGATAGTCAATTGGAAATTGGCAGAGCTCATATCACAATGTGTATCAGTAAGAACAGGTATATAAGACGTAGGCATAATACGGCACGACAACTAATCTCTATAAGAGTTATCACTATTGACTATGTGAAGTCAAAGGATAACATCGCGGATCCGCTAACAAAGGCTTAAGCAGAGAGTTAGTTCAGAAGTCGTCAATGGGAATGGGGCTAAAGCCCGTTAAAGGCTAGGTTTATGCGAAGGAAACCTAACTCAGCTGACTGGAGATCCCAAGATTTCAGTTCAATAGGACAACCTAATTGTATGAACTGGCGAAGGTCACTGTGGGGGAGAGTTGGTGAAAACCCCACATATTAAAAAGGGAGTTTACTATAAGATTTAATAAGCTTCCTAGTCCATTCCTAAAAAGTGACAAGGTTGAGGTTAAGCTTATAGCTTTTAATGATCTGACTGAGGTAACCAATCCCAGTAGATCACCTATGTGAGAGAGAAGTGGGGTCGCTTCGAAGGGTATTGTTGGGGCACAATACATAATAGCTCTCGCAGAACCAGGCACGTGTCCATGACCATAACGGACACAACTATGAAGACTTGACGTTGTCAGGGAGAGTCTTGTGTGAAGCGTATTGTCGTCCACACAAACGGCAGACGAGTTCAAAGACATCGCGTTCTACTCAGAGCCAGTGGGCTAAGTGCGTTTCATAAGCGAAGGTTCAAAGGGTCACACCTACCTATCGTATGCAAAACTCAACTGTTGAAATTTAATCGGAATGAGGTTGCTTCTCAGAATGACTCATATTCATATAGGGGTTTGTTCGAAATATGCGTGTTTTGATAAATCTCCATTCATGTGGGGGATTGTTGGAAAGTTTAGAAGGTGAATGGAGTTTTAAGTGAATGAAATTATAATTTATTGAAATTATAATTATTGAGGAAAAACTCTTTAATAGAGTTAATTTATTTGTGACACTTTATTATAGTTTTAAAACTAAAATTAAGTGTATAACTCTTCATGTGGTGAATTGAAGAAACACTTATGATACTTGATTATAGTTTTAAGACTAACATTAAGTGTCTAATTATGTTAGACTCTTCATTCCCCATTACCTCTTGTATATATTAGAGACTTTTGTGTCATATATGATATATGGGAAAATGCACATAAGAATATACATGAGAAATATTCACTAAGAAACTCTTGCAACACTCATGACTCTAGAGTAGCAACCAAGTATCGATTATTTTTCAGGCAAATGGGATAGTCCGGCAGTGCACCATCGTCACTGTTTCGAACCGGTGTACCCTGGGAACAGACGACGAATCTGTTTAAGGGAATTGTGTCAAACACAAGCCCGGTTCCTTTTCTTTGATTTCGTTTTCTGTTACAGTTCATTGCAGAAAGTACAAGGACTTGGAAACATGTGAGGTTCATGTATGAAAGGCATTGCGACGATTATTATGTAAGTTTTCCAACACGTGCTTCTTATTTGATGTCGGCGTCTTTTTTCCTGCAGTGACATGTTCTGTTTATAGATTTTTTGCTACTGTTGTTGCTCTCCAAGTGTTTGCCTAAATGTCTGGTAGGTTAGTCGACTGTATAATTTTTTTGCTAAATGTCGTACCCTCAAATGAGTTTTAAGCAAAAATTTCAACACTCTGTTTTAAACTTTGTTTGTTGCGTTTAGTCTTTAGCTTATTTTGTTTGTAATTTGGTTGTTAAAGGGTATAGCTTCAATTAATTTTTTACTAAGGTAACTACCATACTGCTGCGGCTGCAGGTTCACGTTACCCTTGCTAACAACTTGCTCGCCTTGTCCCACAGCAACCAGGATACTAGAGTTGCGGTTTGGGAAGAAACATGCACACGTCCTGAACGCTTTGATCGCAAGCAAATAGATGCTGCCCAGGCACCTGTTATTATAGCCATGACGGGTTTGAGGGCTAAGCGACTCATAGGTAATTTTTTTTTAATTGTGGTAGCACATGTATATCTCTCTACCCAACTAACATTTTTTTGAAAGCTTATTTGCAACTGCAAACAACAAGGGCAACATATACCTACCTCGAACCCCAGATAATGCAAACAGATCTACTGAAAAATCTGTATGCTTCGCTTACTCATTTCAACTATGTTTCCCACGAAGGCTTTGCCAAATAACCTTTTTTTCCAACAGGTATGCCACGGTGGATTTCTCAAAAACTGTGATCAGTCCACCAATAGAAAACACCACTTCCATACTTGAGCTGAAACAACTGCCAGACAGCGCAACCACAGTATATTTCTGCCTTCTTTTGCGCTGCTACATGCCACACACACTTATATTCCTGTTTCCTTGCAATTGTAGGGGAAAAACTTTGTTATCAACGAGACAATCACACAGACACATATTGAGAAAGCATGGTATTATACTAACTGCCTTAAATGTCGGGAGAAAAGTTATAAGGCCTACGACCAATGGTACTGCGCCAAACACGGAAACTTGGATGATACCAACTTCATGTAAGCAGTCTGCACCTGTCCTCCTTTAATTTATTTGCCCTCCTTTTTTAAAGACCTGCTTCTCATCCTGTGTCGTATTTAACGTAAATATGCCTAACGGTACTGCCATCCCTAAAATGGCGATACACATTTTGTGTTTACAAACCAACAAAACACCATGTTCCCTAGCTGTTTTTGCATCTTATTCATCACTTACTCATTAGCGTCAAACATATTTTTTCACAAAACACATCACTAACCACATTTCATTTTCACCTCTTTCCACAGGTATCGAATTCCCATCACCATTGATGATAAGACAGACTCTTTGGCAGCCACCATGTTTGACAGAGCCGCTACACAACTGCTTGGAATGCCATGCAAAGAAATGTTCGCGAAAGCTGATCCTCATACCCTGATTCATGACATTTGTGCAAAACCTATCCAGTTTACGGTAAGAGTCGTAAAGGACGAGCGGACGACTCTAACAGCTTATTCAGTAAACAGTGCCGTACGCCTGCAGCCAGACCAAGACACTGAAACCAGTTCCAGCAGCAACATCCAGGGTTCCACAACACCAACACCAGCTGTGACTGAAAAAAACAGGACACGGCCGCACGGCGTGAATTGTTTGATGATCAAGGTACACAAAAATTTAAATAGCCCTATTATCACATCACGTTAAACGCTAATACGTATTTCCCTGATCGTAGGCATTCAGATGCCGTCCAAAAGGCCAGCCACTGACATATAGACCTGTTGCAGCCAGCACAAACCGACATCAGCTAACTTTTGCAGCCTCTTTTTTGCCTACATTACCTGTTTCTTTTTGGGTTACCTGTTGCGCCTAGCGCCTGTATTTATTTCACCCTTTTAACTACCGCCCCACGCCTGTTTTTTTGTCACAGTTTGAGCTTCTGCCCCCGTAGGTTTATGCATGTTTTTTTGCAACTCACTGTTCTCTTCTCCAGAAGACACTTTTGTGGTGTATGTCATCTTCTTTTTTTAATCCTACAACACAATGTTCTCTATATGTAGCATACTTTTATTTTCCCCGAAAACACACATTGGTTAATATTGTTGCTTATTGCTCATAAACTTGCTCAAAGTTTGCGCAACGCGCAACTTCGCATCCCCCTAGTTAGAATTGAAAAACATAGTTTTTTTTTTCTTTTTATCAATTTGATTCACTGATTATCTATCCAATTTTGTTTCGCACCAACTCGAAATGACATAACCCTAAAACCAATATATATTTTTACCCTTATCTGACCTTTTATACCTCTGTTAATACATACCTTAAAATTGTAATAGACACACTCTAGGGTCGGGTCTGCATACGTTGTACAAGAGGTGCACAAAAGAACCAGTTGGAAATCTAAAACGGGTTTATAAGTAAATATGAAACCAATAGTGAAACTGGTACCGACTTGATAGTTTGAAATCAATTTGCGAATATTTCTATTGAAATAAGCTAAATACAAACCAAACCAAATTAATTTTCAACAAAAAATTATAGTGATTTAATTTTTTGGTATCATACGGTTTTGATTATGTTTTATTGTTATATCAGTCATGTTTTGGGTCATTCTATGCCCACCCACACCATTGCTTTCTAATCACTAATTGTTGGATCCCATATAAAGAACCGCCAGTCGGGCGGAGGGTCAACGAACTCTATTGACGCTCCTGTAGTTATGTAGACGCCGTTAAATATGCTGGGAAGAAATTGCATATTTGATTAAAAGTTTTCACATAATGAGAACCATGTTGTTTCAAAAAAGCTATAGAAAAACTGTTTTATGGATATTTTCGACTTGGATAGATTCATTGGAGTTATGGATGCCGCTGCAGGTCCGGTAGGTAGTTGTGGGGATAATACGGCATTGGTTAATGAGTATTGCACTCCAGATTTGAATGCATCGTCGGGTGTTTCGGTGAACAACGTGGTTAGTTCGGTTGATGCCAACGAGAGTGAGGCTAATGCTGTCGTGAATGAGAAGGGGGATGAAGTAGAAGTTGTCATGGAAGCTAGGAAAATAGTATCGTTGGGAGGTGTGTTAGGTGCTAATGATCTAGAGAACTTTACTACAAACATTCAGGAAGCTATCAGGGATGAACGTTTTCAAGCGGGTTATCAATGAATGTGTTGTCGCTTAATATTTGTGGGTTGGGGAATCCCGCTAAAGCAGATTGGGTTCGAAATCTTAGAGGTAAGCATGAGGTACATTGTGTTATGTTGTAGGAAACGCAAATGGTTTCGTTGGAGGGTGTCGATGTTTCTAGATTTTGGGGTAGAGGCGATTTTGCTTTTGATTGGGTCCCGTCATCAGGAAGGTCCGGAGGCTTGTTAACCATTTGGGATACGAATTTATTTACGTTGATGGGGGTTGAAAAAAGGGACAAAGTGTTGATGGTGACAGGTTCGTTGAAGGGTAATGGGATGGTTGTTAAAGTGCTAAATATATATGCCCCTCACAATGTTGTAGCAAAGAGGGTGTTGTGGGCGGACATAGGTAGACTGGCCGATAATGGGGAGGGGGTTTCGGTTGTGGCGGGGGATTTCAATTCAGTGAGATATGAAGGGGAGCGGCGGAACTCTTTCTTTAGTCTATCGGATGCGCAAGAGTTCAATAATTTTATCGAGGAGGTTAATTTGCACGAGTATGCGGTGAAGGGGAGACGTTGTACGTTCATGGCGGGGGATAAACTTAGTAGAATTGATAGGGTGTTTGTGTCATGGGAGTTTTTTTCTATGTGGCCGTTGGCCGAGTATGTTGTTTTGGAGCGGAAATGGTCGGATCACAATCCTCTTTTATTAAAAACCACGAGTTGTAGGAGTTTTGGTCCCAAGCCTTTCTGATTCTTCAACTCGTGGTTAGACCGTTCTGATTTTGTGGACTTCATTAAGGAGGCGATGGGTGGTTTGGAGGTGGAGGGCGAACCGGACACTAGATTGTTAGTAAAGTTTAGAAGGCTTAGAAGCTTGATTGTGGAGTGGGAGTGGAGGTCTTCGTATAAGGAGAAAGGTGAGAAGGTGATTCTCGAAAAGGAGTTGGCTGTTCTGGAGTCTGAGATGGAAAGGCGACAACTTGATGAGGAGGAGGTCTGGTCCTACGAAGAGATTAAGAGACGCCTAAGAGAGATTGAATGGTTACGGCAAAAAGACTTGAAACAGAAAGCTAGAAATAATTGGGCGTCTTATGGGGATGACAACACTAGAATTTTTCACGCCTGTATTAATAAACGAAAAGCGGCGAATTATATTCCTGGGTTGAAGGTTAATGGGGTTTGGGACACGAAACCGGAGATTATTAAGAGAGAGGTTCTTCGTTTTTTTAGATCAAAGTTCAAGGAAACTATGGTGGATAGACCGAAACTGGATTGTCATGGATTGAAAAGATTAGACTCGATGGAAGCCGATTCTTTGATCAAGAGTTTTTCTTCTCAGGAGGTGAAAGACGTAGTGTTTGATTGTGGGGCTGACAAAGCCCCGGGACCGGATGGTTTTAATTTTCGCTTCATTAGATTCTTTTGGGAGTCATTTCAAGAGGATTTTATGCAGCTGATGAATCATTTTCATGAGGTGGGAGCTTTTAGTAAGGGTGTTGGTTCCTCTTTTATAACATTGATTCTGAAGGTGGGTGATGCGGTGGAGTTAAGCGACTTTAGGCCTATCAATTTGATAGGTATAATTAGCAAGGTGGTCTCTAAGGTCTTAGCGAACAGGTTGAAGTCGGTTTTGGGTAAAGTGGTTTCGGAATCTCAGACGGCATTCTTAACCGGTAGGTACATTTTAGATGGGCCTTTGATGGTTAACGAGGTGTTATCGTGGGCTAAGAAGAGGGATAAGAAGATGTTTCTGTTTAAAATTGATTTTGATAAAGCCTACGACAACGTTAATTGGGACTTTCTTTTGTCGATTATGGAACAAATGGATTTCCCGGGTAAATGGCGAGTATGGATAAGGGGGATTTTGGAGTCGGCTAGGTCGGGTATTTTGGTTAACGATTCTCCAACTTTTGAGTTCGGATGTCAGAAAGGGATTAGGCAAGGCTACCCGATATCGCCTTTCTTATTTATTATTCTTATGGAGGCATTTTCTTGTTTGATGAACAGAGCGTCTGATGTGGGAGCATTTGATGGGGTACAACTTCCTAATGGTGGTCCTGTTATGTCTCATTTGTTATTTGCAGATGATGCTATGTTGATGGGAGAATGGTCCACGTTTAACTTTGACAATATGAGGCGGATTTTGAGGATTTTTTATTTATGTTCGGGGTTGAGGATTAATATACATAAGTCGGTTCTATATGGCGTTGGCATAGATAATGAAGAGGTGGAAGGGATGGCGAGTTCGCTTGGTTGTAAGGGGGGAGGTTTGCCTTTTACCTACTTGAGGATAAAGGTAGGTGCTAACATGAACCGTATTGGTAATTGGGAGCCCGTTGTTAATACGTTTAGAAAGAGACTTTCTAAATGGAAGGCTACGACTCTGTCGATTGGGGGAAGGGTTACTTTGATTAAATCGGTACTTAGTAGTCTTACTACATATTATTTTTCTTTGTTTAAGGCGCCTAAAAAAGTTATTGAAGTGTTGGAAGGGTTGATGAGGAGGTTTCTTTGGGGTGGCACTGAGGAGATTAGGAAACTTAATTGGGTTGCATGGGAGACAGTTACAAAGCCGATTGATGGGGGGGTTGGGTATTGTAAAACTAGAGTTGTGTAACCATGATTTGATCGTTAAATGGTTATGGAGATACTTGCACGAAGATCAGTGCTTGTGGAGACGGGTTGTTCTAGCGATTCATGGCTCAAGTAGGAGTTGGAGCTAAATCCCCTTAAATAGTGCTTATTCTAGTGTATGGAAGAATTGTGCTAAGTTATGTAAAGGGTTGAAAGTTGATGGGGTTGGGTTGGATCGAGTATGTCGTGGAGTTCTTGGAGATGGGAAAGATATAAGGTTTTGGATTGATACTTGGTTAGGCGATCAACCGCTCAATGGTAAGTTTCCTAGATTGTTCGAGTTGGAGAAAAATAAGCGAGTTCTTGTTTGCGAAAGGTTGAGAAGCAGTGGAGATGGCCGTTCGTTTCTTTGGGAGTGGAAGAGATATCCGGTTCATAATGAAGAGATCGAAGAAAAATGTGTGTTAGAGGATATGTTGTCTTCGAGCATTATTATATCCAGCAGGAAGGATAATTGGATCTGTTTCGAAGAGAAACAAAAAGATTTTGGTGTGGTCGTGGTCAAGAAGTGGCTTCGAGGTTCGTATAGCAACACGAACGACCTTGGTTTCAAGTGGAGTAAGTGGGTGCCTCTCAAGTGTAATATTTTTATGTGGCGTCTTGGTTTAGATCGGTTACCTACGAAAAAATCGTTGATTAGGAGGAACATTAATGTGAGCAACCCGATGTGCGAATGGTGCGATTTGGAGGTAGAATCTGCGGAACATTTGTTTACGGGATGTGGGATTTCAAATGGGGTTTGGTGGGGTATTTCGAGTTGGTGTCGTATCCCTAGTATCTATGTGTTTCAGGTTCAAGACTTGATGACGTTACATGAAGTGAGCGGAGCTACGGGTAGAAAGAAGGAAGTGCTAAAAGGGGTCATTATCATTGCTTGTTGGATGCTTTGGAAATCTAGAAACGACGAAGTGTTTTCCAAGGTAGACTCGAATGTGGTGAAGATTGTGTCGGATATCAAGAATGTGGCTTTTCTATGGTACAAACATCGTTTTAAAGACGGTGTAGTCGATTGGGTTAGGTGGTCAAACTTTGATTTGTTATGATGTAAGTTTTAACGTTTTGGTTTTCCGCTTGCTTTCTCCGTCTTGGAGATAGTCGGTGTGTTGTGCTAATGAAAGTTTCTTTAAAAAAAAAAAAAAAAAAAAGCAAAACTGTTTTATGGTGCAATCTAAATTTAGGTTAGATAGATTCTACTTTAATAAAACTACTTTGTTAAATAAAGTCAATGAAAAGATACTAGTAGTTAGTAAAGAAATTAACATGACTAATCCGTTTGACATGTGACAACATGAATATCAAGTTTCATTTTGTTATTAGTTTTTTTTTTAAAAGATGTGTTTCAGCGGTAAACCTTGGTTAGAAAGCCGCCTATGCTCAGGATTGAATCCTTCCCCACACGGGTTTCTCCTTTCAAAATTCAAACCCAATGGTTATTTTTTTTCGGTGAAAGACGGAATCAAACATGAGACTCTAGGCAGGAACCCCATAAATGTAGGTAAACCTTCCCACCTCCGTTGCAATCACTTGGCTACAACATCATTGGCTGTTATTAGGTATATAACATTAAACTAGCTTATACCCCGGGAGCGTCCCGGGTTGAGAAATCTAAGTAAAGTGAATAAAATTAGAAGTATTTAAACTATAAAAATGATATATATCTATCAACTTACATTAGATACTTTAAAAAAATATACCAAAAGATCCATTTCATCTTACAACATCAACACCTAAAACAGAATATTAAGATCCCAAACACTTCAAGGGGACAGAGATTGTTTAGCACCAATACATTCAGTCAAAGGTCTTTAACTGCATACAATAAAATTTGAGCTATTTCAGAATATGGTTGAAAAAAAAACATAGCAATTACCTGTTGGAGAGCGTCCCGGGTTGAAATATCTAATATGACATAATAAAATATCTAATATGACAACATAATTAATGAATTGTCAATATATTATTATTATTATTATTATTATTATTATTATTATTATTATTATTATTTTAAACAAATCTCTGCCATAAGTTATCATATTCTAATATAAAAAAAAGGGTAATTGGGTCGGGTATCACCTAATCCCAGGCCCGACCCAAACCCACAATTTTTTTTAAACTAATTCCAAACCTGACACAATACCTGTCGGATTATAAAAAATAATCGTTTTTTTCTCCGCTTTTTATATAGCACTATGGTACTCGTTGGAAAGATAATAAAACACTCGTTAATTTGGTGTAATTTTTTTTTCTTTAAAAAATCTCGTATATAAAAGATATTAACGTTTAAAAGTTATGGGATGAAAGATTAGAGATAAAAATCTAATTTAGTTTTTAAATTTTAAATTATTATTTTCCTAAAATAAAGCCCTTGCCACATGGGATGACACATGGCACACTCAATGAAGAGAATACCCTCTTTGAATGCCATGTCATTAAAATGGCTTTGGTTTATTATATGTATAGATAGATAGATATAGATAGATAGATTTGTTCAACCCATGTAATATATACATGAGATTCTAACCTAATTAAAATATAAAAGAAAATTAGAGGGAATAAACACCAAAGCTCAAATTTAGAAACCACGTATATATAAATCAAATTTGAGTTGTATAAGTAGAGCTTCAAATAAGCCCGGTTGATAATCAATGTGCTCAATACAAGATTTGACTATGCTAAACTTATTTACACCCATAAGTTTTCTTCATCCTATGACCTATAATGACTTTATTTCCGAAAAGTATTATAAGGATAAGAACCTGTATATAGTTGACTGCTAGCTTTCATACTTTTAGCTATAAATATTATTATTCGTTTTTTATTTTATTTTATATCATATCTATATGATATGATGCTTTTACAATGCGTGTGTCATTATTGTTAAGCCACCATTAAGACTTTACATTATGCTAATTAATTAAGGCGTGTTACAATATGCAAAGTTGTGTCGTGTGTGGATTGCTTCGAGTTGGAAAATCGACAACATTATAATATTGGTAAAAAGACTACCATTCCATGTCTTGTTTGGTTATCAGATAAGAATGAAATGAGTTATTACTTTTTTGTGTTATTTGGTATGTAAGAAGAAACGAAAATATAAAATCGATGGTGAGTGGTGGGTGGCGGCAGTGACGGTGGTGGGCGGCAGCGGCGGCGACGGTGGTGGTGGCAGTGGGCGATGGCGGTGACGATGGTGGGTGGGCGATGGCAATGGTGGGTTGCAGCGGTGACGGTGAGTGGTGGTGGCGATGACAGTGGTGGAGGCAGTGGGTGGCAGTGACGATGGTGGTGGTGGTGGTCGTTGGATGGTGGGAACAATGGCGGGTTATGACGATGGTAACAATGATTGTGGGTGGCGGCAATAGGCGGTGGTGGTTGGGTGATGACAACGATGGTAGGTTGTTATAATAATAATAATAATAATAATAATAATAATAATAATAATAATAATAATAATAATAATAACAACAACATATTTGTTTCCATTCCTTGAATGAATGAAAAAAAAAAACACCATCTTACCAAGGAATGAAAATTCTTAAAATAGAAGGAATCACATTCCTTATGAAATGATTCATTCCATTACTACATGATAATCAAACATGTTTAATTTCATTTCATGAGAATGATCTATTCTTTTTCGCCTTTGATTCCCTTCATACCAAACGCTACCTAAGGGTATGTTGTATTATATTCTTATAATTTAAATACGTACTATCATTATAAACATCCTTATTCCTTTATTTAATAGTTTAATTTCAAGACTGGCACATAAAAATATATGTTTTAAGGTATGAACGTACATATATTGTGCATGTTATAAACTAGAAAACAAATAATGACATATCTTTAGTTTTACAACTTAATCCAAGCTTATTTATCTTGTCGTTAAATTATAAAGCTCTCAAGTTTTTATTTTTTTTTTTATTTTTTGAAAGGCAAACTTCATTAAACACCAACAAACCGGGTTATCTCCAAGCTAGAGATAACCCCTACAACAAAAAAATTACGTTACATCAAAACGATACCAATCTTTCCAATCAATCCTATCATTATTCGATCTACTAGTTAACCATAGAAAACTAATCGCCTTGACATCTGAGAGCATCCTTGTCACATTTACCGAACCTTGCCTGAAAATAATATCATTCCGCGTCATCCACAACTTCCAGCAAGCTATAATAACAATACCAAACATCACTTTTTTCTTCGATGTAGAAGTAGAAATGTGATCCACCATCGTCAAAATGTCCTGAACTGAAAACAAGATCATCGGAGGAATACGGAGCCACGACGCAATACCCATCCATAAAGCATTGGAAGTCGCACAAGCAGTGAAAACGTGATCTAAAGTCTCCTCTATCTCCCCACAAAAATGACACAATCCATCACCTGTAACAACATTCCTTCGAGCTAACGCACTAGCCGTTGGAAGCCTATCCAGAGAAGCACGCCACATAAAAATATTGCACTTGTTAGGCAGCCATTTACACCACTTGTATCTAAAACCATCGACCAAATCAACATCACTACGAAGCCATTTGCGAGCTTCGCTCACCGTATACGAACCGTTAGACCCACTATTCCATTTCCACATATCTCTATTATGATTCAGCCGAATCTGCATAACCATCCGGTAACATTGCACAAGCTCCATCATCTCATTATTCAAACTTGGATACCTCTTCCATTCCCATGTAATAACACTATGCCCATTAACACAACCAATCCTATCCGAAACTTTGCACCATTTATTTTTTTCTAGAGCAAACAAATTCGGGAACAGGTCTTTCAAAGGGACATCATTAATCCAAGCATCCACCCAAAACCGGATGTCCAAACCATTACCAATAGAACCCCGGATCATATTCAAAACATTAACACTATGAATTTTAGTGGCATAAGCCACCTTCACCAATTTACTCCACGGCCCATTAGATTGTTTATTCCACGGCATCATATCCCATCGACGGTTAGAGGTATGAAGCGCATCTATAACTCTCTTCCACAAAGCATTGTCTTCAGTTTTATATCTCCATAACCACTTAAACAACAAAGAGAGATTACAATCTAACAATCTACTCAATCCCAACCCACCTTCCGTCTTAGGCTTCGCCACGCGGGTCCCAAGCCACCCAGTGAATCTTACCTACTTCATCTGTCCCACCCCATAAGAAACGCTTAATAAGCCCTTCAAGAGTATTAATAACCGCAACCGGAGCCTTATACATAGAGAAAAAATAAGAAGGGATACTTTCCAGGACAGATTTAACCAGAATTAACCTCCCCCCCCCCCCCATAGATAAATTACGAGCCTTCCACATAGTTAACCGCCTTCTAAAAACTTGGACCACTGGATCCCAGCTATTAATTCTGGACATATTACCTCCAACTAGAATCCCCAAATATTTAAAAGGAGTCTCCCCCGCCCGGCACCCTAAAGCCGTAGCTTTATACTGAACCTCAGAAAATTCTTTCCCAATACCAAACAAAGTGGATTTATGAATATTAATTCTCAAACCTGAACATAAATGGAAGACGCGGAGTATACGTCTAAGAGAATTAAAATTGAATTGAGACCATTCCCCCATCACCATAGCATCGTCCGCATACAATAGATGAGATAAGACTGGCCCTTCATTAGGTAGTCTCACCCCATCAAACGAACCCATAGCACACGCCCTCCGAATAATGCTAGAAAAAGCTTCCATAACAATTATAAATAAGAATGGCGAGATAGGGTCACCTTGTCTAATACCTTTGCTACATGAGAACTCAAATGTGGGAGATCCATTAACAAGAACGGAAGAGACAGCCGACTCCAATACTCCAGAAATCCATACACACCATTTATCCGGGAACCGCATTTGTTTCATAATAGACATTAAGAACTTCCAGTTAACATTGTCGTATGCTTTCTCAAAGTCTATTTTAAACATAAATAAATCTTTACCCCGTTGTAACAACCGGCAAAAATAAGGTAATTCCGTACAAATTAATTAATATATGATTAACGTAATTAAATGCAATTATGTGTGATTTAATTATCAAGGCCTTAGGAGATAGCAATTTCCAAATAATGCATAGGAATGCATACGTTTAATGGTAAAACATGATTGGATCATGTGCGAATAAACTATCCGGTATGGACGTTGGCAATTACCCGGTAATAATTAAATAAACGAAAAGGATCCCGGACACTCAGGATATAAAATAAAGGGTATTTTCACAAAATATAATGAGTTTTGGAACTCCAAAACCATAAGTGGAAACGTCTTGTACGAATCTCCCGGTAACGAATAAAGTGCGCGTACCGCACCCGATACGCGTATAACTCATAATTTCACCCGGCAAAAGCCTAAATAACCAATCAACGCTCAAATTAGAATGTATTTAAGGGTTACTAAAGGTATTTTTAATGTCCGAATGACGCGCGATTAAATCCCGAAAAATACCCGAACCACACCCGAACGACGAGGAGTTAAACGTAACTTAATATTAGTAAATAAATTGTGTTGTGGACCCCACCCAAGCCACAAAGGGGCCGGCCTAAATGGCCTTGTTATGTCCATGCATTGTGTTTTCTTAATAATAACCTACTAAACCTAGGTGTAAAGCATGGAAGAGCAAAAGACAAAGATGTAAGATGTGATTGTACAAAAGCATGCTCCCACTTGTTCTTTTTTTTAAAATTTTCGGCCCCCTTGTCTAATAATCCAAGACACAAAGCTAGTAATCATAACCTAAGTACATACACATGCCTTAAGGATCTAAAGAAGGATCAAAGTAAATCTCAAGTATTTAGCAAGATTTGCAAGAAACCATCCACTCTTACATACAAATACACGGCCACACATACATTACACACATCCATCCAAGATCATTTTGTACTTCTTAAAATCTCTTAAATCATTAGCAAGATCACATGCAATCCATGGAAGATTTGATGAAGTTATAAATAACATGTGTTAGATACTTGGAGAAACAACAAAAAAATCTTCTTCTTCCCTTCTCCTTGTGGCCGTAGGTTTCACCCCTCCCCCATACACATTTCTTTCAAGTTTTTACATCTCCAAATCACTCAAAACAATCCATCATCCAAACCCCTATTGTGTGTTTCAAGCTTGGAGCTTAACCATTAAGGAAGAACACACTAAACCCCTCTCAAAATCCAAGGTTTTGTCTTCCCTAGCCTTGTGCTAGTAGTAAGCTTCTTAACCTTGTTTTGATTATTAATATTCATGTATGTGTTCTTAGAAGCAAGTTGTACATGAAGGGTTTAAAATGTGGTTTGAAACATAATCTTTAATAGGTTTTACATGAGTAAAATAAATGGTTAAAGATATGTAAATGGATCATGGATTTGATGATGATAAAGTAGTGTTCTTGAAAATGTATAAAATCTACACAAACACTAAGTAGGATGATGATTTGATTTAGATTTGTAGAACAAACTTGAATGTGTTAAAAAGTAACTTTAATCATCTTACAATGATCATCTAAGACATAATAAATGATGGAATATATTAGAAGGTCATGAGTAAAGAAATTGAAAAATTAAAGTTTACTTACTTAGAAGAATGAGATTTTGATATAATGGACAAATACATAAAACACACATACAAGTAGCCTTATATATGAAATATAAGACTAATAAAAGTGTTTTGATACAAAAATAACTTACCAATAAAAAGATGAATCTTCAAAGTCCACTATTTTGAGTGAAAAATGCTAACTTTGGAAGTTAGAGTGGAAAAATGCAACATTTGGAAGTTAAGGGACTAATATTGTAACTTTGAAAGTTAGAGGACTAAAATGAACATTTTAGAAACTATTAGTCCAAAAATGCAATAATGGAAAGTTTGGTGTCAAAAGTATAAGTAATAATTTTCCAAGGATGATTTGGGTAAATACTAGTAGATATACTTGGGTATTTTTGTATAAAAAGTATATTTTTATAAAAGTGAAAGTTATAAAAATATGGATTGTATTAACATAAGGATTTTTATAAAATAGAGATTTTATAAAAATATTAAACAAACTTGGGAAACTTATACAAAAATGAATACTTTTATATAAATGGGAATATAATAGTATTGGAAACATTTTTGTAGTTAAGTTAACAAGTTGGGTTAAAAATACATAAGTATTTTAAACCTTCCAAGTAACATGTGTTAGGAGGAAGAAATATGAATAATATTTCTATAAAACACATGTTGGGAAAAACTTGGAAAAATTGACTATTCGAGCTAAGATATCGAACTAAGACGCGTTAACGAACCGTACACGGACAAAACATGAGAAAAATGCCATTGCGGCAAGATAAGAAAATATATATTTTTAGGAAGTAAAATATATATATACATCATGGGTGAAAACTAATAAACACTTTCCTAAGTGTTGAAGGAGTTATTCGTGGGAGAAAAACATAACGTAAACAAGTAAGACGTTAAACGAACGTATATACTTAACAAGAAAAATTACACATTTATATATATATATATACGCTCGTCTCGGCGAAATTCTAGTATATCTACTTAATGGGAAAGTAGATATGTGGGAAGGGAAACGAGACGAGTAGACAAAGATATATATATGTGTATGCCGTGCCGACAAGATCCTAGTATATTTATTTGAATGGGAAAATAAATATACGGTATGGTGAGTTGAATCGGGTGTTGAGAATATACAATCGAACGACAAGATCTTAGCATATTTGTTTAAATGGGAAAACAAATGTGCGGCAAAGTGAGTCGGGTCGAGTGTTGAAATATATATTATATCGAGCGATGCGATCTTAAGTATAATTATTTAAATGGGAAAATAATTATACGTTAAGTGAAGTCGAGTCGATAATAATAAGGTACAAGTTAAGGAAATATTAACAAGAATAATATATAACTTGTAACACAAAGGGTAATCTAACGCCAACGAAACCTAGGATACGCGCTTAATTAAACGAGATTTGGAATAACTTGTGGTCGGGAGTTGGGTGTACAACTTGCCAAGGCACATGCACTATAGGGATAGTGACTTATACGTCTAGGACGTTTGTAGGTGCGAGACCCTTTTTGCTATCTGCTTAGTACGCCGGACGTTGATTCAGGTGAGTTTCACGGCCCCATTTTAAACTATTTTTACGTTTTTGGGGGAAAGGTATGTTAGGGAAAATGTTTGACGGATTTTCTTAAATTACTTGTGATTTGCGTTAACCTTGACTTTATGCTCTTGAACCGTCGCGCCACGTGTTTCCGCCGTTGTCGTGGTGTGACACCCGTCTTTTCGCCCAAGACATAATCTCACTTATAATGAGAGGCCCATCCAAAATATATCTTCCCGACAGAAAAGCCGACTGAGTCTCATGAGTAACCGAATCCATAACCGCCTTCAATCTATTAGCCAGCACTTTGGAGATGACCTTACTAATCACCCCTATCAAATTAATCGGTCTATATTCACCCAACTCCACCGGGTCTTCCACCTTAGGCACCAGTGTAATAAAAGAAGACCCAACCCCCCTAGAAATATTTCCGGATTCATAAAAGCGCCGAAAAACCTTCATGAAGTCATCCTCCAGAATATCCCAATACCTCTTAATAAAACAGAAGTTAAAACCATCGGGGCCCGGGGCTTTATCACTGCCACATTCAAAAACTGCCTCCTTGATTTCTTTTCTCGAAAAGTCACCAACAAGAAAATCAGCTTCATCGTCCGATAATGTCTTCAAATCAAAACACATTAACTGCGGTCTTTCCACCATCTCTTCCACAAATTTTTTCCTGAAAAAAGAAAAAACTTCACGTTTAACTAAAGAAGGCTTGGTAATCCAAACCCCGTTTACCATAACACCCGGGATAGCATTCGACACCCTTCTTTTATTAACCACTCCATGAAAGAAGCTAGAATTATTGTCCCCATCTTTCGCCCACTTCACCCTAGCTTTTTGTTTTAAAACCTTACGCTTACAGTCTTCAATCTCTTTCACCCGCTTATTACCTTCGCAATGAGCCCAGATCTCATCCTCCCTAAGATCACGAACCTCCACAAGACTATCCAAAAAATCTAACTCTCCAAGAACCGTGTTATACTCCTCTTGTTCCACAGATAACGTGCGCTTGTTCCAATCAACAATAGCAGCCCGGACAGCCTTCAGTTTATGCAGCAAGAACACATCTGGAGGAGAGTTTTCAACAAAACGATTAGCCGCATCAATCACCACATCATCAAAACCAACCCGGTCTAACCACGAATTATAAAACCTAAACGGTTTCGGCCCATAATTCCGATAAACACACTTGAGCACCAACGGACTATGATCCGACTTTCCTCTAGCTAAAGCCCGATACTCCGCATTAGGCCAATCATTAAGGATATTCAAAGACACAAATATCCTATCAATTCTGCTGCATTTGTTACCCGCCACAAATGTAAATTTACGGCCTTTTAACCCAAATTCATGCAGATCCACCCCTTCTAAAAAATCATTAAACTCATTAGAGGATCGGACATTAAATTTAGAACTCTTCCTTTCACATCTATTACGAACACAATTAAAATCACCACCTACAATCCAATACCCCGGATCCTGACAAATAATACGGTTTAACTCCAACCACACAACCCTCTTGTCTTCACTTTTTTGAGGAGCATACACATTCGCCAAGCTAATTTTCAACCCACTGTTTTTAACCACACCATGAACCACAAGAATATTTCTATGCTTATGGATAGAAACTTTCTGAAACAGTTTCTTGTCCCACATCGAAACAATCCCACCAGACCTACCCAAAGCATCTACCCACTCAACATCATATTCTCCCTTACCCCAAAACCTATCCAAATTAACGCCATGCATAGACATCACCTGAGACTCTTGCAACATAACAAAACCAATCTCATTACCCAAACGGATACTCGCAACCCAATCCGCCTTGTCCACCCTACCCATACCTCTAATATTTAAAGAGAGCACATTCATTGATCCATCACCGGAAAACTCTCTTCCTCAACCGTAACACGTAGCGGCCCCTCAAACTTATCAATATTATTAACACCAATATCTCTAGCAAACATCATAGTATCTTCCACTTCTCTTCTAACAATCGTCTCCCTATCACTTACATTCACAACCGAGTCATTTAAATCTGGTGTAACGAACTCCTCTTCCTGCAATTGTGTATTATCAACTTTATCTGCAACATCTAGATCATTATTAGCAAAAATAAACCGGTCAATATCAAAGATGTCATTGTCTTCCCGTATGCGTTTCTTCGGTCTATCTTTATCAAGAGGCGAGATAGATCTACGATTCGCTCCTTTCTTCTTCGAATATCTACCCCCCTTCCGTTTACAACTCCTCGATACTGAAACACTTCCCACAGAATCATCAAAAACCCCATTCAAGTGAGGCAATATAGGTACCTCGTCTTCCACCGGCAGCCTCTGATTATCCACCACATCAACATTGGTGTCCTTCATCGCTATGTCATCATCACGAACCTCCTGAACACACTCTTCGTTCTCCTCCACTTCCCCTATACAATCAGGGGTCCACTCATCCATATCTTCTTCAAGCCGGACCAAGAAAGAGCAATCATTCCACACCACTTTACACATCCCATTAATTCTTTCCTGCGAAGAAGCTAATACCCCCACCGTCGCAAATGACAAATCTCCTAACCCAGGAAAGAATGCCGACTCAATCACCTCCCCATACCTGGCTGCAATGGAGTTGAAAACTTCAACCTCAGCAACATGAACCGGTAGCCCAAACACTTTAACCCAAGCGATTCTATCCACCAACACACTCTGCCATTCCAATTCTCAACCGATGCAAGCCATTCATTCCAACTATCCACAGCGCTAACAAATGTCTCCTTAACAACCACACTGCCAAAATTTAAAAGAGCATGGAACCCTCCCAAATAATGGATATCAACCCTATCGTTACAAATCTCCTTAACCCTCCCCTTTAGTGAAGTAAGCACTTCCAGGGATTTAACCTTAACAATCACACCAGAAACATAACACTCCTGTAAATGTTTACCTTCCGTCTGAATCACCACTTCCGGTATATTTATCTCCACTTTCCTATTAAGGAGCGTATCCTTAAAAGACCGATTATCCCCCTCCTCTCTGTGAATATTATCGACATTCACATAATCTTCACCATTATTCCTCCCATCTAAATCCTCCTGTTGTGAAGCCGCCACGGGCTTCCAAACTTTCTCTCCATGCACCTTAGGATCAATAGCCTTTCCTTTAACATCCACCATATTCGGACCACCCACGAACTTGTTCAGCACATCCCTCAAATCGTTCGAAGAACACTTCTCCGGCAGATTTGACACAAAGAATTTCACCCCATCGCCGAACCCCTTGGATTTCTGATTCTAATACTGATTGTTGTTATGATGTTTCTTAGATGGAACATCATACCATGTGTTAACCTTGTATCTGTCTCAAGTTTTTATTGGCTCACCGAAACATGATGATATCACTTCAGAGTTTAGATAAAGGTTATTAAAGTAAATCATGTTGGTTTAAGTTTGGTTTTTGGTAGAAGACACATAATATTTATTTATTTATTTTAGAGTTAATAGCCATTTTCGTCTCTGAGGTTTGGGCCAGTTTGTTATTCCAGTACAATATTTTTTTTTTTTTTTTTTTTTTTTTTTTGCAATTTCTTCCCTGAGATTTGGATTTTGTTACCAAATTCGTCTTATCACTAACTCAGTTAAAAAAGCTCGTTAGTGTCAGGGGTATTTTTGCCTTTTTACCTGCTTAATGAGGGACAATTTAGACTTTTCATCTTATGGGTATTAAAAAAAAAAAAAAAAAAAAAAAAAAAAAAAAAAAAAACCTCAGTTATCTTCTTCCCCTTTTCTCCCAAAGGTTAAAACCCTAACCACCACCTCCATCATGTCCACCACCCCAATCCCAACTCCCCCCCCCCTTTTATCTTTCTTTCTATCCCACCAGCCATTCCATACGACTTTTTCTCAAAGTTATGCCACCACATCCACCACTGTCACCCACCTAATGTACCCAACTCCACCAAACACCGCCAAAACCTTGTCGCTGAACCATGGCCCTGTCACTGAACCATCACAGGACCACCAACCCATCACAATGAACTACCTCCACCGTGTCCTCATTGTAACCGTCCTCCACCTCCATCATCAGATCTGTACACCGTCATTTTGTAAAGTCATTTTTGTACAGTGACGAACAACCCCACCAACACCACGTTCAACCCATCTTCCACGTTCAACCCTTCGTTTTGTACCACGTTCAATCTTTACCACCAAGAACAATAATATTCCAAAAACCCAATATCCACTTAAATCTTTAAAAAAAAAATAAAAAAAAATAAATAAATAAATAAACCTTTTTTATATTAGTTTTCTAATTGTTATCTCTTTTTCTCTACAAGAAAGATTGTAATGTTCATTTCTGTTAATTAATACCTGTCAAAAATCAAAAGTAATATATAATCCAAAACATTTTAAAATATGCAATGTTGAGACACCCTCCCAAGTAAAACAGTGGAATTTGTTAAATTGTGTCTAGATCATATCTTAGTACCATGCATTGACTCAAGTTTAAAGTATAGTTTATTTCAAGGCGGTAATTGCACCATCTAATCACCTATTGATACATCATTTGCGTTTATCATCATCTATAATTTGATCTTTTCATTGTTATTGTTTTCTTTTTGTGAAAAGTAAACGTCTCGATGTGATGTGTCTTTCATATATTAATTTAGATTAGATGATCCATATTTAAAGGATAAGTCTATTGTTACTTTTTATTTTTTCTTCCACGTGGCCTCCACCAACTAATTAAATCGACTGACTAGAAATCAAATTCAAGTCCAATTCTTTCTCATTTCTTCTTTTAATCTTTTCTTAACACTTTAGTAAAAAGATAGTTTGTAAGTATATATTTGGACTAAATTATATGTTTCCAATTTGAAACACACTGAACATTTAGATACAAGTTAGATGGTTACATTTTCTTGTTTAGTTGTTCTTTCTTTGCTAGAGGGTGGGGTGTGTTATGTTTGTAATCCCTTTTCTGTTATTTATATTTATTTTGACAAAAAAACACAATAAAGTTATAATATGTAACCTTTAACACAAAAATAGTTAAAGGAGTTATCTATACATCTAATAAAATAAATAATTTACGATAGAGTACTTCAGAATAGTTTCATGAGCCATGAATGATTTGTTTCTTCCTTCGTTTAAAAATTAAGAACTTGCAACATTATGAATATTGAATGGCTTAGACGCTTAGTTTTTTTGGGTTCATCGGTAGTGGTCTCAAGTGGAGCTTTCTCCGACTACTTAATCACTAAGCTTTATCGATTTTTTTTAATTTCGATTTAAGTTGATTTTTCAGGTTAAAATATTCAATTAACCAATTTCATATGTTAATACATTTGATTAAAAAGTCAACGTGACAATACTTTTTGTTATCATTCATTCGCCACCTACGACTCATTATTACAACACTCCAACGCTATTGATACATTTACCACTTAATTACAATATTTAGAAGATTAACTAAAAGGTATGCTTGCCTTTTATGAGTCAATTCATTTTAGTTTAGCTAAAACTTGAGTCATTCAGTTAATTTTTTACAAACATGTACCACACGTGACACGTCTCATAAGTTGAATTCCTTTTATCTTAATTTCTATTTATGGCTATATTAAAATAGAGTAAACTGTTATTTTGATCCATGAGGTTTGGTTCAAAATGTCACTTTAGACAGATTTTTTTTATCACTGGAACCCCATATAGTTTCATTTTGGTGCCAATTTGACACATTTTTTTTAACTCCATTAGAAAAGTCAGTTAAGGCCAGGGGTATTTTTGTCATTTCATATCAAAACTTTAAAAAAAACATATTTTGACCATCTTCTTCACTTATACGACTGAAAATCTCATTCTTCCCGCAACTCCTTCAAAAACCCTAATTCCCAAAACTTAAAAAATCCTCAAATCTTAAAAACTTATCAAACAAGTCAGCAACATTTGCGGTTGGAGGAGGAATCCTTTCATTAGTTGCCAAATGGAACTCCTGTGGTGTTGTAACTTGTCTCTTTCGGTTACAAAACAATCCCATCTCACCTTTGCTTTCAAATATCTGTACAAAATACTAGATAAAGCACAGTAAGCAAAATGCAAGGATATAGGAAGCATAACCTATCTAGGGTTGGTGTTTGTTTATTAATACCATCTTGTTCAAAGGTCTTGCCTTGAACTTGGGAGCTTTTTTTTAATTTTTCCTCTTCTAGTTCTTCAGTACTCTTTATTTTTGCAGGTCGTGCTCTTCATAACGTCTGTAGAGGTGGATTTTTAGGTATTGTAAGATGAGGCTTTCATTGATGAATCTGCTAGAAAGAAGAACAATATACAGTCAAATTTACTGAAGTAATTTAAATATAAACTAACCAAATAAACTTGTGAAAATTAAATTACCCGTGGCACGAATCATTTACATAATTGGGGGTTTATTATTTTACAAATTACATTTGGGGGTAATGGGGAAAAAAATTAAAATTGGTGATACCTTACTTTGAAATGGCGGTATCAAACAAATGTTTTGCAGTGTATAGTGATGCCGCCATATGGTTTGGCGGTATCAAATTAATATTTTGTAGTGTATAGTGATGCCGCCAATCCATATAGTGTAGTCACCTTGATCAGGGGCGGATTTAGGCCCTTTCGGTGGGTTCCCGGGAACCCATTCGGTTTGTAATTTATAGTGTTAATGTATATAGAAAACTGGAAAGGAACCATAAGAAAATAATTTAGGAACCCATTAATAAAAGTTAGGAATGCTCTAGTGGGTGAAACTCTCCACCTTAATCATAAGGTTTCGAGTTCGAGTCCTGTGTCATGCGGTTTTTTTTGGTTTCTAACCTTTTTTTTTTTTTTTTTTTCAAACCTAGGGTTGTTACAACACCCAACTCCTCCTCCCAAAGGCAAAACATACAGCAGCAGTAGTGCAGTACCAGACCCAACTCCTTTACTCCTCCAACCTGACCTGCGCCTCCTCCTACTCTCCGGCTCCGCCTCCTGTTACCTGAATCAAAGCCTCAAAGGTATGATCTTAATTACCTAATCTAGGATTCATGAATATCATTATTTAGTTAATCCATTTGGTATAATTGACTAATTGTTACTTTGGTACTACTCTGGAACATAGTGTAAGATCTGTGGAATAATGAATGTATTGGGCCTAATTGTTTTGTGATTAGGTTTAACTAGTAATCCTATTTCATCAGGAAGACATGTTAAGTTGTGTGCAACGTCAAACTGCATATATCATCTTCACAAATTAGCTGGAACTAATACTACCCAAAATCATGACATTTGATGCTCACAGATTCTGGCTCAAAGACAGAAAAGCTAGTGATTTCCAGCTAAGAGATTCATCTTTTATGCAGTTTGCATTCAAGAAAAGTTTTTGGCAAATCAACATCAATCAATATATATTACTTCAATTCTAATAACAAGGGTTTTAAACTGTAAAACCAATAGTTGGTTGTCTCGCCTGTAAGGAAGTGGAAGCAGCTATAGCCTCTGGTATGTATGAGCTCCTCTAAACCTACTGTTACAAACCAACACATGTATCCATGTAGGTAAAAATTTTCTACTCATTTCTTGAATACATGCTTATATTTTTGCCGCCATTTAGTACACGATGAGTTATGACGTGATCCATTCTAGCTTGACCAAATGTGTTGAAACTTTGGATTTAGGGATGTTAATTTTTAAGTTGTTGACACTTGAATTTGATATTAGGTAGGGAATAACTATAGGTAGTTTTTTTTATTCGTAAAGACAGTGGTATTCATGTTACGTGCTTTAAATTTCTAATGCCGATATTTTTTTCATCATTGTATCGTATTTATATTATGTGATGAACCTTACCTGACTTGAACTGTCAAACCGACCCGAACCGACAAACCGATCTAAAATTGGAACACCTAAAAAAGGAACCCAGTGAAAAAAATTCCTGGATCCGCCACTGACCTTGATGCCGCCAATCCATATTGTGTAGTCACCTTTGATGCCACCAATTGAATGTGAGGCTTTATTGATACCGCCAAATCATATATGGTGTTCTTATTGATACCGCCAAACCATATGGTGTGTTCTTCAATGTTGCCGCCATGATACCGCCTATCCACTTTCATGCATTGATGCCGCCAAATGGGAGTTAGTCTTCATGCATGCTCGATTCCTGCAAACAATGCAGGCTATAAAACACACTCACAAAGTCTCTAGCATTGCATGCAATGGTCTTGTATTTTGCAGATGATTTGATAGGCAAATAGTGTTCTTGAGAGTGTAAGAATGAGCCTTTGGAGGTTATAAAATGGAGGGTGAGGTGAAGAAGGAGCATCACTCACATCCATTTCCACACCATCACCATAATAATCTCCATCTGAAACCTTTGAAATTTATAAAAAATCATACCAAGCAAATTCCTCCCACCATGAATCAAAACATAAACTTACACCTTGGTCCCCTAAGCAACGATGTGTTGTATCTGCGCGATCGACATCGTTCCTTTCACATTTTCGTGAAGGATGAAGACTTCAATGAGCCCCTTATGGTAAAGCGTAGCGATAGAAGCCTATGGCGGGCACTTCGTGACAACCCTGTTGTAGGACGGGTTTGTAACCTTGTCGATGCCGCAGGGTTTGGTGGCCTTATAGATTGTGGTTATCGATACGTTGACCACTCCTTAATAACAGCTTTGGTGGAACGATGGAGGCCCGAAACTCACACGTTCCACCTACCATTTGGTGAAGCTACTGTCACCTTACAAGATGGTAACGTCTTGTGGGGGTTACCTATTGAGGGAGCTGTTGTGTCTGGGGTAGATGATGCAATGTCTACTGCCGACGCAATAGCGTTGTGCCGACGATGGTTAGGTGTTACGCCTGAAGAGAACCAAATGTCCGGCAAATCCGTTTTGGGTAGTGTTATTATTAATAAACTAAAGGAGCCGTTTGTTGAAGCTGAGGCTACGGATGAAGCGTGCATTTTCCGTGCTCGTTTAATCCTTTTTTATTTGATCGGTTCCACTTTATTCCCTGATAATAATAATCATAGACTAAATGTTTTTTATTTAAGATTTTTACGAGACCTAAGCCGAACAACATCTTATAGCTGGAGCAGTGCGGTTCTCGGTTGTTTTTACAGGCAGCTTTGTGATGCCACCCAGCCGGATAGGAAAGCCGTGACCGGGCCCATGATGCTCCTTCAAATATGGGCATGGGAGAGGATTTGGTGTCTCGCGCCACGACCACCCTCAAACCGGTTTGATTATACTTGTCCGCTAGCGGCTCGGTATATATCGCAAATCCCAAACAAATATAATGTGTCTGCATGGCATCCCTTTGTATTTATTTTACTGAACACGTGTCTTAAACTGTTAATTTTGTAGGTGGAGAGACCGCAATTTAAACTTCAGGGAGGTATCCACCCACTGCCTCCGAGCATATCGTTCACAGCTACAATCGTTGAACGAGAACATGGTATGTTCATTCTACACGTGTTAGTAATTATTTTTAGTTTTTTGTATTAGTCATGCATTTATTGTGTTTTGTAACTGACTTAAGTGTTTGTTTTTATGTTTTTAGTTCAACTGGACCCCCTACACCTCTGTTTTGGATCGACTACCGGCCATATGTTCAAGTGGGATGGGAAGCTGGAGGAGCTATTGTCCACTTATATGCTTTGAGATCGTTGAGCATCATTACCCTCAACGGGTTATGAAGCAATTCGGCATGCTCCAATACATACCTCCCCAAATAAACGTAACCGTACCCATGGCTCAGCTTGAAAAACTGCATGCTTTGGGGCGGCAAGGACACAACGGGGCGGACTGGATGAGTAGGCACGAAGCCTACATCAACGCCTGGAATAACCGTCGTAACACGGTTTACAGGTCCGATCTCATAAGGACGACTTCCACAGAGCCCGGTTATATGCAATGGTATTTGGGGCGTACCGTTGCATTTATTGGGAATCCGAGTGTAGCACCGGCTTCAGTTGGCGGTTTCCAAGACGACGGTGCTAGAATCTAGCTGATGGTAAAGCATTTTTACGTGTCTATTTCATACATTAATTATTTGAGTTTACGGTTTCTAACTAATAATTTTGTTTGCAGAGGGATGCCATAGGGGATATTTACCGGTCTTCCCAGCAGGCATTTAATGATCCTCAGTCCTTCGCCACGCAGCTTGAGCATATACAGAACACGGCGTTCCACAGTATGATGATGTGTGACACCCGGCAAATTCTGGTTAACAACGTTGTCTAGATGAAAGTCTACCTTAGCGAGTCACGCGTATATTATACTTAACTGGGTTAGTTAAGTCGTGTTATGGTTCGGGAACTACCGGTTTAGTATAGAAGATCATTGGATGTTGGTCTAGAGGTTCATTAGATGTCAGTCCTTAACCAAGTGTACAAATGGTGACGATTCGTAGAATCGTCAGGTCATACGGAACATACAAGTCTCGAGTCCCGGGAATTGGTGAACGAGTGTGAATATGTTTGTTTGCAAGTGTTATGTGTTTAAAATCATTATGTGACTTGTCGGTATGTGAAAATGTGTTAACATATGTTAAAACGGGGTTTAACGCGCAAAACACACGGAACCAGCCCCTATAGGCGATTAGGGGAGCCCAATCGCCTATAGGGGATGCGATTGGGCCTTCATAGGGGCGATTGGCATGCTAAATGCATGCCTTAGGGGCGATTAGGCCCTAATTGCATGAAGTTTCATGCGATTAGGAGCCCTAATCGCGTGTAAATGCTGCACAATCGCGTGTTACGTGCTGGACGACTAAAAACGACTATAAATACAATGCTTGACCTCCTAAACTTCATAATAACAACCCTAGTCGTCCCATAACCCGCCCCAACACACACACAACCTCTGGAACGTGATTTTGGATCAAAACACAAGGTTTCAAGCTTATTTCATCAATCTAACACAATCTAAGGTGTGATTTTCATCCATGCAATCTTTATTAACGTTTTTATTAAATCCCTAACGGTCCAGACCTGTTTTAAAACGAATAAGCTTTCTGAAAATCGTTAATAAGTGTTGTTAATCGGATTCTAACTATCATACATGTGTTATGTGTGGTTATGATTAAAAGCAAGGGTTTTTATGATTCAAGATGGATGATTAACATGTATTAGGTTAGTTTCAGATTAATAATGATATCATGCTAATGAAATCTGAGTAATTGTTCATTAGGGTTATAGTTATGCATGTTAATGTGATGTTTCATGCTACGTGTATTGTGTTTGGATTACATGGTTGCATGCAGGGCTGATAATACGAGGCTAAACAAAGGATTTTGGTTTAAACATGTTTGGTATAGTTGTTGGATTGATATTGGATGATTACACGCGTTCTGGATCTGATTTGGAGTGTTAAACGCGCGAAAAACCGGAACAGCTGGGTTACTGGCGATTAGCAACCCTAATCGCCTATGTTATAGGCGATTAGGAGACCAATCGCCTGTAAGGATGCCCTAATCGCCTATATATCATGCGATTGGGGGCTAAATGCCTCTATTACATGCAATTGTGATCCTTAATGCTAGTTAAGTCCTGAAATACATGTCTTATGAGCTAATTGCTAGTAGATGCATGTCTTATGAGCTAATTGCTAGTAGATGCATGTATTATGAGCTAATTGCTAGTAGATACATGTCTTATGAGCTAATTGCTAGTAGATACATGTCTTATGACCTAATTGCTAGTAAATGCATGTCTTATGACCTAATTGCCTATAAACTCCTGAAATGCATGTCTTATGACCTAATTGCCTATATTATAGGCGATGAGCCTTCCTAAATGCCTGTTGACCAACCTAAATGCTAGTTGACTTTTCCTAATCGCGTGTACTGCTGCTGTAAGTGTAAATTAGCATTCCGAGACCCGATTTGACATCTAGGAACATGCTAGCAACCCCGTAACATATCTAATAACTTGGTAACATATGTTTGGATTTAATTATGTGATACGTGAACTACGTGCTATAACTTGTTGGACGTTAACGTATGTTAAGTGTGATTGCATGATTGTATGTTTGAGAGCGTAAACATAACACGGGGAGTCTCGGGTCACCAATGGGATGTCGAGTCTTGTACATTGGGTTAGTTAAACAGTCACGGTGTTTTCAAACGAACTTGGTTATGGTCTGGACATCTAGGGACTAACTAACCTGCGGGTTATTAGTCTAAGTACTTGTAACTGTCATATGTTAGGTCGCCGCTTTACGGGACTAGCATAGCTGCTGAGTTTATACGTATTACGAAGTAACGCAACTTAAGGTGAGTTTACGGCCCCTCTTTTAACTGGTTTCACTTTTCGGGGGAGAAAACATGTGTTAAAACTTATGTTTGGTAACTACTGTCATACTATGGGTTTTCTATGGTTTACTATACGATCTTTGGAAGTCCCGGGGGGAACCATGAATGTGCGGGTTAGCACAACGGGGAAATGTGAATAGCGCTATTGGGAGTGACCAACCCCGCTCGTCGGCTTGGAGGGCCGGGCGAGTGCATATTGTCTCAAACAGGAACAACAGGTTTACTACATCGGGCACGACATCTGGTTTGCGAGTTAGTAATGGTTTTCCAATCGTGATAGTAACAAAACATACGCCTAGCTAGCGTACTTTGGTTTTCGATTTGTTATAGTATGGACAGGTTGAACTTGGTACTTGGATTACAAACCTGTAAACTCACCAGCATTTTTGTGCTGACGTATTCTCTTACATGTTTTCTCAGGTCGCTAAGGTAGCACTACTGGACTAGGGCGCACGCGTCTGCACGGCGTCTAGTTAGGGTTGCATGGTTTTTCAAACGTTGAACACTTGGTCTATTTTGGATTATGTTTTGAAATAGCTTCCGCTGTAATTGGGGATTTTAAACATTGTTTTTGAAATTGCATTATGTTCATTTAGACTTGTTTATTGTGATCGTTGGTTTGGATCCTGGTTTGTCATGCGCCTCGCGGAAAAACTCCGCAAGTGGATTTTGAGGGTGTGACATGATGTCACACGATGTCGGACACTTACAAAATCCGACGCATCTTACAAGGGACGCCGTCGACTTGTCAGCACCGGCACGACCTCAAAGGGTACGCCGGCGACACGCTCCCCATCAGGTGCCGACAAACGTGGCGGAAAATCAACCCCAAGCTGGAAGCCCGTTGGACAATGAGGGTGGGTTTGGTGCATCTGTTGCGGCAAGCAACAATCAGAACCAGGGTGGGGGATATGTCCCGCAACTCTTTGACGTTGGATTGGATCAACTTGGAACTCCGTTTGGATTGGATAGTTCCTTCGTACATTGAACTGGTGATGTTGGTGGGTCCGGTAGCGGTCAACCGGTGGTGACAGGTCCGCTAGCTAACTTGATTGCAAGCGGAATTGAAATTGGAGATAGTTGGGCATTTCCATCACAGGATTTTGTGACGCCGGTTGGGCAGGGGTTGCCACGGATTGATCTCGATGTTAGTGATTTTCATTACCATCCCCCGCATAATTCGTGTGACGAAGGACCTTCAACCCGGCCAGGACCTTCGACCGCACTGAATTTAAACCTCTTTCCCGATGATCAGTACGGGAATCAAGGACCACCACCCAACGATGAAACACAAGCCCAACACCAACCACCAAGAAGGCAATCTGAACGTCTTATGAATCAGCCTCCCACGGACTGGTTTAACTTGTAATCATGTGTTAATTACTGTTGTTGTAACATTTTTTTTTGGTGTATGCATATGAATATACGAATCGTTAAGCCACATGTGATTCAAACATTGTCGTGAGAAACAACCACTAGAATTAAAATCCAAATACAAGCGTTAAACACTAAAACAAGATCACAATCATTTTTGTTGAAAACTCAATTTGTTGAAAACGGGCCAGCCTGTCATTTTTGGGCCTCTGTACAGTCTGGCAGGGCCTGCCCGTCAGGCATCCGGACTTTCGGACGCGCTGGCCTTGGCTAATACACAGGTTTCGCACGAAGTCCGGGCCGTTTTCGGGTCTCCGGGGCCTGATCCGGGAGGCCCGAAAACGGCTAGGAGGTCATTTTTGTTGAAAACTCAATTTGTTGAAAACGGGCCAGCCTGCCATTTTTGGGCCTCTGTACAGTCTGGCAGGGCCTGCCCGTCAGGCATCCGGACTTTCGGACGCGCTGGCCTTGGCTAATACACGGGTTTCGCACGAAGTCCGGGCCGTTTTCGGGTCTCCGGGGCCTGATCCGGGAGGCCCGAAAACGGCTAGGAGGTCATTTTTGTTGAAAACTCAATTTGTTGAAAACGGGCCAGCCTGCCATTTTTGGGCCTCTGTACAGTCTAGCAGGGCCTGCCCGTCAAGCATCCGGACTTATCTTACTGTTAATTTTAATACTACTAGTATTATTACTATACGTTTTCTAAAATAAAAGTAAATACATGTAATAATGATAGATTTAGTTAAAACAAATAATACAAATTTACTTAACAACTATTTTTCCAAACTACTCAATCAAACTATACAATCTACCGAGTTACAAGACAATCTATTTCCGAGATCACCAATTCCAATATTCTACCACTGTTTCTTGTTGCAGAGTTCATTAAGTTTCCGTTTCGCACCTTCCATCACAATTGCTTTATTGAAGTCAAACTGAGGGCTCGGGATCAAGTTGGGGTTCGAACCCATCTTAATCAAACAGGGGAACATCAATCAATCTGTTGAACATGTGTACCAAATCTAAAGGTACCCAATGATCAACCCAGGCTGCCCTGCAAAAGTAGCACGGTGAAGAATCGCATCATCCGATGTCGCCGACGTCGCTAATCACATGTTGTGATTCGTCAACACCGGATGGCCTTGCCCTACAGGCTTTATCTGGAAAGTCGACCCCCCTAAAGAGTCCGTTGGAATGTCCGGGTTTGGTAGACTGGAGATTGAGACTAGCAACGACAACCAACGGCAAAATATTATAAACTACAGTGACAATGTTGCATTCTACACGTGTTATACCACGTGTGGATGTAACATCGATCCAAGTAGTTTAATGTGGATGTAACACCGATCCAAAGACACCGCTTTTTTGGACCCCAGAAAAGCGATGCCAAGCAGGGGATGAGACAGGAGAGGATGCTTTTAAGCACGGCTCATCCCCGCCCAAAACTGTTAAAACTCCATGTGAATGTAACATCGACCCAATATCAATAAAAAACCGTACCCTCCAGAACAATTGCGGGAAAAGTATTATATCGCATATTGTGTTGTAGTTTCCTACAATTGTGTTGTAAATGGGATTGAGATATGTGGTGTTGTAAATGGGATTGAGATATGTGGGAATGATATAATGTATTTGTTTAGGTGGAATGGGATGGAGAAAATGGGAAGAGGCCGTAGCATTATATAAGAAATGAACTCTCCAATTGAAATTGCGGCATCAAACACCACATTTGAAATGGCGACATCAAAACCTTAGTATCAATTGGCGGCATTGTGACTAATGGAATTGGTTTGGCGACATCTTGTGGCTTTTCTTAGATGCCGCCATTTCAAAGTAAGGCATCACCAATTTTAATTTTTTCCCCCACTACCCCTCAAATGTAATTTGTAAAATAATAAACCCCCCAATTATGTAAATGATTCCCCGTGGCACTGCTGCTGCCTCTGTTGATGCAACAGTTGAAGTTTCTGCATTTTGGTTAGCTCTTTCAGTTGTTCCCAAATGAAATTCATGGAATTCAGGAATCTGAGGTGTGCTTCCGTTCATTGTTGGAGCCTTAAGTATTTGTTGAAACAATTTGATTTAAAAAAAAAAAAACCATTTTTGACCTGAAACAATATGATCTGAAAAGATAATTTTGTTACCTTTCTGTTGTCCGGACGAGCCTTGAATTTGGGAATTTTAGCCATCATCTCTTCCTCGAGCTCTGCTGAACTCTTGATTTTAACTGATCAAAAAGGCTAAAATGTTTTAAATGCGGGTTCTTTCGGTTTAGTTAGTGTTAGTTTAGGCTTTCTTTGCATACTTAACTAGGATTGCCCTATTATGAAAAGTTTATTAAAATCACTTAACTAAAACAAATTTATTATCATGAGGCCATGAGCCTAAGAAAAGATGAAACTTACTTGTGATGGTGAAGGCAGATGGGGAGCCAGATTCACATCCCTTGTGCCTGATTGAAACTTTCTCATCAACTTTTCAGTCGATTTGGGAATTTTTTTAAGTTTTGGGAATTAGGGTTTTTGAAGGAGTTGTAGGAAGAATGTGATTTTCAGTTGTATAAGTGAAGAGGATGGTTAAAATATGTTTTTTAAAGTTTTGACCTGAAATGACAAAAATGCCCTTGACTTTAACTAAGTTTTCTAACGGAGTTAAAAAAAATGAGCCAAAATGGCACCAAAATGAAACCACAGGGGTTCCAGTGATAAAAAACACTTTTCTGTCTAAAGTGGCATTTTGGATCAAACCTCAAAGACTAAAATGGCAGTTTACTCTATTAAATTATTTTGGTAACATTAAAATCATTAACATGTTGCATAATTTTTATCCTACTTGTTCATGCATTACTGATGAACAATTTGCCGAAAAGACACGAGAAGTAAGAGGTATATAACATTATAAAATTCATTTTGTATTGTAAAGGACTAAAGGGCCAGAATGAAATACTTAGTATACTAACCTAAAACATATAACGATTTGGACATGCTTTCTTATGTCTGCTTGGGATTAATGATATGGTTTTGTAAAAGAGCTTGTTTATACATAGAAACTAGGATTTTATTACCCGCGCTTCGCAGCGGGAGCTCCTGTTGCGTTGAGGGTTTGGTGGACGTTAAAGATCGCGTGTCGCTGTGGGAGCTCCTGTTGCATGGAGGGTTTCGTAGACATAAAAGATAATATTAAGTGACTGTTATTCTCACGTGAGCTTCAAAAAAAATATTCGCCGCTAAAAGCTAAAAGTTTGGTGGTCAAAGTTTGATGGTCAAATTGAAAGAAATTAAAGTACGTAAGTTAGAAAAAAGTTAGTGGTCAAAGTTTGGTGATCAAATTGGGAAGACACGTGGGCTTAAAAAAATACTCGCAGCTAAAACCTAAAAGTTTAGTGATCAAAGTTTAAAATCTTAAAAGATAAAAGTTTTGTGACCAATTTGCCCCTGCAATATTTTCTTTTAAATATTCAATATTTTTCATTCTTATAGGTCCACCCATTCTTAGAGATCTCACCATTTTGTTTATGTTGTGTAGGTGGGCCAATTTGTTTCTCTTGTGTACGTGTGCCAATAGCAAGTCCTTACTGTTCATCTGTTCTTTAATTAATATAGATGTAATGTAACGTGTATAAAACAAAAACAAAAACGCAATCCCTTAGATAAGGCAAAGTTGGACAAAAGGTAAGCGGTTCATAGTTTTGCGGATCTATATCATATCCAAACTTATATATTATATTAAAAAAAACTTCAAATATGGTGTTAAAATAAATTTGGAGTATTACTTTATGAGGTTAACAACATGATGATATCTCTAATAAATATTATGTTTCATTCTTTATCTTTGTCTTGTTGTGTGGTATAAATCCAAATCTAGCTCACATAAAGTATTCAAAAGAATTATCCTTGGTGTTGTCGAATTATGTGTCATCTAGTTCGAAGCCACTTGAAATGCTTGGATGGTTAACTGGACCATGTGTATCCGAATAAATGTGTGCACACCGTACCTAGTTCAGAACTAGCAAACATCAATAATGTCTGCATGGTGTTGAAAAAAATTCTGTTCACATTTTTTCATTCCTGAAAATTCTGTTCACATTTTCTCATTGATTCCAAATTCAAATCAGCTAATTTAAAAGCAGGGTTAGAGAATCAAGAGCGGGCAAAAAGATTATATATTATTATTATTATTATTATTATTATTATTATTATTATTATTATTATTATTATTATTATTATTATTATTATTATTAGGGTAGGGATCCTAAGAGAACCAACCCTTATTTGAGAACTGAGAGAACCATTCTGAGCCACACATTTCATACAAAGGCAAAAAAAAAATGCATTAATCGCACATTTTTATGCAAAAAAAAAAAAAAAAATTATTTTTTTTTCATTTATACATATGTGTATATAGCATTTTTCAGCTATACATATGTTTATATTTCAGTTATACATATGTGTATATTGCATTATACATATGTGTATAATGCAATTATACACATGTGTATATTGAAAAAAATTTCAAAAAAAAAAAAAAATCCTGCATATAAAGCAACAATTAAAGCAAACTTTTTTTCTTCTCTTAGAGAAATTTGTGGTCCAGAATGATTATCACAGTTCTCAATTTGAAAAAATGTTCTCATTTAAACCAAATCCATTATTATTATTATTATTATACGCGTAATGTTAAAGGATCCATGTTGCTGAATTTTACTCCTTCGTTATTTTTAGATTACACGGTGTGGTAGGGTTGAAAGAGCATGTAACGTCACGTGTCTTCCACATCAGTAGGAGGTGCTTTGCCCTCCAAGCCCCAAAAACCGAGGGGTGGTTGTGGGCTTTTTTTCCGCCTTTAAAAAAAACTAACTAATTAAACTAAAGAATTTGTTGAGCTAACCACAACTAGCCACATCACAAAGTAACAAACGAGCCAAGTCAAGCAATACTCGAGCTCAACTCATTAGGCTTTTCTGAAACTCGAGCTCGACTTTATTCAAAACTATGTTTTTTCGCTTGAGCTCGGGTCGTATATAGAAAGTGAAGCACAGGATCGACTCGGCTCGACTCAAGCTAATTTGAGAAAAACCTTAGACGAGCCAAGGCTATGCTCGATTTCGCCTAAACGACGTACCTTCCTATTCAAAGTTCGAACTCGTGCTCGATGACTAAATGAACTTTATATGAGGCTCGAACACAAGGCCCGGCTCGGCTTGTTTTGAGCTTTGTATTAATCCGAGATCGATTAGCTCACAAGCGGCTTGGCTCGTTTGCACTGTAACCGGCACCCATTACCATCATACATCATTGGCTATGTCTTCATATTTTGTATCTTGGGCATTTATGTTAAGCATTAGAGACTTATTTTTGGCTTATTTGATTTATGTAAGAATTTACTACAAACTATAAGACCATATAATTAACTTGAGTGGTATTTAGCTTAGGACATGAATACACCAACACAAAGTTTAGCAAGAATAACACTTTGTTGTCAATCCATGTAACACAAGAAAGTCAAGCCGAGTCGCATGTAACACTTTATTGTCATGATGATAGTGATCAATACCCCCACATAAATTGAAGTGATAAATCTTACAACACAATTGTCATGTACGGGAGGACCATAATATTATTGCCCATGTAAAATATTGTGCTTCAAGATTGTAGTGGTGTCATTGCAACTTTAATGTGCCGATTGAATTGAAATGAAGGCGCACTTAGATATGTAAACTTTGGTGGAAGAGAAATAGACAAAAGACACTCACATGAGCTATTAAAAGCTTGTGGTGCCATTGATGAGTGCATATATAGGTCCTTGAGGTACTTTGCATATAGCATTTGTCTTGTGACATCAAGTAGTTGTAAATTTATGTCACTTCTTTAAAGGTGGTTCACCAAGCTTAATTGTGGGCCACGTTTCCCATAAAAGATGTTCTTTGGGTTAAAATACCGACAAAGGGTAAGGTATGTTATTTATTTTTTGTTACCCCATCTCCCATCTTTTAGATCGAGAAATCCATGTTATTTCTCATTCTTGGACATAAATTCCATCACCTCACCCTCATGGAGTATGAATGTATGATAATGCGCGATCACTTTACCGTTATGGACTGAAACCATTGCAAGGTATGACTGTTGTATATTAGAATATTAAATTAAATGTAAAATATTATAAGAGTCGATGGTCTTTGCTAGGTTGACTAGGAGAGTCAATGGTCTTCATATGTTACCCATATTTCTCTCCATGTATCTCGCCTATTCATCCCTATAAGGAGAGGGACATTGTACAAGGTTATTCGATCAATACCATTGACTTACAGGGCAACAAACAGGGACGGACCTAGCTTGAAGTTAGGTGCTGCGTCCGTTGCTACTCAACTTCGCGCGTGTAGTGAAATTATTGGAAAATTTGTTTTTTACGATATTTGAAAAACGTTACTACTAAAATAAAAAAAATGAAAAACGTTACTACTTAAATTAATTTCTAGATCCGCCACTGAACAAATTTGGGGTTTATAATCCTTGTGGGTTGTAACATTTACTTTCTTAACTCTTACCATTACAAAGAATTCTTACCTCACTATTGTGTACATGTATTGTTTGGACGTTGTTGGGCAATGGGCATGATTATGATGTTACAGGCCGACTTGTGTGTTGTTTGGAAGTGTCCATAAAGCTCTATTTGAGAGTCGTTTCACCAATTGCCCACTTGTTTCCCAAGGGTTTTTATGCATTTAGCATTGATATCATATTCTTTCTACCAACTTTTTAAAGTGTACTTCAAATTCTTATTTATTTATTTTTATTTATCAAGGTTACCATTTCATCTTGCCAAAAGGTAATGTATACTCCAACTTGAGCGACTAAGTCATCTTATGGATGATTAAGGTTAGGTTTTGTCCATTGTTGGAAATTTGGGATGAGTACCCCGTTGGCTTAATACACAGTGATACCTATATTGGTATTATTGAGATCTTGATTGATTTTAGTTATCGTTCGAGTACTAAGTTAAATACCCCTTATGTCGTATTTGTGTTTGATTCAATTGTCTAGGCCAACAATTGGCATTAGAGTTTTGGCTCGTTATACACACGGTTTGCATTGAAGAAGTGATTCAATTGTCTAGACCAACGTTGCTAATATTTGTTGCTCGCATGTTCAATTGACAATTCTTTTTCCTCATTTTTCTTGTCTTTCTTTTCTCATACAAGCATTCTTAGCAATCCAACTTTGACCCAAAACTAGCCGCTCGGTTAGTCTTTCTTTCTTTCTTTGTTAGACCTTGTTGGACTTTTCTTTCTGACTATTCTTCCGAACTTTTCATTATGTTCCGATTTTCTTTAACGTAAGCTCGATTGTTGACATTTACAAACGATTCTAAATGTTCAGATTTGTTAGTTGTATCCATCCAGTTAACATTCACATACTGTCCTAATTGTGCAGATTTGTTAGCTGCATCCTTCCTTGCATTTAGTACGAAATCATTTCTCTCATCATCTTGATCAGTTGCAGATTCTTGCTCCATTGCTGCCCACTAATTTCACGAGTTTCTTCATCTTCAAGGTTGTTAGAGTCAGGAAAAAGCCAGGGGTGGAATACCACAAAGAGAAAGTGTACCTAATAAAAAAATCAGTAATTGGTACATGTTTTGTAAAACCTCTCATAGGCACCCTATTCTAACCTTTTTTTGGACAATATCCAATAAGAGTTTCCATTGAGTGAATAAGGAATCCCAATCCTAAAAACAATAATGCTTTGGAATAAGCATGAGTAATCAAATGAAGTAAAGCACTGCGATAAGACCCCATACCTAGAGCTAAGATCATATAATCCAATTGAGACATTATGGAATAGGCTAAACCCCTTTTAATGTCTTTTTGAGCAAGAGCTAAAGTAGCTCCGAAAAAAAATGTTATTATCCCTATCAAAGAGATCAAAAACTGTTATTACCCCTTTTAATGTATTTTTAGCAACATTCATCATCTTCTCTTCTTCCAAAGAAATTATTTCTTTTTCTATATCCTAAGCAGTTTGTAAAGCTTCTTCTTTCTCTCTGCAGCTTCTTCTTGAACAATAACATCCAATTTTTCTTTCTCAACGATCTCATCCAATATTGCTTTCTCAACAGTTCCTTCGAGTCAAACAAGGGCAAACGACAAATAAAGAGGCAACAAGAAGACATTCATCACATAAACAAGAAAAAATAGAAATAAAAACAAAATAGACAAACAAAAATGTCACTAATGGAACACCAACCACTAAATAAAAGCCCACAACAACATAAGATTGGAATCAAAACTCTTAAGGGTAGAGTTAACATATAGAGTTTATAAAAAGATGAACAAATATGTTATACCATAAACTACAAACTTAGCCATCATATAAGTCCAATTTGTGGCAAGTTGCATATAAATAACAAACAAATATCAAATGCAAAAAGTAAGATTTGATCTAAGTATATTTAACCCACCTACCAATCAAAACAAGATGTAAAACCTATGAACTAAAACCTAAAACCAAAAAGAGAAGATATACAATTGGTGGTTTGAGACAATTGGTTCTAACTTTATACAAAAAAGTATAAAAAAGAAGAACAAAGCATTGAACCTAAACACACACCTTCACATACACCTGCCACGTGTCCTTAGTGCCAACGTGTCACCATCTTTTGACGTAGGAAACCACTGTCAACATCTTCCATTATCCTCCATAAATACCCTTGTTCAACCACTATGGTTTCCACCACACAAAACATGTCTCCACAACATGCCATTGATCCTATCATGCTACAACCTTCGTTACCAATCCAACTACAATTCATTGATATATGTTACAAAGTTAAAACACACAACAGCAACAACAATGATAACAATGGTGTGTTTAAAAACATGTTCAAAGGAGCTTTAGCTACAAATGAGAACATGGTTAGAGAACGAATGATATTAACCGGGATAACCGGGATGGTTAACCCGGGTGAGATTCTAGCGGTATTGGGACCGTCTGGAAGCGGGAAATCTACGCTTCTCAACGCGCTTGCGGGGCGCTTGTCTGACGAGGGTTTTACCGGGAAAGTGGTTGCAAATGGTCGAAATCTAACGAAGTCGGTACTTAAACGAACTGGATTTGTAACACAAGATGATGTTTTGTACCCGCATCTTACGGTTCGGGAGACGTTGGTGTTTTGTGCGCTTCTTCGGCTACCCAAGAGTTTGTCTAGGAAGGAGAAGGAAGAAGTCGCGGATTCGGTGATCGTGGAGTTGGGGTTGTGTAAATGCGCGGATACGATCATTGGGAATACGTTTATCCGGGGTGTATCAGGTGGGCATTAACGGCTCTACATAGACTGTCATATTATTATTATTGTTGTGTTAAACGTACCTCATCTTACTGTTTTTACCTGTTTTCTTTGATGTTTAAGTTGTCACGTCCTTAATATTCAACTTTTTGATACTTAAAAACAAAATATAAGAAAAAAATAAACTCTTGATTTGATATTTTTTTTACCATTTTTCTTTGACGTTTAACTTGTCATATCGCTATGATTCATAGAAATTTTTTTTTTAACACAAATGGTACGTTTAGATAAAAATTTAACACATATGGTGAGTTTAGGTGACCCTATTTGTATCGTAATAGTATAAGTTTGTGTAATTAGTGTTGCATGAAATGACTCTTCACATCATTAATAATTCTATTTTTTTTTACTAGAAAAAATTCTGGATTTGATATTTTCTAGGAAGGGTGTACATTAAAAAAATTAGAAGAAGGGGTACGTTTAGCTGACTCGTTCAATACTGTAATTTAGTTGTACGAAATAAATTTCTGAATTCGTCACTGCAGGCGGAGAACGAAAGCGGGTGAGCATCGCACACGAAATGTTGATAAACCCTAGCTTGTTGATCTTAGACGAACCAACCTCGGGTTTGGACTCGACAGCGGCACACAAGCTGATGTCCACCTTGGGTGGGTTGGCACACCAAAAGGGTAAGACGGTTGTGACATCGGTGCACCAACCGTCGAGCAGGGTGTTTCAATCTTTCGATACGGTACTCGTATTGTCCGAAGGAAGGTGCATTTACTTCGGAAAAGGGTCGGAAGCTATGTCGTATTTCGAGTCGGTGGATTTCCGACCATGTTTTCCGATGAATCCAGCCGATTTTCTGCTTGATCTTGCAAATGGTACGTTTTACATCTATTCACATGTTGACTAGTTTTATTTAAAGTTTGTTGACTTAATTGGGATGTACATAGTCTAAGTGCATTTATTGTGTCGTCCAAACCTCAAACAACAATTGGTGGCTATCAAATGAATGGAAATGTCCACTAGATTAGTAACGCCAAAAAACTTTATCCATAGAAATTAATGTTAAACGACTTCTGCCTCCTCAATTCTTGACGTGATGTGTATACTCATAATTAGGCTTGGTGGTGTGAGAATGATGTCACAACTCCACACATCAGCCATTAACGCCTTCAACACCGTCCCAAGAGCGTCAAGAGGCTCTAAAAGTGAGGTTGTGAGTAGAAGAATATCGAAGCAAATCAAATAGGTTGGTTAAGCTGGTTTAACATTTCGATTTTAACCATTGGCTAGGGGCGGGAACCCCCCCCCCCCCCCCCCCCCAAACTCCACACATCAGCCATTAAGGCCTTCAACACCGTCTCAAGAGCGTCAAGGGGCTCTAAAAGTGGGGTTGTGAGTAGAAGAATATCGAAGCAAATCAAATAGGTTGGTTGAGCTGGTTTAACATTTGGCGCAACTTCATAGGGGTGGGACCCCCCCCTCAAATTTTCGCTCAGAAGTTCTGATTATATAGTATCCGTATACAATTCTTTTGGTATATATGGTTTCGATCTCCCGTAACCAGTAACTTCCGATCCCTCGAGAATTTCGCTCAAACTTTGCCACTAGTTTTAACTTTTAAGGGCTTGATAGTTTGATGGTTCGTCTTATGGTATGGAACTTGAAGTCGGTTGTGTAAACCAAATAGTCATTTAACATTTATTATCTATTTACGTATTATATATGTTTTTTTTTATCGGCAAACTTAATTTTATTTCACCCAAAAAATATATACATCAGATATGCTAGTAAGATACTAAACATAAACGAACGACCCACAATTCCCGGTTACATACAGTAACTACACCCTATATCAAAGTGTCGGCACTTCGAATCTTTTCCAGGACTCCCAGTTCCATCCCACCGGTTTGTTTTTGTGTTTAATCCAGCTGAAGGTGACAGCTTGAAGCTCTCCAAACATCCCTTCCAGACACACCCTTGAGCCTTGAAATATTGAGGCGTTTCTCGTTTTCCAAATGATCCATGTTGTAGCGAATACAATGAACCTGATCCATTTCCTTTTATTGTCTGATATGTTCGCAGCCTTGTGTATTGACATCAGGTCCCGAACAGAGAACGCGTAGATAGGGATATCATCGTTTTAATTCATGATTTAAGTCTAAAGCAGTCGAACTAGATCGTGAACTCCAATGATCATATCCAATGTTATAGAATGTTTAAAATTAAAATACTTACAAATCTGATTATGTACTTTTAACAATCATATTATAATTCCACATGTGAAAACATTAGAATTATGAGTATTTTTATATTATTTAAGTTTTTATCGTTTCGCATTTGAAATCATATTAATATTCGAGTATCTATAAATCTGAAACTTTTTGAGTAGTTATATTTAGCTGTCCGATCCATGTATTGTCAGAATTAATACCTAAAACGTCTCACTCAATAAAAATAATAAGTAAATATTATATTAATATATTTATACTTATTGAGAAGAATATAATGACTTAATGAGTCTAGAGTCCAGAAGATCAACAGCTTGCATATGAGCCATCCACACAAAAAAAAGGTTGTGACAGATACATGCATGATGCATATGATATTTATAAATATTTAAAAATATATATATTTATAAGATTTGAGTTCAGGTTTGATTTTATTTGTAAAATATATTTCCAAAAGTTATTTTGTAACGAATTTAATTAGCAAAAGATGGATTATTTACATTTAATTAGTAGTGAGGCGGTGGTGGAGGCATTTAACTATTAATATTTGTTGGTTAAATATCTAGTGAAATTAGTTTAAAAATCACATAGTCACTTTAATTATTACATGAGCCTATGATATTCTCAAGTCATGGATATTAGTTGTGGAATGACATTTGAGTAATTTTAGACCATTCAAATTAAATATATATTTAATCAAAGTGAAAATCATGAGAGTAATATGGTATACAATAATTTTATCATTATTATAATCTCATATAATGAAATACATGCAGTTTATTTTCTCGTATCACTGAATACTACGCATTAATTTACAAAATAATTATTGATTAGTGGAGTAAAAGGGATGGAACCATAGTTTATAGGGTAGATGAAAGGAGTGTTACTAGCGTTTTTACGTGTTAGAGATAATTTAAGGTAAAAATGACGTAACTACGTCGGATTGAAGAGGGTATTACAAGTGTTAAATACTTGGAATAATTTGTAAGGGTTCTAGGATTCAATCATTCATACACCCTGTAGCATCACATTCTAGGGGGTGTTACATCACATTTTAGGATATGTGGCAGCCTCTTATTGGTATATGATGTGAGACATGATGTATGAATCTTAAATAAAGGTAGAGGGTGTATGAATACTAATTACCAATTTTTGTAAATTCTATTTTCGGTGCTAGTGTACGCAACTTCTTTGTTTGCCACGTGGCAGTATAATAATGGGACACGTGTTGATCTGGGTCTTGAAGGACACCCACTTGCATCTATTTATATCAATTTGTTGGTTTCCAAACCGTCAACATTTAGATTTGTGGCCTAAAATATCGATTGAGGGTTTATCCATTCGTGATTCATATTATTGTTATTATTATATTGTATAAAAAAGTATTATAGAAAAAAAATATTTATATTAGCCAGAAACATCATTTATGTTAGGGATGAGACCAAATACCATACAAATAATGGTTAGTTCTTGGTACATATTAGGGGTGTTCAGAATTCGATTCGAATTCGAAAAATTCGAAATTCGATTTAGTTCGATTCGATTACCAAGAATTCGATTCGATTATTAAGAATTCGAATTCGATTCGATTCGATTCGAATTCGAGTCCAGTAAATCGAATACGAATCGAATACGAATTTATGATTTTAAATTCGATTCGATTCGAAATTCGAATAAAAATTGTACATGTATATTTTTTTTAAATATATACACACATATACACATTATTATATACACAAGTATACATATTGAAAAAAAAAACTTCTAAATTTTGGTCAAACTCTAAGAACCCATAGTGTCTATAACTTTTAGCATAAACATGTTTTATATATTTACCTTATATATCACAAAACTCTATAAAACTATACTCTCTACTATTTTTACTATTCTCGTATTTGACATATTGTTGTTTATCAATTTGTAGATTTGTATTTTATATGTTAAAAATAATGAGTTTGTATTAGTTTTAAAACTAAAAGTAAAACAATTTGTTATTTAAGGTGAATTTGAACTAAATCGAATTTATTCGAATTCGATTCGAATTCGAGTTTCTTATTCGAATTGAATACGAATCGAATAAATTGAATTTTAAACGAATACGAATCGAATACGAATTCAGGTAAAAATATTAAAAATTCGAATAATTCGATTCGAATAATTCGAAAATTCGTTATTCGATTCGTTGAACACCCCTAGTACATATAATGCAAATTTTGGTTCATAAACCTTTTTGTATTTTTATTGTTAAATCAAAATATTTACGTGAAATATGCTCTAAATCAAATTCTGTACGTTTCTGTCACAAAAGCCAATTATTGTGATTTGGAAAGGGCATCTTTTTCCACAAAAGGAACTATAGCAATAATAAAACGACATGTCACTAGTAAAGCTAATAATTTTTATTTCTTTTATAATTTTTAGTGGGGAATAAAGTTTTTTCAGAACCTTTTATCAATTTTAAAAAAGTTTAAAGATTCCACGTTTTATGTAATTTGATTTAAATATGTTACACATTAAACTATTTTAGATCTTAGAAAACAAATAAATATAGTAATCTTCCATTTTAAGAACAAATCACATGTTTTTACTTTTTTTTAAGTGAACTTTATTTAAAAAAGGGTCGTCCTTAAAGCAAGGACCGCCCAACACCCATTACAACATATACATAGGATACAAAACTTAATCCTTTCATATAATGTTCTTAAATCTAGACCGATTTCTAAGCCAAAAAAAAAAGCCATAGACTTAACACTAGCGACCACCTCAACAACCTTCGCCTCTTTTCTTCTAAATATCTTCTCATTTCGCGCATTCCAAATCGCCCACATGGTGATTATAACAATCCCGTGAACCACCTTCTTAGCCCAACAATTCCTTTGAATCTTGTTAGCTAGTTGCAATAAATCCTTTATCTCAAAAGCAAAAATAGGGTGTATCTTACACCATTTTCCGATAAGCAAATGATACAAAAGACATATTTTTGTTGAAGCTAAAAAAAATGATAGAAAAGACGGCCTATTTTTGCCCAATCATAATATCACATGTAATGATCATAGTGTCAATAATAATACTATTAAAGTGAAGCACTTTTGTCTTTTGTTCATGGTGTGTGGTGGTTGTTTACCTCATTAGCGACTATATTTGAGTGCATTACTACTTTACTAACACCAACATTATGCTACATTTTCTTTATAACAAAAGGCCTTTGGCGTGACGTACGCCAAAAACGGTCGTAAAAGGCCTTGGCAACCAATTTACGACCGTTTTTGGCGGGTGGATGTCAGTTTTGTGTATGAACGATGTTTGTTACGAATTTTGTACAATTTTATTTTATTTATGACAGGCGTGTGGCAACAAGACAATATAACTGAAAAAGAGAGACCAAATGTAAAGCAGACTTTGATATCGTCATACAACGATTTGCTAGCGTCAAAAGTGAGGGACGCGTGCTCGGATACAAGTGTGGAAGGGCATGCGCTTGTAATGAGTCTAGAGCCGAAGGAGTACAGATCTAAATGCGTGAATAGTGTCAACACATGGTTCAACCAGTTCACCATTTTAATCCAAAGAAGCCTCAAGGAGCGAAAACACGAGACCTTCAACCCTCTTCGTGTCTTCCAAGTAATCGCAGCCTCATTGCTAGCCGGTTTCATGTGGTGGCATTCGGACTTTAGGGATATCCAAGATCGCCTCGGCCTCCTATTTTTCTTTGCCATCTTTTGGGGCGTGTTTCCATCCTTCAACGCAGTATTCGCGTTCCCTCAAGACCGAGCAGTCTTTACAAAAGAACAAGCTTCCGGAATGTACTCGCTATCCTCGTATTTCATGGCCCGAATAGTCGGTGACGCACCCTTGGAACTCATTTTACCAACCATGTTTCTTTCCATAACCTATTGGATGTGTGGGCTAAAACCCGAGCTAGGTGCCTTCATCTTGACCTTGTTGATCTTGTTAGCATATGTTCTTGTTTCCCAAGGGCTCGGGTACGCGGTTGGTGCTATTATAATGGATGCTAAACAAGCATCTACGGTAGTAACCGTGACAATGCTCGCATTCGTTCTAACCGGAGGGTATTACGTGCATAAAGTGCCCGGTTTCATTGCTTGGATGAAATACATTTCTACAACATTTTACAGTTACAAGTTGCTAATTCGGGTCCAATATGGACAAGGACGAGACATATGGTATTTGTTGGGTTGTTTTCATTATCGCGATAGACACGCAAGCTGTAGGTTCATCGAAGATGACATTGAAGGTCAAATATCGACTACTTCATGCATAGGCGTTTTGCTCGTTATGTTCTTTGGATATAGGTTATTGGCGTACCTTGCCCTAAGGCGAATCAAGGCATGAGTCTAGTTTTAGTGTAACTGTGTTTTATGACAGCTGTATTACCGCGATAGTAGGAGAACGCACCCAAGATGTTGCGATTAACTCATTCAAGAAAACATTACTTAAATAAATGTAAAGTCTTATATATTTCACTTCCTTCAAAATGGCGAACTCTGTAACGTAGTGTATACATCACAACAAAATGGTGTTGTCTGATAGATAGACATCGGCTTGTGTTGTACGTCGAACGAGATAATAGCATGTTTATGGAGTATGGACATAGTTCGAGCTATGATGAGACACAAGATCCCTTATCTTAATTGTAATTTGTAAGTTTCTTTGGCAAAATAAACTTGTATTTTTTTTCTTATCAATAGCAGTTGTAAACATTGATTGAAGAACACCGTGTATGTCGCAGAATAAAGTACCAACTTATTCTTGTTTCATTATCTGCTCATATTGTTGTTCTCTTGTATCTACGCCTACACAATTTGAAAGCCAATACTTATCATCCATTCACATAATTTGGACTAAGCGATTCAAGGTTTCAAGCCGCCGAAACCGAACCGTATTCTTGTATTTAGGGTCCGGTTCCGGCTCTTAAATTTTGGTTAAAACGGTTCTCAGTTTGATTAAGTTCGGAGCCGCTAGAACCAAATAATGTTTAAACTTTAAATATTATATTTAAAACCCCTATTATTATACTTGATGACGTGGGTAGCCTAAAGCAAAAAGATTAATAACTATCACAAATCTATGCTTGAAGGGTTGAAACCTACGAAGGTTTAAAGGACGGAAAAGCACGGATCAAAAGATGACCTGTCTTGTCATCTTTTCCTCGGACTGTAGGTCCAAAGCCACCATCGGCTTAAAGTGGTTTGTCCTCTTGTTGCACCATGTTCCAAGATAATATCCTTACCTAAATAAGAAGATGTTTTCTCTATATAATCAGGATCAATCACACGGATCTGATCCATCCCTGATTATTCTTTCTTACACTCAATCTTCTATTCTTTTGGTCCACACGTGAGGAGAATATCTCCATCACACGAACACATCACCTGAGTTTAGAATATCAATTCTGGTCTTGAGTCACTCTCAAACTAGAATTCTAATACTCAAAAACAATATTATCTTGAACCTCCTTATACGTTTTGCAACGTAGGACACCACGACCTGCGTTAGGCAGATTTAAACCCTTGAACCCTTCCTGTGACTCACAACTAGCGTTAGGCTATTATTTGTTGTAGCAACGATACTAGAAACGGGTTAGGTTTAATCTTTATAAAGAATATTGTTGAAGTCATGTTAACCATATAACATTTAACAAATTTGTTGAGTTGTGTTCCATTCGAATTATATAACTTCTATAAAACATATAGAGTACGATAAAAGGAAAGAAAAGAGCTTACACTTGGAACCAACCCTTACAAAATACTTTATGTGGTGCACAAATTAGCTTATAATGTGTATCGTTCAATAATGTCATATAACATGTGACATTAGTAATGCATGACACATGTTGTTCGTAGTATCAAAACTATCAATCATTGCATATACGGGTTGATACGGTGCACTTCTAGAAATGTATCATAGGTCCTTAATATAAATATGACGCCACAACTTAACTTTACTAATGTTGTTTTTATTTAATTGTTAATTTTAGGATTTATTGACAACCGATTCCGGCAAGAGCCGTTTAACTCAGTTTCAAACCGAACCGGTAGGTTTTTATATGGTCTGGTTTCGGTTCTTATAATTAACATTTTAACGATTTTAGTTCATTTTCGCTTCGGATTGTTTCGGTCCGGTTTTGAACCATTGCACATCCCTACACATAATTAAGCATTGTAAGCAACTCACACCTTACTATGGTCTTCATCTTCTGTGGTGGAGCTAGGGGTGAGCAGAATTAGGGTTGACCCGAAATTACCTGAGAACCGGGCCGATAATTTCCTGAAACCGAATCGAAACTATGTAACCATGTTGGTCCTCGGTTCCTATTTTAGCCACATATCGGGTTCGGATCGGTTCTCGGTTTTGGACTGAAGATAACAAGACCGAAGTTGCTACAACAGAATCATTATATGGAGCCCTTCTGCAAGTGATGAGATATAACCAAACCAAGCATCACTTGCTGGAAATGAGCCACCCGAAATAAACTAATCGGTGTTGACCCATCACCCAAACCCGCCCGACGGGCCGTTTGCCTGGCTGTCATCCTATATAAATACAACTAAACCTATTATTATCCAAAGGTTTTGTTCCTCAAACAAAAGGGCGGGAAAAAAAAACACAGAACCAGAACCGATGGCGCCATTGATGCAGAGCTCTCAACCTTGGGTCGAGAAATAGTAATTTTATTCTTACTGAATTCAATCTATTATGTTTTATTACATACAATTTTAGGTTATATGTTTTTAAAAATACTAAAATCTTTAAAATTTCAGTCGACCGAGGCGAGTGAATGAAGTTGCTCATCAAGACGAAGTTGTTCGAGTCCTTACCAACACACTTGAGACCACTAATGTAACCTTTAATCTCCTTCTCCTCCTCTTATTATTATTATTATTATTATTGCACACACATTTTAGGGTTAGGTTACATATTTTTCAATCATATTGTCTATTGCTTTCAGAGGGGTTTATATTAATTTGGGATTGATGTAAAGTTTGAATCTTTTTATTGTGGAATGAATAGGGTGTAGACGTGTGGTGATAGGAAGGGTTGGGTTAGAGTTTTTTTTTTTTTTTGGGATGATATATTTGGTGATGTGAAATGAGGGATTTGTTAGGTGAATGTTACTACTACATTGTTGTGTTATTGGTATATGAAGTGGATTGGTTTTTGGTGCAGTGTCCACACATGCTGTTTTACGGTCCGCCGGGGACGGGAAAAACTACGACTGCACTTGCCATTGCTCATCAGCTTTATGGGTAACGGTTAATTCTAATGTCTATATTCAAATGTCTTGTGAGTTATGAGTGAATTGTTACTTGTTCTAATACTTTATGAGTTAAGTTTGATGGTAAACAGTTTGATTTGGAGGTGGTGTGGATTTCATTGCTTTAGATGTTACATTATATACCTATACAAATACTAACTTAACGGTAGAATAGTAGGGAAGATGGCAACCGTTAAATAACTTACGGCGACAACAACGGAGTAACGGACAACCGCTACAGTGACACCACCTCTTATTCAACGACAACCGTCATGCCTTCTTCAACTATATAACTACCCAACGTTTCTTACATCCTCTTCCTCATTTTCTAACGACACCTTTGTAAACGGGTCGATCAGACATCAATTGCAATTTATTTCAATTGTCCATTGTGTCATATTCTCTTCTACTTTGCCTCCATCTTCAACCTCCAGTTCCAGTTTCTCTAAGCGTACATATTGTTGGCTTTTAGGGGTTTGTACATCAAAGTGGTTTGTTTCTTTTACTCTTATCTTGGTTTCGATTTGGATACATGAATCGATAACTTGCCAATAGCCATTTTTAATTATCCAGTTTTTGAAATCGTATTTTGTGTTTGCTATGATTGATGTTCACATAGTATATCTAGAGGATTAGATAATCAATCACTTTTGATTGGTCTAAATTGGGGATTGCGAATTTAAATAGGGTTAAGAACAAGTAACGTATTTGTTATTTACGCTTCGAATTCTGTGTTCATAGGATCATGTTTGATTCAGTTTTGTTTCAATTACACTACCATATGCATAAATTGATTGATGAGATTTCATTTCCTGCTATAGTTTCATAAGTTTGTTTGATTAGTTGTAGTTCAATTTTTGTTTTTCCCTTCATCGCATCCAAATTAAGTTTGTGTATTTTTTTTTATTAATTTTCTGCGTTTTTTTTTTCAAGATGGAAGATTAGCTTTCTTAGATCATTATATATGATTGTGGGTTCATTATACTGGCAACATTGATTTAGGGTAATTTTCATTTACTGTCACTTTTTTTTTGGTTATTTTAACACTAGATTCATTTATTCATCAATGTTGTTTATTATGTAAACCATTACAACCAATGTGTACATCAACTTTTCAAGAAAGAATTAAGATTTAGTTTCTAAGAGCGCTAATTTTGTTTGATTTGTAGTGGAAAGAACAAGATTAGGAATAAAATACGGCTTGTGATTTTCATACGATATGAACAAATATTAGCATTCTTAAGATATGGCGCCCACCAATGTTGGATTCATGTTACCCAAGTTGACCCAACCAGGGTCTGTTTGGTATGGGGTAACGGAATGGATGTGGGAATGGAATGGACGAGGTAATGGAATGGACAAGGTAATGGAATGGATCATTACCATTCCATGTCTTGTTTGGTTGCCATATGGGAATGAAACAAAACATTACTTTGTGTTGTTGGATAGACAAGAAAAAACGAATGAATAAAATCGATGGTTAGTGGCGGTGGTGGGTGGTGGTCAGTGGCGGTGATGGTGGGTGGTGATATGTGGCGGTAGCGGCGGTGGTGGGTGGCGGCGGATGTGGTCGGTGGCGGTGGCGGCGACGGTGGAAGGTGGAGGTGATGGTCGTAATGGTGGGTGGGTGACAATGGTGAGTAGTGGCGGTGGTGAATGGCGGTGTTGGTGGGTGGCGGTTGGCGGTTGGTGGTTGGTGGTGGTGATGGTAAGTGGTGGTGTCTGGCGGTAGCGTGCTGGTGGATGGCGACGACGGTGATAGGTGGTGGCGACGACGGTGATGGGTGGCGGCAACGGTGGCGATGGGTGGAGGTGGATGGCGGTGATGGTGGGTGGGTGACAATGGTGAGTAGTGGCGGTGGTGGGTAGAGGAGACGGCGGTGATGGGTGGCGGCTGTAGTGGTGGGTAAAGGAAATTGTGGTGAGTGACGGTGGTGGAGGTGGCGGTGGGTGGATGACGGTGGTAGGCGGCGGTGGGTGGTTTTGTATGGCGGCGGTAGTGGGTGGGTGACGGTGGTGGCGGTGGTGGGATGGTGAAGGTAGTGGGTGGTGGCGGTGGTGGGTGGCAGCGGTGGTGGTGGGTGGTGACGGCGGTGGTGGGTGGTGGTGGCGGGTGGTGACGGCGGTGGTGGGTGGTGGCGGCGGCGATGGGTGGTGGCGATAGTGGTGGTGATAGTGGTGGTGGGTTATGCTTTTGTTACTAAAGGGTGGATGGGGATGGAATGAAAAAAAAACATGGGGGGTGGATGGAATGGTTTTGAGGGAATGGAATGCCTTGTGGAATGGGTGATTCCATTCCTTTAGCCAACCAAACACATTATTTTTCATTACCTTGTAATGGTCCATTCCATTCCCCCTTTCATTCCATCATACCAAACGCTAGCCCAGTTCTCAATTTGACCCGACCCGTTTAGACTGTTACTCATGCTGACTTGCTTTGTTTTCATGTGCGCCCAATATGGCCTGACCTGTTTTGAACTTTTGTTAGACCCGCTACACAAGCTGACCCGACACGTATTGGACCGCTCGAACAACTAATTTCATATGTGGCTGTTTGCGTGGCCGCTTTGAAGCACTCTTCATCTACGGATTAGCCATGTGTACCATCTCCTTCCCTATTGAAAACATTTTACCACCCATATGAAACTAAATCTTAATTCTTTCTTGAAAACATTATACCAGCCATATTAAAACATCAATGTGCAGGAAACTCCTTTTGAACTAAAGTGAGAATTGGATAAGACTATATTCCATTCCTCAATGATTCCATTGTACTTTCACTTAGAAATAATGTTATAACAAAGAAACCATGGCAAAACCATTGTTTGGATTCTTTATTTTGACTGTGGTCTGTTTGATTTTAGCATCTTTGTTCTTTTGAAACATCTAGGTTTGATTTTACTATTGCTCACTTTGTTTTATTTTTTGAGAACTTTTTATTTGTATGACAGTCTTATTTATTGTCTACTACATAATTGTTTTCTGATCATATGTGTTTGTCTTTGATGTGTATTTTGTGTTGAGCTGATCATCTCTGTTGGATTTGGATGTGCCAAAATACTTTGCCATTATAATCTGGCTTTTTATATTATATAATGTGTATCTTTGTCATTTGTGTATGTATATGTTGATTAGAACTACACTCATGTTTATGTTTTGTATGTTATGCAGGTATCAGTGTATCACTCAGTTATTCGTTTATTTTGTTGCCATGTAGATATGGCTTTGTTTTTTGTTTTGAACGGTCAACTGTACACACCCATAACGAAGCCCCGCACCCTTCAGGTCCAGTCCCCGGGCCCCCCTTAAGGTCCAACCCCTCATTTCATAATAACCCTACTTTGAGTGGGTTTCGAACCTGTGACCTCCCAGGGCAGGAACCCCACAAAGTGGGTAAACCTTCCCACCTCCATTGCAACCACTAGGCTACAACATCATTGGCTAGATATGGCTTTGTTGATTTTTAATGTGTTCATGTAGATATGGCTTCAGTCTGTATTTACTGCTATACTCTGTTTTATTTGTTGATTTTGAAAGGGTTTTCAGATTTCTAATTTAGACCATGTACATCTTAATCATTCTTTGCATGAATTTGGTGGACTAGAAGAGTAGGGTCACATTATCCTGATTTCATAAAAATACTTAACAATTCTTACTTGTAACGATATATTCTTACGTAGATATTTTGTTGCTATTTGTTGCCTCACCAAAAAGCATTTCAATTCGTTTAAATTATTATTAATTTTCTTATATCAAAAATAACAATTTTAAACTTTCTTCAACAAATGTTCCTTCATTCTTTTTGGGTTATTGGATAAATCTGACATATTTATTCATATTGAGCTTCTACTTTTGATAGTTGCAATGTGGTTTCCATATTGATAATGGTTATTATTGTCTCAATTTTGATGGAAGGTATACTTAACTAATTACACAGAAGCCTTAAGCAATAGATCCACTTTTTCTGGCAAGGGTAAAAACATGTTGTGGTGAACTTTCTGCAGACAAAGCTGATTCATTCTTTAGAACACTTTCAAACTTTTGGATTAAAAAGCTTTGGTGTGGCATTGTAGGTTGAGGATAAAGCAAAAAGAAAATAATGTATTGCATAAATTTCAGAAATTTTCGCATCTCATATAGTATACTAAAATCACTAATAATCAATACCCCGCTGCAACGCGTGGGTTAACGTCAGCTTGTTATGTATATATGTTAAGCATTGGCAATGTTCAGACTTCTGAGTGTGATAGAACACAAGGGTCTAGTTTATAGGTGTACAACAAGACTTTAGTATCTTAAAGTAGTAAAGATATTCACACGAAAAACCGTTTTGGTATGATTTGGTAGGACAGTTAGACATGCCTTCTAGTGTATTTATGCATCATGTTAAGGATAAAACATGACCCAGCTAATGTCATTGCATTGTTCAGAATCCAACGCCTTACTTCGTTCTCAAGTTTTAGCTGAATAGTTTACACTTTGGCTAGATGAAAGAAGCAGAAAGTTCAGGGATATACCCCTCGCTTTGTTTAATTTAGATGTCTAAAACTGTTGTGATTTCTGCTTTAATCTACTCATACAAGGAAGTGTTTTGTTTAGGTCTCCAGTCTTCATTATGTCGTGCATACTTGTTTGATTGAACTACTTTTGCATGAAAGCTAACTTGTTCGCTAATCAATTTGCTGCCACCACTGACTCTTTCCCTTTACAGTCCTGAACTCTACAAGTCCAGGGTTCTTGAGCTCAATGCTAGTGATGATCGTGGAATCAATGTAGTTCGAACTAAAATAAAGAATTTTGCTGCAGTTGCTGTTGGTTCTCAACATCAAGGGTATATTTATTATAATATACCTTTTTTCATAATGAATTATACGAACATGAAAAATGGAAGGAAAAGAAAAGACACAACCAGTTTTTCTAATTATATTTCTCTCTGTTATGTAGGGGCTATCCTTGCCCACCCTTTAAAATTATCATTCTTGACGAGGCAGATTCAATGACTGAAGATGCACAGGTTAGTTTCATCCTTTTTTTATAGTCATTAAGCAGTTTTCTTTGCTATCAGAAATAACGCATGTCCCTTTTGATCTTTATCAGTGCAACGAATTATATATTGACTAATACAGGTGATTACAAGATTGTTTTTAAGTCCATATAGTTGTACTTCTTTTTGGAGCATCAACATCTTAGTTAGAAATACCATGCACATTCAATTAACTTTTTTATGTAGTTGTGTGCATGCATATCTTATTTCATAAAAAAAAAAAAAAAGCGAATGGCGATTACTATTTAAGTTGTTATGCAGCCGAAAAATGTCCACGTTTAGACAGAGATTCATAAGTAATATGTTTTTGTATTGCAGAATGCTTTACGTCGTACTATGGAAACTTACTCAAAAGTAACAAGATTCTTTTTTATATGCAATTACATCAGCAGGTCAGTGCTCAAATATTCTATGAGGATACTTTCTTTGGTGTTTTGTGATATATCTCTAGAAAGATTATACATTTCTTTACCTGTTTAGATTATTTTTGTTGAGCTTGTTTTTTATTTCAACTCACACCTTACACCTATGGTGGACGTGTGTGGTGGGGTGTAAGAATTTAATATACCTATTTTCGATTCACATTACACACATAGGATAATAAACAAGTATGTCCAAACATTGAAGAATTGACATAGTTAAAATGTTCACTGTTGAAAATGTACTGTATTCTTTATGATTACATTATTACAATATAAACAATTCAGAAACAAATTGAATGTAATAGGTACACTGTACACATGTTTAATAATTAGAAGTCTCATGATATCCGATAACCTTATGAACACCGATATGTAATGTGCCCTTGATGACAGAAGGATAAAACTAGTCTTTTAAAGGATGATACAAGTAGAATGGTTGGCACAAAGCTAGGACCGAAATATATGGCTTTAAATTTGTGGAAGTACAAAGATGCTTTGAATCTTCTTAAAGTAAAAACCGCGTAAATTAACTGTTTTAAAATAAAACTTCACTAGAAATGCTACAGGAAACACTACTGAACAAGAAATGGAATTGGAAAAAGTCATCAAATTAAATTATTAATGAAATGCTTCTTTTTTAGGAACTTGTTCTAAGTTATTTGTTCATCCCTATTCATTCTTCCATGTGTGTTTCATACCTGGTGCAGGATTATAGAACCTCTTGCTTCTAGATGTGCCAAGTTCAGGTTCAAGCCACTCTCGGAAGAAATCATGAGCACTCGTATACTGCATATCTGTGCAGAGGAAGGCCTTAATTTGGATTCAGAGGTGCTGGTCTGGTTAACTCTGCATTTTCAACATTTTTTATATTGTTGGTAAATTGTCTTTCTGAATTAATATATTTAATTGGTATGATTGTGATTTTGCTTATAGGCTCTCGCAACCTTAAGTTCAATATCTCAAGGAGATCTTCGTCGTGCTATAACTTTCTTGCAGGTAAAAAATGATCACCTTTTGTACCTTATGACAAATAAGGGTTGGCATGTAATTCAGCCAATATCTTGTTTCTTGCGACATCAATCTCATGTGTTTAATTCCTCACAGGGAGCTGCTCGCCTATTTGGATCTTCAATTACTTCCAAGGATTTGATTAGCGTTTCTGGGGTAACCATACACTTTTCTTAAAGTATTGCTATTACTTCCAAAAGAAAACAAAAACAAAATTTCAACTGTATGATGCGTTTTGCGATTTCCTAATCTGGTTCGCAAAATCAGATAACAATGTGATAAGTGACTGGTGTTTTATGCTGCTTTACGTTCCAACTTCCTTCCAAAATGAAGTATCTTTTTAGATATAAATCTCTTTTCAAATCATTTCTTATATACTGAGATTTCGATTTTATCAGGTCATCCCGCGTGAAGTTGTTCAGAGTCTTCTCGCAGCTTGTAAAAGTGGATCATTTGACAACGCAAACAAAGAAGTCAATAATGCTATTGCAGAGGGATATCCAGTCAGTCAGATGCTTTCCCAGGTCAATTTTGTTATCTTAGTCCATAATCTTATTATATGTCAAATTGTGTCTAATATTTATCTTTGTCATTGCAGTTGTTTGACATGGTGGTTGAATCTGAAGACGCATCTGATGAACAAAAAGCCAGAATATGCAAGAAACTCGGTGAATCAGATAAGGTACTCATCGTATTAAACTTCATTTTCACGTATTTTTTTGTGCCTTTTTACTTTCCTTTTTAGTGCCTCCTTTCGGTACATTTTTATTGTAAATTTATTTTCAAAATCATCATAAAGTCTTCTTTCAAGAAACAACAGCTCGCGGTGGATAATAATTTTCAAGATGAAACGGGTCAATTTTAATGGCTTGTCAATTGTCACTAAGCATTCCACTTAGAGCACATTCATAGGTTGATCTCTAATGGGGCAAGAAAGTTGATTTTTACCAATGATTCAGACCATTCTGGGACAAGTGGTAGGGTCAGACTTTCAACATGAAACAGGCCAACTCTATATTAATAAAATTAATACAAATTCTGATTACTTTTGGAGAAATTATTACACTTAAAGTAAAAGAAAAGGGTTGGTGTAAAGTTGGCCTGTTTCATGTTGAAAATCTGACCCTACCACTTAAATTAGAACTTAAATATACATTAACAGGACAATAATAAGTCAATGTCATGATTTTGTTCAAATATGGGATTTGACTAGAAAAGTCAAGATACATGTAATTTGTTTCCACTTACTTACTAGATACATTCTCGTATTATGCATGCAGTGCCTTGTTGATGGAGCAGATGAGTATTTGCAACTGCTGGATGCTTGCAGCTCTATGATCAAAGCATATTCAAACATGCCTCAAGTATATTCTAATGACATGTAGTGTCTTCTTTATCTATGAGTCCGGCTTTCTGGATATTTTGGTGTCTGGTTGTTCCATGTATGGTGATTATGATGATGGTTATACACTTTCTAATGCTTTAATTAATGTAGTCATGCACTGGAATTGAGCTGACCTGAGCTGACCTGACAAAAGTAACTTAGACCTGTAGTTACACCATTCGCCATTCGGCCAAAACTGTTTAATATGTAGGTTTAACCGGAGGTAGAAATTCACATCTTATGAAACATGAAGCAAGGTGGTGATGATGTGCTTGCAGATTCATGTTTGATGGTAGATAGGGAGGGAGGCTGATCATATATGGTGGATTGGCGGCCGGGGATGGAGACTAAGGATAGATCACAATAGTGTTGATAATAGGCTACACTTGATAATATACATATTCTGTCCTTTTTCTTAAAAACTAGGATTTCTTATAAAAACAAATCAATATAAAAGAATTGGTAACATAAATCATAGTGTTCAACTGTAAATGTGTGTGAACAAACTTTTTATCATAACCAAGTCAAAATTAGACTTTTGACTTATATGATTGTTTTAACCGAAACTTGCGATTTCGACCATTACACTAATCTAAACTACCAAACACGATTTTATCACCCATTTAACTATTTTTCGACTTAGGATCGATTGGGATTTGCCTTGTTATCCATCAACTTGCACCTGTATGCAGTGGCGAAGCTTGACCCGAAGGTTCGGGGGGTCGGAAGTCACCGGGGGTTCAGAAGTCACTGGTTTCGGGGGGTCAAAACCAGTTTCGGGGGGTCGAAACCCTATATTTTCAAAATTTTCTATACGGATACTATATAATCGGAACTTCTGCGCGAAAATCTGGGGGGGTCGGCCGCCCCTCCCCGCCCCTACAAACCTCCGCCACTGCCTGTATGTGCATTTAGGAGTGATCACGTTCGGATTTAGATTGACCGAACCAAAGACCCGAAATAGGACCACTTGATTGTGACTTGACCCAAAAATATTCCATGGTCTATTCTCTGGGTTATATAGTTAATGAATTTTGGTTTGGAGTAGAGTTAATATTTGTCTTTACATATTGTTTTTCATGGGACCACAACTGAAAGTGTTATTAGCCAGCCCACTTGATTCTCCTCGATTGTATATTTATTATCATGATTATAGTCCATATGAATACAAGAGTATAATTTGTAAATAAAAATGATGAATGATATTGGTGTGTTGTCCATATATTAGACATCAACTTCCAGTTGTGCTACATAATATTCATCAAAAGGCTATTCAAATTTCAAACTACCAATTCAAAGCCCCACATTATATTGGTCTTGGACTCTTGTCAATTATCGGATTCTTTTCACAGTTATAATAGGACTGGTCCATATTAACCCATGGGCTTTAACATAGGGGCTTTTATCTCAAACTCATTGGGCCTGGCCCACTCAAAGGGCATCTACTAGTCTAGAGGTGAACATTTCAGTTTTTTTTTTTTTTTTTTTTTTTTTTTTTTTTCACAATCCGGTTTTGGTTTGAAACCGGTTTTGACTTTGATCAGTCCCAAGCCAAACCGGATTCGGTTCCACCCTAGTTTGGTTGACCATGATTAGTTTTTTTTTTTATCAAGTTTCAGTTTGGTTTCGGTTCATTTACTCACTTTCTAAAATCATATAAACGACAACTTTTAGACTTGTTTTAAACAAGAAAAATTCAATTTTAGTACAAAGAAAACATAATTTTATTTGTGTTTATAGCCATAAACGTTTTCAGTTTTTTTCCATTCCAACCGGTTTTTAACGGTGCATGTTTCGGTTCTGTTCTGGTTTGTGTACCGGTTTCATTCGGGTTCCGGTTCTTCTCACCGGTTTTAACCTGACTCTTTTTTTTTCAGGATAATAAACTTTTCATTCCATGACTGACAAAATTACATCAAGATAACGGGCAGACGAACAAAAAGCTGTGCCGTCACTCTTTCTGAATGACAAACCCTAATCTATTAAAACCGTAATCTTACTTACCCAGAGCCTGTACGCTTTGTGGTTTTCCGCCTCTATCTCTGTCTTGGAGATAGTTGGTGTTTTTTTGGTTGTTGAATGAAAGTCATTTCTCAAAAAAAACACCTACTCAGAGCCAAGACACTACTATAAATAACTCGCTGGACTTTGTCCAGAAAACGGGTAGCCTCTTGTGCCTGGCTCTCAGTTTGAGACTTTATTATTACTGGTTAGTAGGGCTGTTCAAATTGCTCGCCACTCGTGGATCGCTCGTCGCTCGTTCGAAAAATGCTCGAAAAATGCTCACTCGATCTTCCGCTCGGTTGTATATGAGCCGATCGGCTCGGTTCGGTTTGTAAATGAGCCAAGCACAAGCAAAGGTACGCTCGGCTCGGTTCGACTCGAATAAATTTTTATTTATTTAATAATAAATATACAGACAATTTACAGATAAGTTTATGGCTTTATATACAAGACTAGGTTAGTACCCGTGCGATGCACGGGATTCCCCACATTATTATTCATAATGAATATAACTTATTATACAAAGAAACTCTAGGTTAGAGACCCGCGTGTTTCACGGGATTCCCAACATTATAATTGATAACGAATACTATTATTAAATGAAATGAAGAAAATATTATAGGGTGTTAATCGAAAATTGACATATTTGTTTGGATTAACATATGTTTTAAAAATGTTAAAATGATTCTCATATAGTTCTCTATTGATTGTTAGTTATATGTATGTTTAAAAAAGTTAGAATGATTTTTAATATAGGTTTCTATGAAATATTAGTTACGTATATGTTTAAAGAAGTTAAAATGATGTTTAATATACTTTTCTATTGAATGTTAGTTTCAACATAAATTTTCTAAAAAAATAGAAAGGTACATATAGGTTTTAAAGTTACATGTTTTCATATACGAATTCTATTATCTTTCAAAATATTTTGATAGAATAGTCCGAACTTATATATGAATTAATATGTATAGAAAATCAAAGAATAGGTTGTCAGTCCCACCATTACCATAAACAAAGAAAATACATCATTTGTTTCCATCCACAACTTTTATAATTTCATCAGATACACTTCATTGTTCAACAGTTAATGAATTCGAAAGGGGTTTCAATTCATTAAGCCAAAGCTATTGATTCACCATCAAGATAAGGCATACACAAAAATCTCTTTTTAAATTCATTAAGTGAAGAACAAAGAAGTGTATTACACGGACTAAATTCATTAAATTCATAAATAAAAAATATCATATTATTTACCATAGTATTTAATTACTCGTGTGACACATAGAGTTAGGTATTAAAAATGATACAATTAAAAACATTTATAAACAAAAGTACATGTTAAATCATAATTGTAAAAAAATTAGAAAGTAAATTATTGCATAAACTAAAGACAATGTGGAAATACAATTAAAATTACGTATATTAGCTCAACCATTGACATTATGAAACCCATAAAGTCAAACATAATTTTGTTAACTGCTTTTAGTACTTTAGTCAAATAGCAACCAATATCTCTTGATATTAGCTCAACCTTAACTTCTTTTGCAATGACATCAAGTTCCGACAATCTTTAATTTTCTTTCTCGCCATAAGCATAGACTCTATTGATTAAATCTTGGCCATCAGATGACAATTTGCTACCCTTGCGCTCATTTTGGAATGAATAAGAAGCCATTTAATGGTTAAGCAATACACGCCTCATCTTCGGCAGAAATATGCAATAGAGCCTTGCAATTGTTACTAAAATTCATTGTAAAACTCAAAATTCACATAAATCAAATTCATAGAAAAATTATTCATTAAACAAAACTAAATTAAATAAAGCAGTGAAATAACTAATGTATACAAAATATAAGCATGTAGAGTAACAAACAAAACATGAAACACGGAGAAGACTAAGCATAAGCTGATGAACTGGAACCTCCTATTGACCAACTTTATTCCATGCATAGAAAACCATAATACTATCATTCGGTTTGCAAAGAACATAGATATAAAAAAATCCAACTGCTAAAACTTTCAAGAAATTAAAAATATATACAAAATAAATATCACTCAATCCAGGACTTTGTTTAGGATTCAATTTCAAATACCCAAAGATATAAAAACATTCATGCAGCCTAGTGTCACACTTGGTGGCAAACATGAATTTACCAACTTATCATATTTTTATTTTCCTCAAAAGTTGCTAAGAATCCTAAATATATAGCGCAACAAACCAATCCACATCACACAAAATCAGAAGCTACGGTGTAGATAACTAAATGTAAAATTGGAATTCTATCTCCCGCTTCAAGAATAGATTTCTTATGACCAGAACAATCAAACAACTTGAACAAATTATCTAAAACTATGAAATATATGCTTGTATATTAGAAAAGACTGTTAATTATGATGGTGTATATGGTAATGCGAACATTCTATAGTAATTCTTATGACCAAAAAAGTCTGGACAGTTTAAGTAAAAGATCTCCAACTATGCAGTAGTGTATGCTTATGTAAGCATATGCATATAAAAGGCAATTATCTCTGATAGTATAAATGGTTATGACAACATTCTATGCAAGATGAGAATAGAGTGATAACCTTAAAAGAACAAATGAGGCTGCAACACATGCATATTTAGAGTATATATTTATAAGTAATTTGCTTAAGTGAATGAACCATGTGCAAAAAACTTTCTTTTATATATTTAAGTTCATGTATAAAGCTTGCATAAAGAAATTAAACTTGCATTTAATCATATTACAAATGCATCAAGAATTAGGATAATAACATACTAAGGACTAACTTTAGCGGGTTTTCCATAGTCAAGCTTCTGTGTCCCATGGCTCCATACAAAGTTAAACCTACATGGAAGACAAAATAAAAGAGTGGAGGCAATAAAACAAAAATAATAAGCCCTTACAATGAGAAAAAAGAGTATGAGATCTACATGGTTTGCCGCATAAGATTTTCCATATACGCGGCTACGGACAATCTATATCAAATGCATATTAGAGCGTGATGATATGATATGATATCTTACCTTCCATTAAAGTCAATTGTATACGATTTTCTTTGTTCGTCATACACATTTACTGTCGTGCGTATTCGCTCGGGGAGCTGTACTCTTCACTTCAACCTAATTCAAGAAAATATTACAAAGCATAAAAATAGATTGGCATATAAATTCAAATCAAGACAGCAATTTTGACCAATTTTGTCTAAAATCTAAATATGGGTATCTCGAACAGATCCTATGGATAGAAAACATGTCATAACTTAAAAACCCTATAGAAATAGACAAATGGTGTGAATAAAAAAACCTATACTACCATATGAGACACAATTAAATCATAAATCATAACCACAAACATGAATATTTTCATACTGTATGAGACAATTAAACCATAACGTGTGTACAATCATCGGAAGGATAGCTAAATATGTGAATCTCATCACCTTAGAAATCATCAAGTGTGCTATCAAACAATATCTGAATAAAAATTGAATAAAACATAACTTAGTTGGGATTTAAACTTTAAAAAGCAAGCGATATGAAATGACACAATTATTTAATTAATGAATATGAAATCAAGCATAGCCCAAAAAACCCAATCTTGATATCTAAAAATAAAGAAACAATTCATTATTTTTTCAAAAACCCATAAAAACCGATCCCATATGGAACCCGCATCGTCATTTCCGGGCATAAAACGAAAAAAGGGAAATCAAATATTACTTACCAATATCGCAGAAGCAATCGCCGATTACTTTTCTTCCATCAACTGTTTGACAATTAAGAAGGGGCAAATTGGTTTTATAACCAACCTACGATTACAATTGTGAACCGACCTTAAGTACACCATTCAATTTGAGGACAAAGACTTGCTAGTTAGGATCACTTATTGGAATCAAAACAGTCCATGAAAAAGCATATACACTAATTTTGTAGAATAAATAAAAGTTTAGGATAAAAACTATCTGGCTCAATTCAAACCGACCCATATCGTTTCAGTATATAAAAAAACAGTAACATGTATGTTTGTCTTCCCAATAAATGCACCTTAAACTGGTGGTTTTCTACATTTTATAACTCTTCACCATATACTATTAATGGGTTCTAAGGTTAGGAACAGTTACCCACTAAGATGAATGATTGAAAGTCATGATTCTCTTCAGATTCTAAGCTTTATGTATTGACCTGAAGCACCAAAAAAATATTAATTTCAATCTTCAATAAGCTTAATCCTATTGATTTCTCTTAGTAGATGAGTAATAGAAAAAAATAGTTACCGGTTATCTTTGCTTCTGGATCGTGATCGAAAAACTCATCTGGCGCCGGTAATACCTTGTTTGTGACAAATTGATAAGGAATTGAAGCCATTGCCTACTTATTTATAAATCGACAATTTGGGTAGAAAATGAAAAGCCTAATTTATGAAATCAAACGAAAACCTAAATACTTACCTCTGCATATTAGACAAAATCAAAGGATAGTGATTATTTGATGAGTAGATCGATATTTTTCGTGATGGAAGTTATAAAATTGGGGATCAGCATAATAATAGTCAAGGAAGATCCATTTTTTTCTCAAAATTGGTAATTGAGAATGGGCGGGAAAACTAAACTTAGAAGCCCATGTGTCCCACAATAACTTTCATTTATATATTATAAAAGATAAAAGATTTGACTTAGTATATGCAAACAAAATATAACTAGCCAACTTAACTCAATAAAAAAATTACCACTAGATTTAATAATAAAATAAAAAGTCATGAAGTGACAGTTTTGACTTCTTTATGTTATTAGTCGTCCATCGCTAATTGTCGCTTGATATCACACCTACGTCACAATGCAACAATTGTTCTCTAACGTATGCTCATCACCTCACCAGCCTCAATCTAAGCCTCATCCTTGTACACTGGAATCTCAATATTAGTGTTATCATCGGACATTTCAACCTTAGTTGTCACCCGACAATGAAAACATCGAAGGAAACATCCCAATTTTATGATCGACCATATTATTCTCCGCTCGATTCTCGCTCGGCGCTCGCTCGGAAAATTTGCGCTCGAAGAATGGTCGTTCGGTTTTCGAATCGATTGTAAACGAGTCGCTCCGCTCGGTTTAGTTTGTAAGCGAGCCAGACACGAGCAAAGCTCTGCTCGGATCGGCTCGGCTCGGCTCGTGAAAAGCCCTAGGTTAGTACTTAGTTTCATGTACCCATCTTCTTCATGATCTTAGCATGCACCAATAACCCCAATCAAAACCCTAACAACACAATGTCTTCAAACAATCCCCACATTCATCTCCTAAACCAAATCATGTCTGCAATAATCCAAAACCATTCATTCAACTCACATCTTCCCTCTCCTTCATTAACCCAACACTTTCTAAACCCACAACAAGCTACCCAACTCATCACAGACGTCCTTCGCTCCATACCCAGATACCTCTTTCAATCCCCAAGATCCATGGGTCGCCAATCCGGATCCAGACACCGAACACCCCTCAAACAAAGAAACCTTCATCAAGAATCAATAAAGATCCATAAAGGCATCACCTTTTTTGGTCCAGCTGCTTACAGAGACCCTGTTAAGGTTAAATTAGGAATAAACAAAGCCCTAGAGTTTTATTATTGGGTTGAGTCAAGATTAGGGTTTAAACATAATGAAATGACTTGTAGGGAAATGGGTATTGTTTTAGTTAAAGGGAATAGGTTGAAAGAGCTTTATACTTTGTTGAAAGATATGTCTAGAAGAGATGGGTTGGTTACTACAATGACTATGACCTGTTTGATAAAATGCCTAGGAGAACAAGGGATGGGGAACGAGGCGTTGTTGGTGTTTTATCGGATGAAGCAGTTTCATTGTCGGCCGGATGTTTGCGCGTATAATACGGTGATTTATGCGTTGTGTAGAGTTGGTGATTTTAAGAGGGCTAAGTTTTTGTTTGAGCAAATGGAGTTGCCGGGGTTTAGGTGTCCGCCGGATACGTTTACGTATACGGTTTTGATTAGTTCGTATTGTAGGTATAGTTTGCAGACCGGGTGTAAGAAGGCGGTTAGGAGACGGATGTGGGAGGCGAATCATTTGTTTCGGATGATGTTGTTTAAGGGGTTTACGCCTGATGTTGTGACGTATAATTGTTTGATCGATGGTTGTTGTAAGACTTATAGGATCGAGAGGGCTTTGGAGTTGTTTGATGATATGGTTAAACGAGGATGTTTTCCGAATCGGGTTACTTACAATTCGTTTATAAGGTATTATTGTGCTACTAATGAGATTGATAAGGCTATTGAAATGTTGCATAGGATGCAAGAATTAAAGCATGGCTTACCGACTACGAGCACGTATACTCCTATTATTCATGCGTTTTGTGAAGTAGGAAAGGCGTTAGAGGCGTGGAATATGCTAGTTGAGTTGGTAGATAGAGGGTCAATACCTAGGGAATATACTTACAAATTAGTATATGGAGTGCTAAAATCTGCAGGGAGAATGGATTTGTTAGATAATGAGATTTGCGTAAGAATTGAAGACGGGATCAGGATTAGATATAAGCAAGTAATGAAAGTGAAACCGGTTATGTCTGCAGAGCCCATGTTTTCAATGGGCGATAACTGTGACATGGAAGAACATGAAGTTGTCTGATTGCAATTGCGGAAAATGGTATGTTGTTTGTTTCGAATACTTGTATGGTCTTATCATATGATTCTATACGACATACCTGGTTTTAAAAAGCGCGAAGCGCACAAAAGCGATGGGGTCTAGAACCGAGGCACAAAGCGCAAAAGCGGTGGGCTTTTCGTACGCGAGGCGCAAGACGACTATATAATTTTTTATATATCCTATAGGTTTTTAGCATCTTTTAACCTAAATATAGATATAAATAAGCTTTATGCCTTTATATATCATTTAACTTAAATGTACAACCTTTTTAGCTACATGTATAACATTTTGAAGTACAAAAAAACCCAGTGTACTATGTCACACAAGGCGCAGGACTTTGCGCCTCATGTCGCCTCGCGCTTATGGGCGCGCTTTTTAAAACCAAGACGACGTATTATGCCAAAGATGAGCTGTGAGCATGATACTAATATGAAAATTTTAGTTGTTTTTAGAGCTGCGAACAAATGGTTTCCACCTAAAATTAGTATGGATGTTTTGTATTTCAATAATTGTTAAACTTAAATGTATTAACCTGAAATTGTTGCTTGTTAAAGACTTAAAGCTAACGTTGTATGTCTCTTATACTCATTTCAGGTTCTAATTCAGATATTGGTGAAGTGTTGGCGCATATCACGCGCCTACAAAAGGAAAAGGCCGTCACATTAAATCATTATCATGGTTGAATCTCTTTCTCTTGAAACACACATTGGTGAACTTCCTTTGACACTTGAGAGAGTGTTGTTTGTAATGAGATAGATGATTCATTATGGCACTTGTAAAAATGAAAATTTTAAGTAACACAAACTAAAGTATGTTAGAACGAACAATCTTGGATGATTGTCATAATAATGATACAAGCACGCTTGTAAAGTTACTTTTCATAATAGGAAATATTGAAGATATGGTCATTTCTATGGAGATTATGTGCGTGTATCTCTTACGCTTGGTTTTAAAAAGCGCTAGGCGCACAAAAGCGACGAGGTCTAAGCGCATCGCGCGAAGCGCAAAGCGCAAAAAGCGTGGGATTTTTGTACCCGAAGCGCACACTAATTATATAATTTTTTTTATATATCCCATATATATTCCATGAGTTTTTAGCTTCATTTACCCAAAATAAGGTTTTTATGTGATTTTACCTATATGTACAAGCCAAAAACACCAAGGTACAACATTTTTATGCATAAAAAATACCCAGAATACATGAGGCGCGCGCCTCAGGCAAAAAAGCGCCTGAAATTTGACAAAAAAGCGCCTAAGGCGCGCGCCTTTGGGAAAAAGGTTAGGCGCAAAGCCCTGAGGCGCCCTAGGCTGCGCCTTGATGCGCCTCGCGCCTAGGCGCGCCTCAGGCGCGCTTTTTAAAACCCAGCTCTTACGTTTTCAATCAATCACTGGAATTTCTGATCAAATGAAAGCTTTTCCTTATCTATTAAATGTATCATGAGTCTATTAGGATTTCAGTTATATTGGATTCGGGTTAAGGCTGTGGCTTTGAATGATTCTCAAAGCAAACAGTCAAACACAAGTATGGATTTTTCTGTTGTTTATTTCTTATAAAATTAGTTGTTGATGTTTTCATTGACCTGCCATTCTAACAGTAAAGATCATTTGTGTGTTAGGAACAGCTATCAACAATGGGATTTCATTCTCTGCTGTTCGTGATAAACCCGTTTTCTCTTGTTCGGGTCTGCAACTGTCTAGGCTAATTGTATACAACGAAGATGCAATAGTAAAAAAGAACAAAACTGGTGCCTCGGCATGCAACACCATGATTGAAGTCATTTCACACGTCATCTCAGTCGCAATTTGGTGCAACAATTGGCCGCTGTGGATAATGACTGGATTTAAACAGGGAATGACAGGCCCATCTGCATAAACATTCAATCTTTCAGGTTAGTTTTAAACCTATCCATCAAAACTAGAGGTGACAAAATGGACTGTTTGCACAGTGGTTCAGAACAGGCTAAATTTGTTGGTATGGGTCCTGACTCCTGCCTGAAACAACTTTGGTCCAAACCTTTTTTTTTTTTTTTAATTGTTGTAAATAATTAGCTTGTCATATAAGATTACAGAACTACATTGTTGCAATAATAAGCCACCATTTGGATAACATGATTGTGCGACAATCTGTTCGACTTGTTCCCTTATAGCATTTTATTTTCTCTACTTTAACCATTTGACACGTTATAGATAAATATAACCCGCCCATACGTAAATGGATCACCTCAAATCAAAATAATATTTGGTTTTGACTCATCAAGAGATTGCTTGTGTTGTGAGGAAGGTTTCTTAGGGGCTGTTTGGTTGATTAAGTGCTGAATCATTAAGATGGTCTGAATGGTTAAGAGGCTCTGAATCATTCAGCATCCCTTATTAGCTTAATGATCCAACACTTAATCATCCATTCAGATGCTGAAACAAACAGTCTGAATACTGAATGATTCAGACCTGAATGGTTAAGAGGCTGATTAAAAGGCTACCAAACAGCCCCTTAGTTTATTCATATTTCATGGCCATCGTTGATTAGCAATCAAACGCATTATTAGCAATTAGACGCATTAATTTTAGCGTGTCTACTATTGATCTTTATGGCTATGTTGAGATGGCCTATGCGTCATTCGCTGCTCAGATTCACTAGATTATGTGTGTGCGTGTGTGTTTTTCCCCTTATCTCACCACATCCGTTGGAACTCCGAGATATATCCACCATTGCTCGATGTAGTACTAGAGTCAAATATCATGCTCTTGCACATGTTGATGTAGGAATTCGTTGGATTATGCATAGGTTGCGTTTATCTCCCGTCCTCCCACTTCGTGGTGTGAGAATACCGGAGCAACTTACTTAGATGTGAATGAGAATGACACACAAAACATCTTGAAATCAATCTACTACACTTTATTTTGAAATATGTTGCTTGCTCAGATTCTCATTACTTCCCCTCGGTTTGTCTAACGATCCAAGCTTCACATCATGCCGTCATGGTCCTTTAGCTTATGAGTTGAGTGTTTGAATAGTCGTGTGATAGCAATTTGTTAACTAATCGATTCAGCTAGATTGTTAATTTAGAAGTATCCTAATTAAAAAAAAAAAAAAAAAATCTTATGACTTAGTCTCATGTACCTCAAAGGGACATGGTGTGTTGTATGGTGTCTCTCCTTTATCTTAGAGGCAGAGAGTTCAAATCATGTAAGATGATGCAAATCTATCTATATATATAAAAGAAAACGTATATGTTGACGTGACGTGCAATGGAGGCCTCAACCTCTCATTGAGAGTGTCACGTGGCATCATAATTGAAAGATTTTAGTGTTTTTGAACTATTTTCTTTTTTAATTAAAAAAAAGATAAACATAAACCCTAAATTAAATTGAGTTATTTTAGGAAAAAAAAGAATTTAAAAATAAATTTAAAATTTTCTCTCATGTTTCCTCTCATAATTTTTAAACATTTATATCTTTTATATACGAGATTTTTTAAAGAAAAAAATTACACCAAATTAACGAGCGTTTTATTATATTTCCAATGAGTACCATAGTCCTATATAAAAAACGGAGAAAAATCGACTATTTTTTTGTGGGGTTTCGTTCATACAGGAAAAAAACACACAAAGTGTTCATGTTATTCATTAATCATGTTTTTTCTTTTAAACCAGGTTCTTATCTACTACGATGTTGAAAATCAGCCCAATCGCCATGTTATCATTGGAATTTTACTAGGTATACTTCATCAAGAGAAGTTAGGAGAAAGAATCGCGCAACACTGCAACACATGGTGTCACCTTATAGCAAGGTTATTTTTTATTTATTTAATTACAAGAGTAATAATTATTACTATTAGTATTAGTATTATTAGAATGGTTATATTTTTCAACCCCGGGACGCTCCCGGGAAGAATTGATAGTTGCTGGCGTGGCGTTCAATAGTGGCCTCAACTATCTCTTGATTATGCCACGTGGCATAATGAGATGCAATGGTTACAACTTCCAACTTAGTTGATTAGGTTAAGAATTATAAGAGCCATTAGAATGTGATAAATTAGAGAGATGTGATGAGTTTTTGAATAGTTGCAGCTTACATAAGTGATTCTTTAGATGATTACTGATTAGGTTTTAGATTAGGGAATATGAGTTATTACTTATTAGAATAATATGAACATGTAATGATTGAGAGATTTTGTGGTTAGTTAACTTGAGCCATTTGCAATAGGTTATCACGTAAAATTAGATTTTTCAACCCCGGGACCCTCCCGGGGTAATCAGCTAGTGTTTAATAAAAGTATTTTAAGAGTACGCTAGTTTGCAGCTAAAATAATATCTTATTCTCACGTTATTTTTTTATTACAAAATCTGATGCTCGTTACAAGGCTCGTCATATTATTTTATCTTCCCGTCTAATACAAGGATATTCTAACACGAGTTCTAGACAAAATAATGCTAGCCATTTTGCAAAAAATAAGATAAAAAATATATACAGAATTATTATTTACATTTTTTTTATAAGGATCATTATAATCTCTTCCTACAATTTCTGTGACATTTGCTTTCTCGTGGATACATGTCGAGTGTAGGCATTGTTCTTGGCCTCACGTGATCCTACATCCCTTGGACCCTTGGTTATAAAAAAATACATTATCTTTTTAAGTTATAGACTTGGAATTGGAGTTAAATAATTCTAACTTTGTCGGTATGAAAAACAACAATCTCAACTTGAAAATTGGAATCTAACAGATTTAACTTGTCTTGGTTTTTATTTCACTTTACCAAAATTAACTAGGGTTAACCCAGTTAGTTTTTTGCCTACGTGGCATGTTACATTGGCAAACGACGTGTAAAAAATGTACAGGTTTGCAAAAAAAAATCACACAGAAAACTAACTGGGTTAACCCCAGTTAATTTTGGTCCAATGAAATAAAAACCAAGACAAGTTAAGCTTGTTAGATTCTAATTTTCAAGTTGTGATTATTGTTTTTCATCTAGACAAAATTGGGATTATTTAATTCCAATTCCCCTGAGTTTTAATTCCAATTTATAATATTTTTTTCAAAACAAAAATTGTTTACAATCCTATGCTAAAATCGGAATAAATATATGTAGAAATAACTAAAAAACGACATTGTCTTAGTATTCAAATGAAATAATAAATTTAGATAAAATAATGTTCACACTTAAATAATGAGCAAAACCCACCAACCTATAAAAACCATGTTTGCCTTGCAATGCAACAAATATGTTGTTTGTCTTCTTTAACAACTCCGCCATCTCTTTCCATCTCACATCACAACACCATCCTAATTCATTCCAATGTGTATTACATCCCCTATCCCCCTCTCTCACTTTGTTTTAGAGAGAGAAAGAGATGGTGTGGTTCCGGTGGTGCGTTATTCTACTAGTGGTGGTCAGTGGCGGCCAATACATGATGGTTAAGGGAGCTAATGTGAGTTATGATGGGAGGTCGCTTCTCATCGATGGCCAACGCAAGATTTTGTTTTCGGGTTCAATTCATTATCCTCGAAGCACTCCTGATGTACGTATACATATACTCTCTCTTTATGTTTTATAGGTTAAGTATCATAAGTTTTAATAAATAACAAAAACACTTAAGAAATAAAATTATTATCATCAATAGTATGCAAAAAGCATTTTCAATATATAACCAATTTAAGTAATGAATTGTGAACATCACATAATGCATCTAGATCCTTTCAAAAAAAAAAAAAAAAAAAAAAAAACATAATGCATCTAGATTAAGAGAGTGGGGTAATTGTTTACATAGCCGTTATACGTCTAACAATTAAATTAAGACACACATTTTGACTCGTGCACAACCAAGTGAAGTCTATGTAACAATTATATTCACATTAGTTTATCCGGGTGCTTCCCGGGATAGACAAAATTAATATGAAGTGATAAAACGTGTGTATTGTGAAAGGAATATGCCTTTTTCAGGAATTTTTTTAAAGGATCAACACTTAATAACTCGTAAAACCTACTTCTAATTCTACGTGTGCACATCTTGCTCAAGTGAAGTCTATGTACAACTTTGTCACTTCCTTAAGACATTTTAAAGTTTAATGTGAACTTGGAAAAAAACAACCAAATTAGTATCAAATGATATGTAATAATGATGATTGATTTAAGAGACATTCATGATGAGGTGATTAACTATCACTTACTAGTTAGAGATTTATCTGATGTCTAAGAATCATAGGCAACATCTAATCGGCTTAGTAACCTTCATAATCAATATTTCTAGCAACACCAATCAAAATACAAAAAAAGTTAGATTTTTTACAAACTGACTACATCTGTGAAGTTAGCAGGTTCTTATATGTAATAGTAGGTTTAAAAGCATATATACTATCTTAACATGATTAGTGACTTGCCTATACATGATTAATCAATTATCTGAACACGTGTTTTTTTATTTTGTATGAACAAAAACCCACTAAAAGAAGTCGTCTTTTTTCGCTTTTTTGTATCTCATTACGGTGTTCGTTAGAAAGATAATAAAACACTCGTTAATTTGGTGTATTTTTTTAAATGTCATATATAAAAGTTACTAACGTGTAAAAATTATGGGGGAAAATACATGTGCTATGCACTTCAAGGAGAAAAAGACTTTTAGAGAGAAATCAAATGGTATAAAGGTCTTACCTAGTGCAATGTGGAATACCCGTTAGCGTTTATTATATATATAGATAGATGAAAAACTTAAAAACAAAATATTATATTTTTAGCGTCTAAGGTCACATGAAGCATATTTAGATATAAAACATTTTAAAGAATAAATAGCGGGAAAATACAGTGAGAATAGGTGGGCAACAACGTTTTCTGTCCATATGTTATTGTATTGGCAACAAATCACAAGGTTGCCAACTGTCCCTTGTACATTAAGACGACTTTTCCAAGCCTTCTCTTTTGTTTTCTTTTGTTTTCATTTTTGTACAAGAAATTACATACTTCAACATTAAATATGGTTAAATCTCTATGTTTTTATGTTAATATATATATATATATATATATATATATATATATATATATATATATATATATATATATATATATATAGGGCAATTATAAAATGAAAACCCTCTTGAGTTGAGAAAACCTTGGAAACCCATGTAAAAAATCATTATTTTTTTTTGAAAAAAATAACCAATGTATAATACATGTTTTTAAGTGTTTTAGGCCAAAAAAATAAAAAAAGCGCCGAAGGAATTTTTTTAAAAAAATAAACAAAGCTGCGAAAACACATGTTTACACCTGATAAAAAACAACAAATAGCTGAAAACATATGTTTTTTTAGCAACTTTGTTTATTTTTTTTAAAAAAATCCCTTCGGCGCTTTTTATATTTTTTTGGCCCAAAATGCTTAAAAACATTTATTTTACATTGGTTATTTTTTTCAAAAAAAAAAAAATTGATTTTTTACATGGGTTTCCAAGGTTTTCTCAACTCAAGAGGGTTTTCAATTTATCCTTCCCCTATATATATATATATAGGGGGAGGATAAATTGAAAACCCACTCGAGTTAAGAAAACTAAGAAAACCCTTGTAAAAACCATCTAAAATTTTGTAATTTTTTTTGAAAAAAATACACAAGGTAACATACATGTTTTCAAGCGTTTTGGGCCAAAAAAATAAAAAAAGCGCCGAACGAATATTTTTAAAAAAATAAACAACGCAAACTTTGTAACAGCGCTGTTAACATATGTTTTCTGCTTTTTAACATATGTTACAGTGCTGTTAACATATGTTTTCTGCCTTTTAACATATGTTAACATCGCTGTTACAAAGTTTGCGTTGTTTATTTTTTTTAAAAATATTCGTTCGGCGCTTTTTTTATTTTTTTGGCCCAAAACGCTTAAAAACATGTATGTTACCTTGTGTATTTTTTTCAAAAAAAATTACAAAATTTTAGATGGTTTTTACAAGGGTTTTCTTAGTTTTCTTAACTCGAGGGGGTTTTTAGTTTATAATTTCCCTATATATATATATATATATATATATATATATATATATATATAGGGTAGAGATTCTAAGAGAACCAACCCCTATTTGAGAACTGAGAAAACCATTCTGGGCCACACATTTCATATAAAGGCAAAAAAAAAAATTATTTTTTTATTTTTTTTTTGCTTTAATCGTACATTTTTATGCAAAGAAAAATTTTATTTTTATATTTTTTGAATTTTTTTTTTCATTTATACATATGTGTATATAGCATTTTTCAGCTATACATATGTGTATATTTCAGTTATACATATGTGTATATTGCATTATACATATGTGTATAATGCAATTATACACATGTGTATATTGAAAAAAAATAAAAAAAAAATTCCTGGCATATAAAGCAGCGATTTTTGCAAAAAAAAAAAAAAAAAAAAATTGTCTTAGAGAAATGTGTGGCTCAGAATGGTTTTCACAGTTCTCAATTTGAAAAAAGGTTCTCATTTGAACCAAATCCTATCCTATATATATACATATATTTTTTTTATTGTCAATGAAGTTCATTAATCATGTATGCCTTGATCATGAATATAATTTTATTTTTCAAATACTATATCTATAAGGATTTAACAACTTATATTTTATAAAGTTTTACATATATGTGAAAAAGATAGCACAATTTAGTGACTATATTAACACCAAGTGTACACTATTGGAAAACAAACAATTAGTAATGAAAATTTCCACGACAGTGAGTGTGGGGCTAGCCTACTTGGTAGAGACACGAATCTCTTCGAGGGGAGGTCTTAAGCTCAATCCTAAATAAAGAGAGTTTATTGTAATATTTGGTGTAAAGTTAAGTAGGGTAACATTTGTCATTCTAAAAAAAGTCCCCGACAAATCAAACAAAATCTCAATTAAAGAAAGCTAGTTTTGAAAAGAATTAGTGTCGAAGCAAACAACTTATGGTAATCTATCTCCCATGGACGTCTAAACATAAGTTTATTCTCTTGAATCAAACCAAACATGAAACGAAAAAAAAAAATCTTATTTATAGGCAGTTTTATCAGTGAACATTGTGTCGCTAATCCGACAGTGATGTGGTTATGGTAATCTCATTGCAATACGACTATTGTCTTCGGTAAAACTTCACTGATTTGTGTTGATAAGGACTTAACCACATTTTATGTGAAGTGGTGAGAGTTCTATTACACAGGGGTGGACCTAGCATAGAGCTAGGTGCCGCGTCTGTTGCTGCTGAACTTCGCGCGCGTAGTGAAAAATTTGTTTTTTTTTTACGAAATTTGGAAAACGTTGTTACTAAAATGAAAAAAATGAAAAACGTTACTACTGAAATTCATTTCTAGATCCGCCACTGCTATTACACCAAAGAAAGTATACTGACTTAACCATGGTTTTTATCTTTGTACCTATTGGTTGACTATGCATGTGAAACTATTGGCAGATGTGGCCATCTTTGATAGATAAAGCCAAGCAAGGTGGTCTAGATGTCATACAAACCTATGTGTTTTGGAACCTCCATGAGCCACAACCTGGTCAGGTTAGTCACATGTTACCAACTCATGGACATAATTACATATATATATATATATATATATATATATATATATACAAAACTTACATGTTTTTTTTTTTTTTTTTATTAACTTGTAGTATGACTTTACTGGAAGAAATGACATAGTAAGTTTCATTAAGCAAGTCCAACAACAAGGTCTCTATGTAAGTCTTCGAATTGGACCATTCATTGAGGCCGAATGGAGCTACGGGTACGCAATATTTATAACCATAACATATAGATAGGTTAGGTGTCGCAATTCATTCACTATGAATATGTCTTTCAGAGGCTTACCATTTTGGTTGCATGATGTTCCTGGCATTGTCTTCCGAACCAACAATGAACCATTCAAGGTAATCAAACAAGTTATACCTTAATCTAAGGCTTTTGTCACATTTGAAGTTTATAAAATGATACTTTGAAAATATCATTGAAACTATTCAAATATGCTTTTACAATCAATCTATAGTTGATTCTTTTAAATGTTTTAGGTGCATTTTTTTTTTTACAACTTTAGACATGATAAAAACTTCAAACATAAAAGATTATTTTGTCGAGTACCATTTTCCGGCAAATTTTCATCAAACGTATAATGTTATTATGTAACAATGGAGTGAAATGGACACATTAAAGTTAATTTAAATGTGAAATAAATAACTTAAGATTCTAATTTCAAAAGTTTTTTGTTTGACATAACAAAAAGTCAAAAAGTTTGAAATTGTTGTGTTGATGTTTTGTAGCTTTATATGCAAAACTTCACAACCAAAATTGTTGACATGATGAAGGCTGAAAACCTATTTGCTTCACAAGGAGGCCCAATTATTCTATCACAGGTTTGCAAGTTTATTGCTTTCTCGATGTTAATTCGGCCCATTTACTTATAAATATGTCTATTTACCCTGACATAGTCATATTTATCAGAAGTATTGACCCACAAGGATAATTTTGTCATATTGTCATATCCAATGACGGTAAAATTGTAACCTCATACCTCACTTAGACCATGGGTTATAGTTTCATATTTTTTAAATTGAGTTACCGGTTTTTATTATCCGTCACTTATCAAAATAGTATTAAAATTATAAAAATTAAAAATCTTAAAAAAGAAAGTATCATACGTCTATAATGCATTGCATGTCCTATAATGGGTTTCCCAACATTAATAAGAAACAAGTGAGAATATTATATTTTCGATTTTTAGTCCAACCCATTAGAAGCATATATCGCCTGACCCGACCGTATTGACATACACTAAAAAGATATCTTTTTTATTTTGCCCCCAACCCGGGTTTGAAAATCATAGATAGAGAATGAGTACCAAAACATCGAAGGAGCATTTCATGAGGACGGGTCAAGATACGTGAACTGGACCGCGCAAATGGCGGTGGACCAAAACACGGGTGAACCATGGATGATGTGCAAGCAAGAAGACGCTCCGTATCCTGTGGTAATTAGTCTCTTAATCATACTTCTAAACAGCAAAAACTCCTTTAATTATCCTTTGACTTTGGAGGTCAAACATGTGTAACGTGCAGATCAACAGTTGCAATGGGATGAGATGTGATGAAACATGGAAAGGACCAAACTCGCCAAATAAGCCTTCCATTTGGACTGAAAATTGGACTTCTTTGTAATGCTTGCTTTCTTACTAAACAACGTTTTTACAACTATTTTTTTACTGAAAAAAACCTTTCATTGATAATTAAAGGTAAATTACATAACAATTATACATTCAAAATTCTTTATAAAATATATTTATATATAAAACTGGACCCAGGTTCTCATCTTGGTAGCTACGAAAAAAATTATATAGAAATTTGTTTCTCTTTAATTTTTATTAGTTTTTCTCAAGTAATATTTAATAAAAAAATATATGAATAACTTTTTATTTCATTTTCTCTGCATCTATTTTCATATAGATTTTATTAAAAACTGAGTTGTATTCTCATAAAGTACTTTTGGTCTCATAACGTCTAAATTAATTATTTATGTCAAATATAACTCTGTTTTCAACGAAGTTTACGTCAAGATGTAGCAAAAACTAAACAAAAATGTACATTTTTTATTTGTATTAGACCGTACATGTTAATAAAGAAACACTACTTGTAATTTTTATGATAATTTAATTATGCGATTGAGTAGCTGCAAAGATTAGAAACCGTGGTTATAAATTCGGTTACAATACTTTAAAAAAAAAACTAAAAAAAACACACATTAGTTGTAAAATTTGTTTATAAATATACCATATTTAAAAAAAAGTTCTAATAAAGGAAAATCAAAACCCAAACATTACTAATAAGCTTATCAATTGTGAAGCTTACAAGGATTTGGAGAAGATACATACATGAGATCAGCCCAAGATCTGGCCTTTCATACAACAATGTTCATCATAAAGATGAATGGAACCTTTGTAAATTACTATATGGTACTAACATCAATAAATATTCAATTTAATTTACATACATGTCCATTATCCAGTAGCGGAACCATGAACTTTTCTTACACGTGTCATCATGTTTTGGTATCTCTAGTAACCCCATTAAAAAAAATTTTATTCCGCTACTGCACCTATGTTATATATCAATTAATTATGTAAATATGCATGAATCTCATGATCCTTCTGTTTTATGGTAGTACCATGGAGGAACAAATTTTGGCAGGGGATCGGCATCGTTTATTATCACAAGTTATTATGATCAAGCTCCTCTTGACGAATATGGTATAATCAGACAGCCGAAATACGGTCATCTCAAGGATATGCACGCAGCGTTGAAGCAATGTTCGCAGACGTTACTCTATGGAAACCTCACGATTGAACATTTGGGCGACAATCAAGATGTACGCACATTTGTTTTATGTTCTACAAAGTCTTGACACATTCTATGTTTGTTGTACCTATATAAGTTATAAGTTATAACCATCGCGGTTACAATATTTTTGATCATATAGGCATATGTCTACACTGGAGATGCGGGTGAATGTGTTGCATTTCTTGTTAACAACAGTAGTAAAGATGGCGCTGAAATGATGTTTCGTAATACTTCATATACTTTGCCAGCAAGGTCTGTTAGCATCTTACCTGACTGCGAAAATGTAGTCTTTAATACTGGCATGGTATGTTTCTTTCCTTTTTTTGTGTGTGTGTATTTTAACAGGTTTGTTTGGGAATCTAGCTGATGAGACTAATGTGGTTTGAATGCAACAGGTAAACACACAAGTTAGTACGCGATCTATGCAACCAGTCATAACGTTTGACTCGGCTCAACAATGGCAGGCTTATAGTGAAGCTGTACCTGAATTTGACCAGACCTCGTTGAGGTCGGATACATTGCTAGAACAAATGAATACTACTCAAGACACAACAGATTATCTTTGGTACACAATGAGGTAAAGTTAAATAATGTTCAATTCGATTGGATTAACACTTTTAACAGGTAAAAGGGGAAAACATGTTAATAAATAACTGACCAAACTTTTTGACACGCGCCACGTTTTCATATTCCATAGTATAAACCAACATAAATCTAATGCTTGCTAACATACAGGATGGACAACTCCTCAGAAGCTCAATATATGCTCAGAGTGAGCTCTTTTGGACATGTTTTACGCGCATACGTTAATGGAGGTCTTGTGGGTATGAATCTTGAACTGGTATATCTATTTTATGATCATATATGCACTGGTACCATAATGTAACTGATACTCTTTATCTTTCGCACATGTTAGGCTCTGCACATGGAACTCGTAGAGTTACAAATTTCACGTTCGAAAACACCACTTCTCTCCCTCCTGGAATTAACAACATTTCCTTCCTGGGTATTATGGTTGGATTGCCAGTATGTTTCATAAACTTTTATAGTCAAATTTAGTACCCAAAACATAAAGGAAACAAACTACGTTACTAACATTTGGATTAAATGATTGCGTTGTGAAGGATTCAGGAGCGTTTATGGAGCGCAAAAGCGCAGGGCTACGTGAGGTGTTGATTCAAGACCTCAACTTCACAAGCTATCCGTGGGGATATCAAGTAAGCCAAGACAACAACATATTTGTTAGTTTTTTCTTTTCAAAACAATATGCTCATGTACACGTCCTGACGTCCTTGTGATATGTGCGATGTAATCAATAAAAATAAGGTCGGATTGTTGGGGGAGATGCTATCGATTTACACAGACGAAGGGTCAAGTAATGTCTCATGGAGCCAATACCAAAACCCAAGCACTCTAACTTGGTATAAGGTGAGCCTCGTAAGCTAGTAGCCGATTTTTTTATCTATTATAGTTCACTAACACCGTTTTTCAGATCTTTTGAATTCTTTTAGCGACCTTTCTGATTTCAAGTTCATGGACTTAGACACTTAGTTAGAATCATTATTAACATTGTACTTGACAGACAATGTTTGACGAGCCAGAGGGCACTGAGCCGATTGCACTGAACCTTGGTTCTATGGGGAAAGGACAAGCTTGGATCAACGGCCAAAGTATTGGAAGATATTGGGTCTCCATTAAGACCCCTACAGGATCTGCTTCACAAACATGGTTCGAAACCTACATACAACATTATCATTATAATACATAACTTTTTGGACAATGAGCATGTGTAACAAGTTTTGGCATGTGATTGACAGGTACAATGTACCCCGATCTTTCCTTAAACCAACCGGAAACTTACTAGTTTTATTTGAGGAAGAATATGCAAACCCATTAAACATTTCGCTAGATACTGTTTCGATTGACAGAGTTTGTGGGCGTGTAACGGATACACATCCTACTGGGGTAAATTCATTGGAAGTACCCAATCACTATCGATGGAGACTAAGGCCGAAAATTCATCTACGATGTCCTGACAAACGAATCATCTCCAAGATTGTATTTGCAAGTCACGGTAACCCTTCAGGCGACTGCGATAACTACTCCATTGGCAAATGTCATTCATCTAAATCTCAACAAGTCGTTGAGAAGGTGAGCTAGCTTTTTTGTATTAAATCATATCCATTGGTCATTTATAATGTAGAATGACTACAAGACTCATAGGTGTTGTAGTCATTCTACGACTAACACAGGGTGTTGTAGTTATTCTACAAAGTTAATAATTCACAAGTTTTGCAACCATAAGTACACATTTGACTTGCATTTAACATTTTTGATGTTTCAGGCTTGTTTGGGGAGGAGGCAATGTGCGGTTTATCATACGACAAAATCTTTTGGCGGAGACCCATGTCCAGGCACACCTAAAACACTTTTAGTGGATGCACGATGTGAATAAGAACTACTTTACTTCGTTTGCCGACAGAACAGAATAGAAGAAATAAATGCACAAGAAGCAATATAGTTTACATGCTAATTAAATAACTCAAATTCATTTATTATTGTACTTTGATGTATGTTCATTTTGAATGTACATTATTAATAACATCATTTATTCTACTTTGACGTATGTTTATTATGAATGTACGTTATTTTTTTTAATAGTAAAGAAACTCACATGTAAACCCATTCTTTCGGGGCTATGTTTAAGGTCGACTGTTGTGAGACAATATCTCCCTAATGCGCAGGAACCCGTCAGATCAAACCCGGGATTAAAGCCTCGATTCGTCCTTTCACCCGGATGTCCGTTGAAAATGTTCAAAATAGGAATCGAACCTTCATCTCCCTAATGAGGGTAGGTCTCTTACCGCTGAAACAACGAATCAACTATAAAAACCTGCAATTCCTAACTTAAGAGGGTGTTTGGGATTGAGTTTCAAAACAAACTTATTGACTTATTGGCTTTTTCAAGAAGCCAATAAGTCAACAAGCTGTTTGTGTAACCTAAAAACACTTTCTGTTTTGACTTTTGGCTTTTAAGGGTGGAAATGCTGTTTTTGAAAAGTTAAAAATCCTGGCTTTTGGAAAAAAATTACAAATTTACGACCCATACAACCAATAAGCGACACTTAAAAAAGACAATCTATTGACTTTTGTACGTTTCTCATCCCAAAAGCTAATCCAAACACTTTTTTTTTAAACTCTTTTTTTAAAAAAGTCATAAGCCGATAAACATTTGATAAAAACACTTTACATTATCCCAAACACTCTCTAGCATTCCTTCACATCATCATCATCATCATCTTCCGTCTTCATCATCACAACCAAATTCCTGAACTTCTTTCTTTCTCTTTATCATGATCCAATGTCAACAATTTAAAACAGCCCACCACGGATTATCCATCATCAATGCTCTGCTGCTGCAACTATCCTATCATTGCCATAGTTACTCCTCCACTCCAAACTATAAATGCCCAGATCAAATTTCCAACCATAACCCATTTCCCACAACAGAGACAAATCTTTTTTATAAAAATAAATTAAACGGGGTAAAGTCATCAAACAGGATGATCACTGAATATATCCGTATGGGTGATGTTGATTCAGCCTATAATGTGTTTAGAAACGTGCCCTTTAGGACTAATGTCACATGGAATTCAATGCTAAGTGGGTATGCCAAAACAATAGGAAGAGTTGAAGATGCCCGCCAACTGTTTGATAAAATGCCTGAACCAGATGTTGTTTCTTATAACACAATGTTGAGTTGTTACATGCGTAACTGCGGCTTTAAGGCAGCTAGGGCTTTTTTTGATAAGATGTTGGTTAGAGATATTGCGTCTTGGAATACAATGTTATCGGGTTTGTGTCAGTATGGGATGGTGGCTCAGGCTTGTCAACTGTTTGATGAAATGCCTGAGAGGAATAGTGTGTCGTGGAATGTTATGATTTCGGGTTATGCTGCTACGGGTGATATGATTGTTGCTGAAAAGTTGTTTAGGAATGCTCCTGCTAAATGTGTGGTGGCTTGGACAGCTATGGTAACAGGTTATATGAAGTGTAAAAAGGTTGATTTGGCGGAGAAGATGTTTGATGAAATGCCGGAGAGAAATCTTGTGACGTGGAATACAATGGTGTCGGGTTATGTAGAAAATGGACGGGCGGATGATGGTTTAAAACTTTTTAGAACAATGTTTGAAACAGGAGTTAAGCCCAATTCGTCGACGATAAGTAGTGTATTACTTGGATGTAGTAATATGTCTTTACTAAAACTTGGTAAGCAAGTGCACCAATTTATAAATAAATCTCCACTTTCTTTACGCACCATGGTGAATACGTCCTTGATTAGTATGTACTGCAAGTGTGGTGACTTGGAGGCCGCGTGGAAGTTGTTTCGTGAAGTTTCACATAAAGATGTTGTCACATGGAATGCTATGATTTCAGGATATGCTCAACACGGTGAAGGCGATAAAGCTCTTTTGTTATTCGATACTATGAAAAAAGAGGGACTTAAACCAGACTGGATCACTTTCATAGGAGTTCTATCAGCTTGCAACCATGCTGGATTGGTCACTCGTGGGATTCAATACTTTGATTCGATGCAGAGAGACTACAAAATTGAACCCAAACCCGATCACTACACTTGCATGGTTGATCTTCTTGGCCGAGCAGGGAAGTTTGTTGAGGCTTTAAGTTTAATAAAAGCTATGCCTTTTAAGCCCCACCCGGCTATATTCGGGACACTTTTAGGTGCTTGCAGGGTCCACAAAAATTTAGAGCTAGCTGAATATGCAGCTAGAAATTTGCTTGAGTGTGACCCGTCAAGTGCAGCTGGTTATGTTCAACTCGCTAACGTCTACGCAGCCATGAGGAAATGGGACTGTGTATCTAAAGTTAGAAGATCAATGAAAGATAATAAAGTCATTAAATTTCCGGGGTATAGTTGGATTGAAGTAATGAATTGTGTGCATGAATTTAGATCAGGTGATAGAATCCACCCGGAACTGGCGTTGATTCATGAAAAACTGAACCAATTGGAGAAGAAGATGAAAGTGGCAGGGTATATCCCTGTTCTTGAATTTGCATTGCATGATGTGGGTAATCAACTAAAGGAAAAGCTGTTGCTATGGCATAGCGAGAAACTGGCAATTGCTTATGGTTTGATTAAAATGGCACCCGGGGTTCCAATTAGGGTTTTCAAGAACTTAAGAGTTTGTGGAGATTGCCATGAGGCCACAAAGTTTATATCTGTGATAGAGAAAAGGGAAATCATTGTGAGAGATAATTCGCGGTTTCATCATTTTAAGGACGGAAAATGTTCTTGTGGCGATTATTGGTGACCTTGAGGTCCATAATTGCTGCAGGGTGTTCATAAACTGTTAAAATGAATGGAGGTTCCAAAGTGAAACAAGTTGGGCCGGTTTCAGATTCAAACGGTTCGATTTTTTTTTCTTGGATATTTTTTCAAGGCCATGTATGATGTATTTCTTAGCATAGGTTACTAATGTATTGTTAAATGGTTATCCAGGAGAAATGGCTGGGGTGATGGAACAAGAAATGCTGAAACAAGGTGGGTAGACCGATAATGTTGCTTGGAATGTCTGGCAATGGTCCTGACTCTTTTGGTCTGCGGATAAGCGAATCACTCTTAGGTACTTAAGTGGTCTCAAGTGGGTTAGTAAATTAAAAGGGCTAACTCGAAACACTTTTTTGCACAACTTTTTCATAAGTACACGCTGGGAGTATTTTGACCCGTTTTCTTTTAAACTAGTTTTAATGGTTTGACCTGCATTAGTAAATGGGTCGAAGAGTACTATGATATTCTGATAAATAATACTATGATCACCTCGTTATAAAGACATGAATTTCTAGATCAATGATTCATTTACTGAAAACAATCTTGGCAAAATTGTCACAGGTGATGCTGGTGATCTTGCTGAGGAGGTACAAATCATCAGATTGCTATGAAACCAATTTATGATTTATCTATTGGGAGGGTGGGAAACACACTTGTGTGGTGTATCCCCCCTCGTCGCCTTTAAGGATAGTTGGTTTTTGGCGGATGCTGAAATCGAAATCGAAGAAAATTGAGAAGCATGATAAAGCTTCCGCGGATAATCAACATGCTTTTGCCTCGTTTACCTTTAATACTTATGGCTCTTTGGCCTCGGAACGGAAACTGTTAGGTTCCTAGACAAAACAATTTCTCGACCCCTAGAGACCAAGGTTTTGTCTTCAGTGGGATAGATTTTGCTATTCAGTGGTTGCAGCGCAGCTTGTTGCCCGTTTACCTGTCGTCTTGCTGTAAATTTTCCTTAATATTTATATAAAAGGATTTCATCCTTTCATGATTGTATTGCAACCAAAACTAGGAGCCAAGTTACCATATGATCATCGGCTAGAGGTTACATGTCTCCTCCCGTTAGTGTTTTGAAAATCAGGTATCGTCCTTCCATTTCAATCATTTAAAAAACTGGACGACATTTCTTTGAATTTTGTTACTATGAGGTTGTTAGTTATGTTGTAGTTTCTAAAATACTGATTAGGTATGCTTGTTTTTAATTATACATCATTTTCAGAGGAGTTGTTTATACACAGGGGAGGTATAAGACATGTTAGCTAATAAAAAAAAGCAAATTTTAAGAGGAGAACCATAATGCATACATAGTTACAGAATAATTAAATTAAACCTAAACAATACAATTACACAGTAATTTATGATTTCAAACTCTAGGGTTGGCAGAAAGCTTTACTTCTATTCATAGAAGAAGCTATGCCATCCTACCAAATCACATTTCCTTCTATTATTTAATGTCACCTCTTTATGATAAGTAAAAATTCACCAAAGCTATATATATATGCCTATAAGTACAAGTGTATAACTCAATATAGCTTCTGAAAGTTGCTAATTATATACATGGATAATGTCATCTCTTTATTATTAAATAAATCCACAAAATGAATGAGATATCTAGCCATTCAATTTTTGAGAAACTATAAAAATATATGTATGTATAAATATGAAACTATTTTTGTATAAATTTATAATAGTATTAAAAATATATCAAGACCAAAAATAATAAAATACAGAAACTAAACTATTAAATAAATTGGTAAATAAATTTTTGATATGAAAAAAGTGTGTGTATATATACATATATATAATTTGAATCTGGTTATGCTCATAAAATAACCTTTTATTTTCATATTTAATTAGAGGTACGTAGGACTTAATCCGAGCCCGAGTTTGTATAGGCTTGAGCTGGCTTGTTTAACTTTGAGAGAGCTCGAGTTTTGCTTGTTTACATTTAATTTCTAAAGCTTGAGTCCGCTCATGAGTAATTTTTCAAACTCAAGCTCTGCTTGCTTATTATTTATTATTAGTTATTTCATTTATATACCTATATAATTATTATTTAAATATATTTTAACTATATTTGTTGTATAAATAATATATATTATTTAATTATTTTCATCATAATTTTCTATATAATAATTATTATTAAATAAATATATAAAATAAATTATATATAAATCAAAAGCTAGTATAAGCTCGGGCGCGAGCTTTTTTTTGTAACAACTAATTTCTCACACCTCTTTTTTACACCTTTTACATATTTTATGCATACCTTTGGAGTTGAACTTCCAACCTTACCCAAGAAAGGATTTTCTCTCTACCACTAGAGCTTATTACCCTTTTTTATTAAACAAGTCTCAATACAAATTTTAGCTCATTTAAACTCAGCTTATAACTCCAATACCCAAAAATGAAAATCATAAAGATAAAACAGCAACCATTAATTAATAAACAATAAATTTTAAAGAAATAAAGTTTCAAGACCAAATAACGTAAAACGTTAAACTTTTATACATACAACCCTTTAAAACACAGCGGTATCTTGTCCTGCTTCCATCTCTGAAAATTTCAAAGTTTTTGGAGGGACAATAATAATAATAATATTATTAACACCAACAAGGGGCGGCACACCATCGTCACCGTCGTTAATCTCCACCACCAATCCAATCCAATCCAATGTCTTCTAGGCCTTCTTCAAGATCTTCCATCTCCCCCTTCAGGTCCCGTAAATCATCCGACCCACCTCCCGATCCTACTCCTCGCCGTTCCAAACCTCACTCCAAACCACATAATAATAATAATAATATTATTATTTCTCCGGCGACTAAACCCTCTACCCACCACCCTCCTCTTTCTTCATCCAAAGTTAAAGAAAATGTCACCGTCACTGTCAGACTTCGTCCCCTCAAGTATATTACTTTCTTCACTCTTCAACTATATTATTTTTATTATTTTTTTTAATATATATATATACTGTGATCTGTTTACAGTTCAAGGGAAATTGGTAAAGGGGATGAGCTGGCATGGTTTGCTGATGGAGATTATTCCATTCAGAATGAGTTTAATCCTGCTTTTGCTTATGGATTTGGTTAGTTTTTTTTTTTATTTAAATTTATGTTTTTATTACAATTTACAAGTACCCTTTTGGAAGTTTTATGTTTTTTTAAGTGATTTTAGTGGTTTCTGTTGTAAAGTTGAAAGCTTTTTGGTTTCTTGATTTTTGATGGTTTTTAACTGTAGATAGAGTGTTCGGGCCTGCAACGACTACTAGGCAGGTTTATGATGTTGCAGCTCACCATGTTGTCAATGGGGCTATGGAAGGGGTTAATGGTAAATGCCCCGCTAGCACTTTTGTAGAAATGAACTGATTTAATACCATGTGCTTGTTTACAATGTGTCTTGTTATTATTATGCAGGCACAGTGTTTGCATATGGTGTTACTAGCAGTGGGAAGACTCATACAATGCATGTATGCCACAACAACGCTTCTATAAGTTATGATCTGTCATTTAGATATAAGTGTAGTAATTAATAAAATTCTATTGCGTGTTTAGGGTGAGCAAAAGTCGCCTGGTATTATTCCTTTGGCTATAAAGGACGTGTTTGGGATTATACAAGAGGTATATGCTAATGCTCCACTTAATCGTTTATGTTTTTAGTTGATAGTCTGATTGTAAATCTGGGACATGGTTGTTTAAACTGATACACTCTTAAATATATGTATTGCATCAGACACCTGGGCGGGAGTTTCTGCTTCGTGTGTCTTATCTGGAGATCTATAATGAGGTCTGCACCGTTATTGTACCTTTGTATTCCTGAATATGTACCTTAGTTATCATGTCTGTATGAATCTGATGTGTTTTATGTCTCTAGGTCATAAATGACTTGCTTAATCCAACAGGGCAGAACTTAAGAATTCGAGAAGATAGTCAGGTTTATAGTGTTGAAATCATGTTGCTTTATAATTACTTTCTTCGCCATCTCTCGTCTTCATATCACACGAGTATTTTAATTGTTCGTTTAACGTTTGTGGTTTATGAATCTTTTGTTGGTCACTTGGTCTCATATGTGTTCTGCACTTGACAGGGAACTTATGTTGAGGGAATCAAGGAGGAAGTTGTTCTGTCACCCGCTCATGCTCTTTCACTAATAGCATCTGGGGAAGGTATGACGGCGTCTATTTTTAATTTTAAAAGATGTTACATTGAAGCAACCGAAACATAGATTATAGGCAAATCGATTGTTTTTGGCCATTAAAGTGCTTATCGGTCGACGCGGTATCCTCCACTTAGGCACTTAATACTTCATGAATACACGCCCAGCTTTCTTATGTGTATTCTTTATATGGCTGCAGCACATAGGCACGTTGGATCAAATAACTTCAACTTACTCAGCAGTCGTAGCCATACTATATTTACTTTGGTAATTATAAATGTTCATCATGATTACATGATCTAATAAACTGTTCGCAACAAACGGTATCCATACTATAATAATCTAACCAGTTGTTTGTTTATTCGCCTACCAGATGATTGAAAGCAGTCCGTGTGGGGAGAATATGGAAGAGGAAGTAACCTTGTCACAACTGGTATTTAAAATGATTCATCTCAATTTCTTTGTGGGCTTCATATTTGTAGTAAGTTACGTTCATGTCTGCGATCTGAGCCAGCAAAATTCACTATTACTCTTTTTCTTGTAGCACTTAATTGACCTGGCGGGATCTGAAAGTTCTAAAACAGAGACAACTGGAATGAGGAGAAAAGAGGGTTCATACATAAATAAAAGCTTGCTTACGCTTGGCACGGTAAGACTACTTTGTACAATGCGATAAATATTTTATTTCTTCCTGTTTTGTTTTTTTTTTTTTTTTTTGACAAATTATTGGTGTTGGCTACTTGGCTTGCATAATTCCAGGTGATATCTAAATTAACAGATGGAAAATCTGCACACATTCCTTATCGGGATTCGAAGCTCACACGGTTGCTGCAATCTTCCCTCAGTGGTCATGGACGGGTTTCTGTAAGTTCAAAGATTTTCTTTATTGCGTTAGGAAGCCTTTCTGCTACTTCAATAGTGAAATCCCTCTTTAAAAACATCGTTTAAACTTTTATGTTAGCTTATATGCACCGTGACTCCTGCATCTAGCAACACAGAGGAAACACATAATACCCTGAAGTTTGCACATCGTAGTAAGCATGTGGAAATAAAGGCTTCTCAGAATAAGGTGATAATTTTTTAAAAAAAAAAAAAAAAAAAAAATCACATGGTTCTAGCAGTTTGTCACTTTGTCTTACTTATTTGATGTTTGTATTCTAGATTATTGATGAGAAATCACTTATCAAGAAGTACCAAAAGGAAATTTCCAGTTTAAAACAAGAGCTTCAGCAGTTAAAGCGCGGTATGAAGGAGAATTCATACATGATGGCACCGAACCAGGAGGATCTGGTTAACATAAAACTTCAGGTTTGTTACAATTTTTTTTTTCCGAAAAAGCAGTTGCAAGCTGTGGAATTAGGCACGTGTACGGTTATACCTTACCTTTAATATGTGGCAGTTGGAAGCTGGACAAGTCAAATTACAGTCAAGGCTAGAGGAGGAAGAACAGGCTAAAGCCGCCTTAATGGGAAGGATTCAAAGATTGACTAAATTGATTTTGGTCTCAACGAAGACCACAATGGCATCAAATCTGCCTGAAAATCCAGATCAGCGAAGGAGACATTCCTTTGGTGAAGATGAAGTACGTGATCTTAGTAGTTAGTACATTAAGCCGTATAAAATTTGAGCATTACTTATTCATTATGGTTTTCACTTCCTCAACAGCTAGTATACTTGCCAGAGAAAAAACGGGGAATCTTTATTGATGATGACGCTGGAAGCGTCGATTCTGAGGTGTTAGAAAACGGGAAGTCTGATCTGGCAAATCTTGACGAGTTGGTCAAAGATTTCAGGAAGAACAGAAGGAAAGGAATGCTTGGGTGGTTCAAACTAAAGGTATGTTTTTGTAGTAATAAACGTAACGTATAATAGTAATGTAGTCTTCTGAGTTTTTGAGTTGTGTTTGTAGAAGCCTGACCATGTATCTGGTTTGTCATCACAAACCGATCATGAAAGCTCGACAAGTGGTTCACCTACATCATCGAGATCATCAAAAAGTAAAGTTGTGTTTAGTGATATGAGAGATGGAGTGAGAAGTTCGGTTGGAAGAAAAGGGGATGACGTGGCAGTTAGTGATTTGCTTCTGCAAAGAACACAAGCAGGTGACTTGTTTAGTGCAGCTGCTAGCGGCCGGCGTTTACCTCCGGTGAGAAATTTTTCTGCTTAAGTAGTACAATTCATCATATTGGCATTGTAGTAGAATAAAATGATTAGTTACGTACATGGTTTAAAAAAACAGGTGAGGCGTACGCCTCTAAGGGAATGTGCGCCTCGGGTGGTTTAGGGTGTTTTTATGTGTTTTTCTTTTTTAGACTTTTTGGGTCAATTATTTTATTTTTGATGTGTGTTTCTGATGTTTTAGACTTTTCTAGGTCAAGTATTTTATTTTTTATAGACATATAATTTTTATATTTATTTTTTGACTGCGCCTCGAGCTTACGCCTCATGAGGCGAAGGGAAAACGCCTCGAGGCTCGTTTCCGTTCTTTTAAACTTTGGTTACGTATACTTAAATATTTAAATACATTTGAACAATGAGCGTGTCTTTCAGACGGGAACTACTATTACCGACCAAATGGACCTCATAAACGAGCAAGTGAAAATGTTATCTGGTGACCTGGCACTTTGCGTTAGTTCCCTGAAGAGACTTTCAGAACAAGCGGCTAATAGACCTGAAGACTTGCAACTTCAGGTAACGTATTTTCAACGAATGTTTCACCCTATGTTGAAAGTTTCTCAGTCAAATGTTAGGCTGACCTCCACAATGCCGCTTCAATGGTTGTCTTTTTGTTAGGAACAAATGCAGAAGTTAAAATCCGAGATTAAAGGAAAGAAATCTCAGATACGTCTGCTGGAGCAACGAATGATTGGTTCAGTTGAAACGAACCCACATAATTCAAAAAGCTTCGAGATGTCTCAGGTAACATGTGATTTCACATAACCATTAGTTCCGTCGTGTTATCATAATGATTTATCGCCTCACTGTGCATGCGTTTTAGGTTCCTTCCAAGCTTATTACTCAACTAAATGAGAAAACATTTGAACTTGAGGTAGGTTCTATCCTATATACATTATAACTTTTTTTTTTTTTTTTTTGAAAATAAAGTTAACATGATAGCTCACCTTTTAAATTTCTGGTAAAGATAAAAACAGCGGATAACAGAATCCTACAGGACCAGCTACAAGTGAAGGTATCTGAGAACGCTGAAATGCAACAGACGATTCTTTTATTAAGGCAACAGTTGGAGTCATTAACGGCAGACAAAGATTTGAGTCCTCAACCAAAAAAGTATACCAATGAAGAAAAATACGCCAATGAAAGTACACCAACTAGCGTTATGAGTTTGAATAAAGTATTCTCCCAAGACGACTTCATACATGGTAGTGGTGATACGTTTCTGAATTCTCAGCTTCTAATGCAGGTTAGCTAAGAAAACCCTATTCGTTTTTTTTTTTAGTTTATTGCTATTTTTGTTATTATATTGTGTTGCAATTTGAGTTGAATCAGGCGACTGAGATAGAGACGTTGAAGAAAGAAAAGGCACAGATCGCTGAAGAAAAAGACGGGCTTATGATATGCAGCCAGAGACTGGCTGATGAAGGTTCATATGCGAAGGAGCTTGCTGCAGCTGCAGCAGTTGAGCTTAGAAACTTAGCGGCAGAAGTAACGAAACTTTCCTACCAAAATGCGGAACTCAACGCTGAGCTGGCGGTTACAAAAGAAGCATACGAGAAGTTATGTAAAAACGGTAGTGATATTGGTTCTCGTCAAGACGCATGTGTGAGAAAAGCCGAAGATAACTTGCTTGTAGAAGAGCTGCAGAAAGAGCTCAATGCAAGACACCAGAGAGAAGTTTCTTTGGTTGGTGCGCTTTCTGAGAGAGATAAGTTAGAAAGCGAGCTAAGAAAAAGACTCGATGCTGCAAAGCGACATGAAGAGGATTTGGAAGCTGAGCTGGCAAACATGTGGGGCCTTGTTGCAAAGCTGAAGAACTCTGCTAGTTCAAAGGATATCTCGGCTGCTGATCAGTCATCAACCGTACGATGCAATGTAATATTTCAGGAAGATGACGAGACACAATCACTTAGTGAATTAAGACTATTGTATGATAAAGAAAAAGAAAGACGCCAGGAACTGGAGCGCTACGTTTCAAAATTGAAGGTACTCATTTTCTTTCATAAATGCGCATTTGTATTTTATTAATTTATACAACTTGATTTTCGTCATGTCAGGGTGACGATATTGCGGATTTGGACATTAATTCACTAGAGGAGCTCCAAAACCTAAACGTTGAGGCAATAACCAAGATCTGTCATGCAAAGGTAACGTAGAGATTGTCGAACAAGAATTGCATAATGCATTTGTACGCAATGCGTCGCTATTAAATCATGATTGATTATTTATTGTTTACTAACAAATTGCTGATGTTGGTTGAATACACAGGCGTCATACAGGTGACGATGCTATGTCTGGCTGTCCAACTAATTACATGCAAACGTTTTCAAATATAAAGCAAAGATCACGACGCAAGATTTGTTTAGCTAGCTGCAGAAGTCTATTTGTAATAGATGTATTTATTTCCTCAAAACTTCCATGTACTCAGAATGTACATTGTCACTACTAAAAGTTACATCTTGTAACAACTGACTGACCATTATGTATTTACTAGCGCCATATAATAATCGTTTCTCGCATTTTCTACATCTGAGTCTGGAAACTTTTATGCAGCATTATAGGCTCGTAAAATGTCCAGGTTGGATCCATCAGGCTTGCAGCGTCCTCCTTGGATCTGGAGCTCCGTTGTTTATGCTGTTAATAAACAAGAAAAATTCTTTCTGTAATAAAAAGTTATATAAACCTTCGTTTTAATTTAATAAGGAACTACAAGGGAAAAACTCCGGACTTTGGGAATTCGTTGCAGTTAGCCGGAGCCCATCCAATCCGTTGCTTCTCATTGTCGTAGATGATGAGTTTGTCATGGAACGATATGTCTGCAAATTCCAAGTAAAAAAAAAACTTCATAACGCACCAATGAACGATGAGTTTGTTTGACTAATTGGTATCCTAAGCTTTTTTTTTTTTTACCTCCAATTAGATTAACGCTTTCAAGGCCGACTTCTGAACCATTCAAGATCCCAAGACAAGCATTGCCGTATTTCTGCACCAACACGAAATTTTTAAACAACATTGTGTAGAAAAAGAAAGATATGCTTTTAGGTTTCTCATGACTTGTTACACTGATGATGAGATATGCTTCGGGATCCATCTGAAACCTAACATTCTTCGACTTTGCAAAGCTCAACATTACTGGCTTGAATAGGTTTTTGACATCTTGAACAGACTTGAAAGGTTTTGATCCTTTCCAACAAACTGGGAGACTTTTATCTTCATTTGCACTGTAAATCTGTTTTCCTTTAAGGTCATTCGTAAGCTGCATCCATAGGTTTGGATGATAATTAGTAAATGTAATCCATGAGGTTTCGACCAGTACTTGCATAATAGTTTATAATATGACCATTATACCCTTCTCTTTCTCCTAATACTAGGGGCCCCTGTTTTTTGGCATAGTAGTGGAAATTTGTGATTTTCGTAGGTAAATTGAGTCCGACCCCTGCCGATTTGCCACTACTGATCGAAAAATTGAGTCCCCCCCCCCCCCCCCCCCCCCCCGATTTGAGAACCAAGCTTCGCCCCTGAACATAATATCTGAATACCGCAAAAGGTCAAGAATTCTTTCACTCACCATGGAATAGAGAGCTTTATAAGCTTTTGCACTGAAGTAAGTGTAGGTACTTCCGCTATCAAACACTATAGAGAGACCTTTTATTCCACTTGATTTTCCGCCAACATATAGCTCGGCAGCTCCTAAGTAGTAGTGTTTTCTAAAAAACGTTTAAAAGTTATGACAGTTTATATAAAAAAAACAACGCAAAGAAATTAAAAAAAAAAATTTCCTTACTCTATTTTGGTTGTTGACATGGGTATCCAAGTGACCCCTGAAGAAGGGACAAATTCATCTCCAAAAAACAAATGTCCGTCTCCTTGCGCACTAAGACAATGAGCCACTACATTTTTTGTCACACCGAGTTCGTTTAACTGGTTTAAGATGCTTGCTTTGCCTATTCCTAGACCAAGGACTCCATCTGTGTAAGGTGGGTCCATTGACGCTTCAACTTCTTGATCGTAGCCACATCTGAATGTATGAAACTAAGATGCTATGATTCATGCGTTAAATAACAGATCACAAAAAAAAAATAAAAATAAATAAGGCTGACCCAAATGCAAGAAGAGGTTTGATAACACTTCCATTGGTGTATTTCAAGGGGAACCAGTCTTTGACCAAAAGACCAAGAGACGACCCGTGATCGGCATACTGAACTTCATAGTCACATTGATCATTTGGAGACTCGCAGTTGAGTGCTTCTGGCCCGTGCATGGATGCACAGAGTGGTTCGACGCATGTCACGAGATTTTTGTTCGGTTTATAAAGCTTGTGAGGAGCCTACAAAGTAAAACAACAACTGGTTTATTGTTGGTTTCAATGTTATATATACATATGATCTGAATACTTTGAATAATAATAATAATAATAATTATGGATTTTTATACAAAACATACTTTGCTGTCAGTCATCAAATATTTAGAATACAAAACAAATAAAACAATAATAAAAATAAAATAAGGAGATTGAAACTTTAAGAGACTAGGAGAAGAGTTACCGGGAAGCATTTGGTGCAAGGTACATCACACTGAAGCCAAGTGAGATCACTGCCAGTGTCGAGGTCCAACCAATATGGTTTCGATGGATTCCCTATGTTAACCGTCACATAATAGTACCTGCATACGAGGAACTCTTCCCTTTAATCACAAATAATAAGATCCATAATTTCCATCTGTCTGAATTTTTTTTTTTTTTTTTTATAAAAATTACAAAATTCTACACCTAAATATTCTACAAGTAAGTTGTACTCAAAACTTTTGTCCCAAAATGACATGTTTCACTATTATTCCTTACCTCTGAAAAGTACACTACACTTAGGCTGGTGGGTGTGGAGTCATGGATGATGGTCCTCCACCTCAGCTGCCACATCACCATGACGGTCCAAGGGTGTGGAGTTAGGAGCATCATCACCCTTTTCTTTTTATTTTTTTATTAATTAATACCCAACGGTCGAAAGCAATCAAATTGGACACATGGAGGGCCGGCAACACAATGCCGTTCAGGACGATGCTGCCCCTTGCCGTGCCTATGACGAGCCCTTAGGGACTTAACCAAAATCTTGGACTGCTCACACTTAAGCACACTTATTTGTGGAGTTCTCCTCTCATCAACAACCAATGCACCGAAAACGCATAGATTATATTTGAGACGAGAGACAATCAACATCTCTCTCTTGTGGACATAACAAAACGATGTGTGATTCGCCTAAAGTGTCACAATTTTGCATGCTAAAGAAAATTCCATGATCACTTTATAGATAGATCAAAGTCAAAAAGAAAAACATAAACTCAAATTAAATTGAACTAGTGGATATGCAAACTTGACATGTGCAAAAGTCAAACAATCAAACATCAAACAAACCTTTCACACTATCTTTAACCAAACAACATCAACTGATGTAACATATACAAAACACAAAGATCCTAATTAATGAACACAACAATAATCATATCAAAAAAAATAAAATAAAAAATACCCAGTTGGATAAACATTTCCAGTGACTTGAAAGACAATTGAGGAGGAGGAGGATGATGATGGGTCAACGGAATAAGGTGTCATGGGATGATTGGCTGATGAATAACATCTCTGGAATGCTGTTAACAAGTAAAGGATGGGTATGATGATGTTGAAGTTGGTTCTTGAATGCATCTTGATGGGTTACTGAATTTGGATGAGGGTTTATGATGCTGATGATGATAGAAGACGTTGACTTGGTCTGGTTGTTGATGTTGTTCTGTACATGTCTGAAGTGGAGTGTGTTTTGACCATAAAGCAGTGTTTCTTATCTTGCTGACAAAGGGTTGTACGGGTATATGATAATTAATTAATTAATAAATAATAAATGAGTAACTGTAATTAAATAGTAAATTCGTTGGAATTAAGGTGTTGTTTTTAAGAGACGTCTCTAAATATTTGAGTGTTCTATTTAAGTTATTGAAAAATATGTCCGTTAAATTTTAAAAAATTAAATAATTTAAAGTAAATTTTATGTTCGACGATTAAAGTTATGGCAAATTGGCAATAACTATAACAATTAGCAAAATCATGGTATTAAAATGGGTATTGGGCTTATATTGTGGGTTAATAACTTAACAAGATTTGAGTTTTAAATAGACTCTCATTAGGCCCAATTTAAGTGTTAGGGGTTGTTTAGCAACTTTTGAATGGGTAAGTATTGGACCAGTAAGATATCTGAACAGTTAAGTGCTAAACCAGTAAGAGGTCTGAATCATTGAGACTTAGTATAATGCTTACCCATTCAGAGGCAAATGTCTAACCATTCAGACATTTGTCCCATGAACATTTCATTAAGAAGCTAAAACAAACAACCCATTTAATGAGTTTTCTATTTAAAAATACACATACGTATAGGAATTTTATAAAAAAAAAAAAATATGCCCTTGACAGTTGTTACAGACCCTAGTGGCTTCCTCGGCAACCATAAGGGCCGACCATGTTGCTCTCCTTGAGATCAATGGTTCAAGCTCCACCAAAGACAGATTTAGTGTAATTTAAGCCGTGCAAAAAAGAAAAAGATATAGAGGTAGCAACAAGTTGAGATTGAATTTGAGCTACGTGAAAATTAAATGAGTCAGGTTTAAGCTTACACGATCTTAAAATGAACTGAAAAGAGTATTTTGACTTTACGTGGTAATTTGTTTTCTTGCTATGATCTAAGATATTTAAAAGTTTTATATTTAACAGATATAACATAAACTAGATGGATTCCATCTTGCGCTCTGGAAAGTCGGTCGATATCAGTCTTGTTCGTTACAATATTTATATGATCTCGACTCTTGGTATAGTACCGAAAAAGAAAACTTAAAAAAATAAAGTCGTGATATGCCTAAACAGATATTGAAAAATGTTTTACGTTGATCGAAAATCATAAAAACGAATACTTGTATCATTTCGGGTTGGTATGATACTACCCCTCGATGCAACTTACGGCACCAAAGAAATACTCTATTTTATATACAAACATGTTTTCTACCACATTTGTATCAAAACATTGATTTTTTTTTTCTCTTTTAAAGCATCGTTATATTCAACTTTTTAAATAGAAGTAACCACTATGTTACAAGTCCTTTGACTAACATGTATCCAGATTCATAATTTATAAAATTACAACACTAAGGTTGTGATATTACTATCATCTATATTATTGTATTATAATTTAATTTACTAAATACTAACAAGAATAAATAATGGTATGCAGTGGCGGATACATAATTTTTTTATAGGGTGGGCACAATACAGGCCTGCTAAAACGGTTGGAAGAAAAGAGGAAATGAAGGGGCGGAAAAAGAGGCAGAGAGCAAATAAATAGTCAATGAACCAATTGCTTGACAACACTGGTAGGGAAAATGTCAGTTTTGCATAATACAGACTCAATTTGAGTGCTTAAATAAATACATATTATAAAACAAGCAAATTGAACCATATTCCATCTCTTTAAACTTGTATTAAACCTTGTTATATATATATATAGGGGAGGGTTATCTTGAGAACGCTAAATATTGTGAGAACCGTGAGAACAAGTACAAAAATCAATCAAAATCAAATTTTTTTAATACAAATCCCATTATAATCCAAATACAACATTAATAAATGAATTTTCTTTTCAAATAATCCATCTTTTCTTGCAAAAACACTTTCAAATTAACTTTTTACACATGTGTAAATGAAACAGTTTACACATGTATAAACAGCAAATTTACACATGTGTAAAAACAAATTATTTTCGTATACGTTTGAATTTTTACGCGTAAATTGTGTTTTGGGGATTGTATTTTAGTAATAAAGACAAGTGTAAAAAGAAATTTTGAATTTGAATGGTTTTAGATGCCGTTCTCACAGTTCGCACGAAAGATAGGTGTTCTCAAAATAACTTTCCCCATATATATATATATATATATATATATATATATATATATATATATATATATATATATATAGGTTTAGGATCCTGTACAAAGTACATTTTTCGTGAGAAGTGTGAGAAGGACTAAGAATTGACATGTAGACATCATGTTTTGGATTTAGGACTGATGTTTTAGGTTGTTTTAACTTGAAAAACACCAAACACAACAATCTAAAACACAATACAATGTATTATAGTCATTAAATTTAAAAAAACAGCTAAAACACACTACTTAACGCTTAAAACACACTGCTAATGTTCTTAGCATGGTGTTTTAAGTTTTAAGCCTAAAATACATTGTTTTTGGTTTTTAATTGTTATGTTTGGTGTTTTTATAGGCAAAACAATCCAAAACATCACGACTAATTTCAAAAAATGATGCCTAAGTATCAATTTTTAATACTTCTCACACTTCTCACGAAAAATGTACTTTGTACAGGATCTTGACCCTATATATATATATATATATATATATATATATATATATATATATATATAATTTTACAAGTCTAAAAGAGTACATAAAATCCCATTTTTGTTTAAAAAGACCTTTACCCTCTAGTGCCAAACAAAAAAAACCAAAATTTCGAAGAGTCAATTTGTTTATTGATATTTTATAATTGTATTGGTATGGTAAAACTTTTAAATTGGTATATATTTAGAGAGACACGTTTTTAGTTTAGAAAAAATACTTCCAGAAGCCCTATATATATATTTTTTTTTTTTTGAAAGGCAAAAAACATCTATTCCATCACCAAATATACAAAGTCCTCTATGAGCAAGGTGCTCATTAGATCATAGTCCAACAAGAACCCATCCCTTATTACATTTGGTCCATTCAGTAAAACTAAACCAAGCCCTATATATTTTAATTTTCAGTAATATGAGTGATTGGCAGAAGCAAGCATTAATTATTGAACTACTAATTCGCATGTTTCTCTCTTATCTACGGTGGGCACATGCCCATCTTAATGATAGTGTGTATCCGTCTCTGATGGTATGAGCTAGTATTCGTCTAGTACCCACTCATTTATGATTATCTTATTTACCAATTCGTGATTCAATCAGGTAGTTACCTACTGAGTACTGCCCCATAGTCGTAGTTCATCCATACATCCCAAGCGGAGTCCAGGGGCAAAGTATCATGTAGGGTTCTTGCTAGAGTTGCACCCATAATTCATCATCATCATCATCATACTCAGACCTCAGTTAATCCCACTACTAGCAAAAGCTAAGGTAGGGTCTGAGGAGGGTAAGATGTAGACAGCCTTACCTCTACCCCATGAGAATAGAGAGGCTGCTTTCAGTGAGACCCCCAGCTCAATGGTGGTTTTGTATCAAGCCTTAGACACAAGGCACATAACACTTAGCAATCGGGACAAACCCGATTGGTGCATGTACCCCCTTGTCCTTTGGCTATCAACGTCACCACCTGATGCATGATTAACCATAATTCAAATACTTTATATTGGAAGTTGCTTCAGATTTGCATAATTACCGTACGTTACATGAAAAACTTATCATCACTTATAACTTATTGTTAGTGGTAATTATCACTAGTGAGTTATTACTGACTAGTAGCAAATTGGTCCGTTATTAAAAATTTACTGTTTATGGTAACTTGGTCATTGTTGATAGAGATCATGCTAAGAACCGGAAAGTATCAACCCATTTGTTATGAATGTATGGTCAATACTCGCTACTCAAAAGAGTTACATTGATAATTGCACAAAGTAGTAAAAGTGTTTGTTATGTTAACATGTGCAATACAATAAAACTACTAAAAACATGTCTTAGTCAATTCTTACATTTCAATTAGAACTCCATGAAGGTGGTCCATGGATCCTTTTCCATTCATAAATTACAAGGGTGGTCCTTAGGTCATCTTCTCTTCATAAATTATACATTTATAGCTTTCTTCAAGAAACTTATCATCAAGAAACCTAAATCATTTACACCTCTTAAGTGCCAATATAGGCTAGCTTACTTGGTAGAGGCTTATGCCTCTTAAAAGAGAAGTCCTATGTTCAAATCTAGGCAATGGGTGTATTTATTGTAAATAATAAATATATAGTGGGGAGTAATATTAGCCGTTTAAAAAAATTCACACCTCTTAAGTTTACCCTACACAATTAAGACAATTAAGTAAAATTTAGGAAAAAATGGAAATACTTGAATTGTATGAAAAAAAAAAAAGTAAAACTAGCTAATTACATAATTAAGCCACATAATAATTTTTTTTCTGTAAGTTTGTAATTTGTGTTTGTTTGTTCACCCAACTGCTCTTCTGATAATTATGTTTGTCTCCTAAACATAGGAGTTAGAACCCACGAAAATTGCTTTGTTTGATGTTAATAATGGACATGAACTCATGAAGGCAATAATCAACAATTTTTTTTGAACGACAACTTTTATGAAAAAAAAAAGCCCTCCCAGTAAGAAGCTTGACAAAAACAACAAAACCACAACTAAAGGAAATGACAACGAAAACAAACACCAATCTTTCCACAAAAAAATTCATTTAAACGAAGACCGATTCTTGATCCAAAGAAGACTTAAGGCTTTGATATACAACTATTTTAGGAATAGAAGCGTAAACAGTTCAACAGTGAACATATATACTTGTTTTTTTTATCAAATTTTTAGAATAAAATTATGCAATGCTAAAAATACATGACTTGGTTACAATAACTAAAACTCATAACGTATAGGGGTTTTCTTCAGGTTTTGGGTTTTTCATGTCGGGATTATTTGGGGTTTTAGATGAGAAAAATTGACCTGATAACCGAATCATTTAAGATTCAGACTAGTTGGGCTTCAAATTTTGGATAAAAGTAAACAAGCCTAATCATGATTCCTGAAACTCAATTTCGGGTGAATAAATATAAATAGAATAAAATATAAAATTTGAAAAGTAGGTACGTCTTTAACTGTTGAAACCACATACACTATGAAATAATATTACGTGTCAAGAAACCAACAAAAATAATTGATTTTGTCACATGTTTCGTGAAACCAAACGGAAAAAAGTTTATAACAATAATAATAATGAATAATAATATCATCTGTCTGTCCATCTATCTATATTGTGACCGTCTTCTGTCACAATAATAATAATAATAATAATATTAATCTCACCCTGATCTATTCTCTTCTAACCCCATAGGATCGAGTGATCGACCATCATCAACAAGGTGACTCCTACAGTTTCCTATCATATTCATATACATATATATCTTCATTTTTTTATTTTGTTTTTGATCAATTGATCTGTTTGTTACTGTAGTGTTTGAGGATTTATTATATCAATATATATGAATGTGAAGCTTTAAATTAGGTTATGTTTTTGTTTGATATTTGATGCTTGAAGTGATTAGTGAAGTGGGTATATGTGGATCACACTTTTTGTGTACTGTTTTCTTTCTTCAAACATCATTGCTTTATTTTGTGTTTATTGACGACTAAGGGTATTGTAGTGATTCACTACAATAACTTTAGTCAATAAACACAAAATAAAGCAATCATCTTTGAAGTGTGATTTAAAAAAACTGCTGAGGCGTGCGCGCCTCAAGGCGAACTACAATAACCTTAGTCAATAAACACAAAATAAAACAATGATCTTTGAAGTGTGGTTTAAAAAAACGGGTGAGGCGCGCTTCAAGGCGAAACGCTAAGAAGAGGCGCGCCTCATGGGGTTCAGATTGTATATACGCCTCAGGTGGTTTAGGGTGTTTTTTGGTGTTTTAGACTTTTGGGGTCAATCATTTTGTTTTGATGTGTGTTTTTGATATTTTAGACTTTTCTAGGTCGAGCATTTTATTTTTTATAAGATACATAATTTTTATATTTATTTTTTGACTGCGCCTTGGGCTTTTACGCCTCATGAGGCGAAGGGAAAACGCCTCTAGGCTCATTTCCGTTCTTTTAAACTCAGACCATGTTATTGAAAGATTTTATTCAGATTAATCTTGTTTTAGTTGTGTAGGTTGAATATGGGAGTTGCACAAGATAATATTGGCATGGAGGAGGGAACACTTGAGATTGGAATGGGTAAGCTTATGTTATCATGTCAAGTTGTCAACATGTGTGTGTGTGTGTGTGTGTTTGGGGGGGGGGGGGTTGAAAGTTTGGAATTGAGTTCCGCTACTATCGTTTTTAGAAAGTATTTGAAAGTCGAATACTTGATGTGTTCGCAGAGTATAGAACTGTCTCTGGAGTTGCTGGACCATTGGTCATTCTTGATAAAGTGAAGGTTAGTTTCTGTTTTCTCTTCAGTGCTGTTATTATTTTTGTTTGTTTCATTATTACTATTATTGTTGTGATTATTATTATTGTTGTTGTTGTTGTTGTGATTTCGGTTACGGTTATTAAATGTATGTGTCTTTGAACTTTGAGGCTGAGCACTCAGATTGCTAAGCATACTTATGTAGACAAGACATGTGAGCGTTCTTCTTTCTGTTATGATAGGGACCAAAGTATCAAGAAATTGTGAACATTCGTTTAGGAGATGGGACAACTAGACGTGGTCAAGTCTTGGAGGTTGACGGAGAGAAAGCTGTTGTTCAGGTGATCTCCAATTGGCATTCCATGCATCATTTTTTTATGTGCATTTGTGAATTAAGATACTGCAAACCGTCTTGTTTATTTTGAAAGAGAGCATGAGTCATGAAGAATGAAATTTATCGTTTATGATGGTATATACACATACATTATTTTCTTGCATAATTTCGACCTAATGTAAACATCATTGTTCTCTTGACCAGGTTTTCGAAGGAACGTCAGGAATTGACAATAAGTTCACCACTGTTCAGTTCACAGGGGAGGTACATGAGTTTCCTTTTATCTCTTGTCACCCCTTGTTAAATATCTTGCGTTTTCTCGTTAGTCGTTTCTTCTAATTATGTTTTTTAATGATGTCATTGGGACATTTTTAGGTTTTAAAAACTCCTGTTTCTATGGATATGCTTGGACGCATATTTAACGGCTCTGGGAAGCCAATTGATAACGGTCCTCCTATTTTGCCAGAGGCTTACCTGGATATTTCTGGTAGCGTTTTAACATTGAAAAATATGTACTATAATTATTTGTTCCTTTTCATCATGGTATACAGTATATATATGTGTGTATATATCATTGATGTATTATTTATTGTTTCAGGAAGTTCTATTAACCCTAGTGAAAGAACATATCCTGAAGAAATGATACAGACTGGTATCTCAACAATCGATGTCATGAATTCAATTGCTAGAGGACAAAAGATCCCTTTATTTTCTGCTGCCGGTCTTCCCCACAATGAAATAGCTGCACAGATCTGTCGCCAAGCTGGTTTGGTAAAACGGTTGGAGAAAACAGAAAACTTACTTGAGGTAGTTGTTGGGCAAAAGTATATAGTGATTATTACATGATGTGATATTGAATATTATATTATATGTTAAAACTTTATGTTTGATGATTTAAACATTCTTAAGTACTTGTTTTTACAGGGTGGGGGTGAAGAGGACAATTTTGCCATTGTCTTTGCTGCTATGGGGGTGAACATGGAGACCGCTCAATTTTTCAAACGCGATTTTGAGGAAAATGGATCGATGGAGAGGGTTACTCTTTTTCTGAACCTTGTAAGTCCCTCGTGTTTGTTAATTGTTGTTTATAGTTATTATTTGGAATGTTGGATTACCATTTATAGATATCTTTTACGTGTTTTTATAGGCCAATGATCCTACAATTGAACGTATCATCACTCCTCGTATTGCTCTGACTACAGCAGAATATTTGGCATATGAATGTGGGAAACATGTTCTCGTAATCTTAACTGATATGAGTTCCTATGCTGATGCCCTTAGAGAGGTAAAACGAAAAACCTTGCTCAAAAGGAAACAGGCGGGTTAAATGGGTTGAACGCGTCAAGACATATTTTTAATGAATAAAATCTCCTAACCCTATTACGCATTTACCTTAATACAAGTTTTGTAACCATGTTCGACAATTAATCATTTATTATAATTTGATGCTAAAAAACCACCACGATAAGTACTCTTTTTGACCTGAACAGGCTGAACTTGCCTGAACTTGTTACCCAACCTGCCCATTCTGCCACCATTACTTCCTTGTATTTGACCCGTCACCCGACACATCCATTTTGTCCCGTACTCACACAACACAAATTTCAGGTCTCTGCTGCTAGAGAGGAAGTACCCGGTAGGCGTGGGTATCCTGGGTACATGTATACAGATCTGGCAACAATATACGAGCGTGCAGGGCGAATTGAGGGCCGAAAAGGCTCCATCACCCAGATCCCAATTCTGACTATGCCTAATGATGGTACTCGCCATCCTCATCCCTTTCTTAGCCTTGTCTTCCTCTTCACTTTTATAATTTTCTCTATCGTTTATGATCATCACAGATATTACGCATCCCACTCCGGATCTCACGGGTTACATCACCGAGGGACAGATATACATTGACAGACAACTCCATAACAGACAGGTGACATCTCATGCTAACCCTTTATATTTCCATAATACTTTAATACTGGATTTACCGTTTTACCTGATCATATTATGCAAATTTACAGATTTACCCACCAATCAATGTGCTTCCGTCCCTGTCACGATTGATGAAGGTAAGCCTAAAAACTCTGCTTGAAGTTTACATGGCTTCACATATGGTATTAAGTTCTTGATCAAGAATGTTCATAATTGTAGAGTGCTATTGGTGAGGGGATGACTCGCAGAGATCATTCTGATGTGTCCAACCAGGTAAAAATTTAATTTTTTTTGTTTCTGAGACATGTCTATATACAAACTCGTATGATATCAATATCGATCAAACATGGTTTGAAAAACATGGGTGAGGCGTGCGCCTCAAGGCAAAACGCTAAGAAATCGAGTCTGAGGCACGCCTCATGGGGTTCAGATTGTACAAACGCCTCAAAGGGCTGAGGCGCTAAGAAAATGTGCACCTCAGGTGGCTTAGGGTGTTTTTTGATGTGTGTGTGTTTTTTGGTGTTTTAGACTTTTGGGGTCAATTATTTTATTTTGATGTTTTAGACTTTTCTAGGTCAAGTATTTTACTTTTTATAAGATACATAATTTTTATATTTATTTTTTGACTGCGCCTCGGCCTCGAGGCTCGTTTCCATTCTTTAAAACTTTGGGATCAAATAATATGCTTTGAGTTGAGAACAGATCACCAACTTTGGTTACTTTTATATTTTCAGCTATATGCAAATTATGCCATTGGAAAAGATGTCCAGGCCATGAAAGCTGTGGTTGGAGAAGAGGCTCTCTCGTCCGAGGATCTGGTCTCTCTCTCTCTCTCACACACACACATATGTAATTAGATAATCAAGATTACTTAACTTATATTTTATTGTATAAATGTTACAGTTATATTTAGAGTTTCTGGACAAGTTTGAGAGGAAATTTGTGGCCCAAGGAGCATACGACACCCGAAACATCTTCCAGTCACTTGATTTAGCATGGACACTTCTGCGGATATTCCCACGTGAACTTCTTCACCGTATTCCAGCAAAAACCCTGGATGCGTTCTACAGCCGAGAGGCATCCAATTGAAAGAAACAAAGGTTTTGTATCATAATCTGGTTCATGTTGCTCTATTGTATGTAATAAGGGTTCATTTGGATTTGTTGAAAGCCCAAGATCTGATAAGAGGCAGTTAGGATATTTATATGGACATACGGTATAGAATCAGCCTGAGTGCCCGACGTTTTGGCGCGATTTGTGTTTTTTTTTTTAAGAAAAAACAAGTGGCTTTTAGAGTATGGGATGTTAGACCTTGATTTTCTGTATGGATGAAGCATAATTTGAAGTGATTACTATTTGTGGGAGATCAGTTCAAAATAGCCATTTTTTAAACCCCATTAACCGAAAAATCATAAAGTTCACTAGTTTCCCAATATTGAAATAACCTGAAAAGTGAAAACCACAATTGTATTCACCTACTATTGTTTAGTGGCTAGCAGTGACATGTGGAGGTGGCAGCGATGGTAGTGGCGGAGCTGTCAACGATGAGGTGGTGTCAGTCGTGGCAGCGGCAAGTGTTGGTTGAGGCAGAGTGTTACGTAATAAGTCAATTAGTAATAGTTTGAGGGTATTACTTGTAATAATAGATAGTTGAGGGACTGTATTGTAATAATTGTAAAGTGTGACGGTTATTGGTTGTTATAAGAATACCGACCCCAAGCTTCCCCAATTAAGCTTGATTAGGGTTTTCCCTCCTTCTTCTCTGTGTTTCTCTTAATTCAGGCTAACAATTGGTATCAGAGCTACCGATTCTCATCGGAGTTCGTTGATTCCTTTCACTACCACCGTTCCGATCGTCTTCTCCGACGAGTTTCATTAACTTCCGGCGAGTTTCAGTAATCCATTTCATTTCTTTCTTGTCAATTCATCAATTCGTATTGTTTTTGTTCTTATGGTCTGATCAATTTGTGATTAACCATTCTGTTCAACAATCTTTTGTTGACCCTCTGTTCGTTCATTTCGATCTTATTCTTTTCAGTTGAATCTTGGAGTGATCGTTCATTGATCATTCTATTCCTTATCATTAATCAGTTGGCTGATTCTTGATTCTTTTTTCTTTTCAATTCAATTCGTTCCTATTCAATCATGACTACCAGAAATCAAGAAGTTGATAGAATTGCTAAAGATGTTAGCCGTCTGGATGAGTTTACAGCACAAACTCAAGAAGGTCTATTGAGTTTGAAAGCAGCCTTTGATCAGATGCAAGCAACATTTTCAAAAATAGAGAAACAAGGTACAATGATTCCAAGAAATGAGAATGACAAGTTCAGTAATAATCGATTGACTAAGGTAGAATTTCCAAAGTTTAATGGTGATGATGTTGAAGGGTGGCTATACAAGTGTGAACACTTCTTTTCAATTGATGAAACACCTGAGAAACATAAGGTCAGGTATGCTGCTGTCCATTTAGAGGGCAGGGCATTGCAGTGGCATCAAGGCTTCATGAAGTCCACTGGGAAACAGATCTGTGATGTGACATGGGATGAGTATATAAGAAATGCATCCACAAGATTTGCTGCAACTTTAATAGAGGATGCAATGGGAGCACTTAAGGCATTAACACAAACTGGTGAGTTAGAGGATTATTGTGATGAGTTTGATTTGTTGTTGAACAAGGTGACATTACCTGATGAATATACAATTAGTCTATTCATTGAAGGTTTAAAACCAGAAATCAAATGCCATGTAAGAATGTTCAAACCAAAAACTCTAAGGGAAACCTACTCTTTGGCAAGAATGCAGGCACAAGCTAATAAAACTCTTGGTTTGAGTAATGCTTCTGGTAACAGTTCCTCTGGTTACAAACAGAACATTACAAGGACTAATAATCTAACTAGTATTGCCAAACAACCTGTGTTGGCAACACCTGTTAATTCTGTGCCTTCCAATGCCTTAGTTCCCAGAAAAGTTTCTAATAAATATATGGATGATAAAAGGGCAAAAGGAGAATGTTTTTTCTGTAATGAGAAGTATGTGGCTGGGCATAGTAGAGTATGTAAAGGGAAGAAACAACTGTTTTTAGTTGAAGTTGATGAGTATGTGGAAGATGAAGAAATAGAAGGATTGGTTATTGATGTGGCTGATGTTCAAGGAGATCCCCAGATTTCTTTGAATGCTATAATGGGCATACCATCATTTTCAACAATGCAAGTAGTTGGTACTATTGGTACTAAATTCTTGTATATTTTGTTGGACAGTGGGTCTACCCACAATTTCATAAGCAAAGCCTTAGCCCAGAAACTGAAATGTACAGTTAAACAAGTACAGAATGTTCAGGTAACTGTAGCAGATGGAAAGAAGGTTGAATGTGTGAATATGGTGAAGGATTTTCAGTGGGTCATGCAAGGGAATTGGTTCACTGCAGACATGTTGGTTATTGATCTGAACAATTATGATTTGGTGTTGGGCATTCAATGGTTAGAAACATTGAATGATATTATGTGGAATTTTAAGAATCTGACAATGAAATTTAATGTTGCTGGTCAAGATTTTGAATTGAAGGGCATTAAAAAGAAAGGCCTCAGTCTATGTTCCATGGAGAAAATGACTAGTATGATTCAAACTCAAGATCAGTTGACACAAGCCCAACTGTTCACCATTCAAGATTCAAATGCTGAACAATGTATGTATCAGCCTGTCATTTCTGGCAATGAGAATGAAGGTCAGCTGGATACCTTATTGAAAGAATATGAAGACATCTTTGAAGTACCACAGGGTCTGCCACCATCAAGACCCTTTGATCACAAAATTGTTTTGAAAGATGAGAAGGTAAACCTGAATTTAAAGCCTTATAGGTATCCTGGTGCCCAAAAAGATATCATTGAGCAGATGACACAGGAACTACTAGATTCAGGAGTGATCAGGCATAGCAGCAGTTCATTTGCTGCTCCAGTAGTGCTTGTTAAAAAGAAAGATGGCTCTTGGAGAATGTGTGTGGACTATAGAAGATTGAATGAAGCCACAGTCAAAGATGTTTTCCCTATTCCACTGATTGAAGAACTACTAGATGAATTGCAAGGTGCCAGCATTTTTTCTAAATTGGATCTAAGGTCTGGATATCATCAGGTAAGAATGTATGAACCTGATATCTACAAAACTGCATTTAAAACACATCAAGGCCATTTTGAGTTTTTGGTTTTACCTTTTGGCCTTACTAATGCCCCTGCCACATTCCAATCTTTGATGAATGCCACCTTCAAAGATGTGTTAAGGAAGTGTGCATTAGTCTTTTTTGATGATATTTTGGTATACAGTGGAACTTGGCAGCAACACTTATTGGATTTGCAAACTGTGTTGGAACTTATGAGAACTAATTCTCTTAAAGCCAAGAAATCTAAATGCTCATTTGGGGGGGGGGCCAAGTTGAATATTTGGGTCATATTATTACTAAAGATGGTGTCTCTACTGATCCTAGTAAGTTGAAAGCAGTTCAGGATTGGCCTAGTCCTACCAATGTCAAACAATTAAGAGGCTTCTTAGGATTGGCAGGGTACTACAGAAGGTTCATCAAGGGTTTTGGATCACTTGCCAAACCTCTTACTGAACTTCTTAAAAAGGATGGGTTTAAGTGGTCCCATGAGGCTCAGTTAGTTTTTGATCAGCTTAAAGAAGTCCTGATCTCACCTCCTGTGTTAAAACTGCCTGATTTTTCAAAGAAATTCATTCTAGAAACAGATGCTTCTGCAAAAGGGATGGGAGCAGTACTAATGCAAGATGGACACCCTCTTGCATATGTTAGCAAAGCATTATCCCCTAAACAGCAAAGCCTTTCTGTTTATGAGAAAGAATTACTGGCCATCATTATGGCAGTCAAACAATGGCACCACTATTTGATCACCAAACCTTTTATAATCAAAACAGATCATCAGAGTTTGAAGTATTTGTTAGAACAAAAAATAGTCACTCCATTACAACAGAAATGGTTGTCCAAGTTATTGGGTTATGACTATGAAATATGTTATAAACAAGGGACTGAGAATGTGGCTGCAGATGCTTTATCAAGAGTCCAGGGAATGGCCTTATTACAGATCAGTCTCAGCTCTATTGATCCCACCTTATGGCAAAAGATTCAGCACAGTTGGCAACATAATGCTGATACTAAAGAATTGATTGAGAAACTGGAACAAGGGGAAGCTGTAAAGAACAGGAGTTGGGATGGCCAATTTCTAAGAAGAAAAGATAAGTTGCTGATTCCTCATGATGCTGCTCTTAAAACTGAGATCATGACTCTATTTCATGCTTCTCCTATTGGTGGTCACTCTGGTACTACCCCTACTCTTAATAGAATAAAAGAATTTTTCTATTGGAAAGGGTGTTCAAAAGATGTGCAGAAGTTTATCAGGGAATGCACAATCTGTCAAAGGGCCAAATATGAAACTATTGCTTCACCAGGCTTATTACAACCACTACCTGTCCCTCAATCCATTTTTAGTGACATTTCAATGGATTTTATATCTGGGTTGCCTAAAGTCCAAGGAAAAGATACAATCTTGGTGATAGTGGACAGGCTTACTAAATATGGGCATTTCTTACTGTTGAGCCATCCCTATTCTGCTAGTACTGTGGCTCAGGTCATTATGGATAATGTGTTTAAAATCCATGGCTGCCCAGCTACTATAGTGTCTGATAGAGATCCTGTATTCTTAAGTGGCTTTTGGAAGGAATTTATGAAACTGCAGGGTATTACCTTGGCTATGTCATCATCATACCATCCACAATCTGATGGCCAGACTGAGGTTCTAAACAGATGTTTAGAATCTTATCTAAGAGCTATGTGTATGGATGCTCCATTGTCCTGGGTTAAATGGATTCCTTTAGCTCAGTGGTGGTATAACACTACCTGGCACTCAACCATTAAGATGACTCCCTATGAAGCCTTATTTGGAGTCAAGCCAAGTATCCATATTCCTTATATTCCAGGAGACACTACTGTTGCAGCTGTGGAAGATTACCACAGGGACAGGGAAGGGATGATCATTAAGCTAAAGGCTAACCTTGAAAGTGCAAGAAACAGGATGAAACAACTCACTGATACTCACAGGACTGATAGAGTCTTTGAACCTGGAGAATGGGTGTATGTGAAGCTACATCCATTTGCTCAACAGTCCTTAAAGACCCATCACAACAGGAAATTATCTCCTAGATACTTTGGACCATTCATGATTTTACAGAAAATTGGAAAGGTTGCCTACAAGTTGGACTTACCAGAGAATGCCCAAATTCACCACACTTTCCATGTATCCTTACTGAAGAAGGCTCAAGGCTCCACGGTGCTAACTGGTCCAATTCCTCAAGGTTCAAGATTTGTCTTACAACCCAGAGCTGTGTTGGATAGGCAATTGGTTAAAAGAGGCTCTAAGGCTGCAATGAAAGTACTTATACATTGGGAAGGATTACCTGTTTCTGAGGCATCATGGGAGTTCCTGGAAGATATGCAGCTGCGATTTCCAAGTTTTAATTTTTGAGGTCAAAAATGTTATAAAGGAGAGGGTATTGTTACGTAATAAGTCAATTAGTAATAGTTTGAGGGTATTACTTGTAATAATAGATAGTTGAGGGACTGTATTGTAATAATTGTAAAGTGTGACGGTTATTGGTTGTTATAAGAATACCGACCCCAAGCTTCCCCAATTAAGCTTGATTAGGGTTTTCCCTCCTTCTTCTCTGTGTTTCTCTTAATTCAGGCTAACACAGAGGTGGTGGCAAGTGGGGATGGAGGTGGTGGAGGCAGTGTTAGCGAACACAGATAGGTGGTGATAACAAACAATGTTCGTGGGTCGTTCTGACCCATTTGGACCGTTTTACGTAAGGTTTTTTTTTTTTTTTTCTTATAAGAGTACCATGTTTTGACTTGTACAATGATTCGAATGCATATGAATTGGTTTGTTGTACTATTTGAGCTGTTCTAAATAGGCTTGTATGCGATAAAACCTTTTTACCTTAAATTAAATGATTCTATAAAGATTTTTTTTTTTTTTTTTGAACGGTGATTTTCTTATGAGTTATGAGTGACCCAATGGTAAGATGCCGACCGAAGTCGTCACCTCGCCAAGGCTGGTTAAACTCCGTGTTCTATTAGATCCGGGCCAGCTTGTTAGCCTTGGGGCTGGATTCTATAAATAATGGGTCATGATTGTCACCCCATAGTATAGTATTTTCAGACAATAAATTAAAAGTACAAACAAAATCGGACAAGATAAGGCTGGGTGGTGGAAGGGCGCTATCCCTTGCCACCTCAGCCTTTTCTACATAAATGATGCCCCTCCCTATTTCTTGTGCGTTGTTTTTTTATGGGGGGGGGGGGGGGGGGGGGGGGGATTGTGAATACAATAAAGAGCACTAACCAGTAGGTTGGTGGGCCCCTTTTAAAACAACCAATCATTTTTTTTAATTAGGGTGACGTTATTCTATTTCATGATAGTTAATAGAATAGGGACATAAAGCCCCCTATTAACGTAATGCATACGTAGTGTCGAAGTGACGGAACGAAGCCCTTAGGGGGGCTCCATTCCACACCACCCGGCCTAAGCTCAAAACAAAGAGGAGTGAGAAGATCTATATTGTTTTCGGCGTTTTTACTGTAATGATTATATGATTTCCAATTAAGGTTAGTTCTGATTATTGCGCCGACTCAATTAAAAAAGCCCTTAAATTTTAAAATTAAGATAAGATAAACACAAACTAATAAAAGTCTAGATCCGTTACCAACTACTAATGAATTGATTATCCTTACACACATAGATCCATTTTTTAGTAACTTAGTTGGACACATGAATAATGTCATTATCAAGCCTATCTCTAAACATTGAGATAGACTAACATGATTAGCTAATAACAGTTAAATATTATTTAACACTATCACCTTAATAGAATATTCTAAATAAACCTTATAACTTAATAAAAAAAAAATATGTCTTTATCATACTTGAGTTATATATGATTTTTTGTTATGTTGATCCTAAATGATAAACTTAATCTTATTGTCTAGCACATCCCCAAACATAAGTGTTAATAGTCAATTGTTTGATAATATTACACAATAAATATAAGGTCTATGTCATTGGTTAATGAAAATCAATGTCGTAAGTCACTTTCTAGGCCAAAGTATTTAATTTTCGATGACTGTTTCAAACTTAGGAAATTATTAGGTAATTGGTTTTGGTACTAGACGCGTATATGACATTTTTGCCGATAAACATATAGAAGACGATAATAATGTCCTCAAGAGATACTCTCGTGCCTCTCCTTTATCCAACATGTGAAGGGTTTGGATTCTACAAGGTGCAAATATAAATTACTAATAGGAGTAAATTAGGATTATGAGTTGTTTTTTTTCTAAAGAGAATACTGTTAAAAAGAATGATTCTTTTTAGAAATGCGAAAAGCAAGAAATCTATAAGAGCAGTTAGGCTTGTAATACAAATTTAAACAAACAAATTAAGTTTTTTTTTTTTTTTTTTTTTAAATTTTAAGCGTCTTTAACTAGCGGAAACTATATCTGCATGATGTAGCGGAAAACATGTATGTATTACAAGTTTATTTACAATGGTATTAAATTTAATTACACAAAAGTTGAGTGACGTAAACAAAAAATAAAGTTATGACATGCCTAGAATAGTATTATGAAAATGGATGTCGTGTGGTCATTAATTTTCATTTCTTCCAAACTAGTTGTAAGTAATATAATAATAGACAAAATTACAGAAAACAACCTTTATGTATTACCAAAACACCACATTTCACCTATATCTTTAAAAAGCACTCTAATCAACCTTAACCTATGTTATTTATTGCAAATCCAAACCTTTAACCCTAACTGAGTTAGTTTTGCCAGTTAACTCCCTTCACATGCCTTGCATGTGAGGCTTTTTAGTCATTTTAAGTGTGGTTTACTTAAATATTTATTTTAAACAAAAAGAAACTTATAAACATCAGGTTCAATCAGGCTCCCAGGGTTATCATCAGTGGCGGATCCATTAAGGCCGGAGGGTGCCCACCGTACGATCCTCCGCAAGGCGAAACTTCCATTGATATTGATGTATTCTTGGAACCATTTTATACCTTGACACTTCCAAATTATTGTCGGTAGAGATGGAGAGCAGTGGAGAACAGAAAGGTGAAGTTCAAGTTACGGAATTTTGTTTGTTGGACGTTGGATCCAGCAACTGTAGCAGTTTGCAACGACGTATTAGTTCAGGAAGATGACACCTAGTGGGCCAATTATCTAAACTAATAAGTAACTAACAAGTAATCTCATAAAGTGGACTTTTTCTAAAAGTTTAGAGCCCAATATATTATATACTTTAATTACTTAAGAAAAGAATCATTCATTCATTTGTATTTGTAGTAAAAAGTAATATTTTTTATGTTTGCATTTACTCACTTATTATTTGGATTCTTGAATTTAAATTGTTTTCAAATTGTTGATTATTAAGTATTAACTAGTGTTTTAGCTCAGTGCCGCGTTGCGGCACCTCAAATCGCATCTTAAATTTAACCTCTCAAATGGTTGACAAAACCATAATCAAAGCAATATATTTAATACTAATCAATCAACATACACATTGGCCTGTAAATCACATTTGGGTGTAATTCCAACAAACTTCCTCCACTTGGTTTTGCTCTGAGATGCAGGCTGCTTTGGACCATCATCTAGACCTTAACTCATTCCATCTGATGTCCTACCACCTGCTATATCTAGGAGAAAAAGAAGACCATGGATCATTATCATTGATGTAATATTCATTAATATAACGCCAGGAATGTGTGCCTATCATAATAATTGATATAATACTTATTTGATTACTAAATCTTTTTTACCAATGAGTATCAAAGAATCTAATCTATCATCCTTACTCCAAAAAAAATAACTATAAAAGGCAAACGAAAATTGATACACAGTGGTATAATTAAAAAAAAACATACCGTTCCATCCCACGATTCATTAGCCTTTCTCCAAAAGTCAAAATCCGCAAAAATTATACGATTACCCAGCAACTTTGGCACATCAGCAGCCAACACTTTGGTGTAATAAGTCGTCTGCAGTGGCCTCCCATATTCATAAAAAAAAAAAAAAAAAAAAAAAAAAAAAAAAAAAAAATTCCTGTTCACAATAAAAAGAATCAAGTGTGAGTAAATAATTTGCTATTTTTGAGTATGAAAAGGCATCAATGTAAAAAGTTTCTTGAAAAAGAAACATACTTAAGAATTGTAACAAAACGATTCGGCTCATATCTGCATAAGTTTAAAGTTTTAGATAATGCTTGTCAAAGTTTAAAGTTTTAGATAATGCTTGTCTAAAAAAAACATCGAATCTTTTTTAAATTGATGTTTAGGATTGAACTATTGAAGTATTTGACATTTTGACAATGATCTTGGGGGAAATTACTATTCAGTCTCTACGGATCAAACAGGGGATGAGGGGAAAAATATAACTTTCAAATATGAGCCGAATACTTACCATGTAAGTGTTCCAACCATGTGTAGGGCCAATGCCTTGAGAAGGAGGAAGAATAATCAGTAGGTAAGTCTGAGGATCAGAAACATATGTTGGTCTAGGTAATGACCATGCAGGAACACCAGATGAAGGTACTTGTGTCGATGGATATGGTATGCCTCCCCCATCCACTGATGGCTGTGGGTGATGGAACTTGCATGAAACTCCAAATTTACACGATCCAGTTCGTAAGTAATGTGGACACGCCTTCTCTTCCTAATAAGGCAACATTAGTTAGCAGCGTCAAAATATTATTTGAATTGAGTGATTATTAAAACACAAATACCTGTCGCATAGGTAGCCCAACCATGTTCAGCACAACTGGTCCAGCACCATGCCTATCACGAGGATGATTGTATTTGCATGTTGATCCATATTTGCAAGTGCCCGTCTTTAGATAATACTGAAAACGATAAAAGAAATGTTCATTTTTTACTGATCTTGATTTGTATACCTTTCTACTTATTAATTAATCGTGTGTTTGGGTATGCTGCAAAAAACTATAACTCTGAAGCAATTTGGCATAACTGATTTCGATAGTGAAATTTTTGTTTTTTAAAAGGTAAAAACAGTTTGGAATTTTCTTGATTTGTAAAGAAAAATCCAAACTGTAACATAAGACAATTTTTCTATTCTAGTTCTTGATGTTGTAACGATGACTTAAAAACAAACATCCAAACACCCCCTGATCACCTTATTGTGACATTTACGAGACCGTTCTTCAAAGTCCAAACAGATCACACACACAAAGTTGAAAACATAAAAAAGCACCAAAGGAAATGCAGACAACAGCTGACTGCAACAAAAATAGTTTATGTATTTCAAAGAACAATAACTGTTTCAACTAAAAAAGTAATTTAGGATGTTCGGTTTCAAACCCGACATGGTAAATTGGTAATAATAGTCACTCCTATAATACATTTTGCAAAAAAATATTATCCTAAATATCTCAAAGATCACAATTAAAACCACAAAAGATATTGCAAACATAAAGATCATGGCACCATAAACATGTATGAACAACCTACCACGCAGTCCGGCTCTCCAACTCTTTCCGGAAGCTCGCCTACATGTTGATTGGCCTATAAACAATTACAAAACATTATGAAACATGCTACAAAACCAATAATCTTTACGCAACTCGTTTAATCAACATTTTATTCAAAAAAAAAAAACAATCATGAAAAATAAACACAATTTAGAAGAGGGTCCATTTCTTTACCTGCCCAATGTGGGTAGGATGATTAAACCTACAACTATTTCCATAACCGCACATGCCGGTCCTTATATAAAATATGCAATCAGGTTCACCTGGCCGGTTCGGATAACCATCCTCTTTCTGAATCCTCAACCTCCTTACAGCCTCTAAAAATCAAAACTTTATATTTAATATCAAACAATAAAAACTAAACATTCAAACTATTCAAACAATTCATGATCACAGTCAAAATTATTGTACGGAAAATTAAAATTCAAACATATGCAAATAAAGTAATAAAAAGAGAAAATAACGGATAAAACAACAAATGATGATCATATTAAAACAGGGGTAACATTAAATAAACACATAAACTAAACAAAATTAACCATTTAAAGCTTATGATCACATTCTTCAAAACATAAAAGTTGCTTCAAAATCAAGCGTCAATCTTTATCAACAACAATAAAATAAAAATTATTAAAAACAGATTCAAAATTATCAAAATTTTATAAAAAATTACCTTGCCGAAACCTTGAGCGTCGCTACTGATGAGGTTTCATCTATGAAACCCTAGGCGCTGTTGTTACCAGACAACAGGGGACGGAGGATGAGGTGTTGACGGAGGACGGTGGCGTTGATGTTGATGGTACCGATGTGCGGATATGGTGGTGACAACCGGTAAAGGCGTGGCTGAGAGGGTTGGGATGAGATTTGAGGTTGGAGCTGGTAAAAGGAAAATGGAGAGAAGACTGTAGAGAGAAGATTAAAGGAAAATGTGATGAAGGAGAGAGAGACACGTGTATATAAAATATGAAGTGGTAGATGAGCCAGTCATTAGCATTTAATTTATTTATTTACTGTTCATTTGAAGAGTACTGTTCAATAAGTTTGATTATTAATAGATTGTAATTATACCAATTAGAGCGGAGTTAGTGGAAGTTGAGGGTTCGATTACGATTGAAGTCATATTTACTACATGTGGGGATTTCACCTTGGGAGATTCCTAATCCACGTAGGATGTGTAATCAATACAAGCTGACCCATGGTGTTAGTCGGAGCTCCGCCAACTGCACGTACCACTTGCCGTTCAACTTAAGTTGAGTGGATAAGTGATGTGTTCTATTATAAGATTAGTGAATTGGTTTTATATGTGATTTTTCTTTTTGGTTTCCAAATGTTGTTAAATTTATTGTATTATTAAGTAAATAAGTATGAATAGTTTTAGAATATCATTAAGTAGATAAATATGAATTTGTTTTACTCGACTCACTCTAACCAACCAACCTTCTTTTAACACAAACAATTTGTGCCTCCCGTTAAAAAAACAATTCTGGATCCGCCACTGGTTATCATCATCAGGTTCAAACACAACACATATGATGCACTGTAGTAATGTAATGTAATGTATTTTGGCATACAAGTTATATATGGGTATGTCAAAAGTTATAAGTTATAACAAAAGGAACTAAAAAATCCACGTGTCTAGACAACAATTAATCATCAACTAGCGAGCGAGCATGTAAACCGCATGGGCATATTTATTGTATACAACAATGCAGCTAACTCAGTGCACCACATTTCGTAGGTTTGATTCATTTTTGTAATTAGTTTTCATGCACGTGTATACAATGGTGCATGCATAGAAGTGTTCACGTACAGTTCGCTGGTCAACTTATAGAGAAAATGCATTCAAAATGCAGATATAATTTTAAACGGTAAAAAACACACACATTTTAAAATATACGAAAAGTCTAATCTCAATATACACAAAATTGCATGAAATAAAAAGAGCTAGAAATGTGTGCTACCCCTAAAGTCATAATAAGGGTATCCACACTAAACGTTTTTAGTGGTTTTTAGAAGAGGTTTTTGAGATGGTGTTATTGTGGTGGAGGTTTTTTGGTGGAGGTTTTTTCATAAGAAACCTTTAAAAACCTTAGAGGTGGGTCCGGGTAGGGGGTTGAGATATTATTAGGGCGCCTCTTATTTGCACTTGTTTAAAACTTATTTGCATCTGTCTACGGCTCGTAGAGGCCTCTGTCAAATGTGGTCCATGCTTGCCAATCATTGACAATCATTTAATGACACCTCTACGAGCAGTAGAGTTTCACTTGAATTCTTTTCCTTTCGTTTTGGATGACATGAACATAAAAAACTGAACAAATATTACAAAAATAATTTTTTATTATTATTTTAAATTATTACTATTATTTAAAAAATAAAATAGCAATGTGTGTTTTTCTACGACTCGTTGTACATTTAGTTTTAAGTTTTTTTATTTGTAAGCGGTTTTTTGTTTCACTTGTCGTCTCGATAAGCGTGTAAGCGTATAACAAACATTTATATAAATAAACAGACAAATATAAGCAAGCATTTCCAAACATAATATATGAAAAATATAATAATAATATAATATAAGAGTGTACTAGCATGCATCATATCAAAATAACACTACTGGGGGGCGTCTGCTGCGCTGAAAAATCATTTATTTAATATTTTTAATCAATTTTTGTTGGTTTTAATCATAAATAAATCATAATAAATTCATTTTTCAATATTTTTGCACCAAAATTTTATATAAATTGTTTCTATTTATTTAGAACAGAAATACAATTTTTAAATTAATAATTCTGTAATTTTAATATTTTTAAATATTAAAGTTATATTTTGACAAATTGAAATAAATAGATTTAATATTCTATTTTTAAGAAAATAATTTTATAAAAATTATTTCCATACTTAAAACTTTATATTGTGACCATCTTTAATTTAAAATTTACAAAAAGACTTTTGTTTAATTATTTATCAAATTTCTCTTATTTATTAAACATTTTATTTATTAATCAAACGAATACTTATCCCCAGTTCGAAACCCTAGAAAATACTTGTAGACTAGATAGACTTAGACTTATTTGTTACCTTATACATAGGGTAATACTTGGCAATCTTTGGGGCTACACTTATACTTTTTCTCAAGACCTAATACTTTGCTAATGTGAGTTTACGTAACCATGTTTATGCAATTCTTTATACTTGCAACATTATACTTAAACAATTCTACATACATGTCTAGTTGTAAACTTTAATGCCTCATGATTTAGACAACAACAACAGTTTCAACAAGTTTCAACAATACATAATCATTAGCTATGGCCAAGCCGGCGATACTCAATAATAGATCTATTGGATTGACAATCCCACCTAGATTCGTTGACCATCTTTTATGGGGAGCGCGGGTGATTGTTATCGTTCTAACATATTATTAAGGTGAACCGTGGTTGACGGGATGGACCTAAACTAGTCGGAGGTTTGATTATGTCGATTCAACATTTCATGTTTATTCATGTAGACTTAAACTTACAATAGACATATGAATTGCTAAACTTTTATTCTTAAACTTAATTGCTTGACATGGCTTATGTATTCTCACCAACTTCTAGTTGACCCCCCCTATTTTTCCAAACTCAACAGGAAATACTGATGCTTGAAGTCTAGAGCTAGCATGAGGAGATATTTGAAGCTTTGCTTGATTATTTGATGTAGACTTTAATGTAATTCAATATTGTAATGAAATAAAGGATTATTTAAACTTGTGTACTACCATGAGCTACTGACAATCATTCATACGTGGCACCTCGATGTTTCCGCCATCGGTTGGGGTGTTACAGCGGCGGCTGCAGCAAGGACGATCCAGGCCCCTGGGAGGACGACCCAGGCTGCTGGGAGGACGTCCCGGCATGGGTGCCTGTACCAGGCAGTGATAAAGGTCCCAAACCGTCACGCGCACGCCTCTCTTTGTGATTGGTCAACGTGGTAGCTGAGTCAACATGGGACGTTAATTCAAAATGGGGTATAGTGGGGGATAGAAAGTGAGGCGCTAATTTTAAAAAAAAAAATAACTGATATCCTTCTTCTTCATCATCATCATCATCACCACCACCATTCACCTACAGATCTGGCCACCACCATGTGGATGAATTTTATTGGAGGGGCAATTTGCATTCCAGCGCCAAATTCATAACGTTGCGGCCGGTTTTGCATCCATAAAGCCCCACCGTAACGGTGTGTTGGGTGCGAATTTCAAAAAAAACGCTCTCAATCACGCTCGACTACGCATGGTCTTATAAAAAGAAAACTTTTTTGAATGTAAAAGGTGGTGATGATGTGGCAATGTTTTTAGGGGTTTTTAGTTTTCCTTATTGGGTGAGTTTTTGGTGTTTTTAAAGAATAAGTGTTTTTCTGATGTGACAACTGTCTGGACAAGTTTTTAAGGGTTTTTATTGCTATTGTGGATGCTCTAACGCTGTGTTCCCGAGTTTAATAAACGAAAGAAAAGAAGAGAAAGGGAATTAAGGAGAGAAAGAGAGGGAGTGGAAAAGAAATATTTATTTAACTAGCATGTTCCTGAGTTGGAAGGAAAGGAAAAGAAAAGTGAGGGTTTTATGTTTAAAAAATCATTTCCTTCCAAATCTCTCCAATTTGGAAGGATGAGATATGAAGGAAATTAAACAAAATTTTCCTTCCACTTCCTTTCCCTTCTCTCCTTGAAAAAACTGTGGAACACGATTTTTTCTTGACATCCTTCCAAATCTCTTCTTTTCTTTCGTTAAATGAAACTCGGGAACACAGCGTAAGTATTTCAAACCGTTGAAACCAAAAAAAAAAAAAAAAGCATAACTTTATGTAGACGAAATATATAGAGTTAAAAGGTTTCCTAAAGTCATAATAGAATTCAAAGTGTTGACGAAAATGAGTCATATATTATCGTTGAAGAAAGGTTAGAAAGCGTGTGGAGGTGTGAAGAAGAAAGAAAAGAACATGTCGTTATTTTCTTATTATATTTATTATCTTTGGTTTAGCATGAGAGAGAACAAATATTTATATAGTTTGCCGCTAAAATACACATATTTATGTTAGACAAAGAAAGTGGTTTAGCATGTTTGTATTTTTTTTAAAGTAAACTTCATTAAATCCATCAAACAACCAGCTCGTAAAATGGGGCAGCACAACCAACTTACATATTTACAAACTAGGTTAAAGACCCGTGAATTTCACGGGTGAAGAAATTTTTAAATAAAACATATTATTGAGTAAATAAAATTAAACAATTTTTTATAAGGACAGTGTTAAACTAAAAGTTTAAAACATAACATGAAAGAAAATATAAAATGACAAATTAATATACTGTTATAGTTTTCAATTCTAATTTTGTTGTGCTCGTGAATTATGTAAGTTGAAAAAAAAAATCAATTCAAATAAATCTCGTAATAAAAAAATTCTTCCACCAAACAAAATAATAGGATAATTTCTAAAAGAAAACCTAAGTCAAAATATAATGTTGACAAAACTTAATAATAGTGCATGACAAAAGGAATTAAATCAAGTACGGAAAAAAAACGAATTATGAATACGTTCATAACATCCATTGCAGCATGGTAATTTCCTAGCATTTTGACATCGAAAGTTGCAAGCAAAACACATATCGACATCATCTTCTTCAAAGTATTTACCCTTCATCGTGCTTACGTGATGCTATCCTTTATTATGCATGCCAAATGTTTTTTTAACTCGTACAAAATACGTCACACAATCCACAATAAAATATTAACCTGAAACCAATAAATTGTATGCATAAACTAAACAAAAAAGTAATAGTAAAGAAATTAGATTATAAATTTTTTTTATTAAAATTGAAATTCTAAACACAAGTTTCTTACGTACCAAAATATTTAAACTTTTGAAATTTGAAATATTAAAATTATAAAATCTAGATTTAAACGAAATACACAATGTATCGACAACAACTAAAAAGTAAGAAAAATATAATAATAATAATATTAATACAATTAATAGGAATTGAAAGACATAATATATGGTCCTTACGTATAAAACATTATTGTAAAATACTTACCTAAACATTAAGTGAAGAAACCTAAAGTCTAAGACTTGCTTTGTATGATCTTCAAAGTTAACAACGAACGAATATGCAATGAACTCCTAAAGAAATGTAAGTATAAAAGAATTAGTACAATGAGTAATGTGTTTTGAATATTTATAGTTGTATGGGATTGATTAAATATGGAAATGTAATTAATTTTAAAAAAAAATTGAAACTTTAATCAAAAGTTACTTACCTCCTAAAATTCAAAAATTTGAAATATTAAAAATTGCAAATTTCAAATTTTGAGTTTGAAATGTTTCAATTTTTCAGATTAAATAATCTTTTAAAAATTCAAAAAAAAAATTAAAATGAAAAGTGATTAAAACATTCACTATTAATTGATTAGTCAACTCTTATTAGCCAAATATGGATACGAGTACACAAACGGGTGGGTCTGCCTTTAGTATATTAGATTCTAAGCTTGCCATGTGGATTGTGATGTGGAGCTCTAGTAAAGGGACAAGTGTCCCCCTAGTTACTCTTTAATTAGTGTAGGTAGATTTACACCAATCTTGTCATGTTAAATTCTCTAATCTAGCTCTATTTTTAGCTCACACGAACCAATCGCCTTAACCTCTCCAATAATATCTTCCATCCGCACCGATCTACTCTCAAACTTCAATCTATATCTAGCTCTCCAGATACACCAACACCCCACAATAATCATACCAAAAAGGATCTCCTTTGACCGCCCAGACAAACACGCATGATGATGCACTTCCAACAGGTCTTTAAACTAAAAGACAAAAAACTATTCAATCTTACTCAACGAGCATATATGTTGCCAAAGAATCGAGGCAAAAATACATCCCATGAAGAGATGATCGACCGTCTCATCCTGCTCTCCACATAACGGAAAAAAAACGTCAACCACCGAAATATTCTTGTTCTTCAAAGCCACTACTGTCAGAATCCTACCCATCTTTGCCCGCCACGCAAAGATAAAATACCCTTTGTATGTATGTTTATATCTTCTCAATCAAAAACAAAAATATTGCTGTAATCAAAATTCTCCTGTCATAGTTATTTCATAGCCGCCACGCTGAATTCACCATAACTGCTAGCTCTCCAATGTATGTATGTTTATATCTTCTCAATGTGTCCAACTAAAGATCTTATTAAAATACCCTTTGTCTCTTTTTTATGACAATACTAGTTTATACCCCGGAAGCGTCCCGGGTTGAGAAATCTAAGTAAAGTGAATAAAATTATAAGCATCTAAACTATAAAAATGGCATCTGCCAATATATGATTAATGAATATTATTATTATTATTATTATTATTATTATTTTAAACAAATCTCTGCCATAAGTTATCATATTCTAATATAAAAAAAAAGTAATTTGGTCGGGTATCACCTAATCCTAGGCCCGACCCAAATCCACAATTTTTTTTAAACTAATTCCAAACCTGACACAATACCTGTCGAGTTACAAAAAATAGTCGTTTTTTTTCTCCGTTTTTTATATAGCACTATGGTACTCGTTGGAAAGATAATAAAACGCTCGTTAATTTGGTGTAATTTTTTTTATTTATAAAATCTCGTATATAAAAGATATTAACATTTAAAAGTTATGAGAGGAAACATGAGAGAGAAAATAATAAAGTTTTAATATTTACATTTAATAGATTAGGTATTTAATATATTACGTTAAATTAGGGCTGGCAAATCGTGTCCCTAACAGGTTAACAGGTCTCTGACGCGCGCGAACAAATCAAGTTCTAAACATGAACACGACTCGTTTAACTCATTTATATCTCATGTTTATAACACAGTTTTATGTTTTATGTACCAAAAAAGGGAAATAAAAGATTTTTGCCTCTTAATTCTAAGTATTAAAAAAAGTCAAAAAATCAAATAGTGTACTTTTCAGTCAAACAGGTCTTATCGTGTCTTAACAGGTTACCCATTGCCAGCCCTACGTTAAATCATATTTAAACCATATTTATTCCTTTTTTTTAATTGGTCTAGAATTGTCACATCACATCATATGTGACATCTCTCAAAAGAGAGATGACATAATATTATGACATGTCATCAAAAATGCTTTAGTTTATCTATCTATATATATAAAAGAAAACGTATATGCTGACGTGGCGTGCAATGGAGGCCTCAACCTCCCCTTGAGAGTGCCACGTGGCATCATAATTGAAATATTTTAGTGTTTTTGAACTATTTCCTTTTTTTAATTAAAAAAAAGATAAGGGTGCTCGGAGTGGGGCGGGAGTGAGGGCGGGAAGGGGGGGAACACCGCCGCAAGGTGGCGTGAGAGGGGCGGGAATGGGGCTGGCGTGGGCAGATCACTTGGCGTGGGGGGGGGGGGGGGCTTGGGTGGCACGTGGAGGGTTATGGTTGGCTGAATTTTTTTTTATTTTTTTTTAAACTTTACACACACAATAATAATAATAATAATAATAATAATAATAATAATAATAATAATAATATTCCTTCCCTCCCCACCCTTCTTCCCCCCTTCCACTCCCCACAATTTTCATCCCCCCACAAGAGTCCCACAAGTGTCACATGGCGCTTCATCCCCCTCCCCCCCCCCACCACTCCGAGTAGTCTAAACATAAAACCCTAAATTAAATTGAGTTATTTTAGGGAAAAAAAATTTAAAAATAAATTTAAAATTTTCTCTCTCATGTTTCCTCCCTTAATTTTTAAACGTTTATATCTTTTATATACGGGATTTTTTTAAGAAAAAAAATTACACCAAATTAACGAGCGTTTTATTATCTTTCCAACGAGTACAATAGTCCAATATAAAAAACGGAGAAAAATCGACTATTTTTTGTGGGGTTTCATTCATACAGGAAAAAAACACACAAAGTGTTCATGTTATTCATTAATCATGTTTTGTCTTTTAAACCAGGTTCTTATCTACGATGTTGAAAATCAGCCCAATCGTCATGTTATCATTGGAATTTACTAGGTATACTTCATCAAGAGAAGTTAGGAGAAAGAATCACGCAACACTGCAACACATGGTGTCACCTTATAGCAAGGTTATTTTATTTATTTAATTACAAGAGTAATAATTATTACTATTAGTATTAGTATTATTAGAATGGTTATATTTTTCAACCCCGGGACGCTCCCGGAAAGAATTGATAGTTGCTGACGTGGCGTTCAATGGTGGCTGCAACCATCTCTTGATTATGCCACGTGGCATAATGAGATGCAATGATTACAACTTTCAACTTAAGTGTTTGTTTAGTTGATTAGGTTAGGAATTATAAGAGCCATTAGAATGTAAGAAATTAGAGAGATGTGATGAGTTTTTTACTTTTTTAATAGTTGCAGCTTACATAAGTGATTCTTTAAATGATTACTGATTAGGTTTTAGATTAGGGAATATGAGTTATTAATGATTAGAATACTATGAACATGCAATGATTGAGAGATTTTGTGGTTAGTTAACTTGAGCCATTTGCAATAGGTTATCATGTAAAATTAGATTTTTCAACCCCGGGACCCTCCCGAAGTAATCAGCTGGTTATATATAGATAGATAGATAGATTGTAAAAGATTTAAAGTTTAAACATGACATCAATAGTTAAATACTTAGTATACATTAAATACGTCAACATTTTAAAAAGGTTAAGAACACAATATTACGCCATCCATTTGAAAAGCCAACAAAAAAAATTGTAAAAGGAAAAGGAATAGTGAGTATAAAATAAACTATAAAATGTTAACAAATTCATACTTTTCTTATTCTAGAGTATAATGTCATAACGATGACATAGCTTTGACCAACAATATAGCATACCACGAGTCCGACCAGCAAGACAACAATATGAGGCAGTAGTTAAATAAGATACAACCGTAGACAATCTATTTATTTTTAAAATAATTAATTTTTTTTTTAAGCAACGATAAATAATTTCATTAGAAAAATATTACAGGTCCCAAATTTTAAACAACGCCACAAAAACAACAAAAGTTACACCACTCAGACACACCACTCTGACCGACCACCAAGCGAACCACTGTAGCTTGGAACGACTCTTAGGTTACACGGTGTGGTGGCATAGAAAGGGGCTATGGAGCCCTTCCACGCCAGCCCACCACATTGTGGCCAGCGAGGGGCACACCCGGTGGAGATGTCCACTGGTGTGAGGCAACACCTAACGGCTGATATTGCGGTATTTGATTGGGCCAACTAATTCAAAGTGTTTTGACCAGTTTAACAACGGTAGGTAAAACTTTTTATTAAACTCAGTTTACCAAATTAAATCCAATTTTTACCTATATAACCCCCCTTACCTCACTGTTTTCAATACCACATACAAAACCGTCGTCCACACCATTTCACCAACCACGTTACCCACCAAATACCCCAGCTCTCTACCGTCTACACCGTTTTCAAAGATGACTCGGTTTGGAAAAAAAAAATAGAGATTGCCTTTTGCAAAGCATGGGCCAAAGGAAACAACAATCATTCACATGGAGGGTTGACTTGGCCCCACATAGTATGGGAGTTCAAAGTCTTGGTCAGTGGTTCAAACCAAACCACCGACTTATTAAATCGAAAGTTGACTGACCGCCGAAACAAATGCCGACGTTCGAGACTATTCGCCAAACAACATTGCAACAAGTCCCCTGCAATACCCCCGAATACGAGGCAGTTGAACTCACCAAAATCGAGTACGATTTTCGTGTCCACCGTGAGTTTTATCACGTATTGGCGTGATAAATGATCCGAGAGACCTTAGATTAGGTTTTATAGTTTAGGTTTATTTTATGTTTTTAATTTTTAGATTAGGTTTGTTTAATTTTAATGTTTTATGGTTAATGTGACGTTTATTTTTATTTTTAATATAATGTTTAATATTATGTGTTATATAAGTAATTCAATTTTAATTTAAACAAAAATAATAATAAATCCAGGGTGACGTGGAGACGTGAAGGCCATTCGCCGATCGTTTACACTCTACACCATCATCACGGGACCCATGCATATAACATTTTGAATGATTAGATGAGATGGATTAGGGATGAGCTCGGGACGGTATCGGTATCAACCGATACTGATCCCGAAAATACCGATCCTGAAATCTCCCAAAACCCAATACTGATACCGAAAGCATACGGTAAGGTACTGGTATGGTATCGGTATTTTACCTTAAAATACCGATACCATACCGATCCCGTACCGATACCGATAATATCGAAACCGAAAACCTCTAAATGTGGGTACCGATACCGATACCGAACACCCTCGGTTCGGTATCGGTTCGGTACTAGATCGGGATCGGGACGGGATGCTCATCCCTAAGAGCATTCACAGTAAAATCTCCATATTTTCTCTAAAAACACTACCTTTTCTCACTTCTTTCTATTTAATAATATTTATTCTATGTTTTTATCATTACTTTTTCTCTCTCTTCTACTCACAATCACTTTTAATAATATTAAAAAATTATGGAGGATGAACAGTGTCCTCCAAATTTACTGATGAACAGTATCTCCTCTATATATTTTCTCTACTTTACTCACAACCACTTATACACATTTTATATAATATGAAGGCTCGTATCACACTAATATAGAGACCCTACTAGGAATGATCTCAAATGGATCCTAATATCACTCCATACCCGTGATATGGATAACTGTGTACTCTTATCTCTTCAACAATGTAATGTTTCGACATACGTCGACATCTAATAAAGGTTAATTATTTATGTCGGAGAGCGGTTTTAAATAATTAAAAAAAAACAATAAAATAATCGATAGAAAAATAATAATAAAAAAAAAATTCAAACTTTTTGGCTGGATAGTAAAAGAACACCCCACCTTCATAAACCATATCAAAGTGTTCATATTTGAAACAGTCTTAATAATAATAGTAATAACCAGAAGAAGCCATGTTTAACCATAACCATAATTGCACCTTCAATTATTGCATCATCACTGTTTCTGCAACACCATACCTCATCTATGCCGGATTCCACCTTCCCTCTGACACCATTTCTATTTCCAATCTTGTCACTTCCCTAAATTCCAAAAAAGCCCCTTTTTTCAATGCATTTTATTCAAACACCAACACACACATACACATGTTGCACACACACATGGCTTCATCACACATTTTTTATTCTTTTGCTCTATAAACATTTTTTTCAATATTTTTGTTATTTTCAAGATCTCTTTTTTTTTTTTCCAAGATTTTTTAAGATTTTAAATGGGTTTGGATTGTTTTGAAATGGGTTTGATTTGTTTAGTGTTTTAGTGTTGGATCAGGTGATAAAGTTGATTAATTGATTATGCATGAATTAGGGTTAGGGTTTATGTTAGGGTTAGGGTTTATGTTAGGACTAGGGTTAGGGTTTGTTTGATGGGGTGTAGATCTTCAAAAGTTGATGACTTGCCTTTAGTAATAAGGTGTAGAGAGAGGAAGAGATTGATAAAGTCAGCTGTAGATTATAGGTATGATTTGTCTGCTTCACATTTGGCTTACTTTCATAGTTTGAAAGATGTAGGGTATGTGTTGGCTAGATTTGTTGATGAACAGCTTGTGATACCTTCCCCTGCTCCCCCTTCCCCTGTACTTACATTGCCATCTGATTCGGTTTCACGTCTTCATTCCGTTGATCATGATGATGATGATGATGATGATGATTCTGAGTTGAGTGTGTCTTTAGATGGTCATATTCATTTACATGATGATCATGATCATGATCATGATCATGGTCATGATGATGATGATGAAGGTGGTGGTTTTGAAAGTAAGCCACCACCGTCTTCAAATTTTAATCGGCCCCATGATTATAACGAAATGAATTTAAACGAACCTTATGTAAGTAACAGAGAGCCGCCGTCGTATCAAGGACCGTACCAGACTAATTGGAATGATCCTTATGAAATGAACAGAGGACAGCAGCCTTATCGGCCTCCATGGGGTGAGCCGTACGTGGAGAACCCGTCTGCATTTCCGTATCAACCGCCTTGGGGACCAAACCAAGCTAGTTGGGGTGAGGGTGACCCGTATATGATGAACCCATCTGTATCGCAATACCAGCCGCCTTGGGGACCGTATCCAGCGAATTTTGGTTCTTACAATGGATATAGTGGGGACTCGAGTTCAAATCCTAATCCTAATCCTAATCGGTATGCTTTTTATATGAAAAAATCCGCCCCGGTTAGCCACACTGTGATTCAACCGGAGGAAACAAGGGGCTTTCAAGAAACAAGTGAATGGGTTGATCCACCTAGTTATGATCCGTATGCAAGCGGATATGGGTATGGATTTTCTTATGGTGGGGCACCATCACGTCCCCAAGAACCGGAGAAACCCAAAAGTCCGCCGCCTCCTCCTCCTCCGCCGATGGAATCTGATTATTTTAACTTTTTTAATGCGTATGATAATGAATACCAAGGGTATGGATATGGGTATGAAAAAACGGATAGTAGTCCCGATACAAGCGAGCTGAGAGAGAGGGAGGGAATTCCTGATTTGGAAGAAGAAACAGAAACCGAGTCTCACTATGAAGACGCTGTAAATATGAAGACATTTAGTACAAAGAGAAATCTAGGTGAAGAAAAAGAAGACACTGACGGTAGTTCGTGGAAGGAAACTTCAAGTAGTACCGAGGGTAGTTCTAGAAGAATGCCACCAGGGAAAAGTGATGGCTCTGCAAAGGGAGCACATGCTGAATCCGCTTCAAACACAGTACCGTTGGAAAACAAAGGAGCACATTCGGCTAGCACTGAAGTAGATAAGCATAGCTCTGAAACAGTTGTTTCACAAAGCACGGAGGAGGGCCATGAAGGTAAAAAAGGCTCAAGTTTTGATATAGACGAAGGGTCTAGGCCGGAGTTAGAAATAGAATCCTCAAATTTAAGTAGTTTGACAACATTATCTCCTCATGGTTCCCGGGATCTTCATGAGGTAGTTAATGAAATTAAAGATGAATTCGAGAGTGCGTTTACTCATGGGAAGGAGGTCGCCTTGATGCTGGAAGCAGGGAAGTTGCCTTATCAATCTAAGTTTGCAGTTCTCAAGGGTAAAAAAAATTTGATTAAATTAATGTTGTTTCTAGTCGCGTTGTTCCATGGCAAGAATGCATCTTAAAACTATAATTTTGCAGTGATCTTGTCCAAGATTCTCTACCCGTTACCGCCTTCGGTGGCATCTTCACACCATCCGATACAATCTGTAAGATCGTTATCTCAACTAACAAAATTAGCAGGATCCTATAATGAGGGTGCGGTTCTGGATGTTAGGCCAATTAACCTTTCTTCTACTTTGGAGAAGCTATATGTATGGGAGAAGAAACTATATAAGGAAGTAAAGGTAAGATCATGTTGACGGTTTTTCATTATTTTATTTGGTGTGTGTGTACTTAACAACAACTGATTATATCTGTGCTTAAATAAGGACAATGATACTGTGTTTAGTAATGTGAAATTGATACATCAGGTATGGTGTGGTCTGGTTTTAGGGTGAAGAGAGGCTAAGGATGGTTTATGAGAAAATGTGCAAGCGGATGAATGAATTGGACGCAAAAGGAGCAGAACCTAGTAAGATTGATGCTGCACGGGTTTCTGTAAGAAGACTAGAGACTAAACTTAATGTATCGATCAAAGCGATTGATGCCATATCTTGTGAGATACACAAGGTGAGGGACAAAGAACTGCAGCCGCAAGTCACTGAGTTGATCAAAGGGTATTAATAAGCTCATTTTGATACTTCCAACATGAACTTGTGCACACACACACTCGCTCTTTTTATCTGTGATGCATAAATAGCCGTTAGTCGTGGTAGGACTTGTATCCATGTTGTCACATTTGTGGCTAGGGTTGGTGAAACAGGCTAATGTTTTTTTTAGTTATATAAATATTTAATGTGTTGAATACTGTTACAACAATAATTAAAACCTCTTTTAATAAAGCGATTTAGAAGATTTATGCATTTGAAATTTCACCCTGTTTTGATCCTTTTGAGTCCATAGTTATCAAAAGCCATCGCCTTGACCGCCTAGGCGACCAATTTTCTAGAAGCTACAAGATCCCGCTTTTCCCTCCTAGATAAAAATAAAGCCACTTTAAAAACCTAATCCCTTGACCAATACTTACCAGTTATAGAGATATATATAAATCTAAATCAAATCTTATTTTATTTAAATATATTGATTTTTAAAACCCTTATAGATAAAAAATAAATCTGCATATCGATCCCTAAATCAGTTCTATTGAATTGTTCTTCAATATATAAACACCTCTACTCATTAATTTACCATCAGCTGATTTTGCCTACCACATAGTTATCAAAGTCGCGTTAATTCTTTTAGCAAGTATGGCTAAGTCAATCATTTTATGTTTGTATGATTTACATGATGATTGTTATTTTTAATGATTTGGTGATTTTTTAATTTTTTTTATTTGCGCTTTTTTTTCTTAGGCATGCACCTTTTTTGCGCTTCTCTCCTAGGTCACAGGCGGAGCCTAAGCGCCTTGAGTGCGCCTCACGCCTTTGGCTTAATTTTAAGTTTTAGCAGAACATGCCAAAATTAGATCTCTCCTATATAAATGGATTTTTCTTGCAAGTTTGGGAATTATTCAGTAATATCATCTTTTTCTCTCTCTTAAATCATGTTTTATTTATTGTTTTTGTCTACAGATTAATAAGAATGTGGCAGTCGATTGTGAAATGTCACCGGAGGCAATTTGAAGCTATTATGGAGAGTAGACGTCGGACTTTAAGGGCAAACACGAATCTTGAAAGAGATTCAAGCTTAAGAACCACTCTTGAGCTTGAAACAGGGCTTTTAGCGTGGGCCCAACATTTTAATAACTGGATTAATGCGCAGAAATCATACGTTAATTCCTTAAACGGGTGGTTACAGGAATGCATTGATCACGAACCAGAAATGACCATTGATGGTGAGGTTCCTTACTCCCCCGGTCGTTTAGGAGCTCCACCAATTTTCATAATATGCAACGACTGGCACAGGGAAATCAAAGGCGTTTCTCAAGACCGAGTCTTGAAAGCAATGCACGGTTTTGCTTTAAATTTGAGACAACTGCTGGAGAGACAAGATGACATACAACGACTTATGGTCAAAAAAGAGTATATCGCCAAGGATTTCGCAGGAAAAGGTCAAAACCAAAAGCCGAATGAAACAAACGGGTCAATGGTTCCATCTGAAGACAGAGTCGGTCCGGATTACAAAGAGGCTATGAAGTTGGTTCAGAATGGCGGCTCAAGTAGTTTACAAGGTGGTGTAATTCCGATTTTCAAGGCGTTAGAGGCTTTCACTCGTGACGCTTTAAAAGCCCATGAGCATGTAAGATTGGTATAATTGGGATGCTCAAAGGCCAAGGGAAATCTGTAAAGCGTAACGTGTAGCGACGACTGTATTATCAGTTTATCTGACGGTTTTGACCCATTGGTATCTGGGAATTTTGCTATGAGAGATTACTAGATTAGTGAGGAGACAATAGGCAATTAAGTGAGGGCCTAATTGATGATCCTGCGTGTTTAGGCATTGTTTAGCCATAACACCTGCCCTACTAATAGGGTGTTTTGTACAGACAATTTTGCTATTTATTCATATTCTTTTATTCTAAAATATTGTTCATATTTGTTTTAATAGCTTTATTGTAAAAAGGTAAAAAGTTTCAATATATGAGACAATAGATGAAGGGATTGGGTACCGAATCCTAACATGGATCGGGCTAACCCAAACTCTAAATACGCATGCGCGTAGCTCCATTCGCGTAATATAAGATCTATGCGCCAGCTACTGCAAGCCTAACACGACGCATGCATGGCCTAACACGTGCAACACAGAAGGCTGCCAGTTAGCAGTACAACAAGGACGTGAGTGCATGGACCACTCATAATCATTGAATGTGTGCATGTTGCATGAGGTACGTCTAGTGTCCTAACTCCTAACATGACACATGGCAAGTTAACCGCTATGATCTTGTAGGGTGTAAGGGAGACAACAAGTACGTCACCAACGTTCTCCACTTGCTACCACTAGGAAGACGACACGTGGCACACTGTTAAGACGGTACACGTTCCTAATTCCTTATTAATTACTCTATTATTAATTACCATATTAACTTGGGTTAGGGTAGTGGAGATATCCCTACTCGGGCCTGGCCCACAACGACTAGCGCAAGGCAACTCATACATTTTTGAAGTAAAAATACAAAGTATACACTATTCACTTTCATATAACCAAATTTTAAACGTATAACTACAACTCACCAATCAAAAAACACAATGAAAACCATCATTCTAGTTGCAACACAAACACCACAAATATTCAAATGTACATTAGACTTTTATAATCAGCATTCTGGAAGGGAATTAGCAGAAGCATAGGGAGAAAAGCTAGCAGCAGAATCATTATAGCGTAACGGGTGTGGCTGCTGCTGCTGTTGACTGGATGACCACATGTAACTGGACGAACCATTTCCTGGACTTGCGTAATATGAAGACAGGTGTCGGGAATTTAAAGGTGACATAGAAGGGTAGCCCAGAGAGTTTGATGATATCAAATGAGAGGCTCGGGATCTGTGTGAAGACGATGCGATGTTTCTAATGTCTAATGAGCTTCTTGATGGAGTGATAAAAGAGGATCTGTGTGACGAAGATGCGATGTTTCTAATGTCTAACGAGCTTCTTGATGGAGTGATGAACGAGGATCTGTGTGAAGAAGATGGAATGTTTCTAACGTCTAATGAGCTTCTTGGAGTGATATAAGGGGACTGGCGATGAAGGGTGTAAGGAGTACTTGATACAGAATGAACGTTAGATGGTGTACGCGACGTTTGACCTATTTGTATTGCTGGAGACGATGGTGCGTATGATGATGAATATGTAGAAGATAATATGGTTGATGAAGCCATGGATGCTGGATTGGATGAAAGTAATGGTGTGCGTTCTGAGGCTGGTGGCTCACCGTTAGCAGTCCTTGCATCACGTTTACATACAGGGCAAAACGTTCTCCAGGAAGTCAACCACGCGTCCACACACATTGCGTGAAATTCTGTCAAATTCTAATGTTAGTGATATGAAATACCAAATTCTCAAATGCATTAACAAAGCACTAGAGTCTAAGTTTTAAAAAGCGCGAAGCGCACAAAAGCGACGAGGTCTAAAACCGAGGCGCAAAGCGCAAAAGCGGTGGGCTTTTCGTACGCGAGGCGCAAGACAATTATATAATTTTTTTTTATATGCTATAGGTTTTTAGCATTACTCAAAATATAGATACAAATAAGGTATATATATGATTTAACTAAAATGTACAACCTTTTTAGCTACATGTATAACAATTTTAAACACAAAAACATCATGTGTACAAAAAGCGCGATTTTCTTGCGTTTTTTGCGCTTTTCGTGCGCTATTTGCGCTTTTCTTGCGCTTTTCGTCTGCTCGCCTAGGGTTACATAAGGCGCACGGATTTGCGCCTAGGTGCGCTTTGCGCTTTTTAAAACAAAGACTAGAGTACGGTCGTCTTGACCCATGTGTTAATTATAATATAATAATGATAATATATCGAAAAAAAAAAGACTTACTGTGTCGGCATGGCAGAATTCTAAGTTTATCGCCAACGTTATAATCTTCAAGACAGATAGCACATGTAGCTGAAGTGCAATTATCTTCTAAAACAGCTGTAAATACTAGGCTTGGCATGGCTTTAACTAACCGACTACTCATCCCATGGAATTCGCGAACACGAGAAGACTGAGGGCGTTCTCGTCTTATCCTATGCCTACGCACGAAGAAACAAGTTGCCAAAACAGCCGACATAGCCAGCAACGATATAAATGATATGGCCATGATTGACCATGCTGAGTTCTCATAGCCCGGGAGAATCAATAATTCCATTGAAGTTATACCCGCAAACTTACTGAGCTTCAAGCCCGACGATTTTGAAACAAATACTGCATGTATCACTATACCAGTTGCAGTCCCTGCCACTGCAAATTTAAAAATCCCTAGATTATTAGACCATTTAAACATTTATTTAACGCGCATCAATGTCACGTTTAAATTTAATACGGTAGTGCTCACAAAGAATCGGTTTATATTTTGTGCAAATTTATATTTTACTTGCACATAAATAACTGATAATGCGTTCTTTTAAATTCCAACATGTATGTCTTTTTATTGTTCCGCACGCAAAAAGCCATGAAAATATCTATAGTTCTATACAAGTAGATTTATCGAATAATATACGCATAGGCAATCATATATGTAAACAGCGTTAGAGTTCATCTAAGTATCAGTTTAGTCTCATTTAAGTCAACTGCCACAAACAGCTTGCCGAAAATTGTAAGATAACGCTTTGAGCTATAAAACAACAAAATGCCGCTGAACGATGAATATATTCAAAAATCAGCTCAGTAGATTCCATAGGGCATTTGAATGTTTTCAAGGGCATTTTTGTCATTTTAAAACTCCATATATTGCAGAAGTTTTAAAGTTAAGGGCGTTTTTGCCCGGAAGTGGCTTTTACCCCCCCCCCCCCCCCCCCACACACACACACACACACAAAAAATAAAAAAATACTTTGAAGACCTATGTATGCTTTATCCCTAAAACTGATTGCATAATACACGTCCATATAGAGAAAAGGCCATACTTGAAACCAGATCACTATCATCATTGTTATACACAATGGCAGCCTTGAATCCTGCAGATTGCGCTCTCCGAACTTTATCCTCAAAGCTACATCCACCTCTAACTATCAACACAAAGGGCTGGTTTACGCTTTCTTCAATCAACTCATTAGTCAAAGGCTCACACGCGTCCAACGGCTCAGCTTGATACAATGTTCCACATTCCCCAGTCCCTTTCACAGGTGCAGCTGCGAAAAACATCAACAAATTACACCACAAAACAACATGCATCAATCCACCATAAACATATTATTGATTGACTATAAATAATCAAATTCAAATACCCAATGCTTAAACCTATGGCTAGTTAGGTAATTTTACATTCAAGATTCTTCAACAACTAATGGAAGTAGGATCAAACACAAACCTTTTTTTCTCTAAAAACCGTGAGAACCAAAGCGGTGATAACAAATAACACCGTGTTATTATAATAGTAGCATGAAATAACACTGAGTTATTTGTTATCAACACCGAGTTATTTATAAATAGCACTTTGTTTCTCGAAATCATGGTTTGTACCGAAACCGTCCCCACAACTAATGATAAAAAAGAATCATAACAACAGAATGATCAAACTCGTCATCTAACTGCATAAATTTGTTATTTTTAATCAACCCAATAAGGGGTGACGGCACTGCTTGTTGCCCGCCTCCCTCTTTGCCCTTTTAAATATAAACTCTTTTTGATTAAAAAAAAAAAAAAAACCAATACAGAATATAAATCAACTTGAGCTTAAATTTCATAACTATCATACAATCAAAAACAAAAATTAAAAAAAAAAAAAAAAAAAAAAAAAAAAACTCACCAAAATTGGCTTCAATGTCATCAAAAGACAAAGTGACATTATTTCCCATCAGAACAACTTTAGCAATGATTCCTGAACTCATAAACAAAAGAAAGCAGCAAAAGATCCAAAAAGTCAACATTTTTTTCACACCCACAAACTTAAAGACCCTAAAAAGATCCAATTTTTGGTTCTTGAAAAACTAGGGTTTAAAGTGGGATGGAAACATCAGCTTCCATCCTCTAATTACACTATCCAAGCATGTTAAAAATTAGGGCTTTTTGGTGTGATGATTTTGGTTTAACTTCAATTGAGAAAATATATAAAAAGATTGATTGATTGAATGAATTTATCCTGTGGGCAATTGAACCGCCAGTAGTAAGAAGACAGTAGGTGGGACCAATAGGAGGCTTCTAGGTTTGTTTGTTTTCTCAACTTGATCTTGTTATTGTACAAAACAATATAATAAAAAATCAACATCATTATGATTCAAAATATCTTAATTGTTAATTATTATTATGGCTAAATTAAGTTAATAATATATCATTGGATGCATATGGTATGTGAACATAATATATACAAGTGTCAATATAAAAATAATATCATGGTTTGTTTTTCTATAGTTTATTGTTTTTGTTATGGGATTGTAATTTATTAGTGTTATTGGTGTCGACATCTCATAATAGGTTATGGGGTTAAGTTGAGAATGATTTGTTTATTTTAGTGTCGGGTTATTATGTTGTGTGGATTTGGTCTTGACATTCCTAACCCTTACATAATTGCATCGCATGTCTTATGGTTTTGGCAAAGATATCTATGACCGGGAGTAACTAACTATGTTATTCTAAAGTGGAATCATAGGAATAGATTACTACTCGGCTATGTATGTTACTCATGTCGCGAAATTTTTGCAATGTAACTCATGTTGCGAAGTTTTTGTAACAATATTTATGGACTTTATGACGCTCTAGTGTTCGATTTAGATTAACTACACAAATGATATATAAGATAGTTCAGGACTAAGATTTTAAATTATCATGAAACAACTACTTGTACTAGCTGTTGGATATATAGTATGTCCGATTTAACTAAAAGTCGAGGTCAATGTAATCCGACCCGGTACAATCCGAAGAGTTACACGTTGGTACACGAATCAGATAAGTTTATGAGTAGATGGATTATTATTTATGAAATAATAATTGTTTTAGACTTGAGGGACTTAATATTAATAAGATTAATATTAAGGAGTATTAAGATATTTAACAAGGGGGCTTAATGTAAGGTATTGTTTTATAAAAGGAGGGATAAGGAGTAAACCCTAATCACACTTTTATAAAAACAAAACACCTCTTGCCTCCTCTAAGAGGATTTGCGGCCGCCACTCTTAAAGAAAGGGTCGCCGCCTCCTTCTTCTTTGGTCCGGCCATCAACCACCACAAACCACCACCTTCCTCTTGCAAGCGTTGCTTCCCGGTTGGTTCGTGCACGGTGTGAACTTCCTACTAGCGAGGATTTGTTGTAACCCGCGTTTTACAATTCCGGTGTAGTCGTCAAAGGTTGATTACTAAACCCCCTATGGTTGTTTATATTATTTATTTGTTTATATGTGTTTAACTGAGATCCTGATTGGGAATATTTTATTAATCGGATTAATAAAATTAACTAACAATTTATATATATAAATCGGCTAATATATATATATATATTGTATATATATAATCCCGCTGTGTATATGATACCATGATTTCCAACACTAGCTAACCCTCCCATTTAATCTTTCAATAACTTTTCTTTGATCTAGATTCTCTAACAAAACTACAACCGTATAGCTTTTAGGTCCTATTCACAATTTAGGTTTGTGGATACGATTTCAGGGTTAATGTTTATAAAACGTGTTCTTGTCTTATCGCGTCTTATTATGTCTTATCGTGTTAACATGCTATAAACAGGTTTGTGTTTGAAAAAAAAATGACATGATAAGTTATCGTATCGTGTTCGTGTCTTATCGTGTTTGTGTCTTGTAACATTCCGCTGCAAGTTTCTGTAAAATGGTTTAGGGTGTTACATGTCTTAACAGATCGTGTCTCACACGATATGCCAGCCTTAATGTGTAATATCTTCTTTATTTGCGCGTTGGGGTTTGTAACCACTCTACCCATATAAATATTCTACATTTGGGGTCTGTTTTGTACACGGTAATAGAATGAATGAGGGAGTTGAATGAACGATGTAATGGAATGGATCATTACCATTCCATTAATTCCATGTCTTGTTTGGTTGCAATCTGGTAATGAAATAAATCATTACTTTGTGTTGTTTGGTATGAATGAAAGATAGAGAAATAAAATCGGTGGTGAGTGATGGTGATATGTGGTGGCAGCAGTGGGTAGGAACGATGGTAAATTGAAATTTTCCTTCTGGTAAAGTTCTTAATGCCTGCAATTCCAAATAATCCACCAAGCCGTCACCATAATAACCTCTACCAACACCTTCTTTTTTGTTAGATAAATTGAAATTTTCCAACCAAAGTCAAATCTTATGCTACTTTATATGTTTTGTAGTTTGATTCCATTTGGTCAACTGATCTAGTCATATTTGGATATATACTTCTCATTAGATATAATTCCATAAACATTCATGACGTGTCTTAAGATTGAGACTTTGAGAGTTATTAACTAATGTTCATTACACTTGGCGAGCATGGATTGGGTTAGAAAAGTCAAATGCATGATGCTCATGGCAAGGTTCAAAGGATGTAGTCAGAAAAGAAGAAATAGTATTCACTAAGTCACAATGTCACATGTTATGTTTCTACATGTTTGTGACATTATACAAATGGATAACTTTCCAATGAGCATGACATGCCAAGAACCATTTTACAAACAATGGCTACATCTGGGTCATGTGTCAGAAATATGATTCTTCAGATGTAATCTTAGTGGTATATAAAACAAAATGTTTCTTAATGTATACAATGCCACAAATTGTGAAATACACTTTTTATTTTTATAACAATAGAAACATGAACACTTAATAAAGATACTAAATATAACTATTCAATATTTCTATTCTTAAAGGGTCCTAAGAAATAGTCTTAAATCAAAAAGGTTTTATTTTTATATCGTAACTTGTAGTGTGTGCTAGTATCATACCAGTTAGGAATGAGCTCAGTACTGATATTAAAAACGTCAAAAGGGCAGTACCAATATCGAAAATGTTTGGTACGATATATGTATTTGAAGGTAAAATCGGTAAAATACTGGTATTGTATCGAATCGGTATTAGCACTGAATGTACATCACTAAAACACCAAAAAGTCGATACCCAAAATGACAAACCAAACTAATATCAACATTAACACATTTGCTCATTCCTAGTACCAATAAAATGACAAACCATAATATCAACATTAACACATTTATTATTATAATCGATTCTAACAGCGATGAGCAAATGCTACCGAATCATTTTCGGTTCCGAATTGTTACCTACTTTTTCCTTTTTTATACCGGTAAATACTGATTTTTACATGCGAATACTGGTATTCATTTTTAAAGATTTTCAGTAGTGGTACCAGTAAATGCTCATCCGTGTGTGTGTATATATATATATATATATATTTATTTATTTTAGATCATAATCCTTCGTTTCATGACTGCCAAATTACATTAAAACAGGCAGATGGGCAGCAAGCTGCGCCGTCACTAGAGGTGTAAACGACCCGAGCCGAGTCCGAGCCTGACTAGGCTCGAGCTCGGCTCGCTAGCAAAATCAAAAGCTCGAGCTCGGCTCGGCTCGACTTGAGGTGATTTTAGAACAATCTCAAACGAGCTCAAAGCTCGACTCGAGATCGCAAAAGCTCGGCTTGCGAGTGTTATTAAATGAGCCTATGAAATAAGGACTTGGGATTTGAAGATGTGGGCTATAAATGATAAGAGATATATAAATAACTTATAATTATGTTTGGGCTCGTTTAGGCTCGCGAGCCCAATCAAGCTTTGTATATAGGGCTCGAGCTCGGGCTCGATAACTAAACGAGCCATATTTCAGGCTCGAGCTCGGGCTCGGGCTCGTTAAGGCTCGGCTTGTTCGAGCTTTTTACCGAGCCGATCCCGGGTAGCTCTCGAGCCACTACGTGTCATTTACACCCTTAGCCGTCACAACTTTTTGAATCACAAACCCTTGCCCCTGGAGTCGAAAGATTGCTATGAATATAAATCCGAAATATAAATATCTATAACAGAAATGCATTTATCAGGTTTTCAGCCGCCAGGGATCTTACCAACTTCACATTTTGAAGTTTATTATTATTATTATTATTTAGATCCATTGTTACAACGTCTTTACTCTTTAACCTCAACAATTTCAACACCACAAACCCTAACTTTATCCAATTAATCGATCAGCATCTACTACCAGATTCTAATACTGTTCAATTGTTATTGTTATTGATGGCGGCACCAAGGAATATGGTGGTGGAGACTACAAAGTTGATGAAGGATGAAGAGACTGCTGAAGATTCACCTACCAGTAAGAAGCCTGCAGGTGCTAAACTCGACGGCAGGTATCCGTTGACCGGATGGGAGTTTACGGTGGCCTTGAGTGTTTTTGTGGTCTTTACTATTGGATTGTTTTGTATTTATCTTACTATGCCTGCTGCTGAGTATGGGAAGCTTAAATTGCCTCGGTCGATATCCGATTTGAGAATGCTTAAGTAGGTATCTCATCCTGCATTCTTCTTCTTTTGATTGCTGATATTTGTGTTGATTGTTTTAGTATTATTTGGTTTAGACTTTAGACTTTAGAATCATATGTTGTTTAGGGTTTATTACTACTAAGTGGTGCCAAGATGTGTATGTTTAGCGGCCTAGCGAGTCAATATTAGGAAAACGTTAGGGTTTACGATTGAATGGAAGGATCAATATGACATTCAAACTTAAGAAACAAACAGGGCATGGTTAGAATGAAATGTATGGATTTGTATACGCAGACATACAGTTGCCGCAGAAACGAAACTGGAATGGAAACTAGGACAGCCTTTGAACTGAATCCACGATTTTGGACTTCTTGAAATTGTTTTTTTTTAACTTCTTAGTTTGTTAACATCTATGTTTTAAAGCGCAAAGCGCACCTAGGCGCAAATCCGTGCGCCTTATGTAACCCTAGGCAAGCAGTGTACAAAAAGCGCAAGAAAAAAAAGCACGTTTTTTGTACACATGATGTTTTTGTGCTTAAAATTGTTATACATGTAGCTAAAAAGGTTGTACATTTTAGTTAAATCATATATATACCTTATTTGTATCTATATTTTGAGTAAATGATGCTAAAAACCTATAGCATATATAAAAAAATTATATAATTGTCTTGCGCCTCGCGTACGAAAAGCCCACCGCTTTTGCGCTTTGCGCCTCGGTTTTAGACCTCGTCGCTTTTGTGCGCTTCGCGCTTTTTAAAACCAAGGTTAACATATGTTTATAAGCATTTGGATTAGTGGAAGATACATGGCATTCATATGGAAGGAAAATTGCTACTTACATTTCTGATTTGTTTGATATGGTGTTTTTCTGTCAGAGACGACCTTGGAACGTATGCAAGTATTTACCCAACGAAGTTCATTCTTGGTTACTGTTCGACTTACATATTCATGCAAACATTTATGATTCCGGGAACCATTTTCATGTCGTTGCTCGCTGGAGCTCTTTTTGGTGTGAAAGGTATCTTCTTGGTTGTGTTCAATGCCACGGCCGGTGCATCATCTTGCTTTTTCCTGTCAAAGTTAATTGGAAGGCCCTTGGTTTTGTGGTTGTGGCCAGAAAAGTTGAAATTGTTTCAGGCAGAGGTATGTATCCTTAATACTTTAGTCTAACAACATTTGTTTTACTTTTAATGTCTAGTGTACTTACCTTTGATATGTATGTATCTTTAGATAGCAAAGCGCGGTGACAAACTGCTAAACTATATGCTCTTTTTGAGGATAACTCCAACTCTACCAAATCTTTTCATTAATTTGGCATCTCCAATTGTGGATATACCATTCCATGTGTTCTTTTTGGCTACAGTTGTTGGCCTCATTCCAGCCTCTTATATAACTGTGAGGGTAAGTAGTTGCTTAGGGTTTAGAACTTTATATTGATGCATCACCCTTTCAGCCATTTTCTTTAGGATTGTTTTCGCTCTTTCTTTGTTACAGGCTGGGCTTGCTCTTGGAGAGCTGAACTCCATTAAAGATCTATACGATTTGAAGACGTTAACTGTACTTTTTCTCATTGGATCCATCTCCATATTGCCAACGGTGCTGAAGAGAAAACGGGTATATGAATAAGCAACTATAGATGGCTGTTGTTCCTCTGTATGGTCTCAATTTATAATATAAACTCAACTTTTAAGATAAGATATAGCTGTTGAGTACCAAACAATGTATATGGGTAGACATGGTACTAAATTATCATACTTTTCCTTGACAAGATAGAACAAATCGCTCTACCCATAAGAAATCTATTAAAAGGCGTGGTTGGACCAACAACTGCGCCTAACCAAAATTGGGTATGGGTTACAAACTTATCAAGCTCTTTTGACCCGCCACCACCACAATTCAAACTGCAAGTTTGAAAGAACAACCCCGTCACTAAATATATGACAAAAAACCTACATGAAGTCGAGTTCGGTCCTACAATATAAAGTTTGTACGTGTTGCTTTGACCCATTTCAATTGTATTTTTGTTTGTTATTATAACCTCATAAAGTGTGTACGGATCATCTTGGCCCGTTTAGTTTAAGTTGCAATTTCGATTATTGGAACTTCATAACTGTGTGTGGTTATTTTACCCACTTAAATTGTACTTCGGTTATTATATGGTTTAAGGGGTCGTGTTTTTTCTTCACATGAGTATATACTAATTTTGCCAATATAAGTAGGACTAGATTATACCCGGGAGCGTCCCGAGTTGAGAAATTTAATATGATACATCAATTTTACATATGAAATAGACTGATGTATAACTCTAATATTAATATCTAACCTAAAACAAATTAACAATGTACAACTCCAATGCTAACAACTAACCTAAAAGAATGTAGAACTTTAATGTAACTCTAATATTAACACCTATCCTTAAGACTAAACAAATGTACAACTCTAACATACTAATATTGATACCTAACTTAAAACAACGTATAACTCTATTAACCTATTCGGTTCTGGTTGAAAAAAAAATTCATATTTACTGTTTAAACATAATTAGTGACTTGTCTATACATGATTAATGATTTACCTGAACACTTTGTTTTTTTTCTTGTATGAACAAAACCCCACAAAAAAATTTCTTCGTTTTTTATATAGCACTATGGTACTCGTTGGAAAGATAATAAAACGCTCGTTAATTTGGTGTAATTTTTTTCTTTAAAAAATCTCGTATATTAAAGATATTAACGTTTAAAAATTATGGGAGGAAACATGAGGGTGAAAAATCCAATTTTGTTTTTAAATTATTTTTTTCCTAAAATATCTCAATGCCACATGGATGACACATGGCACACCCAAAGAAGAGAATGCATCTTTGAGTGTCATGTCATTAAAATGGCTTTGGTTTATTATATGGATAGATATAGATAGATAGAGCTACAAAACAACCACTAATATAATTTGATTTGAGGTTTAAACTTAACAACAATATCGTGTTTTCCACTTTTCCATTCCAACTTTATAGGATATTTATTTGTTAAACCAAATCATACAGGAAATAGGGGGTGTTTGGGATTGATTATTTAAAACGGATTATGCGTTTTGGAAAAGCAGGGGTAGAGTTGCTTATAGATTATTGCGTTTTGGTAGCCTAAAAAATTGATTATCTGCGTTTTCAAAACGCAATCCAAACTCTAAAAACTGATTATCTGCGTTTTCAAAACGCAATAATCTAAAAATCAGATTCAAAACGCAATCCCAAACACCCTCATAATGTAGTAGATAATAAAATATTATTATGACAAATTGACTAAGAATGTAAAAACTATTTATTTTTTAAGAAAAAAAATCTTGAAAAAGCGGGCGATATAAAGGTTTCCGATAAGCCGTGGAGACCTCCATGGACCATATAAAGGTTTTCAATGGGTCGTGGAGGCCTTCATGGGCCGTGTATAAGCCCTACAATGATTAGTAATAATTGGGATGTGTGGGGGTTGTGAAAAAAAGATGTGTGTGTGTTTAAGATATGTTAGAGAGGTGAAAATGGATGTATATGGGTGTTTGGGATGAGTTGTAGATGTGAAAAGGGATAATATTTGAAATTTTAGGGGCTGTTGTAAATGTGAAAAGGGATAATATTTTGGGATGAGTTGTAGATGTGAAAATGGATGTATATGGGTGTTTGGGATTAAGTGTTGAATCATTAAGAGGTCTGAATGGTTAAGCGCTGAATCAAACTCGAAATAGAAATGTTTGCTCTCATAGTAGTTATGAGCAATAATAGCCTAAAATTGGTCTTCAGATCAAAAAATCCATAACTTTTTTGTACGTTAATATTATCTAAAAAAATACACCACAATGGCTTCGATTTCGGTTGAACTGAATTAAAAACTGACAATCTAACCAAAAGGCTAAACCAATTAACCGATTGGTTAATAGGTTCAATCAACTAGTGGCTTCGATTTCGGTTGAGATTAATAATCCAAGTACAATGATCGTTTACAAGCCGCTTAGAAGAAAAGACTATATTGATTTGTTATAGCTTATCGTATGTAACTGTTTTATCATGTATACCGAATTATTAAGTGAATTTTTTTTTGTTGTATACGCTAATTTAAATTTATAATAAGAAACGAAAAAAATAATTGATAAAAAACACAAATATCATGCTTAAAATATATAAAACACACTTACAAAATATAAAAAAATGAATTTCATCGGGTCGTGGGGACTGGGGAGCCCCACGGCCCATTTAAGGGTTACCCACGGACCGTGTAGCCCTCCACAACCCATGAAGGAGGGTCCAAGCACGAGCCATTATGCCTTCCATGACCCGGGGATATTAAGCTTCCACGAGAAGCTTTGTTTTATTTTAAATAAATTAAAAAAAACTTCTATGGGCCGTGGGGCTCCCCACAACCCCATGGAATTCATTTTTTTTTTAAATATCAACATATTTTTTAAATAATAAAATTTTCAAATAATATCCCTTTTCACACCTCTAACCCATCCCAAACATCTACAAGGTCCCCAAAGCCCATAAAAACCTTTATATATAGCAGGCCTCCACTACTCCCTAGCGTTTTGAATGGACGTGTATCATTTAGGCCGCCTCTTAGCCGTTCTCCTCCCCCTTTATCTCACAGTGCGTGAGTCATCCATCTACTTCAAAAAATATGTATAGTTTCGAAGGTTTTTAACACTGAATCCATATATATTAACAGTGATTTGATGAGTTGATTATTGATTTGTTTTGTTTTCTTAGGTTTACTTCCTTTTATGTCTAGATTTACATGTTTGTAACTAGGGTTTAATTAATGTTTTTATATTTATTTTTTTCATGAAACATTGATTGCTCACCATGTCTACTAGGGCTTAATTGTTTACTCATTTATTTGCTTGTTCATATGGGTTTTCTCATGAAAGATAACGATGGACTATATATTTAGGGTTTATTGTTTGCTACTCAAACCCTTAATTATTGAGGGTTTATTGTTTGATCTTTGGTTGTTCAAAAAGAAAAATAAATTAATGTGTATGTATGATAATAATTGAAGGCAGCTAGGTCTAGAGAAACTAGATTCACTTGAGTATAATTTGAAGGAATCCATCTCTATCCAACTCAAGTCAAAATTAGATCTGTGTTGCTCTTGCTTTTGTTAGTGTTGAAGTAGTTGTTCTGTTTGTATTTCAAAGCTGATGTTCTCGTTTAGTTCTTATTAGCTTTGGTTTGTTAATTTTTTTTCTCCTTTTTTTGGTCTCAGCTTTCTCTTGAACTATTGTAATGGAGACGCAAATAGAGGATTTGGATTATGATGACGCGCTGGCACTTGGTGGACTATCCTGACTTGGTTTCTATTAGGGCTACCAAGCCTCGGTTCAGAAACATCGTGTCCTAAGATTATTTCATTAAAGCATTCAATCGGCGTCAAAACTTCTCAATCTAGAACTTTTCATCACTTCAATCAGCTTGCTCCCTTGGATCATGATTGAAGTAATATGAAAAGTTCTAGATTGAGAAGTTTTGACGCCGGTTGAATGCTTTAATGAAATAATCTTGGGTCACGATATTTATGAACCGAGGCTTGGTAGCCTTAATAGAAACCAAGTCAGGATAGTCCACCAGTACAAACGCTTGTGATGAGGGCTATCTTGCGTTAGTTGAAAAATATGTGGGTTTATATGACTGTAATAAATTATTATCAAGAGTACAACTTTTTCAAATACCACCCAATTTGGAAGGTTAATTCACATTTGTATCAAAGGTGCCCCCAAGATTACTCCCTAGGGACTTCGTGTGCTATACCCAACCACGTTTAAGGATGGTTGAAGGATTCGTAAATCTTACTATGAAAAGAATTTCTCAGGCCAATGATCAGGCGCACATCCGGAGTTCTATGGTACGACCCACAATCATTATCTACGTAATGAAATGCCTCTAATTATATCCTTATGCAATTAGCATCCGACATGGTTTAGTGTGATGAGGGCTATCTTGCGTTAGTTGAAAAATATGTAGGTTTATATGACAGTAATGAATTATTAGCAAGAGTACAACTTTTTCTAATACCAACAAATTTGGAAGGTCGATTCACATTTGTATCAAAGGTGACCCCAATATTACTCCCTAGGGACTTCGTGCGCCACACCAAACCACGTTTAAGTATGGTTGAAGGATTCTTAAATCTTACTATGAAAAGAATTTCTCAGGCCAAGGATTCGTAAATCTTACTATGAAAATAATTTCTCAGGCCAATAATCAGGCGCACATTCGGAGTTATGTGGTATTTAGGTACGACCCGCAATCACTATCTACATAATGAAATATCTCCAATTATAGCCCCTATGCAACTAGGTATCTGACATTGTTTATTGTGATGAGGGCTATCTTGCATTTGTTGAAAAATATCTGGGTTTATATGACAGTAATGAATCATTAGCAAGGGTACAACTTTTCAAATACTACCCAATTTGGAAGGTCAATTCACATTTGTGTCAAAGGTGCCCCCAAGATTACTCCCTAGGGACTTTGTGCGTTACACCGAACCACGTTCAAGGATGGTTGAAGGATTCGTAAATCTTACTATGAAAAGAATTACTTAGGCCAATGATTAGGCGCACATCCAGAGTTATGTGGTACTAAGGTACGACCCGCAATCAGAAGCAAATGCAGATGCATGGCAATCAAAAGGAAGAACCATGGTGGTCGATGTTGGTTACTGTGGAGCTACCTTTAGCGCGAAATTTGGGCTCCTACCCATTTAGTTGTCACCGGTTGTTAAGAACCAGGTTTGTTTCTCAGAAAAAATTATGTAGTAATATTTGTCAAAATTTGGTTATTTGTTTTGTTGGGTTCGGTTTGGATTTTTTTAACAAACATGAAACATGGTTGTTTTATATACATGAACAATGTTGTTTCATTATACTTTTTGACAGATTATGATATGATTTTATCATGTTTAGAATGACAGGTTAGAGCTGTTGTTAACCGGTTCTCAAATTGAATTTAGTCGATGGGTTGAAGTTTTTCGCTGACTATGGAGCTAGATGTTGCTATCTCATAAACCTGATGTTCAGATGTTGCTTTTAGACTTTATTTTTAGACTTCACTATATATACTTTTGAACCTGGACTTTTTGGGTTAAAAAAACCCAAATCAATCAATAGGCAGACCCTTAGGTTCGGTTATTTCTGAACCGAATTCTGTTATTACTCGTTCTTTTATTCGCCTCACATCACGTTCATCGATCAAAAACCCCAATGTAAGTTAATTAGCTATATAAAATAGAAAAACTAATATCACAACAATAGCTCTCAGCACCGTTAGTTATAATAAGTAAATTCACTTAGATTTCCATTAAAGACCCACAAAACTATCAAAAATCATCGTTGAGGGTAAACCTAGAAAGTATGATCTAAGACTTAACTCATAGAACTTGGATCAGGTACTAGTATATATCAAAACGAGTTTGTAACGCCCCAAAATTACCTTATTTCTATTTAATCTTGTTTAAGCGATTAATAGAAGGTTTACTAACCGAACTCATGACAAGGAAATATTAGTATTTCCATTTTGGCCTAATAACCGAGTTGGACTCGTTAGTTAGAGGCCTAAATAAACACATAATGCTAAACCGGTGATTGTGAGGGACTAAACCTATCCAAAGACCAAAGTTAAAATGTTTTATAAGAAAATAAAACATTTGATCATCTTCAAAAGCAGGGAAATCAATCCCCAACCCAAAACACACACTTAACCTAAAACTCAAGAACAAGCTGATTCAAGGCCAAATCGAAAGGGTTTTTTGCTTGCATTTGCCCTAAAACAGGTCATCTAGGCCTAACTAGGGGTGTTCAACGAATCGAATAACGAATTTTCGAATTATTCGAATCGAATTATTCGAATTTTTAATATTTTTACCTGAATTCGTATTCGATTCGTATTCGTTTAAAATTCAATTTATTCGATTCGTATTCGATTCGAATAAGAAACTCGAATTCGAATCGAATTCGAATAAATTCGATTTAGTTCAAATTCACCTTAAATAACAAATTGTTTTACTTTTAGTTTTAAAACTAATACAAACTCATTATTTTTAACATATAAAATACAAATCTACAAATTGATAAACAACATTATGTCAAATACGAGAATAGTAAAAATAGTAGAGAGTATAGTTTTATAGAGTTTTGTGATATATAAGGTAAATATATAAAACATGGTTATGCTAAAAGTTATAGACACTATGGGTTCTTAAAGTTTGACCAAAATTTAGAAGTTTTTTTTTTCAATGTGTATACTTGTGTATATAATAATGTGTATATGTGTGTATATATTTAAAAAATATACATGTACAATTTTTATTCGAATTTCGAATCGAATCGAATTTAAAATCATAAATTCGTATTCGATTCGTATTCGATTTACTGGACTCGAATTCGAATCGAATCGAATTCGAATTCTTAATAATCGAATCGAATTCTTGGTAATCGAATCGAACTAAATCGAATTTCGATTTTTTCGAATTCGAAACGAATTCTGAACACCCCTAGGCCTAACAAACATCTAGGTAACATTCAATTTGCTTGATTTGTTGATTTTATTCATACATGGTTAAGTGATAATTATGGGTTGTTCTAAAAACGTGAAACTAAGGGTTAGTAGAGGTTGCTCTAGTATTAGAGGGTCTCAATACATGTTAAATTGTGTGTGTTTTGCAAAATACTTGCATGATGAAGGATTCTTAAGAATCCATGTTGTAGAAAGTATGAGTTTTTGATAATTTGGTAGGAATCGCCTTAAAATCTAGAAAAGACCATTTATGTTATGCTTGTGAGTGAAACTCTTATGAATGTTTTAGTATATGCTATGATCATGGTTTAAAAAAAACGGGTGAGGCGTGCGCCTCGAGGCGCGCCCAAGGCGAACCACTAAGAAAACGAATCTGAGGCGCGCCTCATGGGGTTTAGATTGTACATACACCTCTAAGGGCTGAGGCGCTAAGAAAATGTGCGCCACATGTGGTTTTGGCCGTTTTTTATGTGTATTTTTTTTTTTTTTTGGTTTTCTTGACTTTTTGGGTCAATTATTTTATTCTTGATATGTGTTTTTGATGTTTTAGACTTTTCTAAGTCAATTATTTTATTTGTATAAGATACATAATTTTTATATTTATTTTTTGACTGCGCCTCGGGCTTACGCCTCAGTTCGCCTTGAGGCTTATGCCTCATGAGGCGATGGGAAAACGCCTCTAGGCTCGTTTCCGTTCTTTTAAACTTTGGCTATGATTATTGAAATTGTGTTAAAAAATGGATCAATGAGATCCTTAAGCCATAGAAATAATTTTGGTTAAAAGACGCCTACCAAGTGTTTGATGAAACGCCTTAATGAAACTCGATTTCATTTGGACCTAAATTCTTGGGTGAAACCAAACACAATCCATATAAAAATAGAAACATAATCGAAAAGACAGTCTAGAGTCTCAAAATAAACCGAACAAAATCTTAAGTTTTAATTTATTTATTACTGAATTTAAACGAAAATGAAAAGTCTTGACTTCATTTCTCTCTCACTCATCCCTGTTTCCCCAGGTTACCTGCGAACACATAAGACAAACAAAACAAAGAAAAAATACGGCTGAGCCAAAAATTGCTCAGTAACGGAGAAATCACCAGTTCAAGAAAAGAACGGGCGAAGAAAAAGAAATATGAAATCCCAACAACTATATTTTAAACTCGAACCCGAACCCATACCGAAACGAATGTTGAACACAATTTATGAAGTAACCCGACACTCATTCGGGACAAGTTCAAACGTAACAAAGCATATCGAAACAAAATCAGAAACATATACGGATATCAAACTGCATGACTATAGATACCAATAAATTAAGTCACATCAAACGGAAACCACCCATGAGCCAAAACAAACTAACAAACTAGTATACAGATAACTAGTCTATGCACCTATGAGATGGTGAGTGTGGCGTACACCCATTATTCCAATCTCCACAAAACAAACTCAAACTCAAAGCTAAGATCGATCTATACGCCTCTAGTGGCCGAGTGTTACACTAACACAATCTAGAAACGCCGTGAATATTTATATTGCGCTGTCACGATAAGTGCCATGTCGTTGACGCCCAAATGACAAGTCAAAACAAACTGCTCGGGTGATAGAGTACAAAGGCCAAGGTCATGCAAATAACTTACATGTAACAAAAATAATATTAACGGAAACATGCAACAATGATCACAAATTATAAGGTATATTGCATGCTACAACGGTTTTGACAAACTTATAGTACGAATGTAAGACAACTAACGAACAGACAAAATCCGCACTACAAAGTGATGGACATGATAAAAGAAATACTATGATGTCAAGAACGAGAATCTGTACCTTAGTCGAGCACAGCAAAAACAAATCGTCTTCAACAAGTTTGCGGACCTAAGTATCGTATTTTCCTAAATGAGTTTATGATAATTTACTCGTCCAATCTACCCGTTTGTAATTCTTCCCCGGCGACTAAGAATACGAGTCTTAACCCCTTACTTTAATAATTAACGAAAAATCCATTTGGGTTATAAATAAATTTCCAAACAATATATGACCTTTATTTTAAATCATAAATTTATAAACGTACATTTTTTTAAGAGCAAAATTCATATTCAAAAGTAATACCCATAAAACTTGTGAGCATAACATGTAGATATTATACATCAGAATTTATAAAAATAAACTTAGCTAGTTTAATTATAACCTATAATATATATGAGTTATAAAGAAAATAGTTATACCCATAGCCATTCAATAACCACACACACTACTTGACCCACCATATTAAAGCACATATAGATATTTAGATAGAACATTTATGCAAACACATTTGCAGACCTTAACACACACACAATTAGACACGCATCTACGTGAGAAACCCACACAGTCATAAGCAGAACACACACGTCACTAACACACACATACATGAACGCTTGATTTATCTCTATATATACAACCACAAACACATACTAATACCAATGAACATCCAAATATATTCCCTAGTCGTCGGAGTCAACCCAAAGTCCGAAATTTTTTTCGAAACAAATACGAAATAACAAAAAAAAAATAAGAAAATATTATAGAATAGTTCATGGCAATGGTCGAGAGGTTCATACCTCAAAGACTAAACAGACCGAATGATTCAGGGAGCGGGGGATGAAATGTGGATCGTAACCGAATCGAAAGTTCCAAACGTGTTGTCGATAACCCGAAGATGGTGCAGCGGCGGATTAAAGCAGGTGACCGGTCGACTTGATGGTGGTGGTGGGCGGTAATGAAATTTAGAGGAAAGCAGTTCCGCAATCAACGCCGATTAATTGAATGAAATTTAGATTTTGAATATGAGATTTAACGACGGGCATGACTTATATGTATTATATATATATATATATATATATATATATATATATATATATATATGTTGGGTCTGCTGACCTGGAGAAGAACAGATGATTGAAAAGCCAAAACATGCTAACAGTTGATCCACACAATAAACAGTCATTACAACATACTTCTCCCAAAAGACTGCTGACTCTAACAACTGTTCCATCCAAACAACTGCTATGACAACTGCTGATACAAAGGACTGCTGAATAAACACTGATGAAGAACAACTGCTGACCAAAGGTCTGATGAAGAACAACTGCTGATCCAAGTACTGAAGACTAAAGCACTGCTGGAGCCAACAACACTTAGGCTCCAGCAGAGGATACAAGACCATCAGAGTTTTCCTACAACAGTAGTTTACCTTCAGTGTTTTCAATGTAACAGTAGTTTGTAATAGGCAGATGTTTTATGTTTGTTATTCTGTTAGAGGTCACTATCTTAAGGTGACGTCAGCCTAGGTCATCAGTGGTTTAGGTTTGTCTATAAATAGAACAGTGCCTGTACTGTTCTATTGCATCACACACACAAACATTCTCTCAGACAAACAATCACTGTGTGATCAGGCTGAGGGGGAGTACTTGTATGATTGTAATCTTTTAGATAAATGAAAGCATTCGATCAGAAAACAATTACTCTCATGTTTTGATTAATAGTTTATCATTCCGCTGCACTTTCCATCTATATTCATATCACTCTTATCATTCTTAGTTAAACATAATCAAAACAATCAAACTCAGATCCTAACAATATATATATATATATATATATATATATATATATATATATATATATATATATATAGGGTTGGGTTATTTTGAGAACCATGATGAGTTGAGAGAACCATAGGAACCATTGTAGGCCATTGATCTTAGGGATTCAATGGTTGAGATTAAAAGTTGATGGTTTTGTATTCACATGATAATCTTTTTGTCTTGACATGTGGATTAAATAATATAAAGTACAATTAAGGGTGTTTTAGTAAAAATACAATGAAAGAGAAAGAAAAATATTATAATAACTATAATATTGTTTATTCAATTATTTAAAAAACAATATTTTTTTAATGTATTTAATTTTTAATTTCTTAACTTTCTTAAAACAAATAATCAGATAAAAGTCATCGAGGATGATTTACACTGGTGTAAAAATTTACACCAGTGTAAATCTATCATCATTTACACTGATGTAATTATTTTAAACCAATGTAACTCTACCATACACAAAAGTACTGCATTCGTATTACAACAGTGTAATTATTTTACACTAGTGTAATTACTTTACACCAACGTAAAACTCAAAGAAAAACATCCATACAATCGTATTACACCAATGTAAAATGCCCCACAATCGTATTATACCGATGTAAACATCCATACAATCAATTTAAAACAAACGAAAAAAATGTTTTACATCAAAATATAAAATCAACCAAAACTTCTATGCATTACATCATCATCATTTATAAAAAAACAACCCAAAAACATTTATAAAAAAATCATAATAACAAATAATACTACTACACATTAATGTTACAAAAATATTTATAAAAAAATCATCCTAAACATTATTGTTACCAAAAAAAAAAAAAAAAAAACCTGCAAAAAAAATCATCATCATCATCCATCAAAACAAAAAAAAACATAATAATAATAATAATAATAATAATAATAAGAGGAAACATACCGTCATCATCAAAAAACCCCCATTTTTTCAGATCCACCATCGCCATCTTCGTCAGATCCACTACCCTAAGAATCGACCCCGGCCGTCCTCCACCGTCGTCGCCGTCCCCTGACACCAAAAAAACCACCACCGTTCAGATCCCCAACCTTCATCATCATCTAAACAACAAAACAAACACACAATAATAATAATAATAATAATAATAATAATAATAATAATAATAATAATAATAATAATAATAATAATAATAATAATAATAATAATAATAATATACCTGATAACCCCCACCACGAACCACCGCTGAAAACCCCCCACCACCGCCGTCTCTGCCGTCCCCGCCGTCTCCCCTCCACCCTAAACCACCCCCCGTCTCCCCTCGAACCCCCACAACCACCACGCATCCACCACCACAGCCCCCCCAACCCTACCCCCTCGTCGTCTATGTAGAGAGAGAAAGAGAGAGAAAGAGAGAGAGAGAGAAACATGAGTGATAAAGAAGAAAGAGAGAGAGAGATAGAGAGAGAGAGAGAGACGTGAGTGAGAAAGAAGAGAGAGAGAGGGAAAGTCTGATAGAGAGGAAGAGAGAGGTGTGAGAGAAGAGAGAGAAAGGAGTGTGTGAAAGTTTTTTTTGAAAATAAACAAAAAAATCAGATTTTAATATGTTGACAAGGGGTTGGGGTGGGGTTAAATTACTATCATGCCCATTAATATTATAATGGTAAGCTGTATAGGTGTCACTTTGTTATTGGCCTAGAGGGGTTCTCATGGTTCTCTCAACTCAAGGAGGTTCTCATATGAACCCAATCCTATATATATATATATATATATATATATATATATATATATATATATATACAAATTGTAACTGTAACTCATCATGAATAGTGTCAAGAGTAAAAGTAATTTGAATAAACCGACAATAATATTGCAAGATTATGTGCTATGAAACAATGGCATAAGGTTAATATGGTGTTGTGAAACAAGGTTGTAGAAATCTAATATTATAAGATCATAAAGAGGAAAGGGGAATGGAGGTGGAAGAACTAATGTTATTGATATAAACATCAAATACAAATGCTTCTCTTTACACGTCTTTACATCAACACAAAAGTAATAAAGATATGGAAATTATGTATGTTAAGGGTTACCATTATATTATGTTGCATTCATGAAATTTTGTGTGATTCTAATATCTTTAACGAATTTTGTAAACTAGTCTCCCGTTATAAACTTAGAAGTTGAAAGTATAGGTGTCACACCCTCAAATTTCTACTGCAGGGTTTTACCGCAAGGCGCGTGACACACCAGGATCCCATAGCCATAAGTCATATGAACGAACTCTAAATGCCCAAACCATTTAGTTCGTTTTCAAAAATCAAGTTTAGTTAAACTGCGGAAGCGTAAACCAAATCTAAACCTTTTAAAAACCATGCGCAAAACAACACGCCCAAATTAAAACCATATGAAGGATAACGTAAAAGCATAATATGTAATTTAGGTGTATGCCCAATACCTCAAATGCAGTGAAGTGTGCAGAGTGCTTTCTAATCGTGGCACCGGAAGCTAACTACATGCAAAAGCATGCTAGCGTATGTCAACATAAAGTCGGTGAATTCACAGTTTAAGTAACAAGTGTAAAGTTATCAAAGTTTTAAACCATCAGTTTTAAGCTTGTCAGAGGTAGCTAACCCACTCATTGTAACTAAACATGAGATTATTGGGAACATACAAATGATACAGTGCCTCAGCACCAGTGTTTATCAACACTAGTAAGAAAATGTGGTCAGAAGTTCATGTCCGTGACCCAAGCACCTCAGGCATGAGGTTGCTGCACAACCTAATAGCGCTACTAACTAATACCCCGTTCGCCTCCAGCGATTAACCCAATAATATTGTAAGGACTTTCAAAAGATAGAGTGTGTTTAGTTCACAAAAGGACAGTTAAAATACAAAACTTATAAAAACCCGATCCACACAAGGAATCAAGGCACCCCATAACCCGGGATGTAAAAGTAGTCCCAAACTGGACTAGAAAAAGTTTAATAAGTTGTCTCAAACCCGAGACGCATGCTTTTGAGAAAAGAATAGTGAAACTCACCTTAGGTTGCGTGCTAAAAATAAACCGCAAAGATAGCAAATGTGGAAGGTTACTCGCCTACCGATAACCTATCGAACACAAAGTTACGAGTGTTTGAGTGCGGTTACACATGTTGATTATCCTAAACCATTGAACTCTACAATGACCTAGGTGACATCTCATGCAAGTGTACTCGACACAAATAGACCATGTAGGACCCGTTCAATCGTTGGTGATTAGTATATGATGCAACATGTTAAGACTTTTAACACAACTAGTTCTCATCACACATTGCATACAATCAACCTATCATGTCATCTACATCATATAAATAACATGTACACATGTTCTCATATAGAATTTCACAACTCGATAACACACTCAAATCATCACATAAACAATATCTCTCAAACCTGCGTTTTTTGGACAGATTTTAGGTTACGAAAATCAATTTTTATAAAATACCAAATCAACTCCTCAAGTCCCCAAAATTTTACAGAGACTTCCCATAATTTTATATGTGACTCTACTATTTTTATTTCTTGTCAAAAACATATCAAGATTTTATGAAAAATAATTTAGTCCAGCCACCTCAGAAAAAAGCGTGCTGTTGACAGCAGCTTACATAAAAATTCATTAAAAATCATAGACTCATCCAAACGGGATGAATCCAATTGGAAAATCTTCGATATTCATAGACTCAACTTCTGTCCAATTTTCACGATCAACAGATTTGTAAAAATCAAGTTACAGCCCTTTAAAGTTGGTCCATTTTTCACATCCAAAAATCTGATTATACCTTTAAACTTATAAAATCATGAATACATATCAAAACAAGTCCAAAACGCATGATTTTGGACTTTTTGAAAAGCTAACATCATAAATTATGTTCTAGTATCAGAAAACAATCAGATTAAACATGTTAATCACCGTATAACAGCCCTACAAGTTGCTATAACAAATCTGCCAGAAATCAGAATTCTCATAACATGATTCTCATAAACCCTAATCATTCTCAATAACCCCTAATCATATAATAAACTCATATTAACACAATCAAGTATTATGATTTATCATACAATACATAAAACATATACCTTGCAGAATCCTTAGAACCTCAAGATTGCACCCGAAATAACTTGGATTAGTGATGAAAATGGATGAAAGATGGAAAGTGAAGGTGATGGTGGTGTGCTTGGTTGTTCACGACGCAAACAAGTGTAGGGTTTGTGTTTTATTTTTTTTATATAAATAATAATACACTAAGGGTTTAGTTATGGGCCAAGGTTTCGGGTTCTAGGGATTTTTAATTGATAAGTGAGCCCCCCCGTCAATATTAATCATCACAACTCTTATAAAACTACTGTTTTATCAATTCATTATTATGTTGGTCATAAATATATATATCTCGCAGAGTTTACGCACAAGTTTACTAATACGCAGTAGTTCACATAAACATGCAATTCACATACATGTGTTACTTCACATTCATCAATACTCACTTGTTCATATAATCATGCATGCCTAATAAATCACCAACGTTCGGGATACAGGACTCGCGTGTGTGTCAAGACAAGGATTTTCCTAACTATAACGTACGTTAATGTCACCTAACATATGTTATTGTTACATAACATCCTGAAAGACCTGTTCAACTAACCCTAGTTAAGTGTTTAGTCAGGAATGTACATGCGAGTTAACTAGAGTTCAGTAAAAGTAATATCCTGAAAATGCGGGGTGTCACAATAGGGGTTCTAGTAAATTGGAGCAGGGGATAAAATGTCATTTCGCAAAGTTAGGGGTGTATTTGTCGTTTTGCCAAGGGGATGAGTAGGTTTGTCATTTGTTGAAAGATGGGCTCGGTGGCTAAAAAGCCATCGACATTTCTTCTTAAAATTACATAGATAAATAAATTTGGTAGATAGTTACTAAAATACAGATTTTATGTTAAAGTAAAACACTTTTTTTACATATGATTTGTGTCAACTAATAAAGGATTTCTTGACTTAATCTTAGGACAAACAACAACCATATTTATAGTAAAATCTCAATCATAGCAAAATTATCGACAAACCATACTTCTATTCTATCATCGATCATATCCTATAAAGTGGTGCAAGTACAGGAAATGATGCTTAATTCACGTGTTCCAATTCAGTTAGGGTTTGCCTATACTTCTCCCCTCTAAAGTGCGGGTTTTCGTGACTCTAATAGGAGTTGTAACTATGCGCATAAGCGCGATCACACATTTATATTGCTACCAACTATAATTTAGAATGGAAATAGGTCTATGATGTGATAAGGGTAGAGGCACATACAAAAGCCAGTATTGAAACCAGTTTGAACCCGAACTAAACCATAGAACTAAAATTGGCTTGTAACCGTATACTATGAAACCAGTTTGAAATCATGACATGCATTATCACTCTCAAAAGATTGAAACACATCAATTTTAACACAAACACACATCCTTGCTTTATTACCATCCCCTTGGATCCACACAATCCACAAAGGCACCCTACAAGTTCAAAGTTCAAGCAATTCAAATGATGCCCTTGTTTATTACATGAAGATCATTATTATCATACTCACTTAATCTCATCAATAACAAAGCTAAAATTGGGTCTAAGGAGGGTAAAATATAGAAAGCCTTATCTCTACCCCCTAAGGGTAGAGAGGTTACTTTCAGTGACACCCCAACTCGAGTTTATTACATGAAGATAATAAAGTTAAAGCAATCATTTACCACTAAATAAATTTGAAGCATTGGATTTTATCAGGGCAAACAACAGAGAACAACAAGCTAAAATTCTTCATAAAACTTATAAGTTTCATTTTATAACTTCTTCCATCCCAATCATCTACATATATTGGTAGCCTCCATAACCTACAAGAAATGTAGCGGAAATATTACTATTTCAGCATCTAACTGTCAAAATTATAGTATAAACATATGAAATTAACTTTTTAAAGTGGAAAAAGAAAAAGAGTAACCGGTAAAAATAGGTCCTTTCAAAATACGGGTCTAAACAAGTCAGGTTGACCCATAAACACCTTTTAGCCATTTTTAATTTAGGAGGTTGTATGCATTAAAAAAATATTTTAGCTACTATTCAACCCAATTTACATGTTGCCGGTTTTAAATTATTTTCATTTGACTCGTTTGAGATAAACAACAACCCGAATCCATTCCAATCGACACATAATAATCCAAACTTTACTAAACGACCCTTAAACTTTTAGAGATCTCCTCCTACCACCCCTTGAAATCAAACCGTACCACTCTCACTCAACATTGCTCGGTTTTAATAAGGCTGGCCCGCAAACATTTTTTAAAACTTTTAAAATTTAAGAGGTTGTATGCATTAAAAATATATTTCGGTTAGTTTTCAACCCAATTTACATGTAGGCATGTTGCCCTTTTTTAATCTCTTTTTATTTGACTCGTTGGAGATAAACCACGACGCGAATCCAATAGACACATAAATATATCACTCACTTGGGTTGCTGACTATAAGGAGACCAGAAGTTTGAAAATCACAGTTCCAAGCGTTTCCTCCTTTTGACTGGAAATACAAGTTCATGGCTATGGAGGCATGGTTGATTATATTATCTGGTGAATAACAAGCTCCTCCTTTTTGAAGCATGCCACAATCCACTTGTGAGCATGCAAAATTTATATTTTCTGAAAGAGTTGCCTCACTTGATGATGGTTTAGCCACACACCAAATTTTCTGCATTGCATACCTATTAATAATTATTCTTTTTTAAAGCCATTTAGCCACCTATATTTGGATTAAAATTATTTAAAAAAAACAGTAAAATGGTTCAAGTTTTTTTTTTGTGTTACTATTGTAAGAAATTTTGATTTTATATACCTGTGCATGAACTGATCTTAGAGTCTCAACTGCAGAAGGAAAAAAATGTTAACTATTAATCAAATCAAGATTCAAGAAAATACTGCATTGCTGATTTGTACTATACAAAGCTATGCATTTATGGAGCAGGGTTAAGAAGGTAAATTACCTGAAAGGAATGCCAGCAGAAGGATAACTGAAGCAGACAGTTGCACAACCATTGATGGTATTTGATATTCTGTGAGAGGAAGCAACAAAGGTATTTAATGGAAGTCTTGAGAGGTTTATGTAAGAAAATTTAAAAAAAAAAGAAATGGGCTCGGTCTACTAAGACATCCTCAAAGCCTATTGAGACACAAATACGCTCTATATTATAGAACGTATAGGTGGTCGTTACAAGTCAACTCCACCTACAGTTTTGTCTTTTAGTGCCCCTATATTTACCAATATGGAACGTATTGAGGGTGTCAAAATAAGAATTTGGAATGTCCCAATATCACGACCCAATTACGGCTTTACAGCTCAATTTGGTCTTAATTGTTTCCAAAGATGTGCAAGTCATGCATAAAGTTTGGTACTTTGTGAGACTAAATCTTATTCACCATTTTTTATATAACGTTTTTTATTAAAAGAAATATTTTTTGTCAGACGGAAAACTTACAGACCTTACCATTACCTACTACCGAGTGCCGACGAAAGTCATATAAAATGTAGCTTACGCCGAGCAAATAAAAAGTCTGAAATACGGATTCGAACTAAAAACTTCATTAGATTGATTATAGGAGGAAAAAAAATCAACTACAACAATAATATATAATAAATAAATTTTTATAGAAAGAAATATGAAATTGTAGAAAACAATATAGTGGGATGTCACATACCAAGGTAAATTGAGATCTACAATAGACTTGTTGGATTTTATGTACCTAAAAGGGATTAATGTACTTTAGGTCATGTGATCTTGAAACAATACGCATGGCATGTGACTTCTATATCTAACATTTATATCTTAACTAGTATTCCTACCCACGCGTTGCCGCGGAGCATGTTTTTTACACAACAAAGTTTTGGATATAAACATAATAAGGTCACTAAAAATATCATCTTGATAAAGCGACCATTGGTTCAAAAAAGAGACTCGGATAGTGTTGTGCATGATATAGTTGACCTAGTAAAATAAGTTAACATGACAAGACACGGTAAGACACGACAAGACATGATAAGACACGACAAGATACGATAAGACACGACAAGACATGATAAGAAACACGATATGACACGATAAGACCTGTTAAGACACGTACACGAACACGAAACATGTAAACACGAACACGACACGAAAATAAACAGGTCTTAACGTATCGACCTGTTATAGACACGAAACCTGTTAAGGCCAAATACGAAACCTGTTAAAACCGTGTAGGTTCGTGTTAGGTTATCGTGTTCGTGTCTAAATTGCCAGCCCTAACTATAGGATTTATTGACTCAAAGATTGTCCGATGACGGAGACTTTAATGACTTTTGGGTCATGATGAGGTGCCTGGAAATATTAAGGATCAGAGTTATGATCATTTCATTGACATAACTTCAGGTTTTAACTCAGGTTTTAACTCTGATTCTTATTCACCAAACTATGCTTTCACAGCAAGTGGTGGTGATATCCAGGCATCTGATAACATATCCTTTGAGTATGATGACCTGAAATACTTTGACCCTGATGATTTGGAAGAAATGGACATTATGCACCAATTGGCCCTTCTCAGTGTAAGAACTAACAATTTTTACAAGAAAACTGGGAGAAGGTTTCCAGGGTTAACTGGCAGATCAAAGGTTGGGTTGGATAAATCAAAGATAAAGTGTTACAAATGTCATAGACTTGGTCATTTTGCTAGGGAATGTAGGAGTCAACATGGTACACCTATAATCACCTATCCAAATCAAAGACCTCAGACCAACACTTATCAAAATTCCTATAATACCCCTAGACCAAATGTGCAAAACACTGCTCATTTTGCACAGTCCTCAAACACTGTTCCTGTCCAGTATGTCCAAACCACTGTTCCTCATATCCACTATGTGCAAACACCTGTTGCTCAAGCACCTGTGCAAACGACTGTTGCTTCATCTTCTGCTCCTGCAGAGACCAGTCAACAGAGCTTCTTTACACAAGGCTTTGTTGATTGGAGCAGTCTACCAGATGAGTTAACAGATGAAAATTTTGCATTAGTTGCCAAAGCTGAAAATGAACCAGAAAACTTTTGTTTCATGGCTATGGTTGATGAGGTTGAATCTGAGGAGGTGGTGACTGAATCTAATGTTGTGACTAATGATGTTGTTGATGAAGTTGTTACAGGTGAAAAACCTGAAGAAGAGGTTGTGAATCTCTCAGATCCCTGGGGTGCATCTGATGATTGTGAGTGCAAGTGTGATTGTGCATTGATGGCTGCTGCTAAGGTATCTCCTCAAATTCTTAAGGATTTATGTTCTGACAGATGTGTAATAGCATTTGCCAACATCAAAGAGGTGAATGAAAACCTTAGAAAGAAAATTTTAGATGATGAAGTTAAATTTGAGAAACTTTCAAAAGATTTAAAAACAAGTTTAACTGAAAAGGAATCTGAAATAAGCAGCTTAAAACATGAAGCAACCATAACCAAAGACCAGCTCCAAACTATGATAGTAAAATATCAGAGTTGTAAAAGTGAGCTTGAGTCCACCCAAGTTGAATGTGAGAAATGGGTGGAATCATGTAGAGGATTTGAGATGCTACTCAACAAACAAACCAAAAGTCATGTGAAGTTTGGTTTTGGTTTTGAAACCACTGCTCCAGCTTTTGAAAACACTGACAAAAGGGGTCAAAAGTCTGTTGAGACAGTTCCAACAAACCTGCAGGGTCAAGAGATTAAAATCACTAAACCAAATGGTAAGAAAATTGTTCTTGAAAAACCAGAAGGTTCCTCATCATTCACTGAACTTGAAAAGTATGAATTTAAACCTACCTGGTCTGATGAGTGTGATACTCTTGAGAATTTTAAACCTGTTGATTTTAAAACACCTGAAGGAAAGACAGCTCCTCAGGCAAAAGTCATTCCCTTGAAAAACCTTCCAGCAGATGCTCAAACATCTGCTGAAAAGAAGGCTGAAAAAGGGAAGAAGAAAGAAAAGACTGTCCACTTGTTCTGTGATTTCTGTGAAAAGAAGAATCATGTCACTAAAAACTGTTTTCTTCTAAAAGCATATGACATTAACAAAGGAACAAGTGTATGTGATTCCAAAGCCACATGTTCAATATGTGGGAAAAAGAATCACAAGACCAAAGAGTGCTTGTATCTCAAAAATTTTGATGTGAAAATAAAAGACTACAAAGCTAAAACTCTTGTAAATCCTGGGGTTAGTACTTCAAAAGGAAAGCCCAAACAGACTTTCACCCCTGTCCAAACATCAGTTACTAAAAGTCTTGAAACATCTGCTTCTAGGGATGTCCAAGTAACAGATGCTCCACCCACAAGCAAATACCCAAGAGGATATGGACAACCACCATGTCATAGTCTGCCACATGTTTATGAGGAGCCAAAAAGACCCTCTAAACCAAGAGTGAACAGAAATCCCTATGGGTATTATCATCTGTTTGGAAGTGATCAAACAACTATTGCCCCAAGTGTTGACATTCAAGCACTGGCAAATGGTCAGCAGCAGTTGTTGAACTTGATTCAAAAATTAGTTCAAACCACTGATCATCTTCCAATGCTTGAGTCTGAAAAGTCTGAGGACCCATCCAAAGCCAACTTGGCTTTGGAGACTCACCAAAACTAATCCATTACTGCTGTGCAGGGAGCTTCTGCTTGTTTAGATAGTCTTTGGTATGTAGATAGTGGAGGCTCCAGGCACATGACAGGATGTAGAGCCCTTCTTCTGGACTTTTTGGCTCATGGAGGGGGTGATATATCCTTTGGTAATGATTCAAAAGGTAAGGTGTTGGGGTCAGGGACTGTACAAGCTGGGAAACTCAAGTTTGAAAATGTCAATCTTATTGATAATCTCAAGTTTAATCTTCTGAGTGTTTCACAAATGAGTGACAAAGGTTATGGCTCATTCTTCACAAAGAAAACTTGCTAGATTATTGGGCCAGAAGTGGTGAAAAAGATTGTTACCATCATTGCTGAGAGCAAAGCACAACTTGTTGCTCATAGAAGTGGCAATGTGTATGTTGTTGATATGTTAAAGGACAATCCTATGGCAAATGTCTGTCTATTTTCTGCTGCCTCCACAAAGGAGACAGAATTGTGGCATAGGAGATTGGGTCACACCAACCTTAAAACTATCAACACACTCTCCAAACAAAGTCTTGTCAGAGGTTTACCATCAAAAGAATTTAAATGTGATGAGCATTGTGTTTCCTGTTTAAAAGGAAAACAACATAAAAGCTCTTACAAATCCATTGATGAGTCCAAAACCAGTCAATGTCTACAATTGTTGCACATGGACTTGTTTGGCCCTGTTAAAATCATGAGTCTAAGAAGAAAAAGATTTTGTCTTGTCATAGTTGATGATTTTTCTAGGTTTACATGGACTTACTTTTTACATTCTAAGGATGAGACTGCAGGTATATTGAAGGACTTTGTCACCAAAGTTGAAAAACAATATGACTTGCCAGTAAAAGTCTTCAGGAGTGACAATGGAACAGAGTTTAAAAATAAGGAGTTGGATGATTTCTGTGTATCAAAAGGGATTGTGAGGCAGTACAACATCCCAAGAACACCAGAACAAAATGGGGTGGTTGAAAGGAAAAATAGAACTCTTATAGAAGCTGCAAGAACCATGCTAGCAGATTCTGGTTTGCCATTGTCCTTCTGGGCAGAAGCTGTAAACACTGCTTGCTATGTTCAAAACAGAGCTTTGATCAACCCTAGACATAAAAAAACTGCTTATGAAATTTTGTTCAAAATCAAACCATTAATTTCATTTTTCAAAATCTTTGGCTGCCCATGTTTCATTTTAAATCTCAAAGATTCCATTTCAAAATTTGCAGCCAAAGTAGATTATGGTTATTTTCTGGGATATTCTTCTACTGCCAAGGCTTATAAAGTGTTTAACACAAAGACCAAGAGAATAGAAGAAACTCTGAATGTAAAGTTCAATGAACTTTCATCTCTAAAAATCCCAGCAAATCCTGCTGAACTATTTGATTTAGATAAATTCAAATTTGAAGATACCACTGTTAAACCTAACAATGCAGGTATTCCACAGTCTCCACAACAAGACTACAGAATAGATGTTGTGATCCCCAGTCACTACAAAATCTATCCTGCTTCAGAGGGAGCAGCTGTTCAAAACAATTGTCAAAACTCTGCCACAGCTGAGTCAACCACTGTTGGCCAGTCTTACCCTCAAACCACTGTTTCACCTCTCACAACCACTGAACAATCATCTGTTGACAAAAGTCAATCATCTGTTGACAAAAGTCAGTCCAGTTTTACACCACTTGGACCCATTCCCCCACTACCATTCCAAACATCTGATGGCACTACAGAAGTGCAAACAGATGTTACATCAACAGAGTCACCAAACCTCTGTCCTTCACCTCAAAATGCCATCATACCATATCAGGGAGATCTTATCTACTTAAGAGCTCATCCACCAGACCAGATCATTGGCAACATCAGAGAGGGTGTGCTCACAAGAAGCCAATCCTCCAATATCTGTCTTTTTGCAGGTTTCCTATCTCTCACACAACCTGTCAAGTACCAAGAGGCACTGAAATACAACAGTTGGGTAGAAGCTATGCAAGAAGAACTCCTTCAGTTTAAAAGACAACAAGTATGGGAGCTTGTACCATTACCTAAGGATGTTTGTCCTATAGGAACAAAGTGGGTCTTCAAAAACAAAACTGATGAAAGGGGTATTGTTGTCAAGAATAAAGCCAGGCTTGTGGTTCAAGGCTTCAGACAAGAAGAAGGAATAGATTATGATGAAACTTTTGCTCCTGTAGCAAGACTAGAAGCCATCAGACTATTTTTAGCCTTTGCTGTCAACCACAACATAAAGGTGTATCAGATGGACATCAAATGTGCTTTCCTTTATGGCAAAATTCAGGAGGAAGTCTATGTATGTCAACCACCTGGTTTTGAAGACACATTCCATCCTGACTATGTGTCACACCACGCCTATGGCGGAAACACGTGGCGCGACGGTTCAAGAGGATTAAGCCAAGATTAATGCAAATCACAATATTAATTAAACAAACGGGCATTTATTCAACGTTGAAAATCATGTCAAATTATTCATACATAACTTAAAATTGTTTTTGATATAAATAGGGAGGCTCCTCCCTATATCCCGAAATCCTTGGGATAGAGAGACGAGACCCATTCACGACATCCAACGCCCAAATTGGAGATTCCCCCGACCCTGCTCACCATGTTATCCTTCATCTGTCAATTACCTGAAAGATATGTTTAAAAATCGTCAATATATAAATATTGGTGAGTTCACAGGTTTTGTATTTAATAAAACTTTATCTCATGGGAATATCCTTGTTATGACATTTATAGGAGTTGCAATGTCCTACAATTTTACTTGAGCCTATAACCAAACCAAGACAATTAATAATGCCCCCGCCCCAAGTCGTTACTCGGTATTCCTACGACTTGATTTCAGAATACGTGCACCCCAGGCATACGCCGATGCATAATCGACGCTATCGATCAGGGGTGGGCCTTGTCAGGCACCAATAGTACTATTCAAATATTCCTTCGGTTTCACTTTCCTGAATTAATGATTATAGTGGGGAGGTCTCAACCCCGAGTGGCGATCACAACTCAAGTGTCCAACCCGTCAAACAAATCCCAACATATCTTTCCCCCGTAAAAACGTTAAATAGTTTAGAAATGGGGCCGTGAGACTCACCTGTAACTGTGCTTGGCTCAAAGAAGAAAATAGCAAGGTTTGTGATCTCGCACCTACAAATGTTCTAGGCGTATAAGTCACTACACCTATGGTGCATGTGCCTTGGCAAGTTGTACACCCAACTTCCCGACCACGTATTATCCAAATTCCCGTTTAATTAGCCTCGTATCCTAGGTTCATTGGCGATGGATTACCCTTTCCTTACAAGTCATATATTATTCTTGTTACTATTCTTTGTAACTTGTATTCCATTAATCTCGACACGACTCTACCCAACGTATAATTATTTTCCCATTTAAATAATTATACTTAGGATCGTTTCGCTCGATATAATATGATTTCTTATCACCCGACCCGACTCACTTTGCCACATATTTATTTTCCCATTCAAATAAATATGCTAAGTTCTTGTCGTTTGGTAGCATATTCTTAACTCCCGACTTGACTCACCATGCCGTACATTTATTTTCCCATTTAAATAAATGTACTAGGATCTTGTCGGTATTCACACGTTCGTAGATTTACTCCACCTACTCGTCTCGGTTTTCTTTCTCGCATATCTATTTTCCCATTCAAATAGATATACTATAATTTCGTCGAAACGAGCATATGTACATATACCATTGCGTGGATACCACTTGTTAAGTTCATGTGTCGCTTAGCGCTTTTAATTCATTACGTTGTGTTTTCTCCCACGAATATTCTTTCTACACTTAGGAAAGTGTTACGCACGTTTCACCCTTGTTATATATATTTTATTTCCTTAAAATATATATATATATATATTTTTATCTTGTCGTAATGGCATTTTTCTCATATGTCCGTTTATCCGTTTACGTTAGTTTATGTAACTAAGTCCGTTAGTTAGCGTTTTCCACATTTACTTCCAATATGCGTTCTATGGAAATATTATTCATACTTCCAATTCCGAACGTATATTTCTTGGAAAATATACTTTTGTACGTTTAGCCCAACTTGTTCAACTTGTAACCCAAAGATGTTTCCGATACTTTTATATTCCCATTTATATAAAGGTATCCATTTTTGTACAAGTTTTCCCAAGTCTTTACTAATATTTTATAAAATCTTATTTTTATAAAATCCTTATGTTAACTTATCCTCTTATTTTTATAAAACTTCCATTTTTATAAAAATACCTCTTTTAATTTATCCATAAATAAGTTTCTCATGTTTATCAAAAGCTACACTTGGAAAAGCTATTATTTATGTTTTTGACATCGAACTTTCTGTTAATGCATTTTTGGACCAAAGTTTCTAAAATACATATTTTGGTCCCTCAACTTTCAAAGTTGTAATATTAGTCCCTTAACTTATATTTTTTTGCATTTTTCATCTTATCTTTCATGGTTAGCATTTTTCTTCCATTTTAGTGGACTTTGAAGAACCATTTTCTTAATGCTTGATTATTTTTACTTCATTCCACTTCCAATAATCTTATAATCCATCCTAGATGCTATTAACATGTGTGTTCCATATTTTTATCCAAAATATCAACTTTTCACTCATTCAAGTGGGTAGACTTTGAACATGGAACTTTTTCACCTATGATCATCTAACCCATTTTAATATATTTTTGGCATTAACTTGTCATCTTATGATGATTAAAATCATCTTTCATCATATTCAAGTCCTTTTCACAAATCATGTTCCAATCATCCTTCAACTCAAGTGTATGTTCATTTTATTACATTTTCTCAAAATATTACATTTATTAATATTAATCCAAGATTTATTTATGTTATTATTCTTCCATTTTTAATCTAGCAAGACACATTATCTTTATATTTCAAAACCATTTCATTACCCATTAATGTACAACTTGTTTTCAAAAGCACACAATATGAACATTAAAAATCAAACAAGGTAAAACTTACTACTAGCTCAAGGCTAGGGAAGACAAGAACCTTGGATTGGATGGGGTTTAGAGTGTTCTTCCAAAGGGGTTAAGCTCCAAGCTCTTGAACACACAAAGGGGGTTTTGATGGATAATGATTTAGAGGTGATTTGGTAGTGTAAAATTTTGTAAGAAGAATGTATATGGTGGGGGGTATGCTACGGCCACAAGGAAAGGAGAAGAAGAAGTTTTGTGATTTTGTTTCAAGTATTCTCAAGTGGCTTATAATCACTCTCTTTCAAATCTTCCAAAGATCACTTGTATCTTGCTTGGATTGGATGATAATCTTTATGTAAGATTATGGAAGATACTTGAAAATCTTGGGGGATCATATTAGAGGGTGTTTGGCCGAGTTTTTAGAGAGAGAGAGGGAGGGGATTAGTTGATTTTTACCCAATACAATTGCATGCATTCACATGATTATTATCTTCCTAATGATTGGGTTATTAAGGAGATGAAGAGTTAAAGGGGAAAATTAAAAAGTTTTACCCATTTGGGTGGGCCATAGGCCGCCCCCCAAAGGGTGTGGGTGGGGTCCACTTTTGCTAAATAATATCCTTTATTATCTATGTTAATCCTGTGCGGGTACCGTCCGGGTATTCTTGGGTTTTTAATCGCGTGTCACCCGAATATTAAAATACCATTTTTATTCCTTAAATATAGTCCAGTTTAATTACTGATAATTTATTTCGGCTTCCGTCGGGTGAAATTACGTGTTACGCGCGTATCGGGTGCGGTACACGCACTTTACTCGTTACCGGGAGATTTGTACAATAAGCTTTCACGTATGGCTTTGGGTTTCCAAAACTCATTATATTTTGTGAAAATATCATTTATTATATATTCCGGGTGTCCGGGGTTCGTTTCGCTTATTTAATTTTTACCGGGTAATCGCCAGTGTCCACACCGGATAGATTTGCTTGCGCATGATCCTATCATGCTTTGTCATTAAACTTATGCATTCCTATGTATTATTTGGGAATTGCTATCTTCCTAAGGCCTCAGTTAAACAATCAACACATAGTTACGTCTAATTACGTTAATCGCGTTTAATTAATTAGTACGGAATTACCTTAATTTTGCTGGTTGTTACACTATGTCTACAAGCTCAACAAAGCTCTGTATGGACTCAAACAAGCACCAAGGGCCTGGTATGAAAATCTTTCCACATTTCTCTTATCCATTGGCTTCACAAGAGGTAAAATTGACAAAACTTTATTTCTAAAATGGAAAGGGAAAAACTTAATGATTGTTCAAATATATGTGGATGACATCATTTTTGGATTCACATGTAACCAAATGTGTGAAGAGTTAAGAAAACTCATGACAGCAGAGTTTGAGATGAGTGCCATGGGTGAACTTCAGTGTTTCCTTGGTCTTCAAGTGAAACAACTGCAAAATGGCACATTCATTCACCAAAACAAATATGTAAAGAATTTATTAACCAGATTTGAGATGAATGATTGTAAGCCATGTAGTACACCCATGAGTACAGTCTAGCTACTCACTATAGATGACAAGGATGAACTGGTTGATCAAACACATTATAGATGCATGATTGGGTCCATACTGTAATTAACTGCATCTAGGCCAGACATCATGTTTGCTACCTGTGTCTGTGCAAGATCCCAGGCTTCACCCAGAAAGTCAAACCTTATTGCTGTGAAAAGGATATTCAGATACCTCAAAGTTGCTCCCACACTTGGTATCTGGTATCCTGCTAATGGAAACATTGAGCTTTCAGGTTATTCAGATAGTGATTTTGCTGGCTGTCACACCACAAGAAAGTCCACATCAGGAGGGTGCCAATTTCTAGGGAATGCCTTAGTCTCCTGGCAAAGCAAAAAGCAGGCAGCTATTTCAACCTCAACAGCTGAAGCTGAATACATTGCTGCTGCAAGCTGTACAGCCCAACTCATGTGGCTTCAAAATCAATTACTGGATTTTGGGATAACTGCACTACAGACTCCACTTATGTTGGATAGTCAAGCTGCTGAAAATATCATCAAGAATCCAGTCTCTCATTCCACTACCAAACACATTGACATCAGACATCATTTTGTCAGAGACAGCTATGAAAAAGGTTTGATTTCTCTGCACCATGTTCCAACAGAGGATCAGTTGGCAGATGTGTTGACAAAAGCTTTAGACACATCTACCTTTACAAATCTGATTTCTAGAATTGGTATGTTAAACATGGATTAAACAAACAAATTTTTTTTTTTAAATGTTTCAGAAAATCAAAATTTCTCCTTAAAAATAGCTTTTAGGTTGAAAAATCTGTTTCAAACATCTGATCAGATAAAACAACCACTGTTTCATTCATATCCACTGTTGGTTGAAAAATCTGTTTCAAAACATCTGATCAGATAAAACAACTGTTTCGCTATATATCTACACTATATCTATACATAAAAAAAAAATTAAAATTATTACAACAGTTGGTTCCATCAGCTGTTTGTATCAGCTGTTTGCCAAAACAGCTGTTCTCCACCAGATGTTTATCCATCAGATGATTGTCACGTCTGCTCCTACAAGCAGAGGTTTGGCCACGTCAGCGGTTTCTTTTGAGCCAATAAAAACCCTGTTTTACCACAACAGATGTTACACTGTCTCATTGTATTCAAAATACTGAAACCGCCTTCTCCATTCTCAAACCCTCAATCAGATTTCATTCATTTTCACCTTCGGAATCCATTAAAATGGATCTTCAAGCCAAATCCACCCACAATTGTCTCCCATATCTGGTTAAAACAGATGATAACACATCATTCCATTCCACCATTGACATTCTTCTAAATTCCAAATATCTACCCATCTTAACCGCTGACGCTCCCATCTACATTGATACTCTCCAAGAGTTCTGGTTGAATGCTGAGTTCCTATTGCAAGACAAAAAGCCTACTTCCATTATTTCCAAAATTGGAGAAACAAGTGTCGTCATTACCCCTGAAATCATCTCCACAACCTTCTCACTAAGTGACCTGGCAGGTAAGGACTCCTTCACAAAAACAGAGCTTCACACTGAGTTTCAAGAACGAGGGTATGATGGTCAGATGACTGGGTCAACTTTTTTCAAAAAGTTTTTCCCACCAGTCATGAAATTTTTCTTCCATACCCTCCTTCTATGTGTCTCCGCTAAGTCCACATCCTTCAATGAAATCCCATTAAGGATGCAATATCTGGGTTATGCCATGTTGTCAAACTATGACTTCAATCTTTCCCAGGGATTGTTCATGGACCTAGTGTCAAATGTGAAAGCAATTAAGTCTGGGTCAAACAATGCTTTTCTAATTTACCCAAGAATTCTTAGTGTAATCCTACAAAAGGCCTTACCAGAAAAAGTTTTCAAAAAGGGTGAGGCAATGCAAATGAAAAGCTTAACTGATGAAACTTTCACTAGAATGCTGGGTGGAAGCACCCAAGAAAAAGTGTCAAAAATGTCCAAAGTTTCAAAAACACAAACAAAGAGGACAAAGACAACAACTGTTGTCAAAACCTCTGTTGTTGAGCCCACTGCTCCTGGTGATCATGGCACTACATCCAGTGCTGTGAAACCCACACCAGCCACTTTCAAAAGAAAACGTCCATCCACAAAAACCACCACTCAACCACAAATGAGACTTCTGGATGATGAGGTACCAGAAGATAACTCTGTTGCACCACCAAAGCAACCTGAAACCACTGTTGTTACTTCCTCACAACAGTTGGACATACCTCAACCTGACCAAACTCCTCATGAATCCTCCCAAAAGGATCATGTTGTAAGCCAAGGGGAAACACATCATGATACATTTGAGTCACTTGGCCAAATGTTCACAAGCCCCTCTCCCAGGGCTAATTCTCTTCTTACTCCTCCACCCTCACCATCACATCATGTTCCACAAACCTTTCAACCTCTGTTTAAGGCAATTGAGAAATCTCAGGAAAATCCCAGTTCCTCTCTTCAACCTATCACTGAGAGCATACCCCCACAAGTAACTGGTCCTGAGAACATTCAATCTGCCATCCCACAAACAGTAGAGGAGGTTACACCACCTGAGTTCAATGCAACTCTAGGTGCGTTTTCAAGTGGAGCAACCACTACTGATGTAGAGACCATTGTCTCACACTAGGACAGTGGTTACATAGCTAAGACTCCCTTGAAGGCAACAACTGATGAGGCCACTATAATGTCCCCAAAATCAGTTGGAAGTCCCCAGTACCAAGAAAAAGGGGCATTTGATTCACCTCTTAGGACTGAATCAGGTAGAACTACCACTGGTAGGGACTCAGATGATCCTATTAACTTAGGAGATGGGTCAAAATACCAAGAATTGACGGACAGAGTTCAAGCAATTGAAACCTCTGTAGCTGACATTAAATCTGATGTCAAGCTTATACTGGGTTCCATAGCAGACCTTTCCAAAAATCAACCATCAACAGCTGATATAGCTAGTGAGCTATGGAAATCCGTTTCCCCCATCATCATAGCTCACAGAAAACTAGCTGATCAGACCCATGAAACATATATGGCTGAAATCAGAAACATGGTGGATGCAAGGTACAAAGATACACATGCAGACATTAAAGCCATCAAAGATCACCTGCTGAAGACCACTGGCTCTGCCCCTACCACCATTCTCAGGGATGAAGATGATGATGTCTTCACGGCTGATGATGCCAAAAAGGGGGAGAGTGGCAGAGATAGGCTACCAAAGCTAGATCCCTTTGGTTGTCCACCTTCTAAAAAGGGAAAAGCCAAGTCTGCCAACAAACCAGAGGCTAGTCAAACAGCACCACAACAACAACAACAACAAGCAACACCATCAGCACCATAACAAACCACTGATAGAAGCAAAGCAGTAGACAACTCTGCAAACAAAGAAGCTGAAAAGGCTGCTCAGGCCAAACAAAAAAGGGCTGACACCTTGGAAGCTAAAGCAGAGTTGTTGGTGAACCTCAAGAAGGAACAACAGCAGGAGGTTGAAGATGTGGGATCCTCAAAAAGGATGAAAATGCCTGCTAGACATGTCAGAAAGCCACCATCTAAGCTAAAAACCTCTGTTGACAAAACCACTGCTGCTACATCCACTGCCACCCAAAACACTGAAACCACCCAAAACACTGCTCCCCAAACCACTGCACCTAAACCTACAAGCACATCTGAACATACAACCACCAAACTTACACCCAAACCTACATCACCAACCAAATCCCAAACATCTGCTGGTCCTACTAATAGGTCAACAGATGTTAATCCAACCACTACTTCCAAATCACCATCCCCTAAAATCTTGTACACAAGGAAGAGAAAATCAACCTTTGTTGTACAGGATGAAAACATACACACATCACCAAATACCACCTCAACTGCACAATCCACCCCTATTACAGCTATTCCATTCTCATCATTCTCACCACACACATCCAAATTCAGTTCCCATAGACCACCACCAACCATTACACCATTGGTTGTTCAGTATCCCCTTGAACTTGATCTACTCAAGGGGGAATTACAATCCTTCTACAATACTGAACAACCATCTGACAGATCTTTCCATTCTCTCCCAAATTTCCCTGTTCCCCTAAACATTGATACATATCTTAAATACAAGGGTGAACAGGTAGATGCCATCATTAAGGAGAGATGCAAAGGGAAGGATGACAGGTCTGCTCAGGGCATCCATTCAGCAGAGCTTAGCAAACTCAGAAGGATTGAGGACTTTGCTAAGACCCTGAGCAATTCCATGTCTTCCATGCCTCTTAGTGTTGACTTGGAAAAGGAGGTTAGGGATTCTCTTCTGGAACAGATCTTGGCAACCAAGCCATATAAAGCAACCAAAAAGCAGTTTGCTGGCTGGACCACTCATGCACTAAGAGAAGAACTTCTCAGAATAGAAGAGTTGGCCAAAGACCCCAAAGCTAAAGTCTCTACTCCTAATTTTGGCAAAGGCAGAGACCCAGTCAGAGCCTTAAAGTTTAAAAGAATGAGACAAGAGATAGTAGCTGCTAATTATGGGGAGATGAGGTCTGTTTCTAGATGGTCTGAGCTGAGGCTGGTTGAGACATACAAGAGTCTTGAAGAAAACAGAAAGAAGGATCCCAGCCTACCTAGAAAACCTGTCTATCTTGATGAGCCACTGATGAAGAGACCCCAGTAGACTTTTACCTTAGACAGCTTACTTGAAACTTCTGATCTATCAGCTGCTGCAAGAAGACAGTTCAAGAAAAAGAAAGAAATGTCAGAAGAAGATCAGAAGAAGTTTGCTGATACATTTATCAAAGAAGGGCTCTTCAATCAAATACATTTCTTCTCTGATCCCACAACAGAGAAACTCAGGGAACTCATTGGAAGACCTCCATCACCTAACTCATCCCAAATAAAAGTTCATCTCAGCAAATCCACTGACTCAAAAATTCTAAAATGGAAAGTCAACAAAGACAACCATGAATTGACTCTGCTCAGGTCAGATGGAAGAGTTCAGAAAATTAGCATGGATGATGCATACAGCCTATGTGCAAATGATCTTCAAACATTGCTAAATCTAGAGCTTGAAAGAGATGAAGAAGACTTATTTGCTCTGAACTTTGAACTACAATTCAAAGGTCAAATCAGAGAAAGTCTGATGAGGAATAAAGATCAGTAAATAAAGCTGAGTTTTGGCATCATCTGTTCTAGGGGGAGATTGTTTAGTCTGCTGACCTGGAGAAGAACAGATGATTGAAAAGCCAAAACATGCTAACAGTTGATCCACACAATAAACAGTCATTACAACATACTTCTCCCAAAAGACTGCTGACTCTAACAACTGTTCCATCCAAACAACTGCTATGACAACTGCTGATACAAAGGACTGCTGAATAACACTGATGAAGAACAACTGCTGACCAAAGGTCTGATGAAGAACAACTGCTGATCCAAGTACTGAAGACTAAAGCACTGCTGGAGCCAACAACACTTAGGCTCCAGCAGAGGATACAAGACCATCAGAGTTTTCCTACAACAGTAGTTTACCTTCAGTGTTTTCAATGTAATAGTAGTTTGTAATAGGCAGATGTTTTATGTTTGTTATTCTGTTAGAGGTCACTATCTTAAGGTGACGTCAGCCTAGGTCATCAGTGGTTTAGGTTTGTCTATAAATAGAACAGTGCCTGTACTGTTCTATTGCATCACACACACAAACATTCTCTCAGACAAACAATCACTGTGTGATCAGGCTGAGGGGGAGTACTTGTATGATTGTAATCTTTTAGATAAATGAAAGCATTCGATCAGAAAACAATTACTCTCATGTTTTGATTAATAGTTTATCATTCCGCTGCACTTTCCATCTATATTCATATCACTCTTATCATTCTTAGTTAAACATAATCAAAACAATCAAACTCAGATCCTAACAATATATATATATATATATATATATCTATATATATATAAATTGTAACTGTAACTCATCATGAATAGTGTCAAGAGTAAAAGTAATTTGAATAAACCGACAATAATATTGCAAGATTATGTGCTATGAAACAATGGCATAAGGTTAATATGGTGTTGTGAAACAAGGTTGTAGAAATCTAATATTATAAGATCATAAAGAGGAAAGGGGAATGGAGGTGGAAGAACTAATGTTATTGATATAAACATCAAATACAAATGCTTCTCTTTACACGTCTTTACATCAACACAAAAGTAATAAAGATATGGAAATTATGTACGTTAAGGGTTACCATTATATTATGTTGCATTCATGAAATTTTGTGTGATTCTAATATCTTTAACGAATTTTGTAAACTAGTCTCCCGTTATAAACTTAAAAGTTGAAAGTATAGGTGTCACACCCTCAAATTTCTACTGCAGGGTTTTACCGCAAGGCGCGTGACACACCAGGATCCCATAGCCATAAGTCATATGAACGAACTCTAAATGCCCAAACCATTTAGTTCGTTTTCAAAAATCAAGTTTAGTTAAACTGCGGAAGCGTAAACCAAATCTAAACCTTTTAAAAACCATGCGCAAAACAACACGCCCAAATTAAAACCATATGAAGGATAACGTAAAAGCATAATATGTAATTTAGGTGTATGCCCAATACCTCAAATGCAGTGAAGTGTGCAGAGTGCTTTCTAATCGTGGCACCGGAAGCTAACTACATGCAAAAGCATGCTAGCGTATGTCAACATAAAGTCGGTGAATTCACAGTTTAAGTAACAAGTGTAAAGTTATCAAAGTTTTAAACCATCAGTTCTAAGCTTGTCAGAGGTAGCTAACCCACTCATTGTAACTAAACATGAGATTATTGGGAACATACAAATGATACAGTGCCTCAGCACCAGTGTTTATCAACACTAGTAAGAAAATGTGGTCAGAAGTTCATGTCCGTGACCCAAGCACCTCAGGCATGAGGTTGCTGCACAACCTAATAGCGCTACTAACTAATACCCCGTTCGCCTCCAGCGATTAACCCAATAATATTGTAAGGACTTTCAAAAGATAGAGTGTGTTTAGTTCACAAAAGGACAGTTAAAATACAAAACTTATAAAAACCCGATCCACACAAGGAATCAAGGCACCCCATAACCCGGGATGTAAAAGTAGTCCCAAACTGGACTAGAAAAAGTTTAATAAGTTGTCTCAAACCCGAGACGCATGCTTTTGAGAAAAGAATAGTGAAACTCACCTTAGGTTGCGTGCTAAAAATAAACCGCAAAGATAGCAAACGTGGAAGGTTACTCGCCTACCGATAACCTATCGAACACAAAGTTACGAGTGTTTGAGTGCGGTTACACATGTTGATTATCCTAAACCATTGAACTCTACAATGACCTAGGTGACATCTCATGCAAGTGTACTCGACACAAATAGACCATGTAGGACCCGTTCAATCGTTGGTGATTAGTATATGATGCAACATGTTAAGACTTTTAACACAACTAGTTCTCATCACACATTGCATACAATCAACCTATCATGTCATCTACATCATATAAATAACATGTACACATGTTCTCATATAGAATTTCACAACTCGATAACACACTCAAATCATCACATAAACAATATCTCTCAAACCTGCGTTTTTTGGACAGATTTTAGGTTACGAAAATCAATTTTTATAAAATACCAAATCAACTCCTCAAGTCCCCAAAATTTTACAGAGACTTCCCATAAGTTTATATGTGACTCTACTATTTTTATTTCTTGTCAAAAACATATCAAGATTTTATGAAAAATAATTTAGTCCAGCCACCTCAGAAAAAAGCGTGCTGTTGACAGCAGCTTACATAAAAATTCATTAAAAATCATAGACTCATCCAAACGGGATGAATCCAATTGGAAAATCTTCGATATTCATAGACTCAACTTCTGTCCAATTTTCACGATCAACAGATTTGTAAAAATCAAGTTACAGCCCTTTAAAGTTGGTCCATTTTTCACATCCGAAAATCTGATTATACCTTTAAACTTATAAAATCATGAATACATATCAAAACAAGTCCAAAACGCATGATTTTGGACTTTTTGAAAAGCTAACATCATAAATTATGTTCTAGTATCAGAAAACAATCAGATTAAACATGTTAATCACCGTATAACAGCCCTACAAGTTGCTATAACAAATCTGCCAGAAATCAGAATTCTCATAACATGATTCTCATAAACCTTAATCATTCTCAATAACCCCTAATCATATAATAAACTCATATTAACACAATCAAGTATTATGATTTATCATACAATACATAAAACATATACCTTGCAGAATCCTTAGAACCTCAAGATTGCACCCGAAATAACTTGGATTAGTGATGAAAATGGATGAAAGATGGAAAGTGAAGGTGATGGTGGCGTGCTTTGTTGTTCACGACGCAAACAAGTGTAGGGTTTGTGTTTTATTTTTTTTATATAAATAATAATACACTAAGGGTTTAGTTATGGGCCAAGGTTTCGGGTTCTAGGGATTTTTAATTGATAAGTGAGCCCCCCGTCAATATTAATCATCACAACTCTTATAAAACTACTGTTTTATCAATTCATTATTATGTTGGTCATAAATATATATATCTCGCAGAGTTTACGCACAAGTTTACTAATACGCAGTAGTTCACATAAACATGCAATTCACATACATGTGTTACTTCACATTCATCAATACTCACTTGTTCATATAATCATGCATGCCTAATAAATCACCAACGTTCGGGATACAGGACTCGCGTGTGTGTCAAGACAAGGATTTTCCTAACTATAACGTACGTTAATGTCACCTAACATGTGTTATTGTTACATAACATCCTGAAAGACCTGTTCAACTAACCCTAGTTAAGTGTTTAGTCAGGAATGTACATGCGAGTTAACTAGAGTTCAGTAAAAGTAATATCCTGAAAATGCGGGGTGTCACAATAGGGGTGCCAGTAAATTGGAGCAGGGGATAAAATGTCATTTCGCAAAGTTAGGGGTGTATTTGTCGTTTTGCCAAGGGGAGGAGTAGGTTTGTCATTTGTTGAAAGATGGGCTCGGTGGCTAAAAAGCCATCGACATTTCTTCTTAAAATTACATAGATAAATAAATTTGGTAGATAGTTACTAAAATACAGATTTTATGTTAAAGTAAAACACTTTTTTTTACATATGATTTGTGTCAACTAATAAAGGATTTCTTGACTTAATCTTAGGACAAACAACAACCATATTTATAGTAAAATCTCAATCATAGCAAAATTATCGACAAACCATACTTCTATTCTATCATCGATAATATCCTATAAAGTGGTGCAAGTACAGGAAATGATGCTTAATTCACGTGTTCCTATTCAGTTAGGGTTTGCCTATACTTCTCCCCTCTAAAGTGCGGGTTTTCGTGACTCTAATAGGAGTTGTAACTATGCGCATAAGCGCGATCACACATTTATATTGCTACCAACTATAATTTAGAATGGAAATAGGTCTATGATGTGATAAGGGTAGAGGCACATACAAAAGCCAGTATTGAAACCAGTTTGAACCCGAACTAAACCATAGAACTAAAATTGGCTTGTAACCGTATACTATGAAACCAGTTTGAAATCATGACATGCATTATCACTCTCAAAAGATTGAAACACATCACTTTTAACACAAACACACATCCTTGCTTTATTACCATCCCCTTGGATCCACACAATCCACAAAGGCACCCTACAAGTTCAAAGTTCAAGCAATTCAAATGATGCCCTTGTTTATTACATGAAGATCATTATTATCATACTCACTTAATCTCATCAATAACAAAGCTAAAATTGGGTCTAAGGAGGGTAAAATGTAGAAAGCCTTATCTCTACCCCCTAAGGGTAGAGAGGTTACTTTCAGTGACACCCCCAACTCGAGTTTATTACATGAAGATAATAAAGTTAAAGCAATCATTTACCACTAAATAAATTTGAAGCATTGGATTTTATCAGGGCAAACAACAGAGAACAACAAGCTAAAATTCTTCATAAAACTTATAAGTTTCATTTTATAACTTCTTCCATCCCAATCATCTACATATATTGGCAGCCTCCATAACCTACAAGAAATGTAGCGGAAATATTACTATTTCAGCATCTAACTGTCAAAATTATAGTATAAACATATGAAATTAACTTTTTAAAGTGGAAAAAGAAAAAGAGTAACCGGTAAAAATAGGTCCTTTCAAAATACGGGTCTAAACAAGTCAGGTTGACCCATAAACACCTTTTAGCCATTTTTAATTTAGGAGGTTGTATGCATTAAAAAAATATTTTAGCTACTATTCAACCCAATTTACATGTTGCCGGTTTTAAATTATTTTCATTTGACTCGTTTGAGATAAACAACAACCCGAATCCATTCCAATCGACACATAATAATCCAAACTTTACTAAACGACCCTTATACTTTTAGAGATCTCTTCCTACCACCCCTTGAAATCAAACCATACCACTCTCACTCAACATTGCTCGGTTTTAATAAGGCTGGCCCGCAAACATTTTTTAAAACTTTTAAAATTTAAGAGGTTGTATGCATTAAAAATTTATTTCGGTTAGTTTTCAACCCAATTTACATGTAGGCATGTTGCCCTTTTTTAATCTCTTTTTATTTGACTCGTTTGAGATAAACCACGACGCGAATCCAATAGACACATAAATATATCACTCACTTGGGTTGCTGACTATAAGGAGACCAGAAGTTTGAAAATCATAGTTCCAAGCGTTTCCTCCTTTTGACTGGAAATACAAGTTCATGGCTATGGAGGCATGGTTGATTATATTATCTGGTGAATAACAAGCTCCTCCTTTTTGAAGCATGCCACAATCCACTTGTGAGCATGCAAAATTTATATTTTCTGAAAGAGTTGCCTCACTTGATGATGGTTTAGCCACACACCAAATTTTCTGCATTGCATACCTATTAATAAATATTCTTTTTTGAAGCCATTTAGCCACCTATATTTGGATTAAAATTATTTAAAAAAAAAACAGTAAAATGGATCAAGATTTTTTTTTTGTGTTACTATTGTAAGAAAATTTGATTTTATATACCTGTGCATGAACTGATCTTAGAGTCTCAACTGCAGAAGGAAAAAAATGTTAACTATTAATCAAATCAAGATTCAAGAAAATACTGCATGGCTGATTTGTACTATACAAAGCTATGCATTTATGGAGCAGGGTTAAGAAGGTAAATTACCTGAAAGGAATGCCAGCAGAAGGATAACTGAAGCAGACAGTTGCACAGCCATTGATGGTATTTGATATTTTGTGAGAGGAAGCAACAAAGGTATTTAATGGAAGTCTTGAGAGGTTTATGTAAGAAAATTAAAAAAAAAAAGAAATGGGCTCGGTCTACTAAGACATCCTCAAAGCCTATTGAGACACAAATACGCTCTATATTATAGAACGTATAGGTGGTCGTTACAAGTCAACTCCACCTACAGTTTTGTCTTTTAGTGCCCCTATATTTACCAATATGGAGCGTATTGAGGGTGTCAAAATAAGAATTTGGAATGTCCCAATATCACGACCCAATTACGGCTTTACAGCTCAATTTGGTCTTAATTGTTTCCAAAGATGTGCAAGTCATGCATAAAGTTTGGTACTTTGTGAGACTAAATCTTATTCACCATTTTTTATATAACGTTTTTTATTAAAAGAAATATTTTTTGTCAGACGGAAAACTTACAGACCTTACCATTACCTACTACCGAGTGCCGACGAAAGTCATATAAAATGTAGCTTAAGCCGAGCAAATAATAAGTCTGAAATACGGATTCGAACTAAAAACTTCATTAGATTGATTATAGGAGGAAAAGAAATCAACTACAACAATAATATATAATAAATAAATTTTTATAGAAAGAAAAATGAAATTGTAGAAAACAATATAGTGGGATGTCACATACCAAGGTAAATTGAGATCTACAATAGACTTGTTGGATTTTATGTACCTAAAAGGGATTAATGTACTTTAGGTCATGTGATCTTGAAACAATACGCATGGCATGTGACTTCTATATCTAACATTTATATCTTAACTAGTATTCCTACCCACGCGTTGCCGCGGAGCATGTTTTTTACACAACAAAGTTTTGGATATAAACATAATAAGGTCACAAAAAATATCATCTTGATAAAACGACCATTGGTTCAAAAAAGAGACTCGGATAGTGTTGTGCATGATATAGTTGACCTAGTAAAATAAGTTAACATGACAAGACACGATAAGACACGACAAGACATGATAAGACACGACAAGATACGATAAGACACGACAAGACATGATAAGAAACACGATATGACACGATAAGACCTGTTAAGACACGTACACGAACACGAAACATGTAAACACGAACACGACACGAAAATAAACAGGTCTTAACGTATCGACCTGTTATAGACACGAAACCTGTTAAGGCCAAACACGAAACCTGTTAAAACCGTGTAGGTTCGTGTCAGGTTATCGTGTTCATGTCTAAATTGCCAGCCCTAACTATAGGATTTATTGACTCAAAGATTGTCCGATGACGGAGACTTTAATGACTTTTAACAAAATACCTTAATTGATTAAATAGGTCCATAGTTGTATTAAATTGAAGAAATTGAGGACCCAACAATTTATATCATAGTTTAACGCGAATGCATATCTTATTATTATAGAAAACAAAATTTAACTTAGAATTTTGTTTATACATTTTGTAAAACATAATAATGCCTTATTATTATAGAAAAAGAAATAAGATTTAGAAAAAAAAATTGATGAGATATTTTATAAATTTTGACTACAACTCCAAATATTAAAGATATGCACCATGTTGGACTCGTGTTCAAGTTAACCAAAACTAAAATTTGCAACCTAACTAGTCCATGTTAAACTTCACATTTTAAATCCAAAAAGACAAAGAACTCAAATTACAGAACCGTTCGTTTAATTGCTTTATGAAAATTTTGTTATAATATAAGACTACAAAAGTTTTTATAAATAACTACAAAGTCGTCAACTTTAAAATCTATCTATATAATAAATAAAAACATTAAGGTTGAATCCTAGCTTTTGAGAGGGTCTCCTAGGATCCAAATGTTAAATGGAGCTCCATGTGTTCTTAGTATATAAACCTCTTCTTTTTTTGTTTTCTCACCATCCATTTGTATGTTAAAACATTCTTCCTCCTTCCTAGCATAATACATTGTTCACCTTTCATATCCTAATGTTAAAACATTCTTCCTCCTTCCTAGCCTAATACATTGTTCATCCTTCATATCCTAATTACTTTCTCATTCCCCATTCCTTTCTAATTGTTCTTTTTACAAGGTATGTTGTCCATCTAATCTTATATTTATCATTTTACATCAATCATGAATGAAAAACAATCGGTTTTTTTGGTAATGATCAAAACGTTTTACGATTAATATAAGTCACGAAATTGTTTTATTATCATTTTTCTGATTTGGATGAGATTGATACATAACTGCTTACAATCATATTACATCAAAGAGAAATACAATCGGTTATGTATTTTCTTTTTAATACACAGAAAAATCAGAATGGTATTACATCAAACTTGTAAAAAATACAATCTGTTTTTTTTTTTTTTTGTAATGATCACCGCGTTTTTCTATTAACATAATTATCTAAACTATTTACGATAAAGTTTCTGATTTGGATGAGATGCATACATAGCTGTTTACGATCATATTACATCAAACAGAAATACAATCGGTTTATATATTCATTTTTTCTGCAAAGAAAAATCAACATCGTATTTCATCAATATTCTACCAAATAAAATCGGTTTTTTTGTAATGATCAAAACGTTTTTTTATTAACATAAGTATATAAACTGTTTAGTATCAAGTTTCTGAACTGGATGAAATGGATACACAACTGTTTACTATCAGGTTTAATCATTGTATTATTGTCCAAATAATTGATGTATTAATAACAGGATTCAAATGAAATCAGTTTATAGTTTTTGTGAAAATGAAAAAAAAAACTTGCTTGAGTTTATGGTTACATTAACAAATATTTGTTTTGCATTTGAAGAACAGGATTTCATTAGGATAAAGAACTTGATTATGGCTTATCACAAGGGTGACAAATTCTTCAAGGTTATTCATGACCCTTCCGCACGAGTTTTGGTATGAGTCTTTCTAATTTTTTTAAATAAAAAAAGTTATTCCTTATTATAATTGTTTTTTACGTGTTCGTCCATACATTGCCGAAATCCATGAACAGTTTTTTTGTTATCTAGAAACTTACGCAACAACAACATTAAAGTTTCCACATACCATGGTCAATCTTGGTTTGTTCTTTTAAATCAATTTTACTGCTTATTACATACAAGTTGACCTTTGATTGTGCTATAAATTTTTGACTTTGGTATCAATTGGAATTTAAACGTGTAATTATGCAGTTGACTAAAATTTAATTATGGTCAATATGTGTAAATGAGTACGAATTGACTGTGAGTCAATAATCATTAAAATCATAACTATATTCCATTATTATATACAATAACATTTAGATGTTTACATAATATTTGGTATGTTGTAATTGCTAGAATGTGTATACGTTAATCAGTGGTGGCAAGACGCGATTATTTAGGAATTGAAATTTCGCCATTTGATATTAACTTAAGAATTGAAATTGACTTCCTAATATAAACATTTGTTATTCGGAAATTTTGAAAACATGTAATTATATAATTTGACTAAAATTTAATGATGTTAAATATGTGTATTGACTTTGACTGCCTTATATATGTTTATTCTTCGTTATAAAAATGTAAACACATTTATATGCAGCAAATGTAATTAGACCATTAATTATGTATTGACTCAAAATGCATAATGTATTAGAAAAACCATTATGTTTATTGACTTTGACTTCCTTATATAACATTTATCTTATAAATATGTAAACACATAATGTATAAGGAAAGTCAATATGTTTATTGACCTTGACTTTGAATACGAATTTACTATCAATAAATATACATTAAGATAAATAGTTATATTCCTTGATTATCTAAAGTTGACTTTGAATACATAATGTATACGAATTTACTCACATTATTCATAAGGAATTGATACATGTTAAGGCGAAATTTATGGTCTCCTTCTACAATAACATATTGACTTTGAATACGAATTTACGTGTCCAATTTTCAAGCATGTTAAGGCGAAATTGATGGTCTCCTTCTACTCCATTGTTGAATGTATAAGAAAAGTCAATATTTTTATTGACCTTGACTTTGAATACGAATTTACTGTCAATAAATATACATTAAGATAAATAGTTATAATCCTTGATTATCTAAAGTTGACTTTGAATACATAATGTATACGAATTTAGTCACATTATTTATAAGGAATTGATACATGTTAAGGCGAAATTTTTGGTCTCCTTCTACAATAACATATTGACTTTGAATACGAATTTACGGGTCTAATTTTCAAGCATGTTAAGGCGAAATTGATGGTCTCCTTCTACTCCATTGTTGAATGTATAAGGAAAGTCAATATGTTTATTGACCTTGACTTTGAATACGAATTTACTGTCAATAAATATACATTAAGATAAATAGTTATATTCCTTGATTATCTAACATTGACTTTGAATACATAATGTATACGAATTTACTCACATTATTCATAAGGAATTGAACATGTTAAGGCGAAATTTATGGTCTCCTTCATCAATAACATATTGACTTTGAATTCGAATTTACGGGTCCAATTTCATACATGTTAAGGCGAAATTGATGGTCTCCTTCTACTCCATTGTTGAATGTATTGCAAATATATTTCATATCTTTAAATCTCAATAATAACAATATGCTAATTCGAATGCTAATTAGACTCCACTATTTCATCCATTTCTTATTGATTGAATTGATTAAATACCTATATAAACAAGTCAAAGCAATTCACATACGATTGTAATAAGACACGTTGAATGCACTTTGAGTAATCGCAAAGATATATTCTTAGGTTAATTTCTGTTTCTCATCTGTAAATACATAAACATTATTTCTTTTGATTTGTTATTAACCAATCGATTATGCTGATGTTTTACATACATTCTGGAGTGATCAATCCATACATTTATGCTACAATACATTTGAAACTTACTACCTAACTATAATATAAGTTTCAATATTATTATGTTGTCTACAATTTGTGTTATTGAAGTAATCTATTGGTTTTTACATTATTTTTTTCCAGTTACAAAGATCAATGGCTGCTGTAGATGCAAATGAGTTTACCATGGTTAACCAAATTCATGTCAACCGAAACGGTGTGGCGTTAAAGCTAAAGATTATTTGGGTTTGGCGTCTACCCGATCGTCGCAATCCTAATGATGTGTACTCAATTGAAATGATCCTATGTGATGAAAATGTAAAACTCAACAACACGTTTTTTTATAGCCTCTTATTTTTAAATTTCATAACTTTTTTTTTTAGATATTGATGTTTTTAATTTTAATGTATACGAATTTTCTTATATTCGTACACTAAAAAATAAAATTACGTAGATACATATTTATAGTGTTTTTTTTATTTTTTTTATAATTAACAGGGTGACAGGATTCAAGTGAATGTATTTAAGCGGTTGTTTTTTAGATTTGAGAGGTTTTTGACTGAAAATGCTTCTTTTATTATAAGAAATCCAGGAGTTGGGGTCAATTCTTCTAAATACAAGTATGCTCCAAACCCAAACAAACTCTGCTTGAATATGAATACTCAAGTTTCCGAATATGATGGTTTCCAAGGTCCAGATTTTGGTTTCTCTTTTGTGCCCTATCAAAAAATTCTGGATAGGGAGGTTGATGAATATGTTACAATAGGTATATTTCGTTAGTATAGTCTTTTTTTCATCACAACCAAACCATAATAATAGTGCTTGGTGTTATGTTTCATTAATGTTTATTTTATACTTGATCTTAGATGTTATAGGACATGTTAACAAGTTCTTCAGCAATGATGATAAAGATAAAAAGGTTGTCGCTGATAAAAAGAGGTTAACAATGGAAATCCAAGATATCGAGTATGTATTCTTTATTTATTTATTTTTTTGTTTGCATTTTATATACAAACAAAAATTACGTAGCTTTATAAATTGTTTATTTATTTTTTACTAAAATAATTTGTACTTTTTTGAAGGGGCTTGAGCATCTATTTAACGTTATGGGATAGTTATGCCATGGAGATGTCTAAATATGATGCAACTCATCAAACGGAGAAAGAATTTATAATAATAATGCAGTTTGGCCGTTTGAAGTTTTATAATGGTTGTATAATGTTAATAAATATTTATATTTATATTTATAGCTACATTATATTTTGCATTATAAATTATGTTCTAACTTCTAAAGTTTCTTATTATTAAATATTTCAATTTTTTCCCTAATATTTGTTTTATATAGGAAAACCGTATGTTTCTAACTCTTTTGGAGATCGAGTTAGTCGACTGTTCATCAATGGAGATATTGAAGATATAAACCTGTACAAAAAAGGGTATGTACTATTACGTTTTTCAATACGAATTACAAAATCTTTATAAAAAGTATTAATAAATATGTAATGTGTAAATCAAATTATTTTTATCAGGTTGGGTAAGAAAATCGCTGATAATCCTCCTCTTCTCATCGACCATATGGAACTTCTATGTTTTGTTCTGATGAAGATGAATTTGTCCATAACACTCCTTTTAGTAACATTGGCGACATTTGTGAGATTCAAGAGGTAAGTATAATGTTGATACTTAAATACGATGTTTATAATTAAATATAAAAAGTGTAATGTTATTAAAAAATTAGTTTTATTTAATATTAATACCCATTGTATACCATATACTATCTTATTTCGGTAACAAATTATAATATTCATACAGGAACAGGCTCTGGTATTATTGGGTACTATTAAAGACCTGTTTACCGAAATTGGCTGGTACTACATGGGATGCCCCAAATGCACCAGAAAATGTAGTATTGATTATATAATCAAACAGGTTGGTGAAGGAAGTTCAGGTTTTGAGAAAGAAAAGGTTTACGAGTGTTTGAATGTTAGTTGTGGTGCCAAACAAGTTGAGCCTACACCAAGGTCGGATATATTTGTAACATCAATTTAAATATACACAAATATAGTTTGATTTCAAAGATTTAGTTATAATTTTTGTTCTATTTTTGAATTTTTTTTTCTAGGTTTAAAATTCAGGTTCTTGTACAAGACGTTAATGGTGCTGTATCTCTTACGTTGTTTCATCGTGACGTTGCACAACTTATTAGTAAAAGTGCTTCTGAATTGCTTGATTTGAATACGGTATTCCATATTTTTAACTAAATTTTAAATACAAATTTATTTTTAATAATTCTTTAATTATAGTTTTGTAATATTTATGTATTTGGTTATTCCTTTTAAATAGGTTGGTGATACAGTTGAATATCCTGAAGAGATTAAGACTTTGTTAGACAAAGAGTTTGTTTTTAAGATCTTTGTGTCTGGCTTCAATTTAAACAACAAATATGATGTTTATGGTGTAACTAAGATAAGTGATGATTCAACAATTATCTCGCATCTTAAGAAAAAGTTGTACGTAGGACAGGTACATAATCGAATTCCATTTGCTATAACTTAGCAAATTTTATTTACGTAAGACTTTATTACATTACAAATTTTTTTCATGTTTTTTTTTTAAAAAACAGCCTGCTGAATCAGAATCACTTCACACGTCTCTCCTGGCAATGCCGTCTAATGTTATTTCTGTTTCCAAGGTACCATTTTCACAAACACTTAAATTCATATTAATACATTTTACTCATTTTTTCTTTCATACACAATCACTGATGAATTTGCAACATATGTTTGTAACTATTTTTTCTTTAGGAATCAGACACAGGCGATAATGATACGCCAATTTCCATTGCTAATAACTTTGTTGATAAGAAAGTTTATGCTGAAGGAGAACAATGTTCTATCAGTTCCAAGTATCAAATGGTTAAGCGTAAACTGATTGACGCGATTTCTGATGATGAAAGCACACCAATTCCTTCAACTAAGATTGGAAGTGGTGGTAGTATGGAGTAACTTAAAATTCCGTTGAGCCTCCCGTCTTCCTAAACCCAAAATGAAGAGAATTTGTTTGCTATGCTTATGGTCTACCAGTTTTATTGCTTTATCTTTTGTTTTTTTTATATAAATTAGAACAATTTCTACTATTGTTTTTATTGCGTAATAGTTGCAGTCTACGACATTTCGTAGGTATGCCATATCCTGAGAATGAGTTTCTATCATTATTAGACAATCGTCTTATTTGTGAGAAGTTGGGCTATGACTCAAACAGTTTGGTTGAAGAATTTGATTCTCAGTTCTCTTCTTTAAAAGATGAACAAAAAAATATTTATAACTGTGTAATTAAATCTGTTGAGGAGAAGAAAGGAGGGGTTTTTTTTGTTTATGGTTACGGTGGTACGGGTAAAACGTTCCTATGGAAGACTCTATCTTCATCCATAAGATGTAAAAGAAAGATTGTTTTGAATGTTGCTTCGAGTGGTATCGCATCTTTGCTATTGGCCGGTGGTAGGACAGCACATTCCAGGTTTCGTATTCCTATAAACCTAACTGAAGATTCTATGTGCTACATACCACCTAATAGTGATGTTGCATAGCTGGTTAAACAAACTGACTTGATTATATGGGATGAAGCACCCATGACTCATAAACATGCTTTTGAAGCACTAGATCGAAGTTTAAAAGATGTATTTGGTGTACATGCTGATGAGTCGTCTGATTTGTTATTTGGTGGAAAGGTTGTTGTGTTTGGGGTGACTTTAGGCAAATTCTACCAGTTGTACCAAATGGAACTAGGCATGACATTGTTAATGCCTCTTTAAGTTCATCATACATGTCACACCCTCAAATTTCCACTGCGGGGTTTATACCGCGAGGCGCATGACAAACCAGGATCCCATAGCCATAAGTCACATGAACGAACTCTAAATGCCCAAACCATTTAGTTCGTTTTCAAAAACCAAGTTTAGTTATGTTGCGGAAGCGTAAACCAAATTTAAAACCTTTTGAAAACCGTGCACAAAACAACGCGCCCAAATTAAAGCCATATGAAAGAAAATGTAAAAGCATAATATGTCATTTATGTGTATGCCCAAGACCCCAAATGCAGTGAAGTGTACAGTGCTTTCTAATCCTGGCACCGGAAGCTAACTACCTGCAAAAGCATGTAAATCGTATGTCAACATAAAGCTGGTGAGTTCACAAAGTAAAGCAAACACGTATAAAATGCACTGGTTTCCAAAACCACGTACCCAAGTAATAACGTAGGTCCTCCAGACCCAAAAAGTTAAAGAGTTATCAGTTTAAGTGTGTCAGGGGTAGCTAGCCCACTCAATGTAACTAAACAAAATTATTGGGAAACCTTCAGGAAAATAGTTATTTGCCTCAATGACTGGCGTCTATCAACACCAGTCGGAAATTGTGGTCAGAAGTTCATGCCCGTGCCTCAAGCACCTCAGACATGAGGTTGCTGCATCAACCTAATAGCGCTATCAACTAATACCCCGTTCGCCTCCAGCGATTAACCCAATAATATGCAAGGACTTTAAATGATAGAGTGTTTAGATTACAAAGGACCTATAAGTTTTAAACTGACCGAAAACCCGATCCACACAAGGAATCGTAAAACCCGACCCACACAAGGAGTCAAAACCCGACCCACACAAGGAGTCAAAACCTGAGTAGTCCCAAACTGGACTAGAAAAGTTAAGTAAGTTGTCTCAACCTGAGACGCATGCTTTTGAGAAAAAGAGTAGTGAAACTCACCTTAATGTGCAAGCAAAAGAAATCCGAACCGTAAGTAAAGTATGCTACCGACACCCTAACATAAGTGTCACTAAGTGAGTATAGGCGTAATATCGCTACACCACATAACTTGTTTGTCCAAGGCGTTTTAAATGTTCAAAAGTGTGTATGTGACGCCTGGTGATTCTACATGAAATAGTAAACCCTACGGACTCGTTGGTGAATGTGTTGGTTACAATTAGTTTCTACATTCCGTATGTGTCTCAGACAAGTGTACTTCAGTTACATGTCAATTCAATACCACCTAAGACCACAATTAAACACATAAGCACATAATACACAATCTGTGTTTTCAGGACAGACTGTGCGCCATCAAAACAAATTTATTTAAAATAGCAAATCAGTGAGTTAACCTCCCAAATTTTTACTGAATTTTCTTTGGAATTCACTTAACAATACCTATTTTTGTTTTGTCTTAAATCCAAAACAAATATAATTAAAATTCGTCTAATACAGCTATGTTCAGAAAACCTTCCTAACAGGTCAGTTTGGTAAATAAATTCCCAAAAATTATGTATTCATCCAAACGGGATGAATCCACTTGGAAAACTCATATTACTCCAATATTAACCTTCTGTAAAAATTTCACAACCCAACTCTTTATAAAAGTTGAGTTATGATGTTTCAAAGTTGACTCAGTTTGATACCCGAAATTCTGACCTGACCTATTTTTAATGAAAATTCCAAAAACGACTCAACCGACGTCCAAAACACTTGATTTTACCCATTATGAAAAGCTAAGACCAAGTGTGATTCAACCATGCAAAGAAAATACCAAAATCATCATGTTAAGGTCGTGTTACAGCTCCTACAAGTTCGTCTAATCATTCTGTCCAGATTTTAGTTTCGCCTAAATCATACTTTAATCGACTACCGGGTGCATAAAAACAATCAACAATCATCAATAATCATTACCCAACATCCCTAATACTTATTTTGATCAGATTCTACTACCAATCATGCAAAGATCACAACTTTAAAGACCAAAACATCAATAACTTGCGCAACAAGTATCCTATGATGTTACTAATCGTTTATTATTATGTTTAATCCGTTTAATCTTCAAAAACCTCATGTTTTAATGATTATTAAAAACTTTCAGACCTGGAAAAACTTTGTTACATGATTTTTATAACAAAAACATAAGATAAAAGTGTATGGAATCAAAGGTTATACCCTTAGCTCTTCGATTCGATCAACCGTGCGCCTTTGGAGCTTCCCAATTGATGATCTTGAGCCTTAGCAGAAGTTTTAGGGTTAATATTTCGTGTGGGGCAGTAAGGGGGCGATTAGGGTTGAGTTTAGGGGTTGCATGGGGGTTAAGGTTGCTTAAATAGGTGTGAAAGGCGGTTTAGACCCGTCAGATTAAACCGAGCGGCCGCTCGGCCCTGTGAGCGGCCGCTCACAGGCCCGAGGCCCGCGTGCGTGTCTCGTTTCGTCACCCGACGCGTTATCCTTCGACGTTTTCGTTATTTCGGACCGTAACAAGTGCAACCCCATGCGTTAAGACCCTAATCAACCTCATACTCCACTGTTAGTGATTTTTATTAACGTATACGGTTTAGGTTCACACAATCACGTATGGTTTTCACATAAGTTTGTCAATTATCACAGAGACACATAAATTCATTATTCACCAACGTCCGAGGTTCACTAATCATGTAACCCGATATTAACTCACAACAATGCACGTGTGTCCTATCTAGCTAACCCTAGTTAAGTACAATGAAAGGAACGTAACTAGAGTTTAGTTAAAGTGAGAACCTGAATTTGCGGGGTATTACATCATCCCCAAGTTGAAAAGAATTTCGTCCCGAAATTCAACAAGTAAACAGTAAAGCAAGTAAACAGTAAAGCCAGCTAGAAAAGTGTACGCTTGGTTCCCGGATGTCACATCATCCCTAAGTTGAAAGGAATTTCGCCCCAAAATTCACTTTGAGCGAGCTGCTTTATGTTCGGCATTTGATCTATGCACAGGTTCAGGTTCAGTAAAGAGGTGTGGGTATTTGAGCCGCATCTGATCTCTGCGCTCCCACGTGTATTCCGATCCTAGACGGGAATTCCACCGTACCTTAACAATAGGTATAGTGCTTTGTCTGAGTTTCTTGACGCCCTGCTCAAGAATCTCCACTGGTTCTTCTACGAACCGTAGCTGATCGTCCACCTGGATCTCCTCCAGTGGCACTACCAGTGTCGTATCTGATAAGCATTTCTTTATATTTGGTACGTGGAGTACATCGTGTACCCCATTAAGTTCATTAGGCAGGTTTAACCTGTAAGCTACCGGACCAATCCTTTTGACAATCCTGAATGGTCCAACGTATCGTAGGTTCAACTTCCCTGTTTTCCAAAGCGTATCACCCCTTTCAAGGTGACACCTTCAATAGAATCTTGTCCCCAACCTGGAACTCCAAAAGGTTTCCTACGCTTATCAGCGTAGCTTTTCTATCGATCCCGAGCAGCAGCAATCCGGTTTCTGATTGGTACTATCCTCTCAGAAGTTTCGTGCACGAGTTCGGGACCTGTTAGTTGGCTATCCCCAACCTCAGTCCAACAGATGGGAGACCTACACTTGCGTACATAAAGTGCCTCAAAAGGCGCACACTGTTTCGAAGTGTGATAGCTGTTGTTATACGAGAATTCAATTAAAGGCAAGTGCTTATCCCAACTGTTGCCAAAATCCACCACGCACGCTCGTAGCAGATCTTCCAATGTTTGGATGGTACGTTCACTTTGTCCATCCGTCTGTGGGTGATAGGCTGTGCTCATATCTAAGCGAGTCCCCAAAGCGTTTTAGGAGAGTAGTCCAAAAATGAGAAGTGAATCGCGCATCGCTATCAGATATAATAGAAGTAGGCACCCCATGCCTAGAGACTGATTTGGTTAAACGATCCATGATAACCCAAACCATGTTATGGCCCGTTGGCGTTCTAGGAAGCTTTGTAATAGAATCCATGGAAATTTCATCCCATTTCCACATAGGAATTTCTGGTTGTTTGAGTAGGCCTGAAGGTTTTTGATATTCAATCTTAACCTTCGCACAAGTCAAGCACTTACTAACATAAGTGGCTATCTCAGCTTTCATGTTTGGCCACCAGTAAGGAGTCTTTAGATCTTGGTACATCTTGTCCGAACCAGGATGTACCAAATAGCGAGAGGTATGTGCTTCATCAAGCACCAGTTGTCTGAGATCCCCAAATCGTGGTATCCAGACTCGATCCATGAAGTACTGAAGACCACCCGTCTTCCGTTCCAAGTGCTTACCAGCACCATGTAAAGTTTCAAGCCCGATGTTTTCTTCTTTCAAGCCTCGCCCTGGGCTTACCTTATCAGGAAGATTAGAATTTATAGTGGGTTGTAAAGCTCGCACCCGTTTAGGTTCCGTTTCCTTTCGGTTGAGGGCATCAGCTACTACATTAGCTTTCCCTAGATGAAATTTGATGGCACAGTCATAATCATTCAAAAGTTCAACCCAGCGACGTTGTCGTTAGGGGTGTTCAAAGTCGGATAATCCGAAATTCGGATATCCGAAATTCGGATAATCCGAAATTTTGGATAGTCGATTTTGGGATCCGAATCCGAAATTTCGGATATCCGAAATTCGGATCATCCAACGGATTATCCGAACCTTAAAAAAAAAAAAAAAAAAAAAAACCCTTCCCCTTTATGCTTAGTCTAAAACCATAACCTGTTTAAAGTTTAAACCAAACATTCAAAAGTTTCAACCATTCAAAGATGTCCGACATACATAAACATTCAAAACATACGAAGTTTAAACAACCACAAACAAAACAACTACGAAATTATAAAGATAAGTTCCAAATGTAGTTCGTGAACACTTAAACATTTAAAACGACAAATCCAGCCATAAGCACTTGTAAACATCCATTATCCAACCCTTGTAAACCTGCAATAAGCCAATAATACACATATTAGTTAAGTACATTCAAAACATATATGTTTTTTGGGTGCTTCTATTGGGATAGAAACTAATTCAAATACCACTCCTCTAGTCCTCTGTTCCTTTATTTTATTATCCATGTTCCCCATGTAGTGACAAACTGACAATTGCATTTGCACATTTACATTTATGCTTCTGTTCCTTTATTTACTAGTGTAAACCTCTACACTTAAACCATTAAAAGGATTGATAATCACTAGAATAAAAGTTAAAACTGGGTGATATATACCTGTGTATTTAGTAGAAATATAATTACCTTAAGCCGACTCCGTTTCATGACTTTCATCAACCGTTTCATCAATTATAATGGTGGGTTGTTGTATTGTAAACTCCTTCATTTCTATAATACCAAAAAAAAAAAAAAAACATTAGAAATGCATATGTATAAAAAACTAAATAACAACTTACTAGCTCGTCTAACCTTCTTCTAATCTCTCGATATCAAAAATTGTATCTTCAAAAATTATTGGATTGTTAGAATCACGCAACCAATCTTGTGCACAAACCAATACTTCTACCATTCTTGGGGTTAAGGAAGTTCGAAAACTATCTAGCACACGTCCCCCAGTGCTAAATGCGGATTCAGAGGCAACCGTAGAAACAGGAATTGCAAGAACATCTCGGGCCATCCTAGCAAGAACGGGATATCGACATTGTTGAACTTTCCACCATTTTAATATGTCGAATCGTGAGTCCATAGGTTCCCGATCTTCTCCAAGATATTTGTCTAACTCGGATTTTCTCATAGATGTTTCCGAACTTCCCATTGCCATTTCAAACCGCTTGGTCATAAGTTCTTCAATGTCCATTGTAGTTTGATTCTCATTCCACGCCATACCAGATTCAGAACTTTCGGATGATGACACCTTAGTATCCTTCTTTTGTTTAGGCATGGAATTCTCATAAAGCTCAAACAAATCCTTCAAGTTCACCTTTAGAGTATTGATGATACTTGCATCTACAAACTTTTCCTTAACTAGCCATTCAATATATTGCCATTTTCGTCTTGGGTCAAGAACCACGGCAATAAACAAAAACTGATTAAGCTTAAGTACATCACCCCAATACTTCATGTACTTTTGTTTCATTAGAAGCGGCATTGAACGGATTGAGAGATCATCATGCTTGGTGTAACCATCAATCACAGTGCCAATTCCAAATATTTCATGCACATATGCATTGGATGTCACATAGCGAGAACCTGAAAATCTTAGTGTAGCTTCATAAAATATTTTCAAAAAAGGCAACAAGCTAATAACATCAATCCAATCATCCTCGTAAAGTAAGCCACCCTCACACTTCTTAATCTCTTTCTCACAACTCGGATCTCTTAAAAGTAAGTTAGAAAATGCTTTCTTGAATTTAACAGCAGATTCTATCATTAAATAAGTAGAGTTCCAACGAGTATCAACATCCAAACACACTAAACTTTTGCTTTCTATTTTCTCTTCTTCAACACAAACTAGAAATTTTTGAAGTCTAGCAGGCGAAGATCTCACAAACCTTACCAAGGCACGAATTTTCTTGATTGGCGATGACAAATTAGAAAGCCCATCCTTAACAACTAGATTCAAAATATGAGCTGCACACCTCATATGCAAAAAGGCTCCTTTCAAAACACCACATTCCCAATGATTCAAAACCTTTCGCAAGTGTTGAATAGCTATATCATTGGAACTAGCATTATCTACTGTCACAGTCAAAATATTTTTCAAACCCCATTCTATCAAACATTTTTCAACGGCTCTTCCGATTAACACCCCAAATGACCAACAATTGGACAAAAATTTATAATTCTCTTATGTAGATTCCAATCATTATCTATGAAATGTGCTGTCAAACACATATAAGATAAATTTTGCCCCGATGTCCAAGTGTCAGTTGTTAAACACACTCTTGTTGACATATTTTTAAAAACATTCACTAACCGATTTCTTTCCTCAATAAAATACGCATAACAATCCCTTGTTGCAGTCGCACGTGAAGGTACAATAAAATGAGGATTAATAACCTTACAAAATTCCCGAAATCCCGCCCGCTCAACAAAAGAAAAAGGCAACTCATCAAGACTCAACATTTTTACTAAGGCTTTCCTAATCAACTCTTGGCTAAACTCCCATAACTTAGGCACTGTTACGGTTTCAACAGAACCATCATCACTAACACGTGTTTTGGACTCAAGATCAAGTAGCTTTTGTTTTTTATCTTTATTTGCAGGATAATCTTTGCAATATAAAGTAATGTGGTTTTTTAAAGGAGTAGTCCCACTTTTTGATGCACAACCAATTTGTCTATGACAATATATACACTCGGCTCTATCAGGAGTGTCATAATCCGTAAAATGATCCCACCAAATAGATCTTTTTTTTTTGTCAAACGTACCGAGGGAGTTTCACTTGCAGCCGCGGGTGGACATGGGGGTTTTCCATTTTTTTTTTTGTTTTTGCTTTTTCTTTGAAACCACCTCATTTTCAGAAACTAGTTCACAATCTGAGTTGTTTTGATCAGGATTTTCCATTGAAATAGCTAACTCTAAAAGAAAACAACCAAAATAACAAACAAACATAAGAATCATTGTAAGAAAAAAACCAAAATAACAAAGTAAATATAATAACAAATCTGAATCATGTTATTGTTAAAAAAATAGTTATACTCGAAATAATATTGTGTCCAGATCCAACAAATGACATAATATTTCAAGTCAAAATAAGTCTTTGACTTTTAGGCAAACTAAAAGGAGATCGGAACTAACAGCAACAATTACAAACAATTTAAAAGTTATAATATTATACTCCTAACATAAGATTAATAATAATATTAAGTATTAACAATAATAAAAATAGCAACAGCCAACAAGTAGGGAAACAAAACTTAAACAAAGAAAAACTAACAGTAATGAAGAACGAAAAGAAAAACCTTACCGTTTGGGAGATTTAGCTCGGCGTTGTAGACGGAGAGTCGGAGGCTAGGGCTGAGGAAGTCGAGGGTTGTGGTCTGGTGTAAGCCGGGGTTGTGGAGATCGGGACTACGGAGGCGAGGCCGGAGCTGTGGACGCCGGGTCGGAGCTGTGGAGGAAGCTTTAGAGTTCAGACTTCAGACTAGAGAGGAAGGGAGGAGAAATATGGAGCAGCGCATTTTGATTTTTGGGTTAGGGTTATGAGGGTTAGGGTTAAATTATGTTATATATAGTCTATATAATATTATATATATTTTTTTATTTTTTTATTTTCGGATTCGGATAATCCGAATTATCCGAAATTTTTCAAAATCAGGATCCGAATCCGAATCCGAAATTTCGGATAATCCAATTTTCGGATATCCGAAAATCGGATTATCCAAAATTTCGGATAATTCGGATTCGGACTATCGGATTTTTCGGATTCGAATTCGGATTCGGATTTTTTTGAACACCCCTAGTTGTCGTATGTTCAGCACCTTCTGATCAATTATATGCTGAAGGCTCTTGCGATCAGTGAAAATTGTGCACTGTGTTCCATAGAGGTAGTGTCTCCAGATTTTTTTGGAGAGTGAAAACCACCGCTCCCAGTTCCAAATCATGAGTGGGGTAATTCTTCTCATGGACCTTCAATTGCCGCGATGCATATGCGATTACCTTATCACGTTGCATCAGTACACACCCTAAGCCTTGGATAGACGCATCATAGTATACTACAAAGTCCTCTGTACCCTTAGGCAACGATAGTATCGGTGCACTGCAAAGTTTTGACTTTAGTAGCTGAAAGGGAGTTTCTTGGGCATCTCCCCACTTGTAGGTAATACCTTTCCATGTTAAGGCGGTGAGAGGTTGAGCGATCTTAGAAAATCCCTCAATAAATCTGCGATAGTATCCTGTGAGGCCAAGAAATTGGCGCATTTCAGTAGGGGTCCTAGGAGCCTCCTACTTTTTGATGACGTCAATCTTGGCTGGGTCAACATGTGTTCCTGCCTTGTTGACCACATGCCCAAGGAATTGGACTTCCCGAATCCAAAAATCACATTTAGAAAACTTTGCATACAGCTGCTCATTCCTCAGTAGTTCCAAGATTAACCGCAGGTGCTGCTCGTGCTCCTCCCTGCTCTTGGAATAAATCAATATGTCATCTATGAACACTATGACGAATTTGTCCAAGTAAGGCTTGCACACACGGTTCATTAGATTCATGAACACCGCCGGTGCATTAGTTAGCCCAAATGGCATTACCAAAAACTCATAATATCCATAACGAGTTCGAAACGCCGTTTTTGCCACATCCTCTTCTCGGACTCTCAGCTGATGGTATCCTGACCTCAAGTCAATCTTAGAGTAGAAGCTCGACCCTTGCAGTTGGTCAAACAAGTCATCAATACGAGGCAAAGGGTAACGATTCTTAATCGTCACTTTGTTCAACTCCCGATAATCTATGCACATGTGAAAGCTCCCGTCTTTCTTCTTAACAAACAGAACTGGAGCTCCCCATGGCGAAGAACTAGGTCTAATGAAACCCCTATCCAATAGCTCTTGGAGTTGGGTAGATAGTTCTTGAAGCTCCCCTGGTGCTAAACGATACGGTGCGCGTGCAACTGGCGCTGCTCCAGGTGCAAGGTCAATCTGGAACTCCACTTGATGAACGGGTGGAAGTCCAGGTAATTCCTCTGGGAATACATCTTGGAAGTTTCGGACCACTGGGATGTCCTCAATTCTAGTTTCAGTTTCAGCTCGAGTGTCAGATATGTTAGCCAAAATGGCCGGACAGCCCTTGCGAATACACTTCTGGGCCTTCAGATAGGAGATGATGCCCACCATGGCACTACCTCGATCACCCTGTATGGATAAAAGTTCTCCACTTGGGAGGGGAATGCGAACAATTTTCTCCTGACAGAGAATTTCCGCGTGTTGCTTGGACAACCAGTCCATGCCAACCACGAGATCAAAGCTACCTAGGGTGATAGGTAAGAGGCTGATGGCAAACAATTGCCTGCTCAACTCGAGCCTACAGTCACGATGTATATGGGTTACCTCGACAGGCTTCCAATCAGCCAGTTCAATAGAGTATGGGGTATCTAGAAGAGTAGGAACCATCCCTAATTGTTTACTAGGTTTTGATGGAACAAAACTATAGTCCGCACCGCATCATATAAGATTGAAGCAAGAGTGTCATTCGAGGAACACGTATCCGTCACGACACTGTTAACAGTCCTAGCTTCCCCGAGGCCAATCACAAATGCTCTTCCCCGAGCTCCTGTTCTTGTTGCTATCATTATGATTGTTGTTGTTGCAGGACTTATACCTCACACTATCCCACGTCCTCTTGTTATCACCAAAAGTAGAAAATGAAGCACCATGCTTCGGAAAAGTACCATGGTCGGCAGCCTCATAAGTGAGTTTGCGAATCAAGTGAAAGATTTGTAGGTGAGCTGTAGTGGCCAAGCCACGAATCTGAGGTGCCCACCCTTTCGGTATAAAGTTCGATCCGTTTGTAAGGTAGGTTAAATAGATTTAAGCCTTTAGTGGCTATCTCCTGTAGCTTGGTAGTGTAGGCGTCGATCTCAGACCCATCCGTCTTTATATAACAAAATTTCTAGATTTCACCACAGGGTGTTACGTTCTCCTTCCAGGTATTTGTAACTCATCGAGTGTGCATGTAGCATACATTACCCCATCCTGCCTGGGGCAAATGCACATGGCAGAGACTTACACTATCGAAGCAATCAGACGGTCTCCTTCAGTTCCGTTGGAGTTATCGAGGATTACGATCAATAAAAGGCTTGAAGATATAATGGCAGGTTGTTGTTGTGGCATGTGCGTTCGAGGAATAAGAAAGTTCAAATGTGGAAGTCAGAGGAAAAGAACGATTTAGCAAAATAGATCTTTACTAGCTTGGAAAGATGCGAGGGCCTCAACCACCCTATCGTTGATCCTAAAATTCATTCTTATCTAAGTTAGCAAGGGAAAAAGAAAAGAAAATACAGGTAAGAAAAAGGTAAGAGCCAATCGTCGCCACGCTTCGTCTAGATAGTAGAGCCTTCATCTTCACTGCCATATGCTCGTCCTGCTCAGGTTCCCCTTCTTCCTTCTCTTTCTTAGTGTCAGTGTTATATGGTTCTCATCACGTCCAATCTCCTTCTCTAGTCCTATGTAAACCAGTTTAGTGGTAAGCTGTACCACTCGTTCCTCCAATCGTGGCTGATAGCCATTAGTAGGTTTCATCTTCCCTTGTGATGTTGCACTACGTCGCAGGCTTTACATAACCCCCAAGAGTGTGTGTAACAAGCCCCAATCTAATGTGTTCCCCTGAACCTACCATATGCTCATGAGAAAACAAGGATATGCAGTCATACGTTCGCCCGCTCATACTAGGCGTAAGGTACTAAGGTAAGAAATAAGTTCTATATGCGTAACCCAGTCCCGTCTGTGTTTCGAATGGGAGTAAGAAGGATCAAGTAACAAGGAACAGAAACTAATTGTCTCCTTGCTAAGTGACAAAAGATAAGTCTCAGCATTCAAATTCCTTCATAGTTGATTTAATGGTACCACGTCATGCGCATCGTGCAGCTTCCTGTGTACGTGCGCCACAACGCTCGCAAGGGCTCCCTCCCTTGTACTATTGTTGTCTCCTCGTCCATGAGGTTAGTTAGGATATTACTCCCAGTAATGCGCCACCTGGTGTAACCCTAGGTTCCCACCATTGACGTGTTCAGAATTAAGTCTAGAATTAGAAGATAACAAATCTCCCGAAATCATATGTTGTAGGTATATGTAGCTAAAAGCTAGTTGTGCACTTAAATTGTGTGTGTACTTATGCTATGATGATTATAGACTAGACTCAACATGCAGTCCTAGTTCACTATAACCAATGGCTCTGATACCAATCTGTCACACCCTCAAATTTCCACTGCGGGGTTTATACCGCGAGGCGCATGACAAACCAGGATCCCATAGCCATAAGTCACATGAACGAACTCTAAATGCCCAAACCATTTAGTTCGTTTTCAAAAACCAAGTTTAGTTATGTTGCGGAAGCGTAAACCAAATTTAAAACCTTTTGAAAACCGTGCGCAAAACAACGCGCCCAAATTAAAGCCATATGAAAGAAAATGTAAAAGCATAATATGTAATTTATGTGTATGCCCAAGACCCCAAATGCAGTGAAGTGTACAGTGCTTTCTAATCCTGGCACCGGAAGCTAACTACCTGCAAAAGCATGTAAATCGTATGTCAACATAAAGCTGGTGAGTTCACAAAGTAAAGCAAACACGTATAAAATGCACTGGTTTCCAAAACCACGTACCCAAGTAATAACGTAGGTCCTCCAGACCCAAAAAGTTAAAGAGTTATCAGTTTAAGTGTGTCAGGGGTAGCTAGCCCACTCAATGTAACTAAACAATATTATTGGGAAACCTTCAGGAAAATAGTTATTTGCCTCAATGACTGGCGTCTATCAACACCAGTCGGAAATTGTGGTCAGAAGTTCATGCCCGTGCCTCAAGCACCTCAGACATGAGGTTGCTGCATCAACCTAATAGCGCTATCAACTAATACCCCGTTCGCCTCCAGCGATTAACCCAATAATATGCAAGGACTTTAAATGATAGAGTGTTTAGATTACAAAGGACCTATAAGTTTTAAACTGACCGAAAACCCGATCCACACAAGGAATCGTAAAACCCGACCCACACAAGGAGTCAAAACCCGACCCACACAAGGAGTCAAAACCTGAGTAGTCCCAAACTGGACTAGAAAAGTTAAGTAAGTTGTCTCAACCTGAGACGCATGCTTTTGAGAAAAAGAGTAGTGAAACTCACCTTAATGTGCAAGCAAAAGAAATCCGAACCGTAAGTAAAGTATGCTACCGACACCCTAACATAAGTGTCACTAAGTGAGTATAGGCGTAATATCGCTACACCACATAACTTGTTTGTCCAAGGCGTTTTAAATGTTCAAAAGTGTGTATGTGACGCCTGGTGATTCTACATGAAATAGTAAACCCTACGGACTCGTTGGTGAATGTGTTGGTTACAATTAGTTTCTACATTCCGTATGTGTCTCAGACAAGTGTACTTCAGTTACATGTCAATTCAATACCACCTAAGACCACAATTAAACACATAAGCACATAATACACAATCTGTGTTTTCAGGACATATTGTGCGCCATCAAAACGAATTTATTTAAAATAGCAAATCAGTGAGTTAACCTCCCAAATTTTTACTGAATTTTCTTTGGAATTCACTTAACAATAACTATTTTTGTTTTGTCTTAAATCCAAAACAAAAATAATTAAAATTCGTCTAATACAGCTATGTTCAGAAAACCTTCTTAACAGGTCAGTTTGGTAAATAAATTCCCAAAAATTATGTATTTATCCAAACGGGATGAATCCACTTGGAAAACTCATATTACTCCAATATTAACCTTCTGTAAAAATTTCACAACCCAACTCTTTATAAAAGTTGAGTTATGATGTTTCAAAGTTGACTCAGTTTGATACCCGAAATTCTGACCTGACCTATTTTTAATGAAAATTCCAAAAACGACTCAACCGACGTCCAAAACACTTGATTTTACCCATTATGAAAAGCTAAGACCAAGTGTGATTCAACCATGCAAAAAAATACCAAAATCATCATGTTAAGGTCGTGTTACAGCTCCTACAAGTTCGTCTAATCATTCTGTCCAGATTTTAGTTTCGCCTAAATCATACTTTAATCGACTACCGGGTGCATAAAAACAATCAACAATCATCAATAATCATTACCCAACATCCCTAATACTTATTTTGATCAGATTCTACTACCAATCATGCAAAGATCACAACTTTAAAGACCAAAACATCAATAACTTGCGCAACAAGTATCCTATGATGTTACTAATCGTTTATTATTATGTTTAATCCGTTTAATCTTCAAAAACCTCATGTTTTAATGATTATTAAAAACTTTCAGACCTGGAAAAACTTTGTTACATGATTTTTATAATAAAAACATAAGATAAAAGTGTATGGAATCAAAGGTTATACCCTTAGCTCTTCGATTCGATCAACCGTGCGCCTTTGGAGCTTCCCAATTGATGATCTTGAGCCTTAGCAGAAGTTTTAGGGTTAATATTTCGTGTGGGGCAGTAAGGGGGCGATTAGGGTTGAGTTTAGGGGTTGCATGGGGGTTAAGGTTGCTTAAATAGGTGTGAAAGGCGGTTTAGACCCGTCAGATTAAACCGAGCGGCCGCTCGGCCCTGTGAGCGGCCGCTCACAGGCCCGAGGCCCGCGTGCGTGTCTCGTTTCGTCACCCGACGCGTTATCCTTCGACGTTTTCGTTATTTCGGACCGTAACAAGTGCAACCCCATGCGTTAAGACCCTAATCAACCTCATACTCCACTGTTAGTGATTTTTATTAACGTATACGGTTTAGGTTCACACAATCACGTATGGTTTTCACATAAGTTTGTCAATTATCACAGAGACACATAAATTCATTATTCACCAACGTCCGAGGTTCACTAATCATGTAACCCGATATTAACTCACAACAATGCACGTGTGTCCTATCTAGCTAACCCTAGTTAAGTACAATGCAAGGAACGTAACTAGAGTTTAGTTAAAGTGAGAACCTGAATTTGCGGGGTATCACAATACATTTGGCACAAATGCACTATTTTAGAATTAACAAAAAATATGAGGTTGCTTTCAGGAAGCTGCAGTTCTGATATTGAGGAAACTAAAAAGTTTGCATCTTGGCTTCTGGATATAGGAGAAGGAAAGGTTGATACAATAAGCGATGATCAGGATGTTATTTTGATACCTGATGACTTACTTATTTCTCAATCTTTGGATCCTGTTTCTGATTTGATAGCCTTTGTTTATCCGTCACTTTTGGATAACATCCACATTCCGGCTTATTTTCAAGATCGAGCTATATTGGCACCGAAGAATGAAGTTGTTCATGAAATTAATGATATATTACTTTCAATGTTTCCCGGTGACGAAGTTGAGTATCTAAGTTCGGATAGTGTTTGCCAGTCCGAAGATATTAACAAACAGGTTGATGAAAGATTAGTTTCTCCTGATGTCCTGAATGGTCTTAAGTTTTCTGGAATACCAAACCATCGTTTGGTTTTGAAAGTTGGCGTTCCTGTAATGTTACTTAGAAACATTGATCAGAAAAGCGGTTTGTGCAATGGGACAAGGTTACAAGTTGTTAAAATGAGAAAACGTGTCATTGAAGCGAAAATCATATCAGGAAGTAACATTGGAATGCGAACTTTTATTCCAAGAATTACTTTATCCCCCTCGGATAAAAAAATTCCTTTTAAATTTAACAGAAGGCAATTTTCACTTGCTGTTTCTTTCGCAATGACAATAAACAAAAGTCAAGGACAATCCTTATCCAGAGTTGGGTTGTATTTGAAGGATCCAGTTTTTTCACACGGGCAGTTGTATGTTGCGCTATCAAGAGTCAGAAGTCGAGATGGACTGAAGATAGTTATAGTAGATGAAAATGGTGAATTTACGAATAAAACATCAAACGTTGTGTACAAAGAAGTCTTTCAGGATTTATGAATAATGTGAGTAATTTTGATGCAATTTTTACTTATCTTTATTGACGTTATGTATATACAACTTCAATAATAAAGTATTATTTTAATTTTTTTTTGTGCTTTGAACAGTGCGTTGCCATTGGTCAATAAAACAAGTTATGTCCTAATTACAATTACATTAAAAATAAAAATATGATAAAAAGTAATTTACAAAAACACAATGTATTCATACCTTTTGTTATTTTTTGTTAAAGTTTATACTTTGGTTGAGTACTGATCATAATAGGTAATCGGTTTTCATTATTAACGTTACTTATAAGTTACAAAAAATATCCACTTTGACATGAAAACCATAGTTATATATTAGTTTTAATTTTATTACCCATTTCATATCAACGCAACATTGAAACATGACGTTTATATAAGAAAAAAAATATCAGGCTAACCGTTATTCTTAAGACTTTACGTTGTAGCCACTAAACTTGAATAATACAACTCTTGGTTTAATATATTTTTTTATTTACTATGGTTTGCACCGTGGGTCCCCACGGGTCTCAAACCTAGTAGTTAAACATAGAAATACAAAACTAAATCGAACTCATCCGTCATTAAACAATGTTTTAGTCACCGGAACAAAACGAGATCTCAAAATCGAATTCTAACCGGTTAATCATTAACAGCTAAAAAGCAAACTAGCGGACAATTACCTTAACGGCAAAATAGAAGCAAATCAGAGAGTCGGGCAAGAGCTATGATACCCGAACGCATTTACGATGGCCAAACGGTAAGCGAGTGGCAAAATGGTGGTCAACGCCGCGGGCGAGTGATGGTGCGGCTAAGGTTGAAGGGTTAGCAGTGGTGGTTGTTCAAATTTTATAGGTGGTGACGGTGAACGTTGGTCAAGAAACTGTAACGTTAAAACGTACCAGGATGCTTGGTTGTAATTTATTATGATAAAACAATGTTTTTTTTAGAAGGTTGTATGCATTAAAAATATATTTTAGCTACTATTCAACCCAATTTACATGTTGCCGGTTTTAAATTCTTTTCATTTGACTCGTTTGAGATAAACAACAACCCGAATCCATTCCAATCGACACATAATAACCCAAACTTTACTAAACGACCCTTAGACTTTTAGAGATCTCCTCCTACCACCCCTTAAAATCAAACCGTACCACTCTCACTCAACATTGCTTGGTTTTAATAAGGCTGGCCCGCAAACATTTTTTAAAACTTTTAAAATTTAAGAGGTTGTATGCATTAAAAATATATTTCGGTTAGTTTTCAACCCAATTTACATGTAGGCATGTTGCCCTTTTGTAATCTCTTTTTATTTGACTCGTTTGAGATAAACCACAACGCGAATCCAATAGACACATAAATATATCACTCACTTGGGTTGCTGACTATAAGGAGACTAGAAGTTTTAAAATCACAGTTCCAAGCGTTTCCTCCTTTTGACTGGAAATACAAGTTCATGGCTATGGAGGCATGGTTGATTACATTATCTGGTGAATAACAAGCTCCTCCTTTTTGAAGCATGCCACAATCCACTTGTGAGCATGCAAAATTTATATTTTCTAAAAGAGTTGCCTCACTTGATGATGGTTTAGCCACACACCAAATTTTCTGCATTGCATACCTATTAATAAATATTCTTTTTTGAAGCCATTTAGCCACCTATATTTGGATTAAAATTATTTAAAAAAAAAACAGTAAAATGCATCAAGATTATTATTATTTTTTTTTTTTGTGTTACTATTGTAAGAAATTTTGATTTTATATACCTGTGCATGAACTGATCTTAGAGTCTCAACTGCAGAAGGAAAAAAATGTTAGTTATTAATCAAATCAATATTCAAGAAAATACTGCATGGCTGATTTGTACTATACAAAGCTATGCATTTATGGAGCAGGGTTAAGAAGGTAAATTACCTGAAAGGAATGCCAGCAGAAGGATAACTGAAGCAGATAGTTGCATAGCCATTGATGATATTTGATATTTTGTGAGAGGAAGCAACAAAGGTATTTAATGGAAGTCTTGAGATGTTTATGTAAGAAAATTAAAAAAAAGAAAAGAAATGGGCTCGGTCTACTAAGACATCCTCAAAGCCTATTGAGACACAAATACGCTCTATATTATGGAACGTGTATAGGTGGTCGTTACAAGTCAACTCCACCTACAGTTTTGTCTTTTAGTGCCCCTATATTTACCAATATGGAGCGTATTGAGGGGTGTCAAAATAAGAATTTGGAATGTCCCAATATCACGACCCAATTACGGCGTTACAGCTCAATTTGGTCTTAATTGTTTCCAAAGATGTGCAAGTCATGCATAAAGTTTGTTACTTTGTGAGACTAAATCTTATTCACCATTTTTTATATAACGTTTTTTATTAAAAGAAATATTTTTTGTCAGACGGAAAACTTACAGATGTTACCATTACCTACTACCGAGTGCCGACGAAAGTCATATAAAATGTAGTTTACTCCGAGCAAATAAAAAGTCTGAAATACGGATTCGAACTAAAAACTTCATTAGATTGATTATAGGAGGAAAAAAAATCAACTACAACAATAATATATAATAAATAAATTCTTATAGAAAGAAATATGAAATTGTAGAAAACAATATAGTGGGATGTCATATACCAAGGTAAATTGAGATTTACAATAGACTTGTTGGATTTTATGTACCTAGAAGGGATTAATGTACTTTTAGGTCATGTGATCTTGAAACAATACGCATGGCATGTGACTTCTATATCTAACATTTATATCTTAACTAGTATTCCTACCCGCGCATTACCGCGGAGCATGTTTTTTACACAACAAAGTTTTGGACATAAACATAATAAGGTCACTAAAAATATCATCTTGATAAAACGACCATTGGTTCAAAAAAGAGACTCGGATAGTGTTGTGCATGATATAGTTGACCTAGTAAAATAAGTTAACACGACAAGACACGATAAGACACGACAAGACATGATAAGAAACACAATATGACACGATAAGACCTGTTAAGACACGTACACGAACACGAAACATGTAAACACGAACACGACACGAAAATAAACAGGTCTTAACGTGTCGACCTGTTATAGACACGAAACCTGTTAAAATCGTGTAGGTTCGTGTCAGGTTATCGTGTTCGTGTCTAAATTGCCAGCCCTAACTATATGATTTATTGACTCAAAGATTGTCCGGTGACGGAGACTTTAATGACTTTTAACAAAATACCTTAATAGATTAAATAGGTCCATAGTTGTATTAAATTGAAGAAATTGAGGACCCAACAATTTATATCATAGTTTAACACGAATGCATATCTTATTATTATAGAAAACAAAATCTAACTTCGAATTTTGTTTATACATTTTGTAAAACATAATAATGCCTTATTATTATAGAAAAAGAAATAAGATTTAGAAAAAAAAATTGATGAGATATTTTAAAAATTTTGACTACAACTCCAAATATTAAAGATATGCACCATGTTGGACTCGTGTTCAAGTTAACCAAAACTAAAATTTGCAACCTAACTAGTCCATGTTAAACTTCACATTTTAAATCCAAAAAGACAAAGAACTCAAATTACATAACCGTTCGTTTAATTGCTTTATGAAAATTTTGTTATAATATAAGACTACAAAAGTTTTTATAAATAACTACAAAGTCATCAACTTTAAAATAGTTAAACATAGAAATACAAAACTAAATCGAACTCATCCGTCATTAAACAATGTTTTAGTCACCGGAACAAAACGAGATCTCAAAACCGAATTCTAACCGGTTAATCATTAACAGCTAAAAAGCAAACTAGCGGACAATTACCTTAACGGCGAAACAGAAGCAAATCAGAGAGTCAGGCAAGAGCTATGATACCCGAACGCATTTACGATGGCCAAACGGTAAGCGAGTGGCAAAATGGTGGTCAACGCCGCGGGCGAGTGATGGTGCGGCTGAGGTTGAAGGGTTAGCAGTGGTGGTTGTTCAAATTTTATAGGTGGTGACGGTGAACGTTGGTCAAGAAACTGTAACGTTAAAACGTGCCAGGATGCTTGGTTGTAATTTATTATGATAAAACAATGTTTTTTTTTTCAATTACATGATTAGAATACAAAGTAAGTCACCATTTACATAAGCATAAGGATCAAAAGGAAAGAGTAATAATAGGCTAATAATAATAATTAATATTCTTGACCATTTCGAAATCAATATTCTTGACCGTTTCGTCTGATCTTCGGTTTCACTAGAATTGTAGTTGTCAATGTTATTATTATTATTATATTTTGTGTCTCTTTTATTTTATTTATTAATACATTAAAGATAAAATTTCAATCGTAACTTTCCAACACAATTAAATATTTTTTTAAGGCTTTGTTCAGTGAAATCCTTGTATAACCCTAATCTAGTGGTCTCAAACTCGAATCCAACACAATTTAATTGAAAATTCAGTTTTGACAAAGTTAGTTAAATAATTTTCATAAATCAAATTGTACTGACATGTTTAATACATTAATATATACATACGTATTCAATTAAGATGTATATCCTTTAAAGAAAAATATAATGATCAAATGAAACTCAACTTTTATTAAATTTGAAAATGATGAAAAGTATGAGGACTATAAATGACAACTTGACAAAAAGACGGATTCGTCATGACAAAGTGTGGCAACGCGTAAGTCATTCATCAATTGTGCTATCGTCATGTGGTAAATCAAGAAAGTTGTATATGATCATCATACAATTGGGTTTGTTTTTAAATTGTGTTTTAGATTTAAAAAAGAAAAAGAAGGCAATTAAGTCCCTCAACCTCACCTCCAACCCTTCCCGCCCCACTCCGCACAGTCTTAAACATGTAAAATGTATAGCATGCGTTATACCCACTGGCCCGTTCGGTTTATCAGGGTTTCCTTATAAATTGTAAGGTGACCTACTCTCTCTGTAACTTTTATAATCTTACTATAATTTTGCATAACAAAATTTGAATTATGTACACATTATTATAAAACACTTCACTAGTGTCAACTTACCAGAATAATTTAAAACTTGATTCCAAGGATAAGTATTCAAACTCATTTCAATATAGATGAAAACATTCGAGTAACACCAGCAGCAATATATACTGTCGAAAGCGATTTCACTCTTCATAAAAAAATGTATTAATGAAAAAATGTTAACATGAGTTATGATAATATGTTGGCATGCACAGATTCACTTATCAACCGACCGAAGAGATTTCAGCGGCTGCAGAAACTACAACTAAACCACAAAATGTGACATTTTGTCTATTCGATGTATTACTCTAGCAACGGTTTGGATTCATCGGTAAAGTCAGTAGCAAAAACTCTTTTAAGTTTTCTTGAATAAGCGCGTACTCTCATAAATTCTTCAAGGACCAAGGTGATCTGGTTTGATCTTTTCAAGCATCTTTAGAACTTCCAACATGTTTGGTCTTTTGGATGGATCTGTTTCTAGGCACATTAACGCTATAATAAACGCATGATTAATCTCATCCATACGACTACACTCTAATCTGTCATCAACATAATGCTCTTCCTTCTTATTCTGAACAACTGTTTTCACCTGTGGTTGGTTGCAGCATAACATTTCCAATTACTCAAGAAACATATAAACTTAGACTTTTAAAAACACTTACCCATGTTACGAGCTTTGTTCCCTCCTCCACAAATGCTTCATCTGACGGTTTTCTCCCCGTTAACAGCTCAAGTAAAACTACACCATAACTATATACATCCCCTTTTGTTGTTGCTCTTCCCGTGTCGAAATACTCTACAAAACCAAGTGTTGTATTTTATTCCAAACTAGTCGAATAATTTTTTTTATATATTAGCTAAAAAGAGAACGGGTCAAATGGGTCAAAAAAACACCCCAGCTAAATACATTTTTACGGGCCAGCCCACCTAGCCCGGCCCATTTCAACCATACTAAGAGCATTTGGATATGTTTCCCAACCCGCCCATTTTGCCACCTTTACTCATACCCAAAGATAACTTCATATGTATAACAAGTGTAGTGAGACCATACCAGGGGCTAAGTAACCGAAAGTCCCAGCTACTAAAGTGGATACATGCGTCTGATCACGCTCCATGAGTGTAGCTAACCCAAAATCCGAAACACATGCCTCCATATTATGATCCAACAAAATATTGCTTGATTTGATATCTCTATGAATTATATGAGGAACGCAATCGTGATGCAGATACGATATTCCCCTTGCAGCACCTACTGCAATTTTGTATCTTGCATCCCAATCTAAAACTTTCTCCATTGTTCTTCCTATATCACAACCAATGTAAACAATATAACTACTAAAATCTATATAAATATATATATATATATACAAAGTCAAAGATTTGACCTCAGAAGTCAAACACATACCATGTAGTAATGTGTCCAAACTTCCATTAGGCATTAACTCATAAATCAACAAATTATAATTAGGCGCGGTATAATAACCATGAAGCGTAACTATATTTCGATGCTTTATATCACCCATTGATTCCAATTCTCTCTCGAAACCACGGTCTTGCTCTGTGGTTTCTCTTCTTAGCTTCTTGATAGCAAAAGCTGTCGACTCGTTTATAGTCAACCTATAAACAGTCCCATACCCTCCAGATCCAATTCTATCTTTGCTACTCAGTTTCATTGTTTTTTTCAACAAACTGTTTGATTTTAGAGACTTCATCTTTGGTGATCTGAATAATACCAACTTTCCATCTATGTATGCACATCAAAACACATCAATTTAATAAAATGTTTAACTAAATATAAAAAAAAAAATATATGTAACATATATAATAAAACTTGTACCAGAAAAGCTATCTTGAATCACTAACTGCTTTCGTTGCCATCTGCGATAGCATAAGACCGCGATTGTGATCTTTGAGATAACAAAAGCTAATATGCATATTGTGATGTATAATCCCAGAAACTTGGAGCTACCCATATTGTTATTTGGTAGAACTTAACTGATAGATGGATGGTGTGTTAGGCATGGAGACTTAAATATAATATCATGATGTATAATCTTTTGACTTTTATTATAGTTTCAAAAGTCAAATGTTGCAATAAAGAAATGATCACAATTCACACACTGTTTGTGTGTGTGTGTGTGTGTCTTTTATGATCTTGCAAGTATGACAGCCGAAAACATATGAAAGATATATTAAAGATTCAAGAAAAACACTGAAGAGGAAGAATGGTTATTAAAAATAATAATTTAAAGAGTTGAAGGTGATAACTTTACATTATTTCACTTGACATTCTGTACTAGTGGTACCTTGTGACTTGTGGGACCATGTCAACCGACATGTGTTGGGGTCTGAATGGTATTGAGGTTGAAAGTCAGGTGAATTTAATTAATGTGTACGCATCACAAAGCACAAGTCTATCTATGGATTTCATTGTAACAATATATGTTATCATATCCGGTCGTGCATCTAGGCCCACATTTTAGACGCAGCGTAACCTTCTCACTTTGCTTCAAAAGCTCAACTTTCAAGGCTCTGAAACGTATTTTTCAGGTCAAGTTCTGATGAAATTCCAGCCAAACATGTCTGAAACAATTTTAACGATTTAAAACAAGCCCAGAATCAATCTAAACTAGCCCAAAAGAAGCTTAAAATATGTCTAAAACCCTTAAAATATTATTTTTATACTATACGCCTCGTAAAAAAAACTCACTTTTTAAGTGCCTTGCACTGAGGCCCAATTTTACACTTTACACTCTGACAAGTAATCATCATCATAGGTAGTTAATTCCACCAATAGCAAAGCTAAGGTAGGGTCTGATAATGGTAAGATGTAATGATGTAGACAGTCTTACCTCTACCCTGTAGGAATAGAGAGACTGCTTACAGTGAGACCCCCCTGACTTAATAATAGTTTTGCATCAAGACTTGGACATAAGGCACATAACACTTAGCAATCGGGACAAGCCCAATTGGTGCATGTACCCCCTTGTGTGCTGGTAATAACGCCATCACATACATCCGTCTGTCGTTTTTAACGTTATTTTCACAGAATTAATAAAATAACATTAAAACTAGTGCAATTTTACTTATCCCACCCTCCGATAACTGTGGTACCAATATACAAGCACCTCCAACAACTATGGTATCAATATACAAGATTTTGGCCATTTTGCCCTTGCCACCAAATAAAGTCTTTTTTACACTTAAGGGCAAATTGGTCCCCTCATTCCATAAAAAGAAAGGAAACATCAAACATGTGAGTCTTGTTGCTTGCAGAAAGAAAAAGAGAAAAACAGCTGTTGTTTAAGTTAGTGTCGCTATTTTTTTTTTTTAAGATATATGCATTTTAAACAAGTAAATCAACTTAATGTCCCAAAACCAAGTCATTTAGAATTGTTGGAAAAATCAGGATCTAATCGGCGACTAGTCGCTAGTTTGCTTCTTACTTATTAATTTTCAGATAATCGGTAAATTAATCGCTAGCCTCCTAGCCGGCCCTAATCAGCCAGATTCTAGCCAAAACCTGTAAATTGCCTCCAAAATCTGTAAATTCAAGTGATTAATCCTATATAACTAAAATTGTATAGTACCCCATAGGCCGACTAGCGATTCTTACAACCATAGAAGTTGTTAGTGCAAAATGAGTTGGTTTTTTTAGGGTATCAATCCTTAAAGGCTATTATATTGAATATCCTACAAGACAACCACTTGAATGCCATCCACATCAATTTGATACAAACAACTTATTATTTAGTAGATATCCTTATTTCAAAAAGCTAAGAGTGCTCAATATACATCAACTAGAAACACCATTTAAAACTAAATATTAGAGAACACACACTAGTATGTAAAAAACATAAAAGTGGTAAAAAAAAAAAAAAAAAAGAAGCCGAAAACAGTGGCATTCTTGATCATCCCATATTAAAAACACCCACCTCTCTCTGAGTAGACTGCGGCTGCATAAACTTTGCGTCAATCGCTATCCGTTCCTTTGACTGTTGTTGACCATGTGTTTGCTTGTAGTACAGGTTATTGTTGACCAATCCTGGTGCCAACTTCCCGTCGGTTGACTTCTGTTGACTATGTATTTGATCCCCGGCGTTGCTCCTATATGCGTAGTGTGGAGACAGACCAACAGTGTTTGTGTTTCTAACCATTACCCTGGGATCATACATATCTTTCATGCTTCTGCTACTCTCTAACGGAAGAACCGGGCCCACTACTCTTGCTGATCATGTTTAACAAAGAAACGAGTCACGCACACTCCTTGATTTATGAAGTTAAAAAGTTTAGCAAAAGAAGTTGTACTTACATTTGGGCATTCTTGGTGGTGGCCGAGCGGCGGCACTGAAAATATTTCCGCTCGCATCCACATCTCCACCGCCATGAGATATGCTTTCCACCACGGGTCTGTTGTCAAATGCAGCCAAACACTGCTGCAGCTTGGGAGCAGTTGTGCTTGAAGCAATTGTTGACCTGAGTATACAAAACATTAAAATAAGTTTCTAAAACCAACCGCCGCATTTTAGCTGATGTGGCATTAGTCGATGCCACATCAGCTATGTATAGAAAATAAAAATAAAAAAAAAATAAAAACATTAAAATACATTAAATCAGGTAAGATGTGAAGTACCATACATAATCACATATATTATATAACAAACACAATATAATATACATTATGGTTGATTCCATGCCAGCCACAACATCAAAAGTCACATTTGCAATTATATGAAGAAAAATCATTACCATTTAAAAAAATTACAAACAAACTAAATGTCAAATCAGACGCCAAGTGGCATAATATATATTTATATAACGTGTAATCTGCTACCCGTTAGACACATCATGAACTGCTAAAGTCGGTAATAAAATGCAACTTGATTGCTATATTCCAAAATAAAAAAATAAATTGGCTCCCGTTTTGCACCTAATTTAATATTTGTTGCCATTTCTATTTTGTGTTGTTTCGCCTCGTAAAATTGCTTACTACAAATTTGACTTTAAAATACAATATTTGTAACCATTTTACCTCGGAACGGAAACATGTTTCCTCTCTGGAGGTATAACAGGTCCACTGTTGCCGACGTTTTCCTCAAAATAAGCAAACTGCCGCCTAAATTGACCAATCGCACTGCACATTAAAAACTAACATGTTATAACCAACGAACAAGTAACCCAATAGGGGAAAACCAAAAGCAAACCACTTTCAAGGATTAACAACCTAGGATAAAGAAAATTTGACCCATCATTGCCAGCCAAGTAATCTTTGAGCAACTGCGGGTGGTATTCTAGAATCTCGCGAAATATTAACTCTCTAATATCGTCTTTTGTGACTCTTCGTCTCTCAAACTCAAACTCCAATTTAGAAAATGAATGACATGATGGCTCGCGTTCGATTTTTGATAGTCCCTTGAAGTAAGGGTCGGCCAATGCTTGTTCCGCAGTGGGTCGGTCCTTTGGGTCAAATGCCAATAGTCTTTGTAGTAACTTAAGTGCCAACGGGTCAACTTCTTGAAACTTCTCAGAGAATGATACGGGTTTCTTTTTACGCATGTCAGTCAAGTATTTTCTTGCCTTGTCATTACGTACCTGCATGATGTTTAACGAGTATCATATGTGTCACTTAAAACTAATGTTATATTGTATGGTCACGATGAGATATTGGTTGTAAAAAAACGTGTTGCAAAGATAATAAATTTTTTTGAGTGTTTGCCACTATGAATAAAAGGACAATTATTGTTACAACTCAATGCAAATTTGGTGAATTCACACAAAAGTCACCTGACTTTAAAATTGAAGTCTGCATTTTATCATTACCAACGTCCATTTTAGAGATAACGACTTGTTCATTAAATTTAAATAAATAGTCGGTAGGTGTTTTTTTTCACAACAACCTAAAGGAAGTGACAAAAAAGACTTCCTTTTATGTTTTTAAAGTACCAACGACTAACAAATTTAAAATATGCCAATTTGTTTACAATCTCTAACGAATGATAATATTTTATATAAATTATCTGGAAAATAAATTAAAAAAACACATATAAAATTGCAACCATCACCCTTTTTCATTATTCTAACAATGAGAAATGTAGATGAAAGTTTTGGTAAAAAACTAAAAAGACTGGTACATAAGTAGTTTTATTTTCCCTTAAACAATCAGATGATTATATTAAAAATCGCTTCACCTGAACACTAAAAGCATCATTGTGACTTCGGCTCACAATAAGCAATGCAATTGTAAATAACCAAAACTTTTTAATGAAGTAATTTAACATACTTTAGAAATGGTATCTGACGACGGTGTCCCAAGAAGATCGGTAATAAGCTCCAACTGATGAACCACACTTTTTCCAGGAAAAAGTGGCTTTCCGGTCAATACCTCGGCAAATATACATCCAATGCCCCAAATATCAACAGCAGGTGTATACTGCAATTAAAGACAAAGAACAATAAATAAGAAAAATGACAAAAACAAAAAAAAAAACAACATAAAATCATTAGAACCCCCCCCCCCCCCCCCCCCCCCCCACATAGATTTTGACTTTCTAAGAGAAGACTGTGAATATAATTATATTACACCTTTGAATAAAAAGATCCACATAGTTCAGGAGCTCTATACCATCTTGTGGCCACATAATCCTGCAATGTTAAAAAAAAAAAACAAAGTCAAAAGGTGTTATTTAATGTGCATTGCAGAACATTGTGTGTAATTATTGAATAAATAACTTTACCGTCCAAAATATTGTCGTTGGGGTATCTGTAAATGCAGCTCTTGCTAACCCGAAATCACATATCTTTAGTTTGCAATTTGCATTTGCTAATATGTTCTTCGGTTTCAAATCTCGATGATATACGTTTGCTGGTTTCATGAAATAACAATCAATCATGGTTTCAAAGAATTAAATACTTTCTTTGCACATTTGAGTCATAAATGTTGATCGTTTTGTAGCCCATAAATTCAACATTATGTATAACATAACATTTTTATATAAAAAGTTATGAACACTATAAAAGATATCATTTCAGAAAGCCGTTTTTAGACCTACAAAACAACCCAATCAAGACACAAATCCATCTTTTGGTATTTAGACAAAAAAAAGAACACAAATATATATATTTGCAGTAAAAATTTACCTGAATGCATATATTTCAAAGCTCGAAGCATTTGATATAGGAAAAACCGATGGTGCTCATGTGTCAAGTCATCATTGGCCTTTATGACTTGATGAAGATCGGATTCCATGAGCTCAAACACAACATAAATATCTTTAAAATCGCGTCTTGACGGTGGCATCATAATGCGCTTAATTTCAACAATGTCGGGATGACGTAAAAGTCTAAGCAGCTTAATCTCCCGCAAAATCCGAATTGCATCGGATGAATGTTCAAAAATGTTTGTTATTTTCTTTATTGCAACCTTTTCACCCGTTTGTGTATCGACAGCTGCACAAACGACTCCATAACTTCCTTTTCCTATTATTTCTAAAATCTTATAACGGTTCGATTCACCGTATTCTGTGAAAAACTCCACATCTTTTGGACTCTGCATCATGTTCATTACAAATTCCAATCACAATTAAAAGCAATAAACTAAACAATAATCAACAATTCAACAAACAACTTAAATTCTCTACAATTTAAGATATAAATATTTAAAATTTGTACAATCTTTTAAAGAAACATACATATAAAGATTTGATCTACAAGCAATAACAGCATCTAAAACTCATACAAAGCAAGCAACCAACCAGCTGTAATCCATGATGATCAAGATTTCAACTCAAGATATCAAACATAATTTAAAACAAAATATTAATAAAGTTCGAACCTTTTTACGCAGCGATTAAACTTCACATAATTAAAAACTATTAAATTAAACAATAATCAACAAACAGCTTGAATTCTCTACAATCATAATAAATAAATAACTCCAACAACAAGCATTATTAAAATTCTCATAACTAATCACCATGAGAGAATCAACAGTTGAGTAACAACCAAGAAACAAGATAAATCTTTAGAAACAAAACATACACAGATTTAAATCACAAGCAATCACATAACATATAAAACTCATGACACTTCACCTAAAAGATTAAACAAATTATTATTATACAAAAAGATGATAAAGTTTTCACCTTTTTTCTTCGATCTTGTTGCATCTTGTTTCTTGAAACCAAACCCACAAAGAAAAAAAAACAATACCCAGAAAATGTATTAACAATTGAGCAACAAAGGTTACAACTTTATGCAAATCTTGAAAGCCCTAACCCTTAAAAAAGTAAATCCACCGACACCCAGAAGCTAAATAATTACAAAGAAAAGAAACACCACAACACTATCATCGATCGATACAACCAAAGGGGGTTAGTTAGGAATCTATTCAGTGAGGAAGAATAATATGTGACTGAAAGAATTGGTGATAAAACTTAATTGGTTTTTGATCTCAAGATCTTGTGGTGTGATGAGAGAGAGAGAAAGAGAGAAGTGGGTTCGAATTGTATATCCACCGAAGAGTATTATGAGTACAGTTGTTATGTTGTGTTTGCTTTTGGAGTACGGAGTTTGGTGATATTGGTGTTAAAGGTGACATGGCATGTTAACTTGCATTGTAGACCATTCCCTCCTTGTGTTAAAGGGTGTTAAAGAGGTTATGTGTTAAGGCCATGGGGTATACTCTAACATATGTGGTGTTAAAGGTGACATGGCATGTTAACTTGCATTGTAGACCATTCCCTCCTTGTGTTAAAGGGTGTTAAAGAGGTTATGTGTTAACATGTTAACATTGTGTTAAAAGTCTACATTAATTTTTTTCCTTTTATAAAACAAAAACCACTAAAAATATATGATTAGGTGAAGTTAATGAGATTAAGCCATTTCCTTAGGGTGAAGTGGAGTCAAAAGAGGAAAAATGGATGATATGGCATCTAGGTGGAGTTAAGAAAGGTTAAAGTATACCCTAAGGCCTAACATGTTAACATTGTGTTAAAAGTCTACATTAATTTTTTTCCTTTTATAAAACAAAAACCACTAAAAATATATGATTAGGTGAAGTTAATGAGATTAAGCCATTTCCTTAGGGTGAAGTGGAGTCAAAAGAGGAAAAATGGATGATATGGCATCTAGGTGGAGTTAAGAAAGGTTAAAGTATACCCTAAGGCCTATTATTATTGTCTCACCCAAATGTGAGGGGTTCATAATAAGTGCACTTGCTTTTTTTTTTTTTTTTTTTCAAAAAAAGATTATTACTTTATTTTATTAAAGGCGAAATAGCTATATTAATATAGGGGAAAATGTATTTAAATACCTTCAACTATATCTTATTGGCGGATATTACTTCTAACTATCACTTTAGCCAACCCCACTGAATCACATCCCCTTTGTACATTGTATCGTTTCGTATTTTCATTTATTTTTGTCATCATCATTACCTAATAAAATCTTATAAATCTTGACGTTTTAGCGTATTTTAAAATTTTTCGTAACATTATTTATCATATTATATACATAATATATATAAAATAATATTGTTTTTATATAAAAATTTGCTAAAAAATAATCGCTCAGGCCGGGACTCAAACCCGCGCCTGAGCCGGGTCAAGGCTTAACACCACATACACAAACCAACTGCACCAATTGTGTGTTTATTATTTATATTGAACCCAATATTATATAAACACACGTTAATTCTCTAGGTCAAACCTGCAAAAGTCAAAGACCCAAATCAACCTTTGTAGAACAATCGATGGACGCGTTTTTCTAATCCAAGAATGGAAACAAGCTTAATTGACAGACCATTATCGTGATATACACGTCCAATTACACCCAATCATTCCAAAAATCGTTCTATTATACGCATTTTATTATAACTCTTGGTCAACTTTCCAATCCATCATGTAGGCATGTTATACTATAAATTGAACCCTCATTTACACCCTAAAAATGCCGAATAACATATCCCCACACTCAATCCTTTCTTTCATTTCCTTTTGTTCTTGAATTCAAGTTTATTTGACCTTACGGTTGACCCTTTGTAATCGAAGATCTGCAACTGTTAGGTACAATTCGAATCCCATTTATATTATACTTCTGAATCTCTAACAAAAGCCCCATAACCAATTCTGTAATCGTGGCGTGATTAAATCAATTTAGGATCTAGGGTGCGTCACTTTAATTTGGGGAAGATGATATGTATTCACGAGTGTTTAAAGTTGTTTTTGTAACAAAATAAACAACCATCTGATGTAGATCAGATGGTTGTGTTGTCTGTTGTGCAATATAGTGGGCATGGGTTCGATCCTAGTCCTAAACGTTTTTCTTATCTTTTCTTTTGTAATATATGATTAATCACCAAACATCCCTTATAACTTTCTGAAATAAAATAATATCGTTCTCAGGGTCCAAACCAGTTGGTCTGGACTTGTGATGCTAACCATTGAACCGGCCAGAGGCCCGGGTTTGATTCCCAGCAGCCTCAAAACATTTTTTTTAAAACTCTTTACTTTTATACTTTTTGTCTTTATCTTTTAAAATGATTTTAAAATACCAAATCTAATTTATAAATTCTACAAAATTTATTTTATGTTATATAAATAATAAACTTTATTATACAATTTTTATTTTCACAAAAATCATTTATTTAATATATATATATATATATATATAATATATATTACAAGTTTATTCGTAAATAAATCAAAAATTCTAGAAATAAAACTAAACGGTTTGATAAAATTCCACAAAAATTATTTTAAACTTATAAACTAATAAAATTTTCAAAACTAAATTTTATTTTCGAAAAAAAAAACATTTATTAAGTATTTTTTTAATTAATTTTTGCTAGTTTAATCATAATAAATTCAGTTTTCATCATTTTTGCACCAAAATTTCACATAAATAATTTTTAATAAACTAGACCAGAAATATAATTTTATAATCTGAAATTTATGAATTTTAATGTTAATATTTTTAAATATTAATACCATGTTTTGACAAATAAATTATAATGTATTATATATTCTTTAATTAAGAAAGTAGTTTTATAAAAATTATTTTCACATTATAATATTTTAGTACAACCACCCTTGATCAAGATCTTAAAAAAAATTATTTATTTATTTTCTCAATTTCTTTACTTATTATTTAATTAACTATTATTTTAAATTAACTATTAAACGATCGTCAATCCCCAAATTAGGAACCCTAGAATACTTTTAGACTAGAAAACTTAGACTTTTAAGTTTTCCCAAACACTTATTTATTGCCTTGAAAATAGGGTAATACTTGGAAACGTTTGGACCACATCTAACTATCTCAAAAGAGTCAATACTATTGTCAAAGTGAGTTTACATAGCCCTCTTTCTTTTACTGTTTTACATTTTTTTGGGGTGAAACATGTTAAACATTTATACTTAACATGTACAATTCAATTACGTGTCTTGTGTGAATCTTTGATGCCACATGTCTTAGACAAAAGCTATTAGACTTAAACTTAAACTTACATAATCATTAACCTTGATCAAGTCGGCGATATACAATGATAGATCTATTGGATTGACAACACCACCTAGATTCGTTGACCATTTCTATGGGAAGCGCGGGTGATTGTTATCGTTCCAAACTTTATAAGGAGAACCGTGGATGCGGGATGGACCTAAACTTTATAAGGAGAACCGTGGATGCGGGATGGACCTAAACTTTATAAGGAGAACCGTGGATGCAGGATGGACCTAAACTATGTTGGAGGATTGATTATGTGCATACTATATGTGACACCCCACATTTTCAGGTTAACTCTTTTACTGAACTCTAGTTAATTTCCATGATCATACATGGTTAAACACTTAGCTAGTGTTAGTTGAACAGGTCTTTCAGGATGTTATGTAACAATAACATATGTTAGGTGACATTAATGTACGTCATAGTTAGGAAAATCCTTGTCTTGACACACAAACAAGTCCTGTATCCCGAACGTTGGTGATTTATTAGGCATGCATGATTATATGGACAAGTGAGTATTGATGAATGTGAAGTAACACATGTATATGAATTGCATGTTTATGTGAACTGCTGTGTAATATTTAACTTGTACGTAAACTCTACGATATATATATATATATATATATATATATATATATATATATATATAGGGGGGAGGATTAAATAAAAACCCACTCAAAACGAAGAAACTCGGTAAACTCTGACTTCCCGAACTTTTTATCATCTGAAAAAATTAGGGTATATAATATACATGTTTTTAAGAGTTTTGAGCCAAAAAAAAAAAAAAAGCGCCGAGTGGATATTTTAAAAAAAATAAATAAGTTTTTTGTGTTACATATGTAACATGTCTGTTTTTGTGTAACATACGTAACACAAAAAAAACTTATTTATTTTTTTTTAAAATATCCACTCGGCGCTTTTTTGATTTTTTTGGCTCAAAACTCTTAAAATCATGTATATTACATACCCTAATATTTTCAGATGATAAAAAGCTCGGGAAGTTAGAGTTTACCGAGTTTCTTCGTTTTAGAGGGTTTTTTGTGGATACTTAGCCTATATATATATATATATATATATATATATATATATATATATATATAGGGAATGGTTCTAGAGAAAACCCTCCTTATTTGGTAAACTCTGGAAACTCTGACTTCCCAATATTTTTTTTTTTTGAAAAAAATAGGGCAAGTAATATACATGATTTTAAGCATTTTGGGCCAAAAAAATTAAAAAAGCGCCGAGTATTTTTTTTTTTTAAATAAAATTTTGACTAACACATGTTAAGCGCTAATAACAGGCGTTAACATTGTGTTAACTATATGTAAACAGTAGACGTTTTTTATTTTTTTTAAAAAAAAACCGTTCGGCGCTTTTTCGATTTTTTTGGCTCGAAATGCTTAAAAAAATGTATATTACATACCCTATTTTTTTCAAAAAAAAATGTTGGGAAGTCAGAGTTTACCAAATAAGGAGGGTTTCCTCCATATACTTTACCTATATATATATATATATATATATATATATATATATATATATATATATATATATATATATATATATATATGACAGACATAATAATGAATTGATAAAACAATAGTTTTATTAGAATTGTTATGATTAATATTGACGGGACTAGTCTCGGGAGTTAGATATTGTTAACGGGCTCACTTATCAGATAAAAATCCCTAGAATCCAAAACCTTGGCCCATAACTCAACACTTAGTGTATCATTTATAAAAAAAATAAAACACAAACCCTACTTGGGGTTTACGCCCTAATTGGACTTCTAGAATCCAGAAGTTGCATTTAGATAATTTCGCATACAACTGCTCATTTCTCAAGAGTTCCAAGATCAGCTGCAGGTGTTGCTCGTGCTCTTCCCTGCTCTTAGAATAAATCAGTATGTCATCTATGAACACTATGACGAATTTGTCCAAATAGGGCTTATAACACACGCGGTTCATATGTTGTCCAAATAGGGTGCACTGCAAAGCTTTGCCTTTAACAATTGAAAAGCAGATTCTTGGGCATCTCCCCACTTGTAAGTAATATCCTTCTGCGTCAAAGCAGTGAGGGGTTGAGCGATTTTAGAAAATCCCTCAATAAATCTGCGATAGTATCCCGCAAGACCAAGAAATTGGCGTACCTATGTAGGAGTCTTAGGAGCCTCCCACTGTTTAATTGCATCAATCTTGGCGGGATCAACATGTATTCCTGACTCGTTAACCACATGTCCTAGAAATTGGACCTCTCGAATCCAGAAGTCATATTTAGAGAATTTCGCATACAGCTGCTCATTTCTCAAGAGTTCCAAGATCAGCTGCAGGTGTTTCTCATGCTCTTCCCTGCTCTTGGAATAGATCAATATGTCATCTATGAACACTATGACGAATTTGTCCAAATAAGGCTTACACACGCGGTTCATAAAATCGATGAACACAGCGGTGCATTGGTTAGCCCAAATGGCATTACCAAAAACTCATAATGTCCATAACGAGTTCGAAAGGCTGTCTTCGCCACATCTTCCTCTCAGACTCTCAGCTGATGATACCCTTACCTCAAGTTAATCTTAGAATAGAAACTCGACCCATGAAGTTGGTTGAACAAGTCATCGATACGAGGCAAAGGGTAGCAGTTGTTAACCGTCACCTTGTTCAACTCCCGATAATCAATACACATGCGGAAGCTCCCATCCTTCTTCTTAATAAACATGACTGGGGCTACCCAAGGTGAAGAACTAGGTCTAATAAAGCCCCTATCCAATAGCTCTTGGATTTGGGCAGACAGTTCTTGTAGTTCGCCCGGTGCTAAGTGATATGGTGCGCGTGCAATTGGGGCTGCTCCAGGTGCAAGACCAATTTGAAACTCCACTTGACGAACAGGTAGAAGTCCAGGTAATTCCTCTGGGAATACATCTGGGAAATCACATACTACAGGGATGTCCTCAATCCTCATTTCAACTTCAGCTCGAGTGTCATAAATGTTAGCCATAATGGCTGGATAGCCCCTTTCGAATGCACTTCTGGGATTTCATGAAATAGATGATGCCCACCATGGCACCACCATGATCACCCTGAATAGATAACAGTTCTCCACTAAAGAGATGGATACGAACGATCTTCTCCTGACAGAGAATTTCAACGCGATGCTTAGACAACAAGTCCATGCCAACTACAATATTAAAGCTTCCTAGGGTGATAGGCATAAGATCGATGGTAAATACTTGACCATCTAGCTCGAGCTTGCAGTCACGATGGATGTGGGTTGCCTCAACAGGCTTCCCATCAGCTAACTCTATAGAATGCGGGGTATCAAGAAGACTGGGAACTATCCCTATGAGTTTGCTAAGTTTCAATGACACAAAACTATAGTCCGCACTCGTATCATATAAAACATAAGCAAGGTTTTCGTTTAAGGAACACGCACCCGTCACGACATTGTTGTCATTCCTAGATTCCCCCGAACCAATCACAAAAGATCTTCCACGAGCCCCGTTGTTGTTCCCAGTGTTATTGTTGTTTCCAGTCTTGTTACCACCACCATTGTTATTTTTGTTACCCTCATTATTGTTGTTACCATTTCTCTTCAGTTGTGGGCAGTCCTTCTTGAAGTGATTCTTACTCCCACACTGATAGCAACCCTTACCATTCCTCTGTTGTTGCCCTTGCTGTGCTGCTGGCTGATTTCCCTGAATATTAGCCCTACACTCCCTTGTCAAGTGTCCCATCAGACCACAACGATAACATTTAACCCCGTTACATGGTCCTGAGTAGTGAAAATTGCATCTATTGCACTTAGGGCGATGTCCCTGGTAACCACCCTGCGATTAATTGCGGTCGTTGTTGCTGTTATTACTGTCATGCCTCTTATTCTATTTCTACTGCTGGTTACCATTTCCCGAGAGTTTGCCAGGTGCATTCTCTCACTTCCTCTTGTTATCACTTGTACCAGAAGATGAAGCACCACGAGGGAGGTAATAGTCCCTCTTCCACCTTCTGATCGGTCAACTAGTGTGCCATAAGAATGACCTGCTGAATATTATTAAGGTTAGAAGCAGTGACCATGCTCTTAATCTGGAGCACCAAACCCTTTATGTGCAACTGGATCCGTTTATAGGGCGGGTTAGAATAATTTGGGCACATTGCCGCTAGCTCATGTGACCTAGTAGTATAGTTCTCAATCTCCGACCCCCACCATCTTTAAGTTGAGATACTATGTCTCCAACTTCTGAATCTCATCCTGAGGACAATACTCCTTTTTCATTAGTTCCTTGAAATCCGCCCAGAGTGTAGCATTGGCCACATCGACTCCTAGCATCTGTACTTGAGCATTCCACCTAGATAATGCCACATTCTCAAGTGTAGCGGTGGCATACTTAACCCTGTCAACTGGCGGGCAGTTACACATGGCAAAACACAATTCCAACTTTTCGAACCACCTAAGTAGCCCGACTGCTCCTTCGGATCCCCTGAAATTCTGAGGCTTGCAATCCATAAATGACTTGTAGGTACAAACTGGAGGTTGATGAGCAGGTTGGCCTAAGCACCAAAGGTGAAAATCATGAATGAGAAAGAGCTTAACGCTAGGGTCAAAGGAAAGAGAGTAGAACAAAATGGCATTACCAGCTTAAAAAGCTGTTAGGGCTTCAACCACCCTGTCGTTGATGAGTGCGTTCAGCTCTGCTTGGGTCATGTTAATGTTTCCTCTACCTTGACCTCTCCCCGCCATAGTAATTCTACATTTAGATTATACTCATGAGAAAACAATAATATGTCCCACATACAATCGTTCACATAGTACAAGTAGACTATAATATAATATAGATGATATACGCGAGAATAAGGTAAAGTAGTCGATCGATAGTAATAATAAAATAGTTATAATCCAAACACAAGCCAAACGGTTCTCAAATCTCACAACGATAAAATAAAAGTCATTATAGGAATATATATATATATATATATATATATATATTAGAAACTAAAATAGTAAAACTCAATCGTCCGCGCGACCCATGGAGACGCACGAGCCTTCATCCTCGCTCTCGTCCTGAATCTCGACCTCAATTAGCTCTTCTTCCTCCTCTGGCTCGAGCTCATCCTCGAGTGCTGCTCCAAGGGCATCGAACCCTCCTTCCATGGGTTCCTCCTCAGGATCCTCCTCTGGTTCCTCTCCATTTTGCCCTAAAGCTTCCAGAAGTCTATTACGCACAGTATTCAATTTCTGCCTTGTGGCTGCTAAATCCTGTCTGGTGGCAGTCAACTCCTGCCTAGCCTCAGCAACCTCTTTTTAACTCCTGCTAACTCTGTTAACAAATGATCAATCTGTCCTTCCATATGCTTAAGTGATTCATCAGCATTCCTCCTACAAAGCTGAAATTGTTTGACAGCGGTGAAGGCATTGTCCAACTCAGTGTGAACATGCCTCACCATTCCTGCAAGTGATCTCTCCCACGAGTCAATAATGGGAGGTACTCTAGCTGGCACTCCATAACCTACAACCCAAGAGTGCAGCATGTCGGTAAACCACAGCCAACGGCTGGTATCCTAATGTGGATCCTGTGATGAAACTGGACGTTGATAAGGATCTAGTGATGGGGCTTGTGGCCCCTCGATAGCACGATAAGAATAGTTTCTATGAGTAGGGTTAGTCATGGTTCCCTGCAATACGTTAGATCAATACACGTATTCAAGAAAATATTATGTTGTGCACCTAAGGTAACGAGTGTAACTAATATAGTACTTAAGCTATAATGATTATAAACGAGAATGCAATCCTGGTTCACTATAACCAATGGCTCCGATACCAATATGTCACGCCCTCAAATTTCCACCGCGGGGTTTATACCGCGAGGCGCATGATATACCAGGATCCCATAGCCATAAGTCACATGAACGACTCTAAATGCCTATATCATTTAGTTCGTTATTGAAAAACCAAGTTTAAAAGTTAACCCAAACATTCAAGAAATTGCGGAAGCGAAATCGAAAGCAGTTAAGTAATAGTATGTGCAAAACAATGCGCCCAAAACCAAAAGTAAATAAATAAATATTCGAAAATAGTTAAGTGTTCACATCCCAATGACACTATATGATGCATGCCCTACACGTGCTCCGAAACTAGTGACCTGCAAAAGCATGTTATCGTGTGTCAACATAAAGTTGGTGAGTTCACAAAGTAAGTAAATGAGTGAGTAAACGCGCGGGTTTCCAAAACCACGTAACTAAGTAAATGCGTAGGTCTCCCAGACCACGTAACAACAAGTAAACAGCTAATTCACATGCCAGGGGTAGCTAACCCACTCTTGACAACTAACACCGGTAATACCAAACTGCTAAACAAGGAGATTCCACAATAGTGAGCAAAGTGCCTTGCATCATTGTCTATCAACAATGATAATAAATGTTAAGTTATAGTTCATACCCATGCTCCCAGCACGATGTGAGGTTTGTGAAACCTAATAGCGCTATCAACTAGTAACCCACTTGCCCACCCGACAATTCATTCGGTATAGGAAGGACTTCAATGATAGAGTTGGTTTAGTTCATCAAGGACATAAAGCATGAATTAGTAAAAGCGGATTCACCCCGTGAACCATTACACCCCCAAAACCCGGGATGTGTAAAAAATAGTCCCCAAACCGGACTATGAAAAGTAAGTAAGTTGTCTCAACCCGGGACGCATGCTTTTGAGAAAAGAGTAGTGAAACTCACCTTATGTTGCAAGCAAGTAATCCAAACTCCGCAAATAGGATGTACTATCGACTCCCTATTACATGTGTCACTAAGTGAGTATATGTGTAATATCATCACACCATATGACCCGTTTGTCCAAGACGTTTAAAAGTTCAAAACCGTGTAAGTGACACCTAAAGATTCTAAATGCACAAGTAGACCCTACGGACCCGTTGGTGAACACAATGATTAACATCAGTTATGCACTTCATATACACCTCATATGAGTTCTCATAAAAGTTCATGTCAATTACAAGTCATACAAGACTCCAAATAGCCACATAAATGTACATTACATAATCTGCGTTTTTAGAACAGATTATGCTCTGTAAAAACAAATTTATTAAAAATACTTATCCAATGAGTTAGACTCTCAAAATTTTACTGAATATTCTAGAGAACCGGACAAGTCCATATTTTTATTTCGTGACAAAACCATACACAAAAAATATGAAAAATCATACAATACAACTATGTCCAGAAAATACTCACAACAGATCAAATTAGTAGAAAGATTTCCAAAGATTGTGTATTCATTCAAATGGGATGAATCCACTTGGAAAAGACAAACTATTCCAATGTTGACCTACTGTCCAAAATTCATAATCTAACTCTTTGTAAAACTCAAGTTATGATCGTTTAAAGTTGACCTAGTTTACTAATCCGAAAATCTGATATGACCTTTAATCAAAGAAAATTTCAAAAACCTATCAAACGACGTCCAAAATAGATGATTTTGCCCATTATGAAAATCTAAGACCATGTAAAATGTTATCATACAAAGAAATCATCAAAACAAACACTTTAACATCACGTTATAGCCTCTGCAAGTCGATCTAATGATTTTGTCCATATTCTAAATCATTCATAAACACTAGTTTTAATCACTATCTTTGCATATTAACGATCACCAATACTCAACGAACATCATATAACATTAATAACACATAACCTGATCGAAACCTAGTAAGATACATGTTAAACATCATCAATCATAAACCCTAGAAGTCTAAAACATCAAAAACATGCAAACTCATGAAATACATACAACAATCATCGCACAACATCATGTTTAACCCCATTAATCTTTATGAACAACAAGTTTTAATCTTTATAAAAGTGTTTCAGATCTGGAAAAACTTGGTTATGATGTTTTAAAATACATTAAAGATGAGTAAAACATATAGGGGTGAGTATTATACCGAAAGCACTTCAAAGCCACCAATCGATTGCTCTCTAAGCTTCCCGAATGGTGTTCTTGAGCCTTAGCAGGTGTTTGGAGTTTGATATTTTCGTAATTAGGCAGTAGGGGGCGATTAGAGTCAGGGTTATGAGGTATTTGGGGCTTAAGATTGCTTAAATAGGGTTTTAAGTCGGTTTTAATTTGTTTGGCACCCGTGAGCGGTCGCTCGGTCTGAGTGAGCGGTCGCTCACTCAGCCTGGGCTCGCTCCGGGTGGTCTGGTCCAGTGTATTGTTTCCTTGACGTTTTTGTTATTTTGCACCAAATCAAGTGTAACCCCATGTATTAAGACCCCCAACCATCCTAACAGTTCATCGATTAAGGTTTTTAATAACGCGTTCGGTTTAAGTTCACGTAATCACATACAGTTTGCACATAGTTTCACAGAAACACGTAATTGCAATCAATCTCAATCAATTAATTCACAATTATCTAATTTCACAATTCACCAACATCCGGGGTTCACTACTCATGTATATAGTTTGGTAATTGTGACAACCTACACCTTCCGCTTTTCATAAATGAATCAACCGGTCCCTAAACTATTTCAAGATCTTCATTTTTAACCCTCGTATTTGAGCATTTATAAACTGTCGTTTACCTAGAATTAATGGATTTTTTTAGTAATTCTAAACAACTCTCTTCAAGAAGAGTTACGATTTGGACACATTAAATATTTAAAGTTTGCAAGATATACAAGTTTAAGTGTTTATTATAGTGTTAATTAACAAATTATTTTTTTGTTCATAAGAAAATAAAGGCATCCGTTTTTTCCAAGTTATTATGGTTGGACTAACATTTTAAATATGCAATTAATTTGAATAATATTAACAACACTAAAATGTATGGCTAGTGGCATTTAAATTGTCGGTTATGATGTGCATATGTTTATTATATATTAATTAACAAACCAATGTTTACTAGAATTTAACATTTAGTTATAGCATACAATATTGAAGTGTAGTAATTGTGAGTGGGTTTCAAAATGGACATAAATTCTAATGAATTGAGATGAAACTTAAGGTATTATTTAAGTAACTTCAATTGTTTCATTTTTTTTCATTTACCCCCTTACTAATTACAAGAAATCTCGTAAGCTATATAAATCATTGAAGGTGGCTGAATTATGATATAACTTATTTAGAAAACATGAGATTTAGGTGTGCATAAGTTTTAGGAATTCGTGACACGTGATTCAAGCCTTAGCAATTATATCGGCTTTCGTTATTTCTCGTTATTTTCTCACATGTTTATCATCACGATCAATGTGAGTATATCTTTTCCCCTTTTTATTGTTTTACTATTTTGGGGTGACTCATGTACCTACTATCAAGTTTCTATTTCCTTTTGCTAAAATAGCAATTCTTATGTGTGTTTGCTTGTGTCATTTCGTGTATCTATGACTTGTCAAATCATTAACCGTTGCGGCCTAGCATTTCAATGCATAGATCTACGGTATATACCCATGTGACTCTGTTGAGAGTCCTTGTCATTGCTATGTGTTTCATTACTACAGTTACTAGCGCATACTATATATATTTCATTTCATTCCAGGGTTGATTTGACCCGGATACCACTTATTACATTTTGCAAACACTATATAACACATGAATTGCTAACTTTTCCTTACTATATGTATCAAACGGGTATGCTCACCAATACATTTTTGTATTGACCCAATTATTTTCGTACATGTTTCAGGTTCTTATGAGATCACTTCTAAGCTTTTGGAACTTAGACTTAGCTTGAGATTTACTGTATTTTAGTTTTAGATTGCTAGTTTTAATTGTTGTATTCCTTCCAATGTAATAAATTATTCAATTCAATGTATCAAAATTTACATTTCTAGTCCATGAGCTATTGAACAATCGTCACTACGTGACACCTCGATGTTTCCGCCATCGGTTGGGGTGTTACAGTAATTCCCCGAATTACCACTTCATGTAGTTATTAACCTATAACTGTGCAACGTGTGACTTATCTAGCTAACCTTAGTTAAGTAGAATGCAAGGAATGTAACTACAAGTAACTAGAGTTTAGTTAAAGTGAGAACCTGAAATTGCGGGGTATCACGGCCGAGTTCTTCAAATTTTGAGGGTATCCGAGGGGGGTGGCGACGGTGTTGCCGCACAATAATCAATTTGGGCATCCCCTTGTTGTGGAATGGCTCGCATGCCCTTAAGACCCTAACAAGGTCAAGCAAAAAAATAAAGAAAAAAGATGAAAGTGACGGAAGTGACCAAATTATGTAGAACAAAATGATAGTTTACTTTTTTTTAATTACACTCTAATTTTAATTATATGAAATAATATTTATATAATCAATCAACGAGGGGTTGTGTGCTTTATAATGTGTTATTTCATATTGAAAATTAAAAATGGAAAAAAGAATTGCAAACCATACAATATGGTTTTGGTGGGGGTGTTACAATATGGTATCAGTGGAAATAATTGTTGTGGACGACCGGTTCAAATTAAAGATAACATAGCTTCTTTTTATGCAGATAAATTCAGTGTTAAAGGTGGGACAAGACCGGTTTTTCTTTGTCCATACATAAATCGCGGTTATGAGCCGAAGATGTATCACGATTGGATGCTCTTTTTACACCAGAAGAAATCACGACTGCTGTCTTTGATTGTGATGGTGATAAGGCGCCGGGACCTCATGGGTTTAATTTTACGTTTATTAGGCGGTTCTGGGCGTTGTTCAAGCATGATTTTTTGAAGATGTTCATAGAGTTTTATGATAATGGTTACATTAGGGCAGGTTGTTTTTCGGCTTTTATAGCTCTAATACCAAAAGGCCGGGATCAAGCTACTTTGGCTGATTATCGACCGATAAGCCTTGTGGGTGTCTTGAATAAGGTGCTTTCTAAGGTTCTTGTGCTCCGATTGAAGTGTTTCATGCCGCATCTTATTTTTGAAGAGCAAACGACGTTTCTTAGTGACCGAAATATTCTTGATGGACCATTGATTTTGAACGAAATGATAGCTTGGCTGAAAAAGTCCAGATTGAAAGGCTTATTTTTAAAAGTCGATATTGAGAAAGCATATGACTTTTTCCGATGGGATTTTTTGGAGGATATCTTGGCTCAAATGAATTTTTCATAGAAATGGCGAGGGTGGGTTCTATATATTGTGCGGAATTCTCTTGCGTCCGTCTTGGTTAATGAATCACCAACGTACAAGTTTTATTGTCAGCGGGGGCTTCGTCAAGGGGTCCCGTTGTCTCTTTTTTTATTTATTCTTGCTATGGAGGGTCTTACTCGGATTATGAGACGAGCTTGTTTTTTGGGCGCTTTTCATGGTATTCGTGCAGGTGGTTCTAGGCCATTTATTTCGCATTTTATGTATGCGGATGATGTGGTATTCTGTGGGGAGTGGTCGGTCACTAATGCTTTGAATATGCGACGCCTTTTATGGGGATTTTATTTGATTTCTAGGTTGAAGATAAGTCCCCAAAAGAGTTGCTTATATGGTGTAGGTGTGGATGAAAATGAGATTGCTGCTCTAGCTTCGGATATCCATGTGTCCTCGGGCCAATTCCCTTTCGTCCATCTAGGGGTTCCAATAGCGTCTAATATGAATCTTGTCAGGATTTGTGACCCGGTTATTGAGAGGTTCAAGAAGAGGTTATCTTTGTGGAAGTCTAAGTGCCTTTCGTATGGGGGTCGCATTACTATTCTTAAATCGGTATTAAGCTCACTTCTGTTATATTATTTCTCACTTTTCCGAGCACCTTTGCAAGTGGTTGATCAATTAGAGAAGTTGACCCGGAATTTCTTTTGGGGTGCGACTAATGAGATTGATAAAATGAGTTGGTATGCGTGGGATAAAGTCGTTGCGCCAACGAAGTTTGGGGGCATCGGGTTGGGATCCTTAAGGGATGCAAATTTGAGTTTGCTCTCGAAGTGGTGGTGGCGTTTTAAAACGAATCAAGGTTCTCTTTGGCGTAATTTTGTGTGGTCTATTCATAGGAGTGGTAGGGGGTGGAATTGCATTCCGGTTAAGATCTCGATTGGTAGCACATGGAAGCAGATTGCTAGCGTTCCAGGTCTGTTTGACAGGATGCAAATCGGCTCAAATAAATGCATTAAAGGGAATCTTAAAAACGGTAGTACTATTATGTTTTGGCGAGATTTGTGGATTTCGGATAATGTTCTACAGGTTAAATTCCCTCAGCTATTTGCATTGGATAGGAATAAGAATTGTGTTGTTTCGGATAGGTTGGTGGCTGTCTCAAATACCACCCAGCCTTCCTGGAACTGGAAATGCGCTTCGTTTTCGGCAGAGGAGCTGCTGGAACTTGATAGTTTATTGGATGTGGTAGCCGGTGTCATTTTAAGTCCCGGTCTTAACACATGGTCTTGGGTAGCGGGTGGGAAGACGGATTTTTCGGTGTCTAATGTGAAAAGGTGTATATTTAAAGCGACAAATGCTTTACCGGAGTCGTCTTTTGAATGGTGTAATTGGGTTCCAAAAAAGGTTGGCGTTGTTGCTTGGAGGGCTTTCTTGGACCGGCTCCCAACGGTGGATGCGCTAATACGGTGGAACATTCAGGCGGACTTTCATCTTTGTCGGTTTTGTCATATGAATGTAGAGTCGGTTGAACATCTATTTACCTGATGCCCAGTTCTTCTGGAGGTTTGGCAACTTGTTTTCGCTTGGTTTCATGTCTAGTCCTTTTATGCCTTCCACGTTCGAGACTTACTTACTTTCCATTTGACGGCATGGAATGGCACTCGGGTAAGGAAGGCTTTTTATGGGGTTATCCTGACAACTTTTTGGAGTATTTGGAAGGCTAGGAACGACTTCATTTTCAGCCATAAAGAGTTTTCGGTTCGGAAAATATTTGATGAGATTAAAGTTATGAGTTATTTGTGGGTTACGAACAGGGTGGGGGGATGATGAATATGTCTTGGGATGATTGTGGTAGATTTAAGTCGGTTAGGATGGGATAGTTTTCGGTTTATGCTTTATTTATTATTTTCGGCATTGTATCCCGGATTTTTGCTAGTTCCTTGCTAGCTTTTTTAATAAATTTTTGTTGTCCGTTCAAAAAAAAAAAATTGTTGTGGACGACTACCCCGTTGTCCGAAAAGGCATTGCATGAATCCCATATACTATGAATATTTGAGATGACGATTTATGTTTGTACAGTCTAGAGAAGGTATTTGGTACAAAGTACCTTAACATACAAAGGGTAAGAAGCAACAACATGTTGCCACATGTAATTGACATCTAACTGACAGTTAAAACTCCCAACCACATTCTAATTCAATCCAATGGTATTTTTAGACATTTAAACCACGTCTTTAATCACGTTCTAATTGTAGCAACGAATTTGTATCACTGTTTTTACGTAAATTCAAATTCTATACAAAACTAACAACGGGTTTACAAACAATTTCGTCATGCTCTGTTTTACGTAAATTCTAATTCTATTCAAAACTAACAACGGGTTTTCCAAGCAATTTTGTCATGCTCTGTTTTTCTTCAATTCACGGTATGCTTTGTTTTTCTTTAAATCACCATTGAAAGAAAACCAAGCAAAATCCATCATCCCCGACATGATCTCATCGTTCCCAAAACAATACGATTACTGAATCACATATCTTAATTTGACAAAAGACAACCTTTGTTTTCCTGACATGAATTTCTTTTTCGTCGGGATACATGGTAAAATGCGTTTACAATTTATAACGTGCGTTTTTATTCATTGAACCGTGCGTTTTTCATTCATAACGTGCGTTTTATTCATTTATAATGTGCTTTTTATTCATTTATAATGTGGGTTTTTATTCATTTATAACGAGCGTTTTATTCATTTATAATGTGTTTTTATTCATTTATAACGTGAGTTTTATTCATTTATAATGTGCGTTCTCAATCACTAACAGACAAATATGATTCTTCTTTCTCCTTCATCATCTGATTCATTGAAACTTTTTTTAGGTTGTAAATGTTGTTTAATTAGTAAGATCAAAAGTTATTTACAAACAATAATGAAAAGCTTACTTGATTTTACGTTTCCATAATGCTCTGTAATCGAATTAGTTAGTAAATCATGCTCTGTTTTTTCATTACAAAAGCAGAGCATGTTCGAAAGTCATGGGATTTCAAAAACATAGCATGGTCTCTGGTCTAGTGGTTTTTTATTCGTCAGTTACGTGAGTTTTTTTCCCGATCATAAAACTGATTAACAAGAAAAGGGCGACACAAATTGAATTGAAATTTGATTTTGCAATTGGACGATAATACCCTTACCTGTGTTAAACCATTTTTAATTTTCTTAAATATTACGATCGTGCCACCGCGTTATACTTAACCCTAAACTACAGTCTACGTCCTTCTCACCAGTGGCGAAGCTTGGTTCTCGAATCGGGAGGGGCCGGACTCAATTTTTTTTGTTCGGTAGTGGCAAATCGGCGGGGGCCAAACTCAACCCGGACTCAATTTACCTATGAAAATCGCAAATTTCTACCATTGCGCCAAAAAACGGGAGGGGCTAGGGCCACCCATGGCCCTTAATATCCTGCGCCCCTGCTTCTCACGCTTTGTAGATTAAGGTTCCTTTGTACATTATCCTTCCCCCAGTCATGTATATCTAGCGCGTTTAAGATCATGGGCATGTAGATTCCTTAGATTGACCTTCTTCTAAGTAGCATGTAGTCTTAAAAAAAAACAATACATTGGGTCATTTAAACACAGAATAAACAAAATCATGACCATGACAGGGTATCACGAAAAAAAACCAGACATGAAACCAAAAAAATTCAATATCTTTACAGGAAAATAACTATTCACCATAGTCTTTAGTGATCTATCATCAACATTTGACATGTGAATATTATCGAGTGACATTAGTATATATTTTTTTGTCACCATATGAAAATATCAGTATAGAATATTATTATTATATTGATTTGGAATCATTTGGTTTTGGATGTACTGTATTATTTGGTTGGTTACGTGTCTTTATATTAGTTGGTCTGTAGTTACCACAAGCTGGTTCCCTTGATAAATATAGACCTCACAAAACGGACCAAGGTGACGTCGATGGAAACGTGCACCGACCAATTATTTTCCACTCGACCACTTCTTTTTACCAAATGTTTAAAGAAAGTATAATATAATAAAATGCACGTGGTAAAAGTATTTCACCAAATCTTTGGGTTTTTTTTTTTTTTTTTTTTTTTAATTTTAATTTTATAACATGTGTGTGTTTCATCTATTAAAATACGGTAGCATTTATGAAAACTAATAAATACAAATAACCTTTTTTTATATACTACGTACATTTTTAATTTATTAACAAACAATTAATTTGACTTGACAAGAGAAAAAACATATCTACTTTTTTTTTGATGTACTTGTAGGATAGATGGAAGTGTTTTAAGTGTTTATTTTTTACACAAACAGCCTACAATAAGATTGGTGGGTGTAGAAGTCCATCACTTGGGGATGGACCTTCAATAAGCTATCACATCGTCAGTGTGAGGTTGGCTTATCACTCAAGTGATAGATTAAGGGTGTGGGTGATGGACCCCCCCCCCCCCCCCCTCTTTAATTTTCTAGCCGTTTGTAACGGCTCTATTTCCCACCAAAAGGCTTGTCACTCTCGTCCACTCACCCACACATACAAACACGTTAATATGAAACGTATCATACAATAAGAATATTCATAAATATATCTATGTTTTGTATATTTATATGCCAGTATTCGACAATCAACACTTTCACATTATATTCATAAGATACACCAAAAATTTTGTATGACGGTTTTGAATGTGTAACAATAGCCTAATATATACATTTAAAACTTCATATTTTCAAAAAAAAAAGTTATGTACTTGAGAATATAAACTCGCAAAATTTCCATACTTGAAAAAAGAATCAAAAAGTTGGATCATGTATCGTATTTTTAAGATGGTGCTTCCATTGAGGTTAAAAGTTCGAGCTAAGTCAAAGATGGATTTGCGTAAACGAGTTGTTGTTCAAAACAAATATATTGTATTTTCGAAGAGCAATTTGACTAATAAAGAGCATTCACATCCCTTCCATCAAACTCCCTTCTATCTTTAATGTATTGAAAAAATCATATTAAAAATAACTACATCCCATCCACCATTTCTTCACCTCACCCTTATATTTTGAAAAATAATATACTAGCTTTTCATATTTAAAAAGCTACTATTTATCTTTTACCAAATTATTGTGATTATATAAAACCAAGGAATATAATTAAATAATTGTTTGTGGGTAAGATAAAGGTAACAATGGTCGATGGGGTATGGAAGATTTTTTAAAATAAGAGATAAATTTTGAAAAGTATGATTTTTAGTTAAATTATAAAGTAAAAATAGTGGAGGAGATGTGAATGCTATGATATATAAATAGTGTCAGGGGCGAAGCATCATGAGGGCCAGGGGTGTCCTGGCCCCCACCGATTTTTGGCACAGTGGTAGAATTTTGTGATTTTCATAGGTAAATTGAGTTCGGGTTGAGTCCGGTCTCCACCGATTTGCCACTACCGATCGAAAAAAATGAGTTCGGCCCCACCGTTTGGAAAACCAAGCTTCGCCACTGAATAATGTTAAACACTTCACACTTTTCATAGTTATGTAAAACTTGTCTAAGGGGGGACGGAGCGCCTACCGAATTGTCCACGGGTACCAAGTACCAGTACGGTATCACCGCCGCCATACACGCTGATAGTGGTCCCGTGGACCGTTTTGCTGGTGCTCTTTACCGTGCTGGTACCAGCTGTGTTTTTGTTTTTTATAAATGCCAAGTTTTCATTTTACCCCCTATGTTTTAGGGTTTTTTTTATTTTAACCGTCTGTTTTATATGTATAACGTTTATTTATTTAGGGTTTTGTATTAACCGTATGTTTATAATGTAAATAAATAAAAAAAATGCATTAATAAATACTAAAAAATACATTAAAAACAAAGAAAAACACTTAAAGTTTGCGCAAATTCGATAGCCATGCCTCGACATGGTCGAAAGCGTTGCCGTGTCGAACCTCATACTCATATTGAGCGAATTCGATAGCCAACTCCTCGTCAAGCTCCGGATCGTCCGTCACTTGTTGCTCGTATAGGGTGGTCCACATCTCACATTTTATGTGGCACTGTTAAGAATTAATTCGCTGTCCGTTTAGGTGAGTTAATTCATTTTACTCAATGGTTTCCAAGATAAAAACTTAAATTTGGCTGAGCGTTTGGTGGAACGGTTGAAATAGTAATTAAATGTTAAAACCGTGTAAAAATGTAAAAAAATAAAAAGTTTGGGTATGTATATGAAAATAAATAAAAGAATCACTGGAGTGCTGCCTATAAAAACGTGTTTCAGTGAAGTAAATCAATAAAGTGATGTGGCAAAACAGGATTAGTTAAAATCAGTGAAGGATATATTTAATTATAGAAGGGCCCCTTAAGTGAAGATTGTCCTGTAAGATAATTAAAATAAACATATGTATGATTTTCTTATGTTAACTATTTTTAGTTACCTTTAATTATAACTAGTGTGTACCCCGCGTTGTGGGGGCGGGGTTTGTAAAACCGTGGTACTCCTAAAATCTATACATATGGTTTAATAAGAATTAATAAAATGTGGGGGTGGTGGAGTGGTTTGTGGTGCATGTTTCTTCTTTGAGGTCTTGGGTTCGAAACCCGTTTCAGGCTTTCATATATATTTATTAACAAATAGGTGTTTGTAAAAAAAAAAAAAAAAAAAAAAACCCTCATGTTTCAAACCGGTTTCAAATCTGAGACCTCAAACCACACAAATGCATCACAAACCACTCTACCACCAAGCCATTTTGTTAATTATTATGGAATCTGTCACACCCTCAAATTTCCACTTGCGGAGTTCTACCGCGAGGCGCATGACAAACCAGGATCCAAGTCAACGGTCACAATAAACAACTCTATATGAAGATACATGTCATTCAAAAAGAAATAGTTTTCGAAACTCAAAACCAGTAGCGGAAGCATTAGACAAGTTACAAACCATAGACCCAAATGTACCAAGTGTTTATTACAAAGCATGAACTAAACCTAGACGCCAATGCAGGCCCGTGCGCCTAGTTCCATTTGTTGCTACCTTAGCGACCTGAGAAAAACATGCCAAAAGACGTCAACATATAATGCTGGTGAGTTCACAGGTTTGTTCAATATGTTACCATGTGTTACCAAAACGTTACCATGTCCATACTATATCAATGTTACCAAGTACGCTAGCTAGGCGTATGTTTTATTACTATTACGATTGGAAACCATTACTAGACACGTTTAGCAATGTTTAGCATATGTTTAAGCAGCCCGAATGTTCAGCATGATACCAATGTTCCAGTTCGAGACAACATGCACCCGCCCGGCCCTCCAAGCCGACGAGTGGGGCAGGTCACACCCAATAGATCTATCCACATTTCCCCCGTTGTGCATCCCCGCACATTCATGGTTTCCCCCGGGACTTCCAAAGATCGTATAGCAATACAAAGTTAAAAACCATAGTATGACATATGTTACCAAAATAGTTTAGCGCATGTTTTCTCCCCCAAAAGTGAAAGCAGTAAAAGTGGGGCCGTGAACTCACCTTAGATTGAGTTCCTCGGTTACTAGTAAAATGCTAAGCCCTTGATAATCCCTCTACCGGAGATCTATCAAAATGTTCACATAAGTGTTCCGACTAATAACCATAAGGTTATCTAGTCCTCGATTGTCCAGATCGTAACCAAGTATGTTTTAAAACGTGTTTAAATGTTTAACCGACACACTAGACCGACCCGACATCCCGTTGGTGACTCATTACCCTAACTAATCAAGTACACATAGATTACACACAAGGTTTAAGCATAAAACACTTAGTTTGTATCAAAAATCTCATTTCTGGATCAGAACGGTCGAACCAGCCAGATAAAATCTCCTTCGCCCATTTTAAATCTCCTTCGCCCGTTTTTCCACGTTCGACCGTTTGATCAGGTTCGCCCAACATTTTCCAGGTTCGACCCTGGATTTTCTCCTTCGCCCACCCGATTGGTCGAAGGAGTCCAGGTTCGCCCCTGTTGTACAAATTTTCCTAAAAACGCTTCAAACACATTCGAAACACCTCGAAACATCATCAAACACAGCAGTCAAGTATTAATAACTTATCCCTACAAAACCCCACCGATTTCCCCCAATAATACGTCCATTTCAGCCCTTTCCCAAAATGGTAAGAATTATGAAAACATCACAATCATGCATGGATTCTTTCCCCAATTTGGAAACTTTTGAAATCAATCCATATTCAACTTAAAATGCTCAGTTTGTCGAGTGTTCGATTTTTCCCCATTAGTTCTATTGATCATAAATATCATGCATCAAGTCTAGATTCGTTAAAACCCCAAAATACCCACAACATCACCATCTATCCGATTCTAACCCTAAACAACAATAACCTAGCATCAATAACAATCCTATATCATGTTTCTATCATAGATACAGCAGCAAATCATTGAATAACACATAACACCACATAATACACAATTAACATATGTTTATTATCATGAAAACCTATGTTTAATGATAAGGTTTTGGTTTAGAAAGATGGTTAGAATGTTTTTAATCATGAAAACACCCTTAGAACAGATCCGGACAATTAGGGTTAGATGAAACGAATTAAAATGCTTTTAAAAAGGATTTAGGATCAAGAACACACCTTGGATTCTTGTTTAGATGTTGTAGATATGTTAGATTATGAAAAAGAAGAGCAAAAACTCCTTCCTTAGTGATTAAAATCGTTTGAGAGTGTTTTGAGACGGTTAGGGTTTGTGAAATGGTGAAAAATGACAAAGTTTGGTATTTATACTAATCCTCCTTCGCCCCCCATCAGTGGTCGAAGGTAGCCTCCTTCGACCCTTTCACAGGGTCGAATGAGCCCTGTCCTGGTCGAAAGGAGGTTCGCCCATTTACAAAGGGTCGAACCAAAACGAAATTCCTCCTTCGACCACTCGAAGTGGTCGAACCAGAACCCATGTTCATCTAGTTTTCCAGTTTGTCGTGTTTAACGCATTTTAACACACCCATAATCTACACATATACTTAATTAGTTCATGAAATGTCACCAACAACGGGACCCGGTACTAGTGTATTCCCAAAATGACTCACAATGATCCTCTAGATCATTGAACCATGGACAATCCTAACTTGACCCAACTCAACTAACCCAATTAAGTCCGTTTATAAATGTTTCCCGCTAAGGTAGACTTAGATGTTACTAAAGTGTTTAAGCCAAATATGCCGGGTGTCACAAAATCATATGTATTTATAAATAAACAAGTGTTGAAAAAAAAATCCCATTTTTTAAACGGGTTTCGAACCTAAGACCTCAAAGCACACACATGCACCCAGGGGCGGATCCAGCCTTATACGAGCGGGTTCCAAGGAACCCAGTCGGTTTGAAAATTTTAGTGTTAACCTATGTAGAAAAATTCTAAGGAACCCATAAATAAATGCAGAAAAGGAACCCATAACCAAATTAGTGAAGTGATCTAATGGTTGTGAGCACGCTTTCAAATCTGGAGATACCTGGTTCGATTCCCGAGTGATGCATTCGTTTTTTTCCCGTCCTTTTTTTAGTACATTTCTTTTCATTTAAAACATACCCCATCTTCAAACCTAACCCACAACACTACACATATCCTTTTCACTCAAGTACTCAACACTGATTCTTCTTATCCTCATCCTTTTCTTATTTACAATTCTTTTACAATAATCTGCTATTTATTTTACTTAACTTTATGTTATTTTTCAATACTTCTTTTTATATATTTTAAATCTACAATTGGATCTTGTTTTTGTATATATGTTTTTCTTAATGGTGAATCGAACGTGGGTTTTGTTTTTAATCATGGGTTTTGTTTATCTGTTGAATCGTTATTTGTTTTATTGTATGGTGTTTTAGTTTAAACTGGATTTGGTGCTTTTGTGTTATGGATCTGTAGATTAATGTTGATAGATTTGTGAATTGGAGTTTTTTTTTTTGTTTGTTTGTAGTTGTTGAATTTCTATTATTTACTTGGACAAGATGTATTATTGCAGGGAAGAAGAATTAAGAACAATTTTATTGTGTAGTTAAGAATTAGGATCACCGATTGGTGGTTGCTATAATTTTTTTTGAATTTTATTGATAGTTAGGAAGAGTAGGGCAAACCATATACAGCAGAGACAATTTAGATTGTTTTGTTACTTTGCATTTTAAGTGAGTATGTTCATTTGAATCCTATCTAATGTTTGTCAATGTTTAATTTCCCTTAGCATTTACTAAGATAGGGAAGGGGCATAATAAGCTAGTTAAGGGACAATGCTTTGATTTTAGTGATTTTAAAGCAAATTATGAAGGTTAGGAATCTGGATAGCAGTATCGGGGAGGTAGAAAAGGGTGTAATCTCTCAACAAACCTGCATTTGAATCCTGATTCCTAGGGCTATACACGAGCCGAGTCGAGCCGAGCCAGGCCCAGCTCGAGCTCGAGCTCGAACCTAAACCGAGCCAGCTCGGCTCGGCTCGTTTTTCTGATCGAGCTGAAAAGTCGAGCTCGAGCTCGGCTCGTAAATGTTCGAGCCGAGCTCGAGCTGGCTCGAGCCAGCTCGATATATTTTTTTTATTTTTTTTTATTTTTTACAAATATTTATTAAATAAAAAACAATAAAATTAAATAAAATTACACATAATCATGTATATTTTTTTTATTTTTCTAAGTTATGGTTTATTTATCATGTATATTTTTTTTTTCTAAATTACAGAAGCCTAAGTCGAGCCATATGTCGAGCCATCGAGCCGAGCCATGAGTCGAGCCATCGAGCCGAGCCACGAGCTGAACACCCCTGGCTCGAGCTCGGCTTGATTACAAAACGAGCCAGCTCGGCTCGGCTCGAAAACAAAACGAGCCTCTTCGAGCCGAGCTTTTTTCGAGCTTTTTTTGAGCGAGTTTCGAGCGAGTCTCGAGTCGCGAGCTTTTTGTACACCCCCTACTGATTCCTGGCTATCATTGATATCAAGCACCTGATCAATCATAGGCATTAGCCCAGTGGCCCTGGCTTTAAGAAACATCCAAGTGGACCACAGATGAATACAAGATGCGAACTCCAAAAACGATCCGAACCGTCAAACCGACCCGAACCCATGTACCGACACAAATTTTTTTATGTTCGGTTATATGAAAATTAGAGCATCTAAAAAAGGAACCCAGTAAAAAAAAACCTGGATCCGCCACTGCATGCACCACAAACCACTCCACCACTAACTCATTTTGTTAATCATTATTGAATCATATGTATTTATAAATAAATAATTGTTGTAAAAAAAAAGACTCATAAGGGTTTCGAACCCAAGACCTCTAAGGACACACATGGACCACAAACCAATCCTACACTATCACATTTTGTGAATTCTTATTGAACCATATCTATTAATATATAATAGAGTTAATAGCCATTTTCGTCCCTGAGGTTTGGGCCAGTTTGCTTGTTCAGTACAAAAGTTTTTTTTTTTGCAATCCCTTACTTGAGGTTTGGATTTTTTTGCCAAATTCGTCCTTTTCACTAACCCAGTTAAAAAATCTCGTTAACTCAGGGGTAGGGTTGTCTTTTTACCTATAATTTAAATTTTAATAAAAAATCTTACCCCACCCCACCACACCCCACCCCACCCCACCCTACCCTACCCCCTATATATATCTCTCTGACTCTCTCCCTCTCACTCTTACTCTCTCTCTCTCTCTCTCTCTCTCACTCTTACTCTCTCTCTCTCTCTCTCTATATATATATATATATATATATATATATAAGTCAGATTAATAATAATAATAATAATAATAATAATAATAATAATAATAATAATAATAATAATAATAATAATAATTGAACTAACCGCAGCTGCAAAAAAACGTTTTGTCCCCAATTTCAGAGAGCACAGTCAAGGCAAGAGACTTGCTAAACCCCTATTTTGTGGTTTGAAACAATTGTGGTTAAGTAATAAACTAAACTACCTGATCAATAAACCTAGGTTTAGGTTTAGGTTCAGATCCGTCTTCTACTTCGTTATCAAAACAAGCGTCTTCTTCAGCACGTGAGGTAGTTATAAACGATTGAACAAAATCAATACCGAAGAAGCCTAGGAGATAGATAAACGAAGCAATGAGGGAGACGATGGCGGTAAGTTCCGATAAGGTGACGACGTGGAGCGGCGTAGATGACCGGATCTTGAATGCTCATATTTGAAGTCTGTTTCTCCCTCTGTTGCTCTCTTTCATCAGTCTCTCTCTCTTTCTACTGCTACTCTCTCTACAGATCTGTTTCACTCTCTCTCAAAGTATATGAATAAGTAAAAAGGGGATGGGGGTGCGGTTGTGTTTATAGAAGCAGGATGGGTGGGTAGTTGTTGAGGGGGAAACGCCGCCGGAGCTCCGCCTCCGCTGACCACCGGAGCTCCTCCCTCCCCCCTCCCTCTCTCTCTCTCTGTATTAGTGTATATGTTTGTGGGTTTGTGTGTGACTTTTCTCGAGCAGCAGTATTGGATAGGGGGTCTGGGTTAGGTTTTATAATAATATAGGGTATCAAATGACAATATTGCCCTTCATTAAAGAGGGTAAAAGACAACACTACCCCTGACACTAACGACACTTTTTAACTGAGTTAGACAAAAGGACGAATTTGGCAAAAAAATCCAAACCTCAGGTAAGGGATTGCAAAAAAAAAAACTTTTGTACTGAACAAGCAAACTGGCCCAAACATCAGGGACGAAATTGGCTATTAACTCTATATAATAAGTGTTGTATATAAAAAATTGCAGTTTTCATCCCTGTGGTTTGCCTAAACTAACAGGTTCAGCCCAAGCTTAACACCATGAGTACCTGTGGTTTCTTTTTCTAACACTTTACGTCCCTGAGACTAACGGCCGTTAGTTGTTCCGTTAGTTTGTGATGAAATGACTATTATACCCTTAATTTTTTTGGGTGAAATGACTTTTATACCCTTCCTAGATCTTTAGGTGCACACATGGATCACAAACCACTCCACCATTACCATATTTTGTGAATTTTTATTAAACCATGTTTATTAATATATAAATAAGTGTTGTATAAAAATTTTTGAAAAAAAAAACAAACATCATTAATATGGTTACTATTCAATATTGTTTAAGTTATTTATTATAATAGTCACAAAATAATTACTGAAACTCTGGGGGGATGATATAGTTTTAGCAATAATTGAGTGTGTCTATGATTTACTCACTGAGCAATACGATATTATTATTATAATATATAGCAAATTTGCATGTAAAACCCAATCATCCCCACACTGGCACACTGTAAACAACTAATATTTTTTTTTTGTAATTATTAATGAAACCATTATTTCTTCATGTGCCATGTATCCATATGATTGAACTTTTTGTTAGCATTTAGCAACATTTTAAACTTTAAAATACTACTAATTTTTAATATTGGATTTGGTTGGCGAGATTTGATACTATAAGTTGCAAATCACTATAATATGTAATTTATAATATCAAATTTAATTAATAATTTGAAATGTAACTTATCTAGTATTTGAAAGAACTTAATGTGTTTGAATTGAAAGGTGTGATATGTTAAAAGATGTTGATAAATGTTCATGTAATGATATTTTTTGCCATGCAAACTTTTTTTCTTACATGATTACACATATATAATATATTTTTCTCGCGACAACAGACGATGACAACTTTCCTATTCATCATCACAGAGCCAAGGATGAAGACCTTACAAGTTTGATTCGCTTTTAAAATTGATGATGGCGGAGACTAAATAGTGAATTTTTTGAATTACATATAAATATTTATACTGTTTTTTTTTTTTTTTTTTTTTTTTTTTTCATATTCAAATAAAAAGTGAATGCATGTAAGTGCTTTTTTAACAACAATTCCTATATTTTACAGGATAAATATTACATCACAAGTTGTATATGTAGCATTTGACTTCTTACATTTTGGTTGTGAGAGTGAGACACACATGCGTATGCTTCTTTTGGTAATTTGGTCATAATCTCTTGAAGGTAACATGCCCAAAGGGTATTTACGTGGTCCTCTGACTTTTTCAGCAACGAGTTCTCATCTTGAAAAAAAAAATAGCTTTTTCAAATTGTAGACTAAATGCTTATATAAATGCTTCTAGTTTTGTTATTAGAGGTAGCACATCTCATTCACACATCAAGCAATTTATTACGACGATGATACCAACTAAGGCTGGCACCGGGACAAAGACACTCATCGTCGCGTCACTTTTCCTTTCAAACATTCAATTGACATCTTATAGATTGCAAAATTGGATATGGTTACTTATATATATCACTATAAGTATAACAACATAATTATTACCATATAACAGGTGGCCGGATATGTCACATTCATTTTAATGACTTGACTGTTCGATGGTGGTCTCTCAAAACTCCAACCTAGAGTCCTTTTTTAACAATCTTCTTATGCCGGTATCATATCTAGTGCTCTGGATGACAAGGACTTGCCTGACTATAAACACCTACCCATTTGAAGAAACACCAATCTAAATAATACTCGAAATATAAAAAGAAATGAAGAGTTTTATCAATGTTTGTGGTGACAATTACAAAGACTAAGAACGAGTATCAATGGACAAATATTTCAACCAATCTTTCTTATAAATAACTTAAAGTAAACAATGTGTGTATGTTTAAGTGTGAAATTGGACGACCCTTCTCCATAAGGATAGGAGGTATTTATAGTGAGCATGGTGCAAGCCCACGAATTGATAATGATTGACAGTTCATTCGTCCGGGCTCCTCATGTGAGACCGTCAAGAGAATTCGCGATGTCCTTATCTGATTGGCTAGACGTCATTTTCACTCGTCCTTGCTGGTGGCAGAAGATTATGGAGCAGAGAATTCTCGTCTCTGACTGGTTGGACGTCTCTTTCATTCTCTCTCTGCAGTTGTCACGTCTTAGGTATCACGCTGGCCCCACAGAAGCTTCCACTGATTATTATTTCTGTTCTGACGTGTGGGAGAGGCCTTGTGCGAGTTATCTTGTTGGGTCTGCTGACCTGGAGAAGAATAGATGATTGAAAAGCCAAAATATGCTAACAGTTGATTCACACAAATAAACAGTCTTTACAACATACTCTTCCCAAAAGACTGCTGACCCTAACAACTGTTCCATCCAAACAACTGCTGTGACAACTGCTGATACAAAGGACTGCTAGAGAACAACTGATAGAGAACAACTGCTGACCAAAGGTCTGATGAAGAAACAACTGCTGATCAAGTACTGAAGACTAAAGGTCTGTTGGAGTCAACAACACTTAGACTCCAACAGATGTTGCAAGACCATCAGAGTTTTCCCTTAACAGTAGTTTGCTTTACAGTGTTTTGTAATACAACAGTAGTTTGTATAGGGCAGATGTTTTATGTTGTTATTCTGTTAGAGGTCACTATCTTAGGTAACGTCAGCACAGGTCACCAGTGGTTTAGATTTGTCTATAAATAGAACAGTGCTTGTAGTGTTCTATTGCATCACACACAAACATTCTCTCAGACAAACAATCACTATGTGATCAGGCTGAGGGGGAGTACTTGTATTGATTGTAATCTTTCAATTAATGAAAGCTTTCGATTAAGAAAACATTTATTCCTATTGTTTTGATTATTGTTTATCATTCCACTGCACTTTCCATATACACTTACATCATTCAATTCTCATCTTCTTATAAATATATCAAAACAATCAAACTCAGATCTTAACAATTGGTATCAGAGCTTGGTCAATTAAATTCAATCTCATCAATCAATTTAATATAAACAGATCAGCTCACAATTATTGATATCGTTTGTTTGTCGGATTGAAACCAGAGTAATAGTTTATTTTCGATTCAACCGTTTATAAACAGATTTTGTTTATGAAAAATCAGAGAATGGCTTCAATCAATCACGATCCACATAACACTGGCACGAACAACAAGCCACCGATGCTTGTCAGATCTGAATACAATATCTGGCAACGTCGGATGAGCCATGTTCTAGCTCAACAGAACACTGGGTGTTGGAAGTCGGTTATCTTCGGACCACATGTTCCGATGGTGCCGAGTACCGAAGATCCCAAGGTTCAGGAGCCAAAGAAACTTGAAAACTACTCCGACCAGGATTTTCAGAAAATTGAGTTTGATGCTAAGGCCTTCAGTATTGTGGCCATGGCTCTACCCAATGATATATATGCTGGGCTGTTACACTGTAACAGTGCAAAGGAGTTGTGGGATGCACTGAAAGAACAATTTGGTGGGGCTGAAGAGGTTATTGAAAACAATCGTGAAATACTTAACCAACAATATGAAACATTCAGTCATGTTAAGGGAGAGTCATTAACTCAACAATTTGAGAGGTTTAACTGTCTCATTAGTGAACTAAAACTGGTTGGTCTAACTTACCCTCATTCAACTTTGAACCATAGGTTTTTAAGATCATTACCAGACAAATGGGACACTATTGCTATTGTTATGAGAAACTCAATTGGATTTAAGGACCTATCATTGACCCAGCTTCATGGTAAGCTCTTGACCTATGAGAGAGAGCTCAACCAGAAAAGAAGCTCCAGGACTCTGGAAAAGTGTCTGATGATTATGTATTTGGGAATACAACACTTTTGGGTCATGATCAGAGTTATGATCACTTCATTGACATAACTTCAGGTTTTAACTCAGGTTTTAACTCTGATTCTTATTCACCAAACTATGCTTTCACAGCAAGTGGTGGTGATATCCAGGCATCTGATAACATATCCTTTGAGTATGATGATCTGAAATACTTTGACCCTGATGATTTGGAAGAAATGGACATTATGCACCAATTGGCCCTTCTCAGTGTAAGAACTAACAATTTTTACAAGAAAACTGGGAGAAGGTTTCCAGGGTTAACTGGCAGATCAAAGGTTGGGTTGGATAAATCAAAGATAAAGTGTTATAAATGTCATAGACTTGGTCATTTTGCTAGGGAATGTAGGAGTCAACATGGTACACCTATAATTACCTATCCAAATCAAAGACCTCAGACCAACACTTATCAAAATTCCTATAATACCCCTGGACCAAATGTGCAAAACACTGCTCATTTTGCACAGTCCTCAAACACTGTTCCTGTCCAGTATGTCCAAACCACTGTTCCTCAGATCCACTATGTGCAAACACCTGTTGCTCAGGCACCTGTGCAAACGACTGTTGCTCCATCCTCTGCTCCTGTAGAGACCAGTCAACAGAGCTTCTTCACACAAGGCTTTGTTGATTGGAGCAGTCTACCAGATGAGTTAACAGATGAAAATTTTGCACTAGTAGCCAAAGCTGAAAATGAACCAGAAAATTTTTGTTTCATGGCTATGGTAGAAGAAGTTGAATCTGAGGATGTGGTGACTGAGTCTAAAGTTGTGACTGATGATGTTGTTTATGAATATTGGACCTAATTCAATCGAAGTGGCCGTTATGGAAGTAACCGTTGAGGTTGTTATCGAATGAGAATAAAATGCATGGTCAAGCTTGTTCCTAGTCTCAAGTTAGATCCTGTTATTTCGTTTAAGTTTGTTATGTTTCCTTTGTTTTAGTTAGTAGCCGTTGTATGCATTTCCTATATATAGGTATGCTTTGTGATCAATAAAATCATCCGAAATTGTTTAACTATCTTTTGATTTGAATTACTGTTTTGCTCTATCATTTGGTATCAGAGCAAACCAGGTTCTAATCAATCTCTCAATTAATTCTCTTACAATCTCTTTGTTTTTATTTCATGGCCAACAATAACACTAATCCTGGTACCTTAAACACTACACTTCCAATCTTCAAAGGCGATGGTTATGAATTTTGGAAGATTCGTATGAAGACTATTCTTATGTCACAAGATCTATGGGATTTTGTGGAAAATGGTTTCAATGATGCTGATGCTGACCGCACTCGACTCCGAGATCATAAGATGAAGGATGCTCGTGCACTTTCTCTTATTCAATCTAGTGTGCATGATGAATTGTTCTCTCGTATAGCTGCTGCAACAACATCCAAATAGGCATGGACCCTTCTCCACAATGAGTATGCAGGAGACACAAAGGTCCAAATGGTGAAGCTACAAGGTCTGTGGAGAGATTTTGAAACCATACACATGAAGGAAGGAGAACCGGTGGGAGATTATCTGTCGAAAGTCATGAAGATTGTAAACCAGCAAAGGGCCTATGGTGAAGATGTGTCTGATCAGAAGGTTGTGGAGAAAGTATTGAGGAGTTTACCTGTTCGATGGGATCACATAGTGGCTGCCATTGAAGAATCAAAGGATCTAAGTGTGTTGACCTTTGATCAATTAATGGGATCATTGCAGTCACATGAAGCAAGAGTCAATAGAGGAACTGAAAATGTTGCTGAGGAATAAGCATTACAAGTAAGAGAAGAAGATACTAGCTTGTTTATGAAAGGAAGAGGAAGTGGATTTCCACGTGGAAGAGGACGTGGCAGAGGATTCATGGCCATTCAAGATGATGACAAGATGATGACAAAAGGAGATTGGTTGCTAGATAGTGCTTGCACAAGGCACATGATGGAGATGGAGAAAGATGATGAGAATGTTGTATTAGTAACCCCCACAGGTGATGTCAAACCCTCACATATATGGTTTCTTGATAGTGGATGCTCAAACCACATGACAGGTCAGCTATCACTATTCAAGAAACTAGATAAAACTAATACTCTTGCTGTAAGGATGGGAAATGGTAAGAGAATTAATGTTGAAGGAAAGGGTGCTATAAAACTTGAAGTTGTTGGTGGCAAGTTTAAGACACTGAATGATGTTCAATATGCACCTGACTTAGGATACAATTTGCTAAGTGTTGGGCAGCTAATGAAGTCTGGTCATAAGCTAATATTTGATGAAGGGGCATGTACCATAATAAAGAAGCAGACTGGTGAGACAGTATGCACAATTCCTGTTGCTGGTAACAATACTTTCCCTCTTGATATCTCAAATGCTAATAATGTTGCTTTTGCCACTATTGTTGATGAGTCCTATATGTGGCATTTGAGACTTGGTCATCTCAATGAAAGAAGTTTGCAAAGTCTAAGTAGCAAACAGTTAGTTTATGGTCTACCTAAGATCAAAACTTGGAATGTTTGTGAAAGTTGTGTAAGTGGCAAGATGACAAGAGCACCATTTCTATCACAAGGAACCAAAACATCAGAAGTCCTTGACTTAATTCATGCTGATATTTGTGGACCTATGTCCACGAAACCTTTGGGGGGCAGTAGATATTTTTTGTTGTTTATTGATGATGTAAGCAGGATGACTTGGGTTTATTTCCTGCATAACAAAGATGAAGTTTTTGATAAATTTAAAGCCTTTAAAGCCAAGGTTGAAAATGAAACCAACAAGAAAATCAAAGCATTTAGAAGTGACAGAGGTGGAGAATTCTGCTCAAGAGAGTTCATGAAGTTTTGTGAGCAAGAGGGGATAAGGAGGGACTTAACACCTCCTTATACACCTGAACATAATGGAGTTTCAGAAAGGAAAAACAGAACCATAGGGGAGATGGATTTGAGCATGTTGCATGAAAAGAATCTCAGCAATGTTTTCTGGAGTGAAGCTGTTGCCACATCAGTTTATCATAGAAACCTGTCTCCAACAAAGGCTCTTGATGAAGCCACTCCATTCCAGGTATGGTATAATCATATTCCTTCAGTACATCATTTAAAAGTATTTGGATGTGTTGCATACAGTCTCATTCCCAAGCAACAAAGGAGGAAGATGGAAGAAAAGACTTGCAAATGTATCTTCATTGTTTACTCACCAAACTCTAAGGCTTACAAGTTATATAATCCAATAAAGAGAAGAGTTGTGACCAGCAGGAATGTGGTTTTTGATGAACATGCAAAATGGAGTGACAAACCAGAAGATAAACATGGGCTGCCTGCTGATTTTGTAAACGTGTGGGAATCTGAAGAAAATGGTGAGAATAATGAAGAAAGTAATGAAACTCAAACAAATGAGACCAGTCCAAGTAGTAGCAGCAACAGTTCAAGCAGTAGCAACAATTCAAGTGGTAGCAACAACAATCCCAGCAGCAGCAGCAACAATGAGCCAAAAATGAAGTCTTTAAACCAAGTTTATCAAGAGACTGTTCCTCTTGATAGTGAGCAAGTGCAGCAACTGTACGAATGTCAGCTAGTTCTTTCAACAATGGAGCCAAGATCATATGAAGAAGCTGCTAAAAGTCAACAATGGAGGGCAGCCATGACACAAGAATTGCAGTCCCTAGAAGAACACAAGACCTAGTCCCTGGTTGAATTGCCTCATGATCAACAAGCCATTGGTTTAAAATGGGTGTTTAGGGTGAAGATGGATGCTGCTGGAAAGATCAAGAGATACAAAGCAAGAATTGTAGCAAAAGGATATGCTCAGGAATATGGCATCAATTATGAGGAGACTTTTGCTCCTGTAGAAAGATTTGAAACAATTAGAGTCATTCTCTCCTTGGCAGCTCAACAAGGGTGGAGTATCTTCCAACTAGATGTCAAATCTGCATTTTTGAATGGTCCCTTACAGGAAGAGGTATATGTGACACAACCACCAGGATTTGAAGTGAATGGAGAGGAGTACAAGGTCTACAAGTTGCACAAAGCTCTCTATGGTCTCAAACAATCACCAAGGGCCTGGTATGAATGTATCAATTCTTATCTGAATGATAATTCTTATTTGAGACTTACAAGTGAGCCTACTGTTTATGTTAAGAAAACTGATGAAGGCAATATTATTATCATTTGCATTTATGTTGATGATATAATATATACTAGCTCCTCTCAGCACTTAATAGAAGAATTCAGAATGAAGATGATCAAAGAGTTTGATATGACTGATTTAGGGAAGCTTGCATACTTCCTTGGATTAGAAATTAATCAAACAGGCCAAGGTGTTTTTGTGTCACAAAAGAAGTATGCTACAGATCTACTTAAGAAGTTTGGTATGTGGGGATGTAAAGGTGTTGTGACACCTATGAATAAGGGTGAAAAACTACAAGGAAATGTGTAACAACCGGCAAAATTAAGGTAATTCCGTACTAATTAATTAAACGCAATTAACGTAATTAACCGTAATTATGTGCTGATTATTTAACTGAGGCCTTAGAAAGATAGAAGTTCCCAAATAATGCATAGGAATGCATAAGTTTAATAGCAAAGCATGATAGGATCATGCGCAAGCAAAAATATCCGGTATGGACACTGGCGATTACCCGGTAAAACTTAAATAAGCAAAACGAACTCCAGACACCCGGAATATAAAATAAATAATATTTTCACAAAATATAATGAGTTTTGGAAACCCAAAGCCATACGTGAAAGCTTATTGTACAAATCTCCCGGTAACGAATAAAGTGCGCGTACCGCACCCGATACGCGCGTAGCACGTAATTTCACCCGGAAAAAGCCGAAATAAATTATCAGTAATTTAACTGGGCAAAATTTAATGAATATTAACGGTATTTTAATATTGGGTGACACACGGTTAAAAACCCAAGAATACCCGGGCGGTACCCGAAAGGAATTAACTTAAACATAATATGGAGTATTAAGTAGCAAAGTGGACCCCACAAAAATACCCCTTGGGGCCGGCCTATGGCCCACCAAGGTGAGATAATTGTGTTTAATTAAAAGAAATCATTGGAAGATATTAATCATTTGCTTGCATGGGATTATATTGGATAAGAAAAATTCCACTAATCCACCTCTTTCTCTCTCTAAACTCGGCCAAACACCCTCTTAATCTTCTATAGATTTTATTTGGTGATCTTCCATATCCACTACAATCTTCCATAATCCAAGACAAGATACATGTAATCTTTGCAAGATTTGGGAAGGATACTATAAACACACTTGAAGAACACTTGAAGAAATCACAAAAATTCTTCCTCTTCTTCCTCTTGTTGGCCGTGAGTTTGCACCTCCCCATTAACATCTCTCTTTCAATTTTTATACCTCTAAATCATCTCTAAATCATCATTATTCAAAACCCCTTTTGTGTGTTCAAGAGCTTGGAGCTTAACCCACTTGGAAGAACACATTAAACCTCACCCAAATCCAAGATCTTTGTCTTCCCTAGCCTTGAGCTAGTAGTAAGTATTACATTGTTTTATTCCTTAAATGTTCATGTTTTGTGCTATGAAAGCAAGTTGTACATTAATGGGTAATAAAATGGATTTTATAAAGTTAATGGGTTTTGTTAGAATAAAAATGGAAGAATAATAATAACATTGATGAATCTTGGATTTATATTAATAAATGTAATATTTGAAGAAAAGATGATGAAATGCACATACACTTGAGAAAAAGGATGATTTGGGTATGATTAATGAGAAGGACTTGAATGAGATGGAAGATGATTTTAATCATCATAAAATGATATATTAATAACAAAAGTGAATTAAAAGGGATTAAATAAACATAGATGAAAAGTTTCCATATTCAAAGTCCACTCACTTGAATAAGTGAAAAATTGATGTTTTGGATTAAAGTATGGAACAAACATGTAAATAGCATCTAGGATGGATCATAAGATCATTAAAAGTAAAATGAAGTAAAAACAACTAAGCATCAAGAAAATGGATCTTCAAAGTCCGCTAATTTAGGTGAAAAATGCTAACTTTGGAAGTTAGAGTAGAAAAATGCAACAATTGAAAGATAGGGGATTAAAGTTGTAACTTTGAAAGTTAGAGGACTAAAATGAATATTTTGGAAACTATTAGTCCAAAAATACAATAAAGGAAAGTTTGGTGTCAAAAGTATAAGTAATAATTTTCCAAGGTTGATTTGGTAAATACTAGTAACATACTTGGGCATTTTGTATAAAAGTGTATTTTTATAAAAATGGAAGTTTTATAAGAATAAAAGGAGTAACACAAGGATTTTATAAAATAAGATTTTATAAAATAAAGACTTGGGAAGACTTGTACAAAAATGGATACTTTTATATAAATGGGAATATAAAAGTATCGGAAACATTTTTGGGTTACAAGTTGGACAAGTTGGGCTAAAACGTACAAGTATATTTTTTCCAAGAAATAAACGTTCGGAATTGGAAGTAGGAATAATACTTCCATACGAACGCACAATGGAAACAAATATGTAAAACGCTAACTAACGAACTTAGTTACATAAGCTAACGTAAACGGACATACGAGAAAAATGCCATTACGACAAGATAAAAATATACATATATATATTTTAAGGAAATAAAATATATATAACAAAGGTGAAACGTGCGAAACACTTTCCTAAGTGTAGAAAGAATATTCGTGGGAAAGGAAAACACATTGTAACGAATTAAAAACGCTAAACGACACATGAACTTAACAAGTAGTATCCACGCGATGATATATGTACGTATGCTCGTTTTCGACGAAATTCTAGTATATCTATTTGAATGGGAAAATAGATATGCGAGAAGGAAAACCGAGACGAGTAGGTGAAATATATCTACGAACGTGTGAGTACCGACAAGATCCTAGTACATTTATTTAAATGGGAAAATAAATGTACGGTGTGGTGAGTCTAGTCGGGCGTTAAGAATATGTTACCAAACGACAAGAACTTAGCATATTTATTTGAATGGGAAAATAAATATGTGGCAAAGTGAGTCGGGTCGGATAATAAGAAATCACATTATATCGAGCGAAACGATCCTAAGTATAATTATTTAAATGGGAAAATAATTATACGTTGGGTAGAGTCGCGTCGAGTATAATATTGTACAAGTCACAAAGAATATTAATAAGAATAATACATGACTTGTAAGGAAAGGGTAATCCATCGCCATTGAACCTAGGATACGAAACTATTAAACGGGAATTGGGATAACGACGTGGTCGGGAAGTTGGGTGTACAACTTGCCAAGGCACATACACCATAGGTGTAGTGACTTATACGCCTAGAACATTTGTAGGTGCGGGATCACAAACTTTACTATTTTCTTCTTTGAGCCGAGCACAGTTACAGGTGAGTCTCACGGCCCCATTTCTAAACTATTTAACGTTTTACGGGGGAAAGATATGTTGGGATTGTATGACGGGTTGGATACTTGAGTAAAGATCGCCACTCGGGGTTGAGACCTCCCCACTATAATCATTAATTCAGGAAAGAGAAACCAAAGGAATATTTGGATAGTACTATTGGTGCCTGACAAGGCCCACCCCTAATCGATAGCGTCGATTATGCATCGGCGTATGCCTGGGGTGCACGTATTCTGAAATCAAGTCGTAGGAATACCGAGTAACGACTTGGGGCGGGGGCACTATTAATTGTCTTGGTTTGGTTATAGGCTCAAGTAAATTGTAGGACTTTGCAACTCCTATAAATGTCATAACAAGGATATTCCCACTTAATAAAGTTTTATTAAATCAAAACCTGTGAACTCACCAATATTTATATATTGACGATTTTCAAACATATCTTTCAGGTAATTGAATGATGAAGGTTAGCATGGCGAGCAGGGTCGGGGGTATCTCCAAGTTGGGCGTTGGAATGTCGTAAAGGGGTCTCATCTCTTTATTCCATGGACTTAGTGATAAAGGGAGGAGCCTCCTTATTAATTTCAAAAACAATTTATGATTATGTACGAATAATTTGACATGATTATCGGCATTGAATAAATGCCCATTTGTTTAATTACTATTGTGGTTTGCATTAATCTTGGCTTAATACTTTTGAACCGTCGCGCCACGTGTTTCCGCTATAGGCGTGGTGTGACAAAATGTTCCAGGCAAGGTAGATGGTACAAAGTTCAGAAGCCTAGTAGGAGGATTACTCTACTTGACACATACAAGGCCTGAGTTAGCTTTTGCCGTGGGTTTCATCACAAGATATATGCAATGTCCAACCATGAAGCATTATGGAGCAGCAAAAAGGATTTTGAGGTATGTGGCTGCAACACTTGATTATGGCATTTGGTATGAAGGTGGCATTGCAATCAAGTTAGTTGGCTACTCGGATAGTGATTGGGCCGGATCTTGTGAAGATAGAAGAAGTATATCAGCCTATGTTTTCTCAATTGGCAGCAGTGTAGTATCCTGGAGCTCAAAGAAACAACAAGTTGTGGCACTTTCATCAACTGAAGCTGAGTATATCTCAGCTAATGGAGCAGCTTTTCAAGCAATCTGGATGAGGCAGTTATTGAAAGAAATTGGTGAACAAGAAAAAGCAACTGAGATCTACTGTGATAATGTATCGGCCATTTTCTTGTCTAAGAACTCAGCACTACATAGTCGAAGTAAGCACATTGATATCAAGTTTCATTACATCAAGAGTCTAGTTGATTCAAAGCAGATTGAACTGAAGACATGCAAGACTCAAGAACAAATTGCTGATCTGTTGACAAAGCCACTCGATCCAGATCAATTCAGCTATTTAAGGGAAGTACTCGGGGTCAGAAAGATTGAATTAAAGGAGGGTATTGGACCTAATTCAATCTAAGTGGCCGTTATGGAAGTAACCGTTGAGGTTGTTATCGGATGAGAATAAAATGCATGGTCAAGCTTGTTCCTAGTCTCAAGTTAGATCCTGTTATTTCGTTTAAGTTTGTTATGTTTCCTTTGTTTTAGTTAGTAGCCGTTGTATGCAATTCCTATATATAGGTATGCTTTGTGATCAATAAAATCATCCGAAATTGTTTAACTCTCTTGTGATTAGAATTACTGTTTTGCTTTTGTTAACACGTGTAGGACCGATACTACATCACCAATCGCTCCTGATTATCTCCACAAGACGTCAAACCGAATATATAAAAAAAAAATATATGTGTAGAACCAAGAATCTTACTTTAATATATGATAAACAGGTCGGCACAGATTCTTCATACATACACACATACATACGCTGTTGAATGGGATGCCGGCCTGAGGTGAGCTCAACCTCAGGCCAACCTGGACTAGACCACACACAGTAGTCTTCTCCTGGAGACTGTTGCAACTCTCTCTTAGAAACCCTAAACCCTTACACATAAATATATAGGCTAACTAATTAACTAAACTTGGGCTGGGCCTCAGGCATGTCGCCTGGGCTACCACAATTGCCCCTATTCTAGTTCTATTAGACTAAACCCATACGAGTTGCATAGCCACGGTCACAAATGCACCAACAAACTCCCCCTTGACCGTTGCTATCAACTCTAACAAACACTTGTAATCATCAGTCACAAAACATGCACTAACAAACTCCCCTTTGACTGATGATTTCAGTTCTTCTCTGATAAGACTTGATCTTCATCTCCCAATTAGCTGTGTCTGACTCTGTCTGATATCTTCACAAATCCACCGAATACCCGAAACCTTTCACATCCAATCTCCCCTTCAATGTAAGTCTATCCAAATTACTTTTATATCCACCATAATCTGCATCTTTCCTCCTATGAAGAATTTACGCCTGATTAATAAAGGACCCAAGTAACCGGCATATGATAAGGTTCAATCTTCAACTAATCAGTAACGAACATCCAGCTTCATTGCAAAAATATTTCAACAAAATCTCGCACATCTAATTTTTCAGAGAACAATGCTTTAATAATTTTGCCAAAGAAATAATTATCTCCTCCTTTTCTCTGCAAAATATTACCGCATTGACGTGTATATTTTTGGTTTCCCCTATTCACAACCAGCAGGTTCGTAAAACAAAGTACAGATCATATTTAGAGTTGAATTAATCCATCCCATTAAATCCAAAATCTTCAATCTAGTCAACCTTGGCGCTTTCATATATGATAAACAAGTCGGCACAGATTCTTCATACATACACACATACATACGCTGTTGAATGGGATGCCGGCCTGAGGTGAGCTCAACCTCAGGCCAACCTGGACTAGACCACACATAGTAGTCTTCTCCTGGAGACTGTTGCAACTCTCTCTTAGAAACCCTAAACCCTTACACATAAATATATAGGCTAACTAATTAACTAAACTTGGGCTGGGCCTCAGGCATGTCGCCTGGGCTACCACAATTGCCCCTATTCTAGTTCTATTAGACTAAACCCATACGAGTTGCATAGCCACGGTCACAAATGCACCAACAGCTTTATCAATGAAGTAGTTGCAGGTGAAAAATCTGAAGAAGAGGTTGTGAATCTCTCAGATCCCTGGGGTGCATCTGATGATTGTGAGTGCAAGTGTGATTGTGCATTGATGGCTGCTGCTAAGGTATCTCCTCAAATTCTTAAGGATTTATGTTCTGACAGATGTGTGATAGCATTTGCTAACATCAAAGAGGTGAATGAAAACCTTAGAAAGAAAATTTTAGATGATGAAGTTAAATTTGAGAAACTTTTAAAAGAATTAAAAACAAGTTTAACTGAAAAAGAATCTGAAATAAGCAGCTTAAAACATGAAGCAACCATAACCAAAGACCAGCTCCAAACTATGATAACAAAATATCAGAGTTGTAAAAGTGAGCTTGAGTCCACCTAAGTTGAATGTCAGAAATGGGTGGAATCATGTAGAGGTTTTGAAATGCTACTCAACAAACAAACCAAAAGTCATGTGAAGTTTGGTTTTGGTTTTGAAACCACTGCTCCAGCTATTGAAAACACTGACAAAAAGGATCAAAAGTTAGTTGAGATAGTACCAATAAACCTGAAGGGTCAAGAGATTAAAATCACTGAACCCAATGGTAAGAAAATTGTTCTAGAAAAACCAGAAGGTTCCTCTTTATTCACTGAACTTGAAAATTATGAATTTAAACCTACTTGGTTTGATGAGTGTGGTACTCTTGAGAATTTTAAACCTGTTGATTTTAAAACTCCTGAAGGAAAGACAACACCTCAGGCAAAAATCATTCCCTTGAAAAATCTTCCAGCAGATGCTCAAACATTTGCTGAAAAGAAGGCTGAAAAAGGGAAGAAGAAAGAAAAGACTGTCCACTTATTCTGTGATTTCTGTGAAAAGAAGAATCATGTCACTAACAACTGTTTTCTTCTAAAAGCATATGATATTAACAAAGGAACAAGTGTGTGTGATTCCAAAGCCACATGTTCAATATGTGGGAAAAAGAATCACAAAACCAAAGAGTGCTTGTACCTCAAAAATTTTGATGTAAAAATACAAGAGTATAAAGCTAAAACTCTTGCAAATCAGCTGGTGAGTACTTCAAAAGGAAAGCCCAAACAGACTTTCACTCCTGTCCAAACATCTGTTACTAAAAGTCTTGAAACATCTGCTCCTAGGGATGTCCAAGTAACAGATGCTCCACCCACAAGCAAGTACCCAAGAGGATATGGACAACCACCATGTCATAGTCTGTCACATGTGTATGAGGAGCCAAAAAGACCCTCTAAACCAAGAGTGAACAGAAATCCCTATGGGTATTATCATCTGTCTGGAAGTGATCAAACAACTGTTGCCCCAAGTGTTGACATTCAAGCACTGGCAAATGGTCAGCAACAGTTGTTGAACTTGATTCAAAAATTAGTTCAAACCACTGATCATCTTCCAAAGCTTGAGTCTGAAAAGTCTGAGGACCCATCCAAAGCCAACTTGGCTTTGGACACTCACCAAAACTAATCCATTACTGCTGTGCAGGGAGCTTCTGCTTGTTTAGATAGTCTTTGGTATGTAGATAGTGGAGGCTCCAGGCACATGACAGGATGTAGAGCCCTTCTTCTAGACTTCTTAGCTCATGGAGGGGGTGATACATCCTTTGGTAATGATTCAAAAGGTAAGGTGTTGGGTTCAGGGACTGTACAAGCTGGGAAACTTAAGTTTGAAAATGTCAATCTTATTGATAATCTCAAGTTTAATCTCCCGAGTGTTTCACAAATGAGTGACAAAGGTTATGGCTGTTGGGTCTGCTGACCTGGAGAAGAACAGATGATTGGAAAGCCAAAATATGCTATCTATTTGATCCTTGGATAAACAGTCTTTACAACTTACTTCTCCCAAAAGACTGCTGACCCTAACTACTGTTCTATCCAAACAACTGCTCAACAACTGCTGATACAAAGAACTGCTAAGGAAACAACTGATGAAGAACAACTGCTGACCAAAGGTCTGATGAAGAGCAACAGCAGATACAAGTACTGAAGACCAAAGCACTGCTGGAAGCAACAGCACTTAGGCTTCAGCAGTGGATACAAGATCGTCAGAGTTTATCTTTAACAGCTGTTTACTATCAGTGCTTTCAATGTAACAGTAGTTTGTATAGCAGATGTTTAAGTTTGTTATTCTGTTAGAGGTCACTGTCTTAGGTGACGTCAGCCTAGGTCATCAGTGGTTTGAGTCAGTCTATAAATAGAACAGTGCATGTACTGTTCTATTGCATCACACACAAAACATTCTCTCTGACAAACAACTGTGTGATCAGGCTGAGGGGGAGTAACTTGTACGATTGAAATCTTTTAATTAATGAAAGCATTCGATTGAAAAACATTTACTCTCTTGTTTTGATTTACAGTTTATTATTCCGCTGCACTTTCATTCTACTTTCATTCCATTATTATCATCATTTAGTTAAACAATCAAAACAAACAAACTCAGATCCTAACAATTGGTATCAGAGCTTGGTCAATTAAATTCGATCTAACAAATCAATTTAATAATCAGCTCACAATTATTGATATCGTTTGTCAGTTTGATTGAAAACAGAGTAATAGTTTAATTTCGTTTCAACCGTTGTTAAACAGACTTTGTTCTTTTGAAAAATCAGAGAATGGCTTCTATCAATCACGATCCACATAACACTGGCACGAACAACAAGCCACCGATGCTTGTCAGATCTGAATACAATATCTGGCAACGTCGGATGAGCCATGTTCTAGCTCAACAAAACACTGGGTGTTGGAAGTCGGTTATCTTCGGACCACATGTTCCGGCTGTGCCGAGTACTGAAGATCCCAAAGTGTTTGAGCCAAAGAAACTTGAAAACTACTCCGACCAGGATTTTCAGAAAATTGAGCTAGATGCTAAGGCCTTCAGTATTGTGGCCATGGCTCTACCCAATGATATATATGCTGGGTTGTTACACTGTAACAGTGCAAAGGAGTTGTGGGATGCACTGAAAGAGCAGTTTGGTGGGACTGAGGAGGTTATTGAAAACAACCGAGAAATACTTAACCAACAATATGAAACATTCAGTCATGTCAAAGGAGAGTCATTAACTCAACAGTTTGAGAGATTTAACTGCTTAATTAGTGAACTAAAATTGGTTGGTCTTACTTACCCTCATTCAACTTTGAACCATAGGTTTTTAAGATCATTACCAGATAAATGGGACACTATTGCAATTGTTATGAGAAACTCAATAGGATTTAAAGACCTATCACTGACCCAGCTTCATGGTAAGCTCTTGACCTATGAAAGAGAGCTTAACCAGAAAAAGAAGCTCCAGGACTCTGGAAAAGTGTCTGATGACTATGTGTTTGGGAATACAGCACTTTTGGGTCATGATGAGGTGCCTGGAAACACAAAGGATCAGAGTTATGATCATTTTATTGACATAACTTCAGGTTTTAACTCAGGTTTTAACTCTGATTCTTATTCACCTAACTATGCTTTCACAGCAAGCGGTGGTGATATACAGGCATCTGATAACATATCCTTTGAGTATGATGACCTGAAATACTTTGACCCTGATGATTTGGAAGAAATGGACATTATGCACCAATTGGCCCTTCTCAGTGTAAGAACTAATAATTTTTACAAGAAAACAGGGAGAAGGTTTCCAGGGTTGACTGGCAGATCTAAGGTGGGGTTGGATAAATCAAAGATCAAGTGTTATAAATGTCATAGGTTTGGTCATTTTGCTAGGGAATGTAGGGGTCAACATGGTACACCTATGATAACCTATCCAAATCAAAGACCACAGACCAACACTTATCAGAATTCCTATAATACCCCTGGACCAAATGTGCAAAACACTGCTCATTTTGCACAGTCCTCAAACACTGTTCCTGTCCAGTATGTCCAAACCACTGTTCCTCAGATCCATTATGTGCAAACACCTGTTGCTCCACCACCTGTTCAAACGACTGCTGCACCATCCTCTGCTCCTGCAGAGACCAGTCAACAGAGCTTCTTTACACAAGGCTTTGTTGATTGGAGCAGTCTACCTGATGAGCTAACAGATGAGAATTTTGCACTGGTTGCCAAAGCTGAAAATGAACCAGAAAACTTTTGTTTCATGGCTATGGTTGATGAGATTGAGTCTGAGGAAGTGGTAAATGAATCTGACGTTGTGACTGATGATATTGTTAGTGAAGTTGTTGCAGGTGAGAAACCTGAAGAAGAAGAGGTTGTGAATCTCTCAGATCCCTGGGGTGCATCTGATGAATGTGAGTGCAAGTGTGATTGTGCATTGATGGCTGCTGCTAAGGTATCTCCTCAAATTCTCAAAGAGTTGTGTTCTGACAAATGTGTAATAGCATTTGCTAACATTAAAGAGGTGAATGAAAACCTTAGAAAGAAAATTTTGGATGATGAAGTTAAATTTGAAAAACTCACAAAAGATTTAAAAACAAGTTTAACTGCAAAAGAATCTGAGATTAGCAGTCTAAAACATGAAGCAACTATTACCAAAGACCAACTCCAAACTATGATAACAAAATATCAAAGTTGTAAAAGTGAGCTTGAGTCCACCCAAGTTGAATGTAAAAAATGGGTGGAATCATGTAGAGGTTTTGAGATGCTACTCAACAAACAAACCAAAAGTCATGTGAAGTTTGGCTTTGGTTTTGCAACCACTGCTCCAGCTTTTGAAAACACTGACACAAAGGATCAAAAGTCTGTTGAGATAGTACCCACAAACCTGCAGGGTCAAGAGATTAAAATCACTGAACCAAATGGTAAGAAAATTGTTCTTGAAAAACCAGAAGGTTCCTCATCTTTTGCTGAACTTGAAAAGTATGAATTTAAACCTACTTGGTCTGATGAGTGTGATACTCTTGAGAATTATAAACCTGTTGATTTTAAAACTCCTGAGGGAAAAACAGCTCCTCAGGCAAGGGTCATTCCCTTGGCAAAAGTCATTCCCCTGAAAGATTCTCCAGCAGATGCTCAAACATCTGCTGAAAAGAAGCCTGAAAAGGGGAAGAAGAAAGAAAAGACTGTTAACTTGTTTTGTGATTTCTGTGAAAAGAAGAATCATATCACCAAAAACTGTTTTCTTCTAAAAGCATATGATATCAACAAAGGAACAAGTGAATGTGATTCAAAAGCCACATGCTCAATATGTGGGAAAAAGAATCATAAGACTAAAGAGTGCTTGTATCTCAAAAATTTTGATGTAAAAATACAAGAATACAAAGCAAAAACTCTTGCAAACCCTGTGGTTAGTACTCCAAAAGGAAAGCCCAAACAGACCTTCACACCTGCCCAAACATCTGTTACAAAAAGGCTTGAAACATCTGCTTCTAGAGATGTTCAAGTAACAGATGCTCCACCCACAAGCAAATACCCAAGAGGTTATGGTCAACCTCCATGTCACAGTCTGCCACATGTTTATGAGGAGCCAAAAAGACCCTCTAAACCAAGAGTGAACAGAAATCCATATGGGTATTATCATCTGTCAGGAAGTGATCAAACAACTGCTGCCCCAAGTGCTGACATACAAGCACTGGCAAATGGTCAGCAGCAGTTGTTGACCCTAATTCAAAAATTGGTCCAAACCACTGATCATCTTCCAAAACTTGAGTCTGAAAGGTCTGAGGATCCATCCAAAGCCAATTTGGCTTTGGACACTCACCAAAACTAATCATTTACTGATGTGCAGGGAGCTTCTGCTTGTTTAGATAGTCTTTGGTATGTAGATAGTGGAGGTTCCAGGCACATGACAGGATGTAGAGCCCTACTTCTGGACTTCTTGGCTCATGGAGGGGGTGATATATCCTTTGGTAATGATTCTAAAGGTAAGGTGTTGGGTTCAGGGACTGTACAGGCAGGAAAACTCAAGTTTGAAAATGTCAATCTTATTGATAATCTCAAGTTTAATCTTCTGAGTGTTTCACAAATGAGCCCACTGCTCCTGGTGATCATGGCACTACATCCAGTGCTGTGAAACCCACACCAGCACCTTCCAAAAAGAAACATTCATCCACAAAAACCACCACTCAACCACAAATGAGGCTTCTGGATGTTGAGGTACCAGAAGAAACCTCTGTTGCACAACAAAAGCAACCTGAAACCACTGTTGTTACTTCCTCACAACAGTTGGACATACCTCCACCTGACCAACCTCCTCATGAATCCTCTCAAAAGGATCATGTTGTAAGCCAAGGGGACACACATCATGATACATTTGAGTCACTTGACCATATGTTCACAAGCCCCTCTCCCAGGGCTAACTCTCTTCTTACTCCACCACTCTCACCATCACATGTTCCACAAACAATGCAACCCCTGTTTGAAGCAATTGAATCTCAGGAAGATCCCAGTTCCTCTCTTCCACCTGTCACTGAGAGTATACTCCAACAAGTGACTGAGCCTGAGAATATTCAATCTGCTATCCCCCAAACAGAAGAGGAGGTTACACCACCAGGGTTCAATGAAACTCTAGGTGAGTTTTCAAGTGGAGCAGCCACTACTGATGTAGAGACCACTGTCTCACATCAGGACAGTGATTTCATAGCTAAGACTCCCTTGAAGGCAACAACTGTTGAAGCCACCATAGTGTCTCCAAAAACAGTTGGAAGTCCCCAGTACCAAGAAAAAGGGGCATCTGATTCACCTATTAGGCCTGAATCAGATAAAACTACCACTGGTAGGGACTCAGATGATCCTATTCATTTAGGAGATGAGTCAAAATACCAAGAATTGACGGCCAGAGTCTCAGCTATTGAAACATCTGTTGCTGACATCAAATCTGATGTCAAGCTTCTCCTAAGCTCAATTGCTGACATCAAACTGATATAGCCAATGAGTTATGGAAATCAGTTTCCCCCATCATCATAGCTCACAGGAAATTGGCTGATCAAACACATGAAACCTACATGGCTGAGATCAGAAATATGGTTGATGCAAGGTACAAAGATACACATGCTGACATCAAAGCCATCAAGGACCATCTGCTGAAGACTACTGGCTCTGCCCCTACCACCATCCTCAGGGAGGAAACTGATGATGAATTCACGGCTGATGATGCCAAAAAGGGGGAGAGTGGCAGAGATAGGCTACCAAAATTAGATCCTTTTGGTTGCCCACCTTCTCAAAAGGGTCAAGCCAAGTCTGCCAAGAAACCAGAGTCTACCAAATCAGCTCCACAATAACAACATCAAGCACCACCACCAGCACCACAAACCACTGAAAAGAATAAGGCAGTAGATGACTCTGCAAACATAGAAGCTGAAAAGGCTGCTCAGTCCAAACAACAAAGGGCTGACACCTTGGAAGTAAAAGCAGAGTCATTGATCGAACTCAAGAAGAAACAACAAAGGGAAACTGAAGATGTGGGATCCTCTAAAAGGATGAAAAGACCTGCCAAGCATGTTAGAAAACCACCATCTAAGTTACAAACCTCTGTTGATAAAACCACTGCTGCTGAAACCACTGTCACTGAAACCACTGCCACCCAAACCACTGAAACCACTATACCCAAACCAACACACACTCCTGAACCAACAACCACCAAACCTACATCACCAACCAAAACTCCAACATCTGCTGGTTCTTCTAAAAGGCCAACAGATGTTAATCCATCCACTGCTGCCAAATCACCTTCACCAAAAATCATGTACACAAGGAAGAGAAAATCAACCTTTGTTGTGCATGATGAGAACATACACACATCACCAACCACCATTTCAACTGCCCAATCCACTCCTCCCATCACAGCCATTCCACTCACATCATTCTCACCACATACATCCAAATTCACAACCCATAGACCACCACCAACCATTACACCATTGGTTGTTCAGTATCCCCTTGAACTTGATCTACTCAAGGGGGAATTACAATCCTTCTATAATACTGAACAACCCTCTGAAAGATCCTTCCCATCTCTCCCAAATTTCCCTGTTCCCCTCAACATTGATACCTATCTAAAATACAAGGGTGAACAGGTGGATGCCATCATCAGGGAGAAATGCAAAGGGAAGGATGACAGGACTGCTCAGGGCATCCATTCAGCAGAGCTTAGCAAACTCAGAAGGATTGAAGACTTTGCTAAGACCCTGAGCAATTCCATGTCCACCATGCCTCTCAGTGTAGACCTGGAGAAGGAGGTAAGGGAATCCCTACTTGAACAGATAATGGCAACCAAGCCCTACAAAGCTAACAAAAAGCAGTTCAATGGCTGGACTACTCATGCTTTGAGGGAACAACTGATCAGAATTGAAGAAATGGCCAAAAATCCCAAAGCTAAAATCTCCATTCCCAATTTTGGCAAAGGCAGAGACCCAGTCAGAGCCTTGAAGTTCAAAAGAATGAGGCAGGAGATTGTAGCTGCTAATTATGGGGAGATGAGGTCTGTTTCCAGATGGTCAGAGCTTAGATTGGTTGAAACCTATAAAAGTCTGGAAGAGAACAGAAAGAAGGATCCCAGCCTTCCAAGAAAGCCAGTCTACAATGATGAGCCAATGATGAAGAGACCCCAACAGACTTTCAGCCTAGACAGCTTACTTGAAACCTCTGATCTCACTGCTGCTGCAAGTAGACAGTTCAAAAGGCAAAAGGAGATGTCAGAGGAAGACCAAAGAAAGTTTGCTGACACATTCATAAAGGAAGGGCTCTTCAATCAAATCCATTATTTCTCTGATCCCACAACAGAGAAACTAAGAGAACTCATAGGAAGACCACCATCACCCAACTCATCAAGAATAAAGGTTCATCTCAGCAAATCCACTGACTCAAAAATTCTAAAGTGGAAGGTCAACAAAGACAACCACGAATTGACACTGCTCAGGTCAGATGGAAAGGTTCAGAAGATCAGTATGGATGATGCTTACAGCCTTTGTGCAGAAGATCACCAAGCACTGCTAAATCTGGATCTGGAAAGAGATGAAGAAGACCTATTTGCTTTGAACTTTGAATTACAATTCAAAGGTCAAATCAGAGAAAGTCTGATGAGGAATAAAGATCAATGAATAAAGCTGAGTTTTGGCATCATCTGTTCTAGGGGGAGATTGTTGGGTCTGCTGACCTGGAGAAGAACAGATGATTGGAAAGCCAAAATATGCTATCTATTTGATCCTTGGATAAACAGTCTTTACAACTTACTTCTCCCAAAAGACTGCTGACCCTAACTACTGTTCTATCCAAACAACTGCTCAACAACTGCTGATACAAAGAACTGCTAAGGAAACAACTGATGAAGAACAACTGCTGACCAAAGGTCTGATGAAGAGCAACAGCAGATACAAGTACTGAAGACCAAAGCACTGCTGGAAGCAACAGCACTTAGGCTTCAGCAGTGGATACAAGATCGTCAGAGTTTATCTTTAACAGCTGTTTACTATCAGTGCTTTCAATGTAACAGTAGTTTGTATAGCAGATGTTTAAGTTTGTTATTCTGTTAGAGGTCACTGTCTTAGGTGACGTCAGCCTAGGTCATCAGTGGTTTGAGTCAGTCTATAAATAGAACAGTGCATGTACTGTTCTATTGCATCACACACAAAACATTCTCTCTGACAAACAACTGTGTGATCAGGCTGAGGGGGAGTAACTTGTACGATTGAAATCTTTTAATTAATGAAAGCATTCGATTGAAAAACATTTACTCTCTTGTTTTGATTTACAGTTTATTATTCCGCTACACTTTCATTCTACTTTCATTCCATTATTATCATCATTTAGTTAAACAATCAAAACAAACAAACTCAGATCCTAACAATGGCTCATTCTTCACAAAAAAAAACTTGTAAGATTATTGGGCCAGAAATGGTGAAAAAGATTGATACCATCATTGCTGAGAGCAAAGCACAACTTGTTGCTCATAGAAGTGGCAATGTGTATGTTGTTGATATGTTAACGGACAATCCTATGGCAAATGTCTGTTTGTTTTCTGCTGCCTCCACAAAGGAGACATAATTGTGGCATAGGAGACTGGGTCATACCAACCTTCAAACTATCAACACACTCTCCAAACAAAGTCTTGTTAGAGGCTTACCATCAAAAGAATTCAAATGTGATGAACACTGCGTTTCCTGTTTAAAAGGAAAACAACATAAAAGCTCTTACAAATCCATTGATGAGTCCAAAACAAGTCAATGTCTACAATTGTTGCATATGGACTTGTTTGGCCCTGTTAAAATCATGAGTCTAAGAAGAAAAAGATTTTGTCTTGTCATAGTTGATGATTTTTCTAGGTTTACATGGACTTACTTTTTACATTCTAAGGATCAGACTGCATGTATTTTGAAGGACTTTGTCACCAAAGTTGAAAAACAATATGACTTGCCAGTAAAAGTCTTCAGAAGTGACAATGGAACAGAGTTTAAAAATAAGGAGTTGGATGACTTCTGTGTGTCAAAAGGGATTGTGAGGCAGTACAACATCCCAAGAACACCAGAGCAAAATGGGGTGGTTGAGAGGAAAAATAGAACTCTTATAGAAGCTGCAAGAACCATGCTAGCAGACTCTGGTTTGCCACTGTCCTTCTGGGCAGAAGCTGTAAACACTGCTTGCTTTGTTCAAAACAGAGTTTTGATCAACCCAAGACATCAAAAAACTGCTTATGAAATTTTGTTCAAAATCAAACCATTAATTTCATTTTTCAAAATCTTTGGCTGCCCATGTTTCATCTTAAATATCAAAGATTCCATTTCAAAATTTGCAGCCAAAGTAGATTGTGGTTATTTTCTGGGATATTCTTCTACTGCCAAGGCTTATAAAGTGTTTAACACAAAGACCAAGACAATAGAAGAAACTCTGAATGTAAAGTTCAATGAACTTTCATCCCTAAAAATCCCAGCAAATCCTGCTGAACTGTTTGATTTAGATAAATTCAAATTTGAAGATGTCACTGTTAAAACTAACAATGCAGGTATTCCACAGTCTCCACAACAAGATTACAGAACAGATGTTGTGATCCCCAGTCACTACAAAATCTCTTCTGCATCAGAGGAAGCAGTTGTTCAAAACAACTGTCAAAACTCTGTCACAGCTGAGTCAACCACTGTTGGCCAGTCTTACCCTCAAACCACTGCTTCACCTCTCACAACCACTGTACAATCATCTGTTGACAAAAGTCAAACATCTGTTGACAAAAGTCAGTCCAGTTTTACACCACTTGACCCATTCCCCCACTTCCATTTCAAACATCTGATGGCACTACAGAAGTGCAAACAGATGTTACAACAACAGAGTCACCAAACCTCTGTCCTTCACCTCAAAATGCCATCATACCATATCAGGGAGATCTAATCTACCTAAGAGCTCATCCACCAGACCAGATTATTGGCAACATAAGAGAGGGTGTGCTAACAAGAAGTCAATCCTCCAATATCTGTCTTTTTGCAGGGTTCCTATCTCTCACACAACCTGTCAAGTACCAAGAGGCACTAAAAGACAACAGTTGGGTAGAAGCTATGCAAGAAGAGCTCCTTCAGTTCAAAAGACAACAAGTATGGGAACTTGTACCACTGCCTAAGGATGTTTGTCCAATTGGCACAAAGTGGGTCTTCAAAAACAAAACTGATGAAAGGGGTATTGTTGTCAAGAATAAAGCCAGGTTTGTGGTTCAAGGCTTCAAACAAGAAGAAGGCATAAACTATGATGAAACGTTTGCTCCTGTAGCAAGATTAGAAGCTATTCGACTCTTTCTAGCCTTTGCTGTCAACAACAACATCAAAGTGTATCAGATGGATATCAAATGTGCCTTCCTATATGGCAAAATTCAGGAGGAAGTCTATGTATGTCAACCACCTGGTTTTGAAGACACATTCCATCCTGATCATGTCTACAAGCTTAATAAAGCTTTGTATGGACTCAAACAAGCACCAAGGGTCTGGTATGAAACTCTTTCCACTTTTCTCTTATCCATTAGTTTCACAAGAGGTAAAATTGATAAAACCTTATTTCTGAAATGGAGAGGGAAAGACTTAATGATTGTTCAAATATATGTGGATGACATCATCTTTGGATCCACATGTAACAAAATGTGTAAAGAGTTTAGGGAACTCATGACAGCAGAGTTTGAAATGAGTGCTATGGGTGAACTTCAGTGTTTCCTTGGTCTCCAAGTGAAACAACTGCAAAATGGCACATTCATTCATCAAAATAAATATGTAAAGAATTTGTTAACTAGATTTGAGATGAATGACTGTAAGCCATGTAGTACACCCATGAGTACAGTCAAGCTACTCACTATTGATGACAAGGATGAACTGGTTGATCAAACACATTACAGATGCATGATTGGGTCTTTATTGTACTTAACTGCATCTAGGCGTGACATTATGTTTGCCACTTGTGTCTGTGCAAGATCCTAGGCTTCACCTAGAAAGTCAAACCTTATTGCTGTGAAAAGGATATTCAGATACCTAAAAGGTGCTCCCACACTTGGCATTTGCTATCCTGCTAATGGAAACATTGAGCTTTCAGGTTATTCAGATAGTGATTTTGCTGGCTGTCACACCACAAGAAAATCTACATCAGGAGGGTGCCAGTTTCTAGGGAATGCCTTAGTCTCTTGGCAAAGCAAAAAGCAGGCAGCTGTTTCCACCTCAACAGCTGAGGCTGAATACATTGCCGCTGCAAGCTGTACAGCCCAACTCATGTGGCTTCAAAATCAATTGCTGGATTTTGGGATAACTGCATTACAGACTCCACTCATGTTGGATAGTCAAGCTGCTGAAAATATCATCAAAAATCCAGTCTCTCACTCCACTACCAAACACATTGACATCAGACATCATTTTGTCAGAGATAGCTATGAAAAAGGTTTGATTTCTCTGCACCATGTTCCAACAGAGGATCAGTTGGCAGATGTGTTGACAAAAGCTTTAGACACATCTACCTTTACAAATCTGATTTCTAGAATTGGTATGCTAAAAATGGATTAAACAACACAAATGTTTTTAATAAAAGCATTAAAATGTTTCAGAAAATCAAAATTCATCCTTAAAAATAGCTTTTTGGTTGAAAAATCTGTTAAAGATAAAACAACCACTGTTTCATCCATTTTATCCACTGTTAGGTTGAAAAATCTGTTTCAAACCTCTGATCAGATAAAACAACTGTTTTATTATCCATATCTATATATATATATATTTACATATATTTATCATAATGGAAAAAAACAGCTGTTTGCATCAGTCGTTTGCCAAAACAGTTGTCCTCCACCAGATGTTTAATCATCAGATGTTTGCCACGTCTGCTCCTACAAGCAGAGTTTTGGCCACATCAGCGGTTTCACCAGAGCCTATAAAAACCCTGTTTTATCACAACAGTCGTTACACTGTCTCATTGTATTCAAAATACTGAAACCGCCTTCTTCATTCTCAAACCCTTAATCAAATTCCACTCACTCTCACCTTCGGAATCCATTACAATGGATCTTCAAGCTAAAGCCACCCACAATTATCTCCCATATCTGGTAAAATCAGATGAAAATACTCCATTCCATTCCACCATTAACATCATCCTAAATCTAAATACCTGACAATCCTAACTGCTGACGCCCCTATCTATCTTGATACTCTCCAAGAATTATGGTTGAATGCTGAGTTTCTACTCCAAGACAAAAAGCCTACTTCCATTATCTCAAAAATTGGTGAGACAAGTACCGTCATTACCCCTCAACTGATATCCGCAACCTTCTCACTTAATGACCTGTCAGGTAAAGACTCTTTCCCTAAAACAGAGCTTCACACAGAGTTTCAGGAAAGGGGGTATGATGCTCAGATGACTGGGTCAACACTTTTCAAAAATTTTTCCCACCAGTCATGAAATTTTTCTTCCATACCCTCCTTCTCTGTGTCTCCGCTAAGTCCACTTCCTTTAATGAAATCCCATTGAGGATTCAGTACTTGGGCTATGCTATGTTGTTAGATTCTGACTTCAATCTATCCCAGGGACTGTTTATGGACTTAGTGTCAAATGTGAAAGCCATAAAGTCTGGGTCTAATAATGCTTTTCTAATTTACCCAAGAATTTTAAGTGTAATCCTTCAAAAGGTTTTACCAGAAAAAGTTTTCAAAAAGGGTGAGTCTATGCAAATGAAGAGTCTAACTGATGAAACTTTCACAAGAATGCTGGGTTTAAACACCCAAGAAAAAGTATCAAAAGTGTTAAAGGTTTCAAAAACACAAACAAAGAGGACTAAGACAACAACTGTTGTCCAAACCTCTGTTGTTGAGCCCACTGCTCCTGGTGATCATGGCACTACATCCAGTGCTGTGAAACCAACACCAGCCATTTCCAAAAGAAAACGTCCATCCACAAAAACAACCACTCAACCTCAAAAGAGACTTCTGGAAGATGAGATGCCAGAAGATAACTCTTTTGCAACACAAAAGCAACTAGGAACCACTGTTGTTACTTCCTCACAACAGTTGGAAATATCTCAACCTATCCAAACTCCTCATGCATCCTCACAAAAGGATCATGTTGTAAGCCAAGGGGAAACACATCATGATACATTTGAGTCACTTGGCCATATGTTCACAAGCCCCTCTCCCATGGCTAATTCTCTTTTTACTCCTCTACCTTCACCATCACATGTTCAACAGACCATGCAACCTCTGTTTGAGGCTATTGACAAAACTCAGGAAAATCCCAGTTCCTCTCTTTCACCTGTCAATGAGAGTATACCTCCACAAGTGACTGGGACTGAGGAATATCAATCAGCCATCCCACAAACAGATGAGGAGGTTACACCCCTAGAGTTCAATGCAACTCTAGGTGAGTTTTCAAGTGGAGCAACCACTACTGATGTAGAGACCATTGTCTCACACCAGGACAGTGGTTACATAACTAAGACTCCCTTGAAGGCAACAACTGATGAGGCCACTATAGTGTCCTCAAAATCAGTTGGAAGTCCCCAGAACCAAGAAAAAGGGGGTATCTGGTTCCCATCCTTTGGATTCACCTCCTAGGACTGAATTAGTTAAAACTACCACTGGTAGGAATTCAGATGATCCTATTAACTTAGGTGATGAGTTAAAATACCAAGAATTGACGGCCAGAGTCCAAACCATTGAAACCTCTGTTGCTGATATCAAAACTGATGTCAAGTTAATATTGGAATCCTTGGCTACTCTCTCAAAGAGTCAACCATAGAAATCTGTTTCTCCCATCATCATAGCTCACAGAAAACTAGCAGATCAGACTCATGAAACCTACATGGCTGAAATCAGAAACATGGTAGATGCTAGGTACAAAGATACCCATGCAGACATTCAGGCCATTAAAGACCACCTGCTGAAGACCACTGGCTTTGCCCCTACCACCATTCTCAGGGATGAAGATGATGATGAATTCACAGCTGATGATGCCAAAAAGGGGGAGAGTGGCAGAGATAGGTTGCCAAAGCTAGATCCCTTTGGTTGTCCACCTTCACAAAAAGGTAAATCAAAGTCTGCCAACAAACCAGGGTCTACTCAAACAGCACCACAACAACAACAACAAACTCAAACAACACCACAACAACAACAACAACAAACCAGCAAAGCTAAAGAGGTGGACAACTCTGCTAATGAAGAAGCTGAAAAAGCTGCTGAAGATAAGCAAAAGAGGGCTGACACTTTGGAAGTCAAAGTAGAGTTTTTGGTAAAACGGAAAAGGGAACAACAGCAGGAAGTTGAAGATGTGGGTTCCTCTAAAAGGAAGAAAATGCCTGCCAAACATGTTAGACAACCACCATCCAAACTGGCTGCCAAAACCACTGCTGTTAAAACCACTGCTGACAAAACCTCTGCTGATACCCAAATCACTGATAAAACCACAACATCTGAGCCTAACATCACTATCACCAAACCTACATCTGAACCTACAACCACATTCCCAACTAAATCCCAAACATCTGCTGGTCCTACTAAGGTGCCAACAGATGTTAACACCACCACTGCTTCTACTCCACCATCACCAAAAATCTTGTACAAAAGGAAGAGGAAATCAACCTTTGTTGTACAGGATGAAAACATACATACATCACCACACACCACTTCAACCACACAATCCACACCTATATCAGCCATTTCACTTTCATCATTTTCACCACACACTTCACAATTCAAATCCCATAGACCACCACCAACCATTACACCATTGGTTGTTCAATATCCCCTTGAACTTGATCTACTCAAGGGGGAAATGCAATCCTTCTATAATACTGAACAACCATCTGAAAGATCTTTACATTCTCTTCCACATTTCCCTGTTCCCCTAAACATTGACACATATCTAAAATACAAGGCTGAACAGGCAGATGCCATCATTAAAGAGAAATGCAAAGGGAAGGATGACATGACTGCTCAAGGCATCCATTCAGCAGAGCTTAGCAAATTGAGAAGGATTGAAGATTTTGCTAAGACCCTGAGCAACTCCATGTCTGCCATGCCTCTCAGCAGTGACATGGAAAGGGAGGTTAGAGAATCACTTCTTGAACAGATCTTGGCAACCATGCCTTATAAAGCAAACAAGAAACAGTTTGCAGGCTGGACCACTCATGCACTCAGAGAAGAACTCTTAAGAATAGAAGAGTTGGCCAAGAATCCCCAAGTTAAAGTCTCTGCCCCTGATTTTGGTAAAGGCAGAGATCCAGCCAGAGCCTTGAAGTTTAAGAGAATGAGATAAGAAATTGTGGCTGCTGATTATGGGGAAATGATGTCAGTTGCAAGATGGTCTGAGCTAAGGTTGGTTGAAACATACAAGAGACTGGAAGAAAACAGGAAGAAAGATCCTAGCCTACCCAGAAAACCTGTTTACTCTGATGAACCACTAATGAAGAGACCTCAACAGGCTTTTACATTAGACAGCTTACTGGACACTTCTGATCTATCAGCTGCTGCTAGAAGACAATTCAAGAAACAGAAAGAAATGTCTGAAGAAGATCAGAAGAAGTTTGCTGATACTTATATAAAGGAGGGCCTCTTCAATCAAGTACATTTTTTCTCAGATCCCACTACTGATAAGCTCAGAGAACTCATTGGGAGACCTCCATCACCAAACTCATCAAGAATAAAAGTGCATCTCAGCAAATCCTCTGACTCAAAAATTCTAAAATGGAAGGTCAATAAAGACAACCATGAATTGACTTTGCTCAGGTCAGATGGAAAAGTTCAAAAGCTAAGTATGGATGATGCATATAGCCTGTGTGCAAATGATCTCCAAACACTGCTGAACCTTGAACTTGAAAGAGATGCAGAAGACCTATTTGCCTTGGACTTTGAACTTCAATTCAAAGGACAAATCAGAGAAAGTCCGATGAGAAATAAAGATCAATAATAAAGCTTAGTTTTGGCATCATCTGTTCTAGGGGGAGATTGTTGGGTCTGCTGACCTGGAGAAGAACAGATGATTGAAAAGCCAAAATATGCTAACAGTTGATTCACACAAATAAACAGTCTTTACAACATACTCTTCCCAAAAGACTGCTGACCCTAACAACTGTTCCATCCAAACAACTGCTGTGACAACTGCTGATACAAAGGACTGGTAGAGAACAACTGATAGAGAACAATTGCTGACCAAAGGTCTGATGAAGAAACAACTGCTGATCAAGTACTGAAGACTAAAGGTCTGTTGGAGTCAACAGCACTTAGACTCCAACAGATGTTGCAAGACCATCAGAGTTTTCCCTTAACAGTAGTTTGCTTTACAGTGTTTTGTAACACAACAGTAGTTTGTATAGGGCAGATGTTTTATGTTGCTATTCTGTTAGAGGTCACTATCTTAGGTAACGTCAGCACAGGTCACCAGTGGTTTAGATTTGTCAATAAATAGAATAGTGCTTGTACTCTTCTATTGCATCACACACAAACATTCTCTCAGACAAACAATCACTGTGTGATCAGGCTGAGGGGGAGTACTTGTATTGATTGTAATCTTTCAATTAATGAAAGCTTTCGATTAAGAAAACATTTATTCCTATTGTTTTGATTATTGTTTATCATTCCGCTGCACTTTCCATATACACTTACATCATTCAATTCTCATCTTCTTATAAATATATCAAAACAATCAAACTCAGATCTTAACATATCTGCTCGCGCATGCGCGCGTCTTGGTGCATATCTCTTCACCAGTTTCAACAAACAAATATACTTAATAAGATCTCACTCATTGCACTGTGTAACAACTAGGAAAATTGCACATCAGGCATGGAAACGGGAGATTTTTGGTTCGTAGAGAATGTCTTGCCGTTTAAAATCAATAATTCATTTTTGGCTTAATGATAGTGGATAAGAAAAGAACTCAATAGTTAAGCATTGTCAAGTGGAAGGTAACATCAGGACATGTGACCTCCTAGGAAGTCTTCACATGGGTAACCAAAAACAACTTCGTGAATGGCTTCTGGATGGGTAACCCATCGGGAGCAAAACGGACAATATTAGTAGGACGAGAGACGGGATGTCACAAATGGTGTCAGAGCCACTCTTATGTAATTCAAAATAGTGGGCCAAACCTCAACGATCATGGTTGAGTCCCTATGAGTGTTTAAGAGGACACATTATGCAAATTCCACACCCCTGATTAGGATGATGGGAACGCATTTTAGGCTTAATGCTAATGGATGAGAGAATTCCAGAGTGTAGCGTGCTCAGGTGAGATTTGTATGGTGATGTTAGAAAAGGGCACCCAGAAGATCTATGTTGTGGTCTCGAGTTTCACTTAAGAAAGGAAAAGAAAGGAAATGGAAGGAAAAGTAGACAGAGTTTAATAATAGAAGGAAAGGAAATGAACCGAAAAGAAAGGGAAACAATTTTGTGTCCCAGAATTTCATTAAAGGAAAGAAGAGAAGAGAAGAGAAAGGAAAATTATCCCAAATAACATTCCTTCCAGATTGGAAGGAAGCGGAAGGAATGGAAAAGAAAAAAATAAAAAATATACCATTTACCATTTTACCCTCTCATTTAACATATAATAAAATCTTACAAGGGTATAATTGTAAAATATACATTTCTTTTCTCTTCCTTTCAACTCGGGAACACATAAAATCTTTAGTTTCTTTTCTTTTCCCTTCAACCTAGGAACACAAAATAAAATTATATATTTTCCTTTCTTTTCTCTCCTAATATTTCTTTCTCTTCTTTTCTTTTATTTAGTAAACTCGGGAACACAGTGTTAGTTTAATTTTCCTTCCGATTTGGAAGGAAACGGAAGGAAAGAATACGTATCATTTCTTTTCCTTTCCTTCAATTCGTTTCTTTTCCTATCCCTCCTCAAGTAAACTCGGGAACGGAGCGCTAGAGAAGGTTTGAAAAGGGCAAATATTACCTCTTTCATAGGAGATAGAGAAGATGCGTCCACTAGAACTCCCAGCTCAAAAAACTCTTTTTTGATATATAAAGTATCTATATCTATATCTATATCTATATCTATATCTATATATCTATATATAAAAGAAAAGGACTTTGATGACATGGCATTCTTTGGTGGCCTCCTCCACTTTTTGAATGTGCCACATGACATCATGTGGTGTAATTTTTTTATTTTTCGTTTTTTAATTAAATAAATAAATATGATACACAACCAAACCCTATTTGTGATAAAACCCTACTCTTCATTCCCTTCTCCTACACTTTTTCACAAGCCCAAACCCTAGCTCTCCCCCTCTCTCTTTCTCTTTCTCCTCTACTCTCTACTCTTCAAAATAATATTCCACTGGCAACCGTTGGTTCCATCGCCCTCTTATTATCATCAGTAAATCACTTTCTATTATATTCTAATTTCTATCCAGTATGTTTGTAGTATTATATATATAATCATATTCTTTAAGCACCTGTATATTTTCGTTGAGGCTGTTAGGTTTATCTAATCTCAACCTATTTTGTGTCATGATTCCTTCCGCTTCACTAACAATAACCTATACTTTGATCCCTTAATAATTAAATTTGTTTTACTTGAAAAGAGTTTGGGTTTTGTTATTTTGTAGCAATGGAGGTGCCTGCTCAACTCACACCAGAGGCTGCTAATCAGCTTAGAGAAGGCGTTGATTTGCTTCTTGGTAGATGGAGTGCTCTTCAGATGGCTATCCAGAACGAATGGGGTGGACGCGGCACTCGTCACAAGGCGCAACAGCTTTCGGTTAACGTCTATCAATGGCTTATCAAATCTTTTGGTATTTAACTACATTTTGTTCTATAAGCCTTTATCTAATGCATAATTACGTTTCTGTTTACATAATTAAGCTTTATCTGTATTTGTATACTTTGCCAATGTTTTTAAGATTTACGTTGATTTTAATATAGTTTTTATTTTATCTTAAAATAATTAAAGTTTTTTTTTTAAATAAAACTAAGCAAATTGAAACTGTTCTAACATCATTGTTTGTTGTTATTGTTATTGTTTATTTTGAATAAGGAGACAAATTATTTGACTTTATGTTTGGACTCTTTTGTGAATGAGGGGTATCATTATTAGAATTTAATCACTGTTTTGTGAATAAGGATTCGAATTATCTTGTTAAAGGTGTCTTGAAGGTGTGTGTTAATATTGAGTTTCCACGTTTCACGTTTTTGCATCTGTAATATTATGTATTTGGTTTGTTGAGTTTTTTTTAATCTCATAAGTGGTAGCAAATAAACTAACATTTATTAATTGAATGTGAAGGCTGTAAAGAATATTAACTTGATTATTGGTATTGCCTTGATTGGCAAGGTGTGTCATTTTTTTCATTTGATAAATTAAAATACAAGCTCAATTTTAACTGTGGTATTGATTATTTTATCTTATTTACATATAGAATCCCACAGAACATGTCAAAATTGACAACTTCATGGTTCAAGAGCTTGATGGAACAGTAAGTGAATGGGGCTGGTGCAAACAGAAGGTATTAATTTTTTTTAACTATTCCATATATTGATATCTCTCTATCTGATATTGTTTTTAGTTTTAATTTACTGTTTAATAGGGATGCATTGTTGTTAGATCTTTAAATTGTGTTACTGGAATCATTCAAGATGGTTCGTGCGAGAGATTCCAGAGATGTGATAAGTTTTCAATGGTTGCAACTTCCAACTTAAGTGATTATTTAGTTTATTAGGTTAGGAATTATAGGAGTCATTAGAATATGAGAGATTAGAGAGATGTGATGAGTTTTTGAATAGTTGCAGCATACTTAAGTGATTATTTATCTAATTAGTTATTAGGTTTTAGGTTAGGAAATATGAGTTATTACTGACTATAATACTATGGACATGCAGTGATTGACTGTGAGGGATTACATATTCATGGCTGATAAGTGGACCAAACCGTATTCTAGAGAATACACAGCGTACCCTGATCCATGGCTTCGTGCTGCTTAGTTTTGGCCTACCACATTTTCGTCTCTCACTCCCACCTTCAAAACTCCTATTCCAAACACTGTTTTTTTTTTCTTTTCCTTGTATTTTGATGTGTTTCTATGTAACAGGCCGTGTAGACAATGTGTATGGAGACCACAACCTCATCTGTACTCTTCACCCACCACAGGAGTATGAAGAGAAAGCCGAGCTACTGCTTAAGTGACCTATGAATCGCCACATTTGCATCAAGATTCAGGTCGGTGGACGCAAATGGGAATTAATGATCTGTATGACCGAGTTTACGATTGATATGTTTTCTATTCTTATCATTTTTATTAAGTCATATTACATTATTCAACCCCGGGACACTCCCGGGGTAATTAGCTAGTAAAATGTATATAAGAAAGTACTAAATGAAAAGTACGAGTATAAACCACAAATAACAAAAGCAGTTAGAAAACTAGAAATACTAGTGAGGGTAGGAAAAGAGAAAATATATGAGGATCACGAACTACCCTAAAAATACTAGCACCAACACTAAGGAAGAAATACAAACAAAAGGGTAGGAAAAATTTAGTCACTATCCACAAAGCTAAAACAAACTATATGCCCCTTAAAAATCCCAGACCATTATCCTACATCTACAAAACCAAAAAAAAAAAAAAAAAAAAAAAAAAAAAAAAAAAAGAATACCATTGATCATGTTATTAGAGAGGTCCAACTATAACGAATAGTGTGTTCGATAATAACGATTTGTCTTTTCTCACCGTCCCCTCTTATCTTTCCTCATCATCCCCTTCACGGTTCTTACTAATGTTGTCATCTGTATCCTCTATACATACATGCCTATACTGTTTGAATTAATCCTTATCTACAAAGTCATAGTTATCCATCTATAAGTTTAAATTAGTTGTCATGTTTATCGTTTAAGTTTTTCTTGTTGAACAAGGTTAGGATTAGTATAAATAGGGTCTTAGATGGAAGACTTTGTAATTCAGAATAATTTGTTTCTTCAGTTTAATAAAATAGAGTCGCGGGTGTCCCTAAAACCGTGCGTGTGCGAGTTGTGTTTTCCGTTTGTTTCCAACAAGTGGTATCAGAGCCTCGGTTCAGGCTCAAGTCGGATTTGATTAAAAGTTCGACTAAAATAAACACAACAGTCGAAAACATCATTCTCGTGGAGGCGAAGGATCAGCCTGATCCAGAGGAAGTGTTTACAGGAGAGTCAAAATCAGCCATTCGAGAACGATGGGTGATCAACCACGTCCCAACCCGCAAAACCAAATCGTTGTTCAACAACGAGACCCGACATCAACTTCACTGTCATGTCCTAAGCTTACGGCTTCAAACTATGGGACATGGGTGATTCTTATGGAAGCTATGCTGGACGCTCAAGGACTATGGGAAACCGTTGTCCCGAGTTCGACTGACGAAGTAGACGAGAAAAAGAACAAGTTTGCGAGAGCATTAATCTATCAAGCACTTCCAGAAAACATTCTCACTCAAGTTTCAAGAAGCAAAAGTGCTCGTGAGATTTGGGAATCAATCCGTGTGAGGTATCTTGGTGCCGAAAGAGTTCAGCAGGCGAAGATACAAACTCTGAAACGGGAGTTCGACAATTTGAAGATGAAAGACAACGAAACAGTGGAGGAGTTTTCTGGAAAGTTGGCTGATTATGTATCAAGATTCAATAGCATGGGTAAAGATCTTGATGATGAAGTAGTGGTTAAAAGGATGCTTGACGCTATGCCACCAAGGTTCATCGCAATCGTGGCAACGATTGAACAGGTGGTCGATCTCAAAGAACTAAAATTTGAAGATTGTGTTGCTTGGCTAAAGGCGTTTGAAGAGCGGATAAAGGGTCAAGAAAGTTCGGTTGAAAAAGAAGGCAGGTTGATGTTCGCGAGGGCTGATTCAAACCAGAAGAAAAGCAGCGATTCTGATGGTCAGCAAAACAGTGGTCGTGGTCGTGGTTCGTATCAACGTGGCCGGGGCAGAGGTCGCGGACGAGGCTCAAACCGAGGCAAAGGACGAGGTTCGGGTGAGCAGCAAAGGCGCGAAGATAACCAACCAAGAGAGAATAACAAGGACCGGGATAATCATCGGGGAAGAGATAAAAGACAGGTTCGATGTTTCAATTGCAACAATCTCGGCCATTACTCGTGGGAGTGTACCAAAGAACCGGAAGCCGAAGCAAACTTGAATCAAGCCGATGACGATGGACCAGCTTTGATGATGGCGTCTATCAATACGGGGGAGGAAAGGATTCTCCTTAATGAAGAAAAGGTTATTCCAAAAGTTTATGTAGGGGACTCGACAAACAATTCGGCGTGGTACCTTGATAATGGAGCCTCAAACCACATGACCGGATTCGAAGCACACTTTACCGAATTGGACAGATCTATTACAGGTCTAGTAAAATTTGGTGATGGTTCGAAAGTAAGAATCAAAGGAAAAGGGTCGATAATTTTCAAGTGCAAAAACGGCGAACAACGGGTCATTCGCGATGTGCACTTTATACCGGATTTATGCAGCAACATCCTAAGTTTGGGACAACTTACCGAAAATGGATGCAAGGTATGGATGGCTGATCGGTTTCTATGGCTTTATGAGTAGGAGGGCCGATTATTGATGAAGGTTCCAAGAAGTGCCAATCGACTCTACAAGATCGTGTTGAAAACAGGAAGACCCGAATGTCTACTAAGCTCACTAGATGATCAAGAATGGTTGTGGCATGCGAGGCTCGGCCATGTTAATTTCAAATCGATGGCTTATATGACAGAAAAGGGAATGGTTGATGGAATGCCGAAAATTTCACATAAGGCAAGAATATGTGATTCATGCCTAGTCGGGAAGCAAAGTCGAGTACCATTCAAGAATCAAGCATCTTATCGAGCAAAGAAACCTTTTGAACTTGTGTATACAGATTTGTGCGGACCTATATCGCCTCCTACCTTAGCAGGTAATAGGTACTATATCTTGTTTATTGATGATTATTTAAGGTATGCGTGGATCTACACAATCAAAACCAAGGATGAGGCTCTTAATATGTTCAAAAAGTTTAGACAGGAAGTCGAATTAGAAAGCTATTTGAAGATCAAGGCTTTGAGAAGCGATCGTGGCGGAGAGTTTTTGAACAGGTTGTTTACAAGATACTGTGATGAAACGGGGATCAAGAGACAGTTCACGGCTCCGTATACACTGCAACAAAACGGTGTGGTTGAGAGGCGAAATCGCACTATCTTAAATGCAACAAGGAGTATGTTGAAAGCAATGAGTGTCCCGCAAAACTTGTGGGGAGAATGCATACGACACGCGGTGTATATCCAGAACCGAACAACCACAAAAGCCCTAAAGAATGTGACTCCGTATGAAGCGTTAAAAGGGTACAAGCCGGATCTTTCAGAATTACGGGTATTCGGTTGTTGTGCTCATGCAACGGTGCCGTCAGTGAATTTAAAGAAGCTTGATGATAGAAGCAAGATGATCGTGTACCTGGGAAGGGAACCAGATTCAGTGAACGATCGTTTATATGATCCGGAACATAACCGTATTCATGTTCGCCAAAAGCCAAAGTTTCAAGAAGATAGAATTTTTTATTGGTCCAGGTATTCAAAGGAGATGGAAGTCGGTACAGGGGATGAATGGATCGAGTTTAGAATTGATTTGCAAGACCATGGGTCAGCTCCAAGCCAAAACAGTTCCTCGTTCGAAGTCGAAGACCAGCAGCAGCAGCAGCAGGTGACAGACGAGGACAGTGACCCGTCTGCACAGGAACTCGAAAATAATTCAGATCAGTCCGATGCTGAGGATCAGGAACAAAACGCTGCAGTCCGAAGGTCAAGTCGGCAAGTTAACTTACCTAAACGTTTTGATGATTTTGTGATGTTACAGGAAATCGAAAATCCTCAACTAGAAGAAGAACCCGTGAATTATGTTGAAGCCAAAGATAACAAGAACCGGAAGATGGCAATGAGATCGGAACTTGAGTCAATCGAGTTGAACGGAACATGGACGTTAACCGACTTGCCGAATGATCACAAAGCAATAGGCCTCAAATGGGTTTACAAAATCAAGCGTGATGCACAAGGTAAAGTCATCAAATACAAGGCAAGGCTAGTGGCGAAAGGCTATGTGCAGCAGTACGGGATCGATTATAGTGATGTTTTTGCACCGGTAGCGAGAATCGAAACAATAAGATTACTTCTGGCTCTAGCTGCAAAACGCAAATGGCATGTCTATCATTTAGATGTGAAATCTGCGTTTTTGAATGGCGAATTAAAGGAAACAGTTTATGTTAAACAGCCGGAAGGTTTTGAGATCGCGGGAAAGGAGAATATGGTGTATCGATTAAAGAAGGCCTTGTATGGGTTAAAACAAGCACCCCGAGCGTGGAATGAGAAGCTGAATCAAGTGTTAAAGCGACTTAATTTCAAGCGATGTCCAAGAGAACAAGCTGTGTATGTAAAGGAGATAAAAAGCGGCTTGGTTATAGTCGGAGTGTATGTTGATGATTTGATAATAACCGGGTCGAGTAAAGAAGGCATCGACCACTTCAAGAACCAAATGAAGGAAGAGTTCGACATGCAAGACTTAGGCGTACTCTCGTATTATCTAGGTATTGAAGTTTCACAGGGATCGGATGGCGTAAGATTGCAACAAACTGCATATGCAAAGAAGATATTAAAACAAGTTGGACTCGACTTGTGTAATCCAGCCCGTTATCCGATGGAACCGAAAACTGTGTTACAAAAGGATGAGAATGAGAAACGTGTGGATGCTACACGGTTTAGAAGCCTGATTGGGAGTCTTAGATATTTGGTTCACACTAGACCCGATTTGAGTCATTCGGTTGGTGTAGTAAGTAGATTTATGCAAGATCCAAGAGAAAGTCATATGAAGGCATTGAAGCATATACTTCGCTACGTGAAAGGGACTTTGAATTATGGGTTGAAGTATAATCGAGGAGGAAACGAGGATTTGGTCGGTTATAGTGACAGTAGTTACTCAACGGATCCGATAGATGGCAAAAGTACAACCGGCATGGTATTTTACTTAGGAGATTCGATTATCTCGTGGGGGTCTCAAAAACAAAAGACGGTAGCTTTATCGTCCTGCGAAGCAGAGTTTATGGCAGCAACCGTAACCACGTGTCAAGCAATTTGGCTTAGGGGTCTGTTGAGTGAAGTTACTAGTTCGAAAGAAAAGATGGTGATGTTACGAGTTGATAATCGGTCGGCAATAGCGTTGATGAAGGACCCGGTATTTCATGGACTTAGCAAGCATATTCATCCGAGATATCATTTTTATCCGAGAAAGCATAGAAAGAGAAGAAGTTCAAGTTGAACATGTTAGTGGTGAAGAACAAAAGGCGGATATCTTGACTAAGGCGTTGCCGAGGATGAAGTTTGAAGAAATGAGGAGCTTGCTTGGAGTGAAGGACTTAGGAGGAGGTGACATAAGGATTAAGGGGGAGAATGTTTGAATTAATCCTTATCTACAAAGTCATAGTTATCCATCTATAAGTTTAAATTAGTTGTCATGTTTATCGTTTAAGTTTTTCTTGTTGAACAAGGTTAGGATTAGTATAAATAGGGTCTTAGATGGAAGACTTTGTAATTCAGAATAATTTGTTTCTTCAGTTTAATAAAATAGAGTCGCGGGTGTCCCCAAAACCGTGCGTGTGCGAGTTGTGTTTTCCGTTTGTTTCCAACATATACAATCATAATATTTCCACCCTCTTATCTTATAATAGATACGCCTCAACCCACTTATCCAAGAAGTCAAGAACTTCACTTCTTATTAACAACTATGAATTTAAAATGTGTGCCATCTATCTCTTCAACAATGTAAGTTACATAGCAATTTAAAATAACTATGAATCTTATTGGCTCACAAATTTTATCAAACACATGTGATGCATGCTTTACACCCAACGAATTTTGAACTCTTTTGCATAAAATCAATGAGATAGATTTGATGGTACGGCCGTTATTGTGTCGTGATTATCTAGGAAAGCAAACTAATTTAAACAATTTGCTTTTTAAGATTCTCTTGACCAAATGTAAAGGTAATGTGGAAAGAAAGAGAATGGTTTCTCCAACCAGATTTTTGAGTGAAAGGATTTATAACACAATGATCGTTAACATTTTGGAATAAGACGTGACCCTTTATTTTCTTATATTCAGGGTAAAAACAGGTAAAACATTTTTCGTTTTCTCCTTGTAATCACAAAAACCAATTATTGGACGCGTCGTTTGCATACATGTTCTAAAGGACCGCCGCAAGGGGTGCAACCGCCTTGCAGTGGCGGATCTAGGCCACAAAATTAGTAGTAACGTTTTTCATTTTTTTCATTTTAGTAGCAACGTTTTCCAAATTTCGTAAAAAAAAAAAAAACCAAATTTTTCACTAATTTTCCACTACGCGCGCGAAGTTGAGCCGCAACGTCCGCGACCCTTCCTTAAGCTCTATGTCCGCCCCTGCCGCCTTGACTCCGGTTGCACCCCTTGCTCCACCACCGTATGTGTAAACCTTGCTCATATAGACCCATGTGCCAAAGACAAAGCGAACCTTTCCTGAGAAATCGAGTGCATTACTTATGAATTAGATGCCTAAAAAAATTCTAGTGTTATAGTTGTAGTTTGCTTGAGTTAATTATCAAACATGCTTAAGATATTTTACGTCTAAAAATACTTATTGGCTAAAAGTTCACGGCTCTTTAAAGAACTCATCTATACACACATCACACATTGGGATCATCTGTGATGGTTAACGTCCACCACATCATCAATACACATCATCATTAAAATGTTCCTTCAAACATGTGTAATGGTTAAGGTACCTTAATATCCTTTCAATCATTATTTTCCAAAAAAATTTCTCTTCATTTGGCATTATACTAGAAACCCATCTCCCACTTCATGCCCCTATAACACACAAAGGGATGTTGTTGAGGGCGTTATCAAGCCCATTCACTCCCCGATAATACACGTTACGAATGGTCTGGCGAATTATAGGTAAATGATAAAAGAAAGAGATAACTACACGGATAGTCCTTATAGTTTATAGAAAGTAACATCTTCGAGTATTAACTTCATTTTTTTTAATACTTTTTTTAATATGTTAAGGATCTGTGGTTTTAGTTTTGTAATATGTTTGGGCACTAAAGCTAACTCCGTTAGTTTTTCTAGTTAAGTTTTGATAAAATAATTAAAATGCCTTATTATAACTAGATATTCTTTGTAGTTAACTCTATTTGATTACAAGGATAATTTTCACAATTTAATGAAATTAAAATTATCTATTAATATTATTAAAACATAAAAATTTTAAGTTATAAAAATACATTAAATTAAATAATTATACTTTTTACGGTTTAGTATGTATCTTTTATAAAACAATGCTTTTATCCATATTGATAAAAATATTTAATTTAGTATATTTTTAAGATTTAATAATATTAATTAATAGATAATTCTAATTTCAATAAGAGTTAATTACCAAAACCGTGCTTGTGGTTTGAGCCAATATATATGTCACTCTAGTTCAAACTTTTAAAAATTGCTTGAACTGTCTCTGACTTTTGAAGAAATAGGTCAAAATAGTCCAAAGACTTAGGGGCTGTTTGGTAGCCTCTTAATCAGCCTCTTAACCATTCAGGTCTGAATCATTCAGCATTCAGACTGTTTGTTTCAGCGTCTGGATGGAATGAATAAGTGCTGAACCATTAAGCTAATAAGGGATGCTGAATGATTCAGCTTTTAAATACCTGGGTTCGAGTATGACCGGGTATTACGAAATAACCGGGTCGGGTTCGGGTAGGGTATTTTCGTGAAAAGCCATACCCTATATACCAGGTTCAGGTCGGGTTCAGGTTTTCAATACCCGGTTTCGGGTATACCCAGTTTCGGGTGTTAGATGCCTATTTTCGGGTATAAAAAGTCATATTCGTGTGTTTTTTTCTTTTTTATAGTTGTTTGTGTTTATTATTATTTTTTGTTCCTACGTTGCTATATTGCCATATTCAACAGTCAACACTATATTAACATTTAAAATTCTTGGACAAAATTGTTTAGTTAACACTCAACACTATTTTGAAAGATTGTTTGAATCAGAAGCTGAAATCAATAACAGCTCCCATTACTACAACAAGATATTATAGTTCTGCTTCTTCTGTACTAATTTTTTCCTTCTAAATAAACCGGATATTATAATAACTGGGTTTGGGTTTAAACTCGAGTAGAAAAAAACCCGGTTTCAGGTACGGGTTTTAGGAGAACTGGGTGTACCCTGACCGTACCCTACGGGTAGGGTCGGGTTTGGGTATTAAATACCCGGGTTTTAAAATACCCGAGTTCGGGTTCGGGTATTTTGTGCACCTCTACTACAATCTATACGAATTCAGATCTCCTGAATTTACCGTCTTCCTATAATCTTGAACAAAACCTCTGAAAATTGTAAAATCTTGAGCTATGTGGTTTTATCTTTTAAAACTTTGAACCATTTTTTTAATTATATATATTTTAAAATCTTAAACTAAAACCTTTTATTTTTCTAAGAGTAAACTGCCATTTTCGTCCTTGAGGTTTGGCACTTTTTGCCAGTTTCATCCAAAAGATTTTTTTTTCTCAACTGGCTCCACTAGTTTTCAAATTCTTGCTAGTTTCGTCCAAATGCCTAACTCCGTTAGTCAATCTCAGTTAACTGAGGGGTAAAGTTGTCAATTCAAATATTATCTGTATTATAATAATAATAATAATAATAATAATAATAATAATAATAATAATAATAATAATAATAATACTCTTAAAACACACACACAGTAACTTCATCAATGGCCGATCAAAACCTTCAAGATTTCTTCACCCCAAACACCCACAACCACCATCACCACCAACACCACCACGACAACCCCACCACACCACCACCACCTTCACGAATCTTCTCCTGCCTCTACTGTCCACGTAAGTTCAAGACAATCCACATCAGCCGAATCGGACCAAAACTGACCTGCAACCACTCGACTTCACAACCACCATACCTGCTGCCCCACAACCGAACCTTGAACAAAAAAAAAAAACCACCTCACGGGCCTGTGATCAGCCCACGAACCACCACCTCTGGACCATCACCTATCCATAACCACCCCCCATCTCGAACCAAACAACCGGCCACCGTTGACAACTGAACCATCCACCACCATCTTCGTCAACATCATCCAGCACCACCACCACCACAACTGCTACCTACCCAACCGAAACAAACCCCAATCGGCTGTCACCATCGTCAGTCGTCCTCCTCTGTTTACCAAAACCAATCGGCTGTCACCATCGTCAGTGGCCTTTACGGCCCTCTTTTTGGCCGTGATAATCAATGTGCCGCCACCACCAAGCTTGGTGGTGGTCGACCGTTCTTGAGACAGAGGAGGCAGGGATCGGGAGTGAGGGAGGAGAGAGAGAACGATGAGAGAGAGTAGAGAGAGAGAGTAGGGTTTGGGGGGTGTGGCTACAGGAAATGGATAAGGAAGAGGAGAAAGTGGGTATTTATACTTAGGGTTTGGCTACAATAAAATGACAAAACTGCCCCTCAGTTAACTGAGATTGACTAACGGGGTTAGGCATTTGGACGAAACCAGCAAGAATTTGAAAACTAGTGGAGCCAGTTGAGAAAAAAAATCTTTTGGATGAAACTGGCAAAAAGTGTCAAACCTCAAGGACGAAAATGGCAGTTTACTCTTTTTCTAAATCTTGAAGTCTTGAACTGTCCTTTAATCTTATTCAGAATCTTGAGCTAAAAATCTAGAACTAAACCTTTTGATCTTTTAAAATCTTAAGCTCAATTTTAATCCTTTAATTCAAGATATATATGCATCACTGTGCTAGCTAAATACCTTGATCTTCTTAACGTCTTGAACTAAACCCCTGTTGAGTATTTTTTTTTACGAGTGAATCAAGTTTTCAGCAACAACTCTTGTCTTAATGTTGCATGAATAAAGTAATTAAATCTGTAGTTTTCCATGGTAACCATTGTTGATCAGAAGTTTGAGTTTTTAAAAGATTTGAAATCCAATATCAGTATCCACAAGGCCCAATCCAAAGCAAAACAACTTGTTGTTTGACTGGACTTAAATATATACGGTTGTGTTACGGTGGTTGAGGACGGTGGTGAACTTGGTGGTGGTGGTGGTGAACAGTGATGGTGGTGATAGTGGTGAACAGCGGTGGTGAACAATGGGAACTGGTTGATTTGCAGGATCTTTCCTCTATTTTATGGCTAATCGAAGTTCATCTGGATCATTAGAGTGTGAATCATCTCTAAATCTTTCAATTAAATTGCACCAGCCTTTTGTTCCTGCTCAAAAGCCTCAATTACCAGCTTCTTGTAAGTTTAGATACAATCCCTTGTTTGTAATTGGAGAGGTTTTCTCTGATTTATGGATTGTTTTCAGTATTCACAAATGGCCTGGGAAGAAGACAATTTTATATGTGAGTTGACCATTTTGCCACTGACTTAATGACACAGACTTAACTGAGTTAAGTCTTTGGATTGTTTTGGCCTATTTCTTCAAAAGTCATGGACTGTTCAAGCAATTTTTAAAAGTTTGAACTGGAGTGGCATATTGGCCCAAACCACAAGGACGGTTTTGGTAATTAACGCTTTCAATAAATTGCAAAAATTATCCTTGTAAATCAAATAAAGTTAATTACAAGAATAGCCCATCTAGTCATTCTTAGGCATTTTAGTCATTTTATCAAACCTTAACTAGAAAAACTAAGTTGGTCTTAGTACCCCCAACATGTTATAAAACTGAAACCACAACCCTTAACATGTTAAAAAATAAAGTTAGCACTCTAAGGGGCTGTTTGGTAGCCTCTTAATGAGGCTCTTAACCATTCAGCGCTGAATGATTCAGCATTCAGCGCGTTTGTTTCAGCTTCTGAATGGAATGGTTAAGTCTGAATCATTAAGATTTGGGATGTTGCTGAACCATTAAGCACTGAACTATTAAGCACTGAACTAGGCTGAACCTTAATGAGGCTCCCCTACCAACGTGGGACAAGAAAACTAACCATTAAGAGGTCCAACTTAATGATTCAGCGCTTAATCATTCAGACATCTTAACCATTCAGACCTCTTAATGATTCAGCACTTAATCAACCAAACAGCCCCTAAGTTACTACTTTTAATAAACCATAAAGACTATCCGTGTAGTTAATTTCTTTTAGAGATAATTTAACAACATTTCTAATACTGATCAAAGTGAATTGTTGTATTGGGAAAAGTTTATATACATGTATAAAAGAGTCAAGAGAAGAATCAAATAAAAAAATGACCTTTTAACAACAAATTTACCATTGCAAATTGTATAAATTGTCAATGCGTGTGTCTTCTTTTGGTGCAAATCTTCTATGCATAACCTTCAAAAATCCTAGTTGTCTTTCACCGGATATTGCTATGTTTCTCTCCCCTTTCTCTGAAACACGCTCTCTGTTCTCTCCAACCAATTTCCGGCAACTATTTCATTTTAGCGCTTCTTTTTGCTGACGACTTGCCTTTTTACGGAGCTAGCTATAACGCTCTCATTTCTAAAAAGTGGTTGACACCATGTTTGTTAAAAATAGAGTCGAGAGAAACTAAACTATCTATACATCTAATAAACTAAAGTCCATGAGGACACTTGGCACTCCCACATTCATCTTCAATTGTGTAGCCTATCATATTGTGCCAAGTGTCTCATTGTGAGAATTTATAAAATTTTTCTTTTTTTCTAAAAATCAAAAATCATTTATTTCTTTTGTTCAAAATTGGTCAAGAGTTTTATTGACTTTCCTAAATCACGATCATCATTATGACCATTCCTAAAACACAATCAAATCCTTTAAATGAGTTTAGGTTACAGCTTCATCTCTGCCTCCTCTATACGAATTCTATCATCTAAAGCAAACCATCCAAATCTGTGACTTTGTTCTACCAGGTTCGATAAGCTTCCGAAGATCGGGGACGTTTCATCAAAGTTTCCGATACGTTTTTCATTCTAATCTGCTCTTTTTTTTTGTTAATTTGTTCTCTATTTGGCTGTTCGTTGATACTTTTGATGATTGTAATTATATTTTCTTTTTTTCATTCTAATCTGCTCTTTTTTTTTGTTAATTTGTTCTCTATTTGGCTGTTCGTTGATACTTTTGATGATTGTATGTTTGTTCAGAGAAAGAAAGAGCACACAACGGAGCACCACCGTGTAAGTCATGAAATCTTCTTATTCAATTATTCATTATTATTTAACCTAAACAATTTCCCTTCTGTTTTTTTTTTTTTTTTTTTTTTTTTTTGCTTTTGTTCGATGAACAGATCAATTCATCGCTTCAGTTAACAAATAAGACCGATGATCATGTGGGGTTCAAGGTAAAATTTTAAACCTTTATTGTTTTTTTTTTCTGGGTGATTATGTTATGATCTTATTTTTGATTGGTGTGTGGTGATTTAGGCAATCTTCGACAAGTATTTAGGCATCCCCTTTCATTCGCAAACTTTAGTTGATAATTTTAATTTTTTTTTCTGATTTGTTTTTGTTTTTTTATCAACAAATTTGTTTTTTTATCAACATATTTTTTGGTTGTTTAGACTGCTCGGGTTTTGATTAAAGATCATTCGGTGTTTGATTAGGCGGCTTTTAATACACGAGTTTTTCCATCTCGATATACAGGACGGGCAATTATTAGCTTCAATCCCAGAGACGGTTCACCTCACGGTAAGAGTTTCTAATCTTCTTTATTTAGTTGTTCATCAATATTTCCCATGCTTATGTTATGAGTTATGAATTACATTCAATTTACCTCTAAAACGATTATTAGGTTCAGTTATAGATAATAATAATGTATTGTTTTTGGATTTATGCGTAAATTTATAAAGAAAAAAATGGTTTGGAAAACGAAGTCTTCAATTTGGGTCGTTTTTAAAAGGTGTTGTTAAAACGGCATTAGTGGCAATTTGTTAAATGTGTCATATTCCAAGGCTGTTTTTTATGTTCATGCTTTGTATGATAGAGATATTGATAAATTGAAGATATGTCACGTTTTCACGTTTTAGTCTTTTTACTTCTTTTTTTTTTTAAAAAAAGCAAAAAAATGAGAATGAGAAAGGAAACTGACGTAAATTAGGAACTCATTAAATTTCCTTATTACATTCAAATTACTCACTTCCTAAATTTAGTGTAATTTATATTGGTAATAAATTACATTTTGAATTTTGAATTTCAAAATTCAAATTAAAATTAAAAATATTTAAATTCGAATTATACAAAATTTCAAATTTTGAGTTTTGGTTAATAATGGTAAAAATTACACATACTAATTATCCTTTTAATTACACATTTAATAAGATTCAAAGTTTCTATATAAGTAGTGTCAACTCTCCAATTAATACATTAATTGATCCTATTAATTGTGTTATATTATTCTAATATTAGTTTAGCTTATATTGGTAATTAGTTAAATATCGAATTTTGAATTTCAAATTTCAATTTTCAAATTCCAAATTAAAGTTCGTTATAGGTGAATTGGGGTCAACGCCATAGGTGAATTGGGGCAAGTTATTAAACACTTTGACCGAAACATTAATGAATGATTTTCGATTTTTAAAAAATTATTTTTTTTTATAAAAACATTAATGACTATTTTTTGAATTTTAAAAATAGAATAGTCATTAAATGTTTTTTATTTTAAAAAAATTAAAAATCTGGATTATAGTGTTTAGGAAAGTTATTAAACACTTTGACCGAAACATTAATGAATGATTTTCGATTTTAAAAAATATTTATTTTTATAAAAACATTAATGACTCTTTTTTGACTTTTAAACAGTGTTTTTAAACCCGGACCGGACCGGCCGGTTCGACCGGTCGGACCGGGAATCGTGAGGCACACCGGGCCGGGTCACCCTACAAGACCGCTTGTGCACCAGCCCGGCCGGTTGGACCGAGGACCGGGGGTCGGACCGGGAACCCGGTGAATCTTTGGACCGGACCGACCTGTTTTATAGGCGCAGGTTTGCAAGTCGTCTTCGTTTTTCCTCGTTCGTGTTCGATTTACAGGTCTTCTTCATCAATCAAATGATTTGCCGGCTCCCATTTGCATGTCTTCTTCGTCATTTAAACGATTTGCAGAAATCGATCTAAGTGATTAAAACAATTTGCAGGTCAGAAGAATGGAGTGTTTTTTTATTTCTTTGGCTAAAACGATTAGTAGGCAGGAAGCTCTGTACCTTCTTTTCTTGAAGGTTTTCATTGTCTTTTATTATAAAAGAAAATAAAGACTAGGTTTAAGTTTTCAAGGTTATAAAGCTGTACTCCACTTTTCTAGAATTTTTTATTATTAAAATATATGCAATAATAAAAAAGTAATAACTATTATATATTTATATTACTAAATTAAATTATCATAATAAATTTAAATTTGTGTTTTTATTGATTGTTTTAACATGCATATCTTTTACATTTCATAAATATTTTAGAGTTTTTTTTATAATAAAATTTATATATTAGTTTTAAAATATTTAGATTTTTTAGGATGTTGTCCGGTTCTTAAATCCGGTTCGACCGGTCTGACCGGTCTGACCAGTGAACCAGTAAGAGGTCCGGTTCAATGTCCGGTCCGGTTATGAAAACATTGCTTTTAAAAATAGAATAGTCATTAAATGTTTTTTATTTTAAAAAAAGTAAAAATTTGGATTATAGTGTTTAGGAAAGTTATTAAACACGTTGACCGAAACATTAATGAATGATTTTCGATTTTTAAAAAATAAATTCTTTTATAAAAACATGACTCTTTTTTGAATTTTAAAAATAGAATAGTCATTAAATGTTTTTTATTTTAAAAAAAAATTAAAAATCTGGATTATAGTGTTTAAGAAAGTTATTAAACACTTTGACCGAAACATTAATGAATAATTTTCGATTATTAAAAAATAAAAAATTTTATAAAAACATTAATGACTCTTTTTTGAATTTAAAAATAGAATAGTCATTAAATGTTTTTTATTTTAAAAAAAATTAAAAATCTGGATTATAGTGTTTAGGAAAGTTATTAAACACTTTGACCGAAACATTAATGAATAATATTCGATTATTAAAAAATAAAAAATTTTATAAAAACATTAATGACTCTTTTTTGAATTTTAAAAATAGAATAGTCATTAAATGTTTTTTATTTTAAGAAAATTAAAAATATGGATTACAGTGTTTAGGAAAGTTATTAAACACGTTGACCCAAACATTAATGAATGATTTCGATTTTTAAAAAATAAATTTTTTTATAAAAACATTAATAACTCTTTTTTGAATTTTAAAAATAGAATAGTTATTAAATGTTTTTTATTTTAAAAAAACAAAAAATGTGGATTATATTGTTTAGGAAAGTTATTAAACACGTTGACCTTAACATTAATGAATGATTTTCGATTTTTAAAAAATAAATTCTTTTATAAAAGCATGACTCTTTTTTGAATTTTAAAAATAGAATAGTCATTAAATGTTTTTTATTTAAAAAAAAATTAAAAATCTGGATTATAGTGTTTAGGAAAGTTATTAAACACTTTGACCGAAACATTAATGAATAATTTTCGTTGATGTAAAATAAAAAATTTTATAAAAACATTAATGACTCTTTTTTTAATTTTAAAAATAGAATAGTCATTAAATTTTTTTTATTTTAAGAAAATTAAAAATCTAGATTACAGTGTTTAGGAAAGTTATTAAGCACATTGACCCAAACATTAATGAATGATTTCGATTTTTAAAAAATAAAAAACATTTATAAAAACATTAATGACTTTTTTTGAATTTTAAAAATAGAATAGTTATTAAATGTTTTTATTTAAAAAAAATTAAAAATTATGGATTATAGTATTTAGGAAAGTTATTAAACACCCGGCTGTGGAGTAGTCCGGGAAGCAAAAGGTGGAAGAAGATTTACACAATGTGGGGTTAGCAACGATTTCGCAAATATGGAGCGCGAGAAATTTAAAGACTTTTGAGGACAGGTTTGTCTCTGATAATACTATTTGCGGGCGTCATCCTATCGGTGTTTTTCTACATGTAAGTAATGTTATATACGTAATTACCTCTGGCTGAAGTTCATTGATTATTTATTTGAAAACTGAATGTCCATTTGGTATTTGACTTTTGACTTATATGTGGATTTTTGAGGTATCACAGCTAATTCTATGATTTTGATCGCTTAAAGCTCATATAATCGCTTTTAAAACGCACATCCAAACACACTGTTTTTTGTATTGTTAGTTTACTTGATCTTAGTACTTAAATATTTGTAGGCAACACTCTGAAATGAGTAAGCATATCGATGTTGATGCAAAGTTAAGGAAGTTCTAAGTTGCTTACTCAGAGACCTTGAACGGTAGCTTTTTTATCAAATGCAAGCATATGGGTTATGTGAATTAGTTGATTAGTTAAAAGAGGGTTATAAAATGTTGTTTTAGTGGTGTAGGTTCATGTTTGTTTACTTATAAATCGGTCGATTTGGGTAATGTTCAACTTTTCCAATGGGTCAAATAGGGTAAAAGTCGCCAACAGTGTGTTTATGGTGTTTTGATTAGATTGATGTTCCTTTATCTAATACATAGGCCATAGGTGAATTGGGGCAATCTTCCCTTTTCTTAACGGGTCGATTTGGGTAATGTTTGCCTTTTCAAAGGTGTCAAATAGAATAAAATATGCTCGAAGCTTTTTTAGCGGGTCGATATGGGTAATGCTCATCTTCTCAGACGTGTCAAATTAAATTGTGAAATTTAGGTGGTAGTTAGTTTCTTATTTTCATTTTTATTACTTTCTTATTGTTGAATATGCCATAAGTCTATTTTTAACACATACCATTTAAGTCGCCTTATCCAGGTTGGATTGTATTTAAGAAACCCTGTATTCTCACATGGCCAGCTTTATGTCGCATTGTCAAGAGTTAAAAGCAGGGCATGCGTGAAGTTACTTATACTTGATGCTGGTGGGAAACTGATGACTAAAACAAAAAATGTGGTTTATAAGGAAATTTTCAGCGATATTTGAATAAATGTGTATTCGTTGCTTTTAAATTTTAATAAAATGTTTCTACTTTATTTTTCTTATACGTTATACTACTCCAAATAATCGTACGTTGTTGAACTGCGTGTCAACGCGGGCAAATATCTAGTATATATTATATTAATTAATACATTCTCGTTGTTGTTCTTTCATGCATATTTATCTTTATATTAGTTACAATCTTGTCAAACATATTTAGGGGCTGTTTGGTTGATTAAGTGCTGAATCATTAAGATGGTCTGAATGGTTAAGAGGTTCTGAATGGTTAAGAGCTGAATCATTCAGCATCCCTTATTAGCTTAATGGTTCAGCACTTAATCATTCCATTCAGATGCTGAAACAAACAGTCTGAATGCTGAATGATTCAGACCTGAATGGTTAAGAGACTGATTAAAAGGCTACCAAACAGCCCCTTAATCCATTTAATGACATCAGTCGCTAGACTTTCTTCCTACTCTTTCTAAAAAAAACTATTTTATACGATATAGCACATGTATATGCGTGGATACATCAACTATAAACATAAAAAAAGATGATGAGATTAATAGATTCTAATTATAGATAATAATAATGTGTAAATTAAATTGGTTTAAATAGGTTTGAATAGGTTTAACTACCTTCCTATTATTGTGTAATCTTCCTTAAATAAAGGTAGAAGGGATCAAGGATCCTGTTTACCAAAGCTTTCATGATATCAGCCAGCGATCCGCCACACGGTTGCCCACTGCGGCCGTGAGATATCCCTTCTTCTTCTTCTTCTTCTTCTATTCTGCCTCTCTCCTCCTCCCAATCCAACGCTGCCCTGTCCCCTGCTTCTGCACCATTTTTCTTTCCTGCCCATATACCATTTTCTGTCCTACCATTCCACTCGCCATCCCTCAACCACCAAACAAAAATGACCGATAAAATCCACCCTGCCGTCACCGTATCCAGCATCACCAATTTCATTCCCATAATACTCGAAATCGACACCGCTCATTGGCCGTCATGGTCCGAGCTCTTCAAAATCCATTGCAAGGCCTATCAAGTTTACGATCACCTCCTCCCTCGCCAACCCCCTGCCACCCCTCCACCCGCCACCGATAAGGACAAACAACCAGCCTCCTCCTCTTCTACCACCGAAACCTGGGAACGTCTCGATTCCATTGTTCTACAATGGATTTTCGGCACAATTTCCCAAGACCTTGTCCACACCGTCATTGAACCCGGTCAAAATAAAACCGCCTACGAGGTTTGGGTCGCCCTTGAAAATCTCTTCCAGGATAACAAGGCGGCTCGAGCCCTCCTTCTTCGCCACCGGTTCAATAACACTCGCCTCGAAAACTTTTCGTCAGCCTCGGCCTACTGCCAAGAACTCAAAACCCTCTCCGATCAACTCGCCAGTGTTGGTCATCCCATCGACAACGACGGTCTTGTACTCCAGTTGATCGAAGGGCTGACTGAACAATACGAGAGCATCGGTACCCTCCTACAAGGTCAGGACCCGCTCCCGTCTTTCTACACAGCCCGCTCGAAGATATGTATGGTTGAATCGAGTAAATCGGGTCAAGCCTTGTCTGCCTCCAAAGCGGCCGGATCGGCCCTTGCAACCAGCACCCGAACCACCCTCCCATTGAACCCACCTACGACCCGAGCCGGGGACGTGGCAGAACCCGTGGTCGTGGTCGCGGCCGATCAAGCTGGGGTCGTGGCAGAGGAGCATCTTCTTCTCCACAGTATTACTGGCCGGCTTCTTTTTCCCCTTATCCTAATTTTTGGCCTCCCCTTTATCAACCATGGGCCGGCCCACAACCATCTTACCCACCGACCAAAAATGCAAACTCATGGGCTGCCCTACCTTGCCCTTATCCCACAGCCCAGAACCGGTCCGGAAGTCAGCACAGTCAAGCGGGAATTCTCGGGTCCAAACCAAGCCAGGCACACCACACCGCCTACACCCCTACTGACATTAATAAGGCACTCAGTGCTATGTCACTGAATCATCAACAGGAGCCGACCGGTTACATGGACACCGGGGCCACAGGTAACATGTCTAATACCTATGTTAATTTCGATTCTTTTTCTAATAATAGTTTGGGACAACAAATAGTCGTCGGTGATGGTTCAACCATCCCGGTTCATGGACATGGCAACCAAACCTTATCACCACCTTACCCACCCCTTAAACTTAAAAATGTCCTTTATGCACCCAAATTAATCAAAAACCTTATCTCAGTGCGTCGGTTCACAACCGACAACTCTGTGTCTGTTGAATTTGACCCTTTTGGTTTTCTTGTGAAGGACTACAAGAGCCAGATCCCTATCCTCCGGTGCAACAGCAGCGGTGATCTTTACTCTCTTGTGCTCGGACCTGGAACAACCACCTTTCCATCAACCTTTGCTGATGTCACCTCCTCCCTATGGCACCAACGTTTGGGTCATCCTGGACGTGCACCTTTACAGTCTTTAAAGTCTTCTAGTTTTGTTGATTTTTCATGTTACAATAATAAACTTTGTCAATCGTGTGTGCTTGGCAAAAGTATTAGGCTACCCTTTGCTAGCTCTAATACTCGTATTTATTTTCCATTTGACTTGATTCACAGTGATTTATGGACTTCACCCATTTTAAGTTCCAACGGTCATAGATATTATATATTGTTTATTGATGATGTTACAAATTTTCTATGGACCTACCCGTTATCCAATAAGTCACAAGTATATACCACATTTTGCAATTTTCAAAAACAAAGAACAACTCAATTTCAATGTCCCATCAAAACTTTTCAATGTGACAATGGCACCGAATACATAAATTCATCCTTTCAAAACTTTTTCACAACTCATGGCATCATATTTAGGCGTTCGTGTCCCCACACGTCGTCTCAAAATGGTAAAGCGGAACGTACGATATGCACGATTAATAATATGATCCGCACCATTCATCACCATGCCTCCCTACCCAATACCTTTTGGCACCATGCCCTTGAAACCGTTACATAACTCCTAAACATCTTACCCGTAAAACACCTACAAAACAAAACCCCCACCGAACTTCTATACAATCGCACCCCCTCCTATGACCATTTGCGTGTATTCGGTTGCCTTTGTTACCCCTTGACACCCTCCACAACAACCCACAAACTTGACCCTCGCTCCACGCCTTGCATGTTCTTGGGTTATCCATCATCACACCGAGGCTACCGCTGCTTTAGCCTCAAAACCAAGCAACTTATCATATCTCGCCATGTGGCCTTTGATGAAACCACTTTTCCATTCGCCAACACTCTCACACCACCGCCCAACTACGACTTCCTGTCCATTTTCCCACCCATCTTATGGCCACATGTCGGTTCCCAACCTTCACAATCTACCACACCTCCACACCCGGCCCCTATTTCGCCTACCCCTCACACGTCTCCAGACCAGCGCACTAACTCCCCGGCCCAATCTACCACCATACCAGCCCACTCCACACCCACTTCCCCCTCTTCGGCCCAAACTCCACCTAACCCATCACCGCCCCACTTCTCCCCTACGACCACTCCCACGGACCAATTTCCCAGCCCAACTACCTCCCCATCACCTACGGCCTCTATACCCTCTCCTCCTGCACCTCCCACTACCACCCGCACCATGCGCGCACGAGCCATGGACGGCATCTCCAAACCCAAACAACGCCTAAACCTCCATACCTCCACCATCACACCAATCCCAAAATCACCTACCGATGCCTTGTCCATACCGGTTTGGTACCAAGCCATGACTGATGAATACCAAGCTCTTATTAGAAATGGGACATGGGAATTAACACCTAGGTTGCCAGACATGAATGTCATCCGCAGTATGTGGCTATTTAAACATAAGTTCAAATCGGATGGCACCTTAGAACGGTATAAGGCGAGACTTGTTTGTGATGGACGCCTTCAACAGGTTGGGATAGATTGTGGTGAAACATTTAGTCCCGTGGTAAAACCCGCCACGATTCGAACCGTTCTATCTATTGCTTTGTCTAAATCTTGGTAGGTACATCAGTTAGACGTCACCAATGCATTTTTGCACGGCCACTTAAATGAAACTGTTTACATGTACCAGCCGATGGGATTTCGGAATAAAGACTTTCCAGATCATGTTTGTCGTCTTAAAAAGTCACTCTACGGGTTAAAACAGGCACCACGAGCGTGGTATCAACGCTTCACTGATTATGTTCTCACACTGGGGTTTTATCAAAGCAAGTGTGATGCATCTTTATTTACATATCATCAGGGTACACAGGTTGCTTATCTTCTTCTCTATGTGGATAACATCGTTCTGGTCACCTCCATTGACTCTCTACGCACCACTCTTATGTCCCATCTGTCGACCGAATTCGCCATGAAAGACCTCGGCCCTCTCAGTTTCTTCCTTGGTCTATCGGTCAAACGCCACAAAAACACCATGTTCCTCTCTCAATAAGCATACGCTCAAGAAATCATTGAGCGTGCAGGCATGTCATCTTGCAAACCCGTACATACCCCGGTTGATACAAACTCCAAACTCAGTGCCACTACTGGGGATGACTTTCATGACCCATCACTTTACCGCAGTCTTGCAGGTGCTTTACAATATTTGACATTTACACGTCCTGACATCAGCTATGTCATACAGCAAATATGTATTCACATGCATGCTCCTAAATCTGATCACTGGAATGCTCTAAAGAGAATCATCCGTTACATACAGGGCCTCACAATCAGTCCATCTAAAGATCCCCGTCTCATGGCATATACCGATGCTGACTGGGCAGGTTGCCCAGACATACGCAGATCAACGAGCGGCTTTTGCGTATATTACGGTGATAACCTCATCTCCTAGTCCTCGAAACTCAGCCGAACATCTCGAGATCTAGTGCCGAGGCCGAATATCGAGGCGTTGCTAATGTGGTTGCCGAAGTTTGTTGGCTACGTAATTTACTTTTGGAGCTTCGGCACCCTCTATCTTTTGCCACATTGGTCTATTGTGATAACGTTAGCGCCATCTACCTATCAGGCAATCCGGTACAACATCAGCGGACCAAACATATTGAACTCGACATTCACTTTGTTAGGGAAAAAGTTCAGAAAGGACATATTCGAGTTCTCCATGTACCATCCCGTTATCAGATTGCAGACATTTTCACCAAAGGCCTCCCTCGGATTCTTTTTGAAGATTTTTGCTCCAGTCTCAACCTTCAGCCACCTCCGGCTTCGACTGCGGGGGTGTAATAGATTCTAATTATGGATAATAATAATGTGTAAATTAAATTGGTTTGAATAGGTTTAACTACCTTCCTATTATTGTGTAATCTTCCCTAAATAGAGAGAGTGTAATTATTATATAATGGTATAATTATAGAGAAGGGATCAAAGATCCTGTTTACCAAAGCTTTCAGAGATATCTAATTGAAATTGCCTAACAAAATCAAGCAAAATATGTTACTTTTGTGAAATGATGTAGACCAATTATTTTTTGTTATCAAGTGACGTGGCTACATTATAGGTAACATATCACATTCACTAATCGAGCATTTGTGATTAAGCTTTCTTCTAGTGACAACGATGCCAATTAAGCATCGGGACAAAGACAACCATCGTCTCATTTCATTGCTCTCCCTTTTCAATATAAATTAATTAATATTAATATACTTTTAACGTTTTCAATACATCCAAAAAAATATTATATCATTTTTTCCTTTCATTGCTACACATATTCATATTGCCGACATAAGGCTATAGGGTGCGGTGACACCCTCTCCAAACTCCCCCAAACGTTATATCAGCGCAACATTATTTTCCTCTCCCATTCCCCAAACTAAGAAAATGGTTCCTCATTCTTCCCCCTTTCATTTTTTATTATTTTTTAAGAGGATAAAGACAAAAAAGAGCTCGAGGAGCTGGGGCGGATCTAGAGAAGAAGTAGGGGTAACGTCCATTACCCTTTAACTTTTTTGGCATAGTGTATTTTTATTTTTTTACGTGTTTTGTATTACGTTACCCGTGAAAATTATATAACGTTGCCCCTGAAATGTTGGTCTAGATCCGCCATGATCGGGGAGAGAGGGGTCACCGAATTTGTTATTTATTTATTTATTTATTTTGGGGAGGGGTCCCTTAGGAAAGGTGCCACCTCATCTCACCAATGAAGTCACGAAGACCACACCCCATGGTCTAACAATATAACTATGACCAATATATGATACATATGTCACATTAGGGTTAATGACTTGATTTTTAGATGGTGATATCTCAAAGCTCCAGCCTCTAGTCCTTTTCTAAAAATTGTGTTGTAAATGGCTCTATTGGGGCTTTATGTGAAAAAAAATGTTACCGTGCACCTTTTTTTCACATTTCACGAAGTGGAGGGGGGAAAACGAGGGGCGTGATGCGCCATATGTCACTTGTGAGAACCATGTTTGAAGGGTGAAAATTGTGGGGAGTGGAAGGAGGAAAATGAGGGTGAAAGGAATATTATTATTATTATTATTATTATTATTATTATTATTATTATTATTATTATTATTATTATTATTATTATTATTATTTGTGTGTTAAAATTTAATTAAAAAAAAACCACTCAAATTGCCCCCCGTGTCTTCCCCCTCCCCCACGCCGGTGAGAAACTCCCCGCCTAAGGGGCTCACGCCATTCTCCACACCAAGGTGGGGTGGTATTTTGGGCTTGGAGATGCTCCCCCCCCCCCCCCCCCCCCCCCCCCTTCCCCGCCCCACTCCGTTTTGTCTAAGGTGTATTGTGAGGGCTTTTATGAAATATGAGCTTAGGTTGAGATGACTACATATGATGACTTTTATATTATTTGATTTAAAAAAAAAAAAAAAAAAATCATCACATATGCTCTATGCCCGCTAGCCCAGCTAAGCCCCCTCCCCACCATCCCCACGGCCCTCTAGCGCCCCGCTTAGGCGGCATCTTCCGGGGTCTCTCTAAGCCCACAATACATAGTCTAACGATTTTCTTTTGACGTTGTATCATGATCTAGATCAATACTTCAATAACGAAACGTTAAACAACATTTAAAACGCCTTACCTTTATAAAAGTTTAAACAAACACATGTCAAAAGTTTTTTTTCCTTTCAAAAATTGTGTTTGAAATAGGATGGAATGTTACAGAAACAATTATGAATTTTATCAAATGCTCAAACTTTAGTAACCCATGGATGATAACACAAATCAGCTTTTATGCATACATTTAACAGATTTGAACATTTTTACATAATACATCAAGCTATATGGAATTCAATGAGAACGGTTTGTTTAACTGAGTTATGTAATCATTATTCCTTTGCGATATCACTTATTTGAACATCATCAAATTGCAGCCATTGTTGTTTATTCTTTATCTTGGAGTTCATAGACTATAAAGCAAACCCTTTCCTTTCAAAGATTCTGTTGACCAAATGTAAAGGTGATAAAAGGAAAGAAAGAAAATGGTTTCTACAAAGTCCAACCAGATTTTTGACAAAATATTAGTGATATGCACAAACTGTATAATAATTGTTTAAAAAGAATCATAGACCGATCAATTGTTAAACCATGAAAGTGGCCTGACATAGTTAGTTAGGCCACTTTCTGAAGCTAGCCGATTAGAAGTGGCTCGACTAAAGCCACTTTCTTGAGCTAACCGGTCTCAAGCTCTATGTTTGCAAGTTTGCAACAGCCGCAAAACACTAAAAACAATATAACTATTTGCTCAAAAGAAGAATTAACACAATCTAACCAATACCCACATTGATCATCTAAAAACAAGAATGAAGGTATTGAAAAGTACTAAAAATATGTTAATATTATTACCAATCTACACATAAAAAAAAAAGTTGAAACAGAAAGTCAAGGTGCGGTTTGTAAGTTCATATTCGGGACCTCTTCTCTGAAGGAATTACTGATGGGATTTGGCCCTGAATGTACCTCATGCAACTCCAACCTCTTGCCACTGTTATCCTTCATGTACAACTAAAAACATGTAGAAGAATAGTTAGCATTAAGAAACAAGAAAACGACCAAAACATGAAGATTACAAATACGATTATATTGTTTTACCTTGTCGTTTAATTCTAAGGCGCTGAATTTGCCATGCTCGGCATCTGGTAACAAACCAACTTAAATAAGTCAGTAAACATACATACATTTAACACATGAAAACAAACGACGATAGGAGTAAAGATTTATTAACCTTGAAGATTTTGTACGGGCAACGACGAATGCTGGGATAAATGAGTGTGTAGAAGCATAAGAAGAAATATAAAACATAAAGCCATTTTTGCTACTTGAAGAAATATGGTGAGTGACTAACTTTGTGTTTGTGATGATTGAGGGAATTATCTATGTTAGTGAAAGTAATATAGTACATTACTAATGGTCTTTAAAGGGGACATATAAAAAAGTTAAAGAGAGAAAAAGGCCCAAATAGAGTCTACTTTTTTTTTCTATTTTTATTATTATATATCTTTCAAAAGATTTCCAGGCCCATTGTGCATGTTAATTGGGCACAGCATAAGACAGAAGGACGATTAGCTGATTTTTTACATAGTAACACACTTGGTTCATGATTAATTAATTTCAATAATTTAATTATACATAAGATGTCGTCTCATGCTAATCGTTGATTAAACCCTCAAAGTGGAGATCAAAGGGGTGTGACACCTTCAAGGGGTGTTGTAAGCATATGTCTCCTAGACAGAGGTCTCAAGTTTGATTCTAGCTTCCACTAACAAGTTCTCACGGTTATAAAATATGGTATAAAATATGAAACGGTAGAAGAAACTAGGTGTATCATGCTTAACTTTAGTATATGGCATTGTAAAGGGTTTATAACAAGGGAATAGAATGGACTTTGATAATAAAATTAACAAGTATATGGCATGAATCACTACATTTTAATATCCTTATTATTGACATTTAGTAGGGGTGCAAACGAGCCGAGCAGCTCGCGAGCTACTCGAGCTCGGCTCGGCAAAAAGCTCGAAACGAGCCGAGCTTTATCGAGCTCGAGCCAAGCTTGAGCCTAAAACAAAGCTCGTTTATTTATCGAGCTCGAGCTCGAGCCTGACATGTGAAGCTCGTTAGGCTCGTCGAGCCTTATCGAGCCTAGTATAATATTTAGGGCTGTAAACAAACCAAACGTTCGGCGAACAGTTTGTGAACTGTTCGGCGGGAAGTTCGTTTGTGTTCGTTCGTTTAATAAATGAACGAACATAAACAAAAAAATTCCGTTCGTTTAGCTAAACAAACGAACATGAACAGAGGCCTCGTTCGTTTATTTATGTTCGTGAACGTTCGGTAACGTGTTCGTGTATGTTTGTTTTTGTTTGATAGTTCATTAGGGTTTTTAATTTTTTTGTGTATTTAATTTAAGTATTTCAAATTTCCCAGTGGTAGATTATTTAACATATATTAGTGTATCACATGTTAATATTACTTTAACTATTTTGATTAACGGTTATTTTTGGTGGGTTAAACGAGGATTTCAAGTTTAATATGATAACTCTGTGTTTTTATAAGACATTATGTGATCAAGATTATGTCACGTATATTTGGGTATTTGGATTAGTATATTCTGGGCGGACAATGTCAGCGATGAAAAAAATGCGAATTTTAAGAATTTAATGTGTTAAATTGTGCTCGATTTTTTTTAGTAATGCCTATTTGTGTTTGTTTACATTTATTTGTGTTTGTTTGTGTTTGTTTTTGGCCGACACCTAATTTCGCAAATAAATACAAGCGAACACGAAAAAAATCTCATTCGGTAAGTGTTCATGAACAGTTCGTGAACACGTTATTTTCTTAACAAACGAACACGAACAAAAAATCTCGTTCGGTAAGTGTTCATGAACAGTTCGTGAACACGTTAATTCCTTAACAAACGAACACGAACAAGGCATTGTTCGTGTTCGTTTGGTTCGTTTACAGCCCTAATAATATTAGTTTTTTTAATATTTAATAATATTTATCATTCATTTAAAGTTGTTTAGTAAACGAGCCCCGAGCCCGAGCTTCACTTATCGAGCTCACGAGCTTAAATGAACAATTATTTATATTATTTTTATCTAATATATTAACTAATAAATACTAAACGAGCCGAGCCCGAGCCGAGCTCGAGCTTTGAAAACAAAGCTCGAATCGAGCCGAGCTCGAGCTCGAGCTCTTATAACTTAATCGAGCTCGAGTTCGAGCCTGGTCGAGCTCGGGCTCGGCTCGGCTCGTTTGCACCCCTACATTTAAGAATTGATTGAGTTTTAATGCATTATTTTGTTTGCAAGTTATTTGACAAAAGTTAATGGATTTTTTACATACATGTTAAAAGTTCATTACCCATTTAGCCTCAATTAAGATTATTGTAGAAGGTATGTTTTTGAGATATTTTTTTAGAAAGTAAAAAGAAAAATTAGTTTAAGTTTTGAACTTGTTTTAAAATATTTATGCTACATAAACAAACCATTCAAATTGCGATTTTTTTTTTTCGTTTCATTTCATGACGGAATGATAGTATACCAAACACCGGCTATAGAAAGCTAGTAATGCAGAAAAGAGGCTGAATTATTGTTGAAAATTTATTAATTAAATATTATATTAACGTGTAATATAATGATATTAATTATAAAGTTAAATGAATGAGAGATCTAAACTTTAAGTGTGTCGGGTGAAACTTTAGTGTTCTGGGAATTTGTGTTTGTCTCACATTGGTGGAGATATAAATCATGTGTTAGTTTATATGTAGAACTAGGATTATACCCGCTGCGCGTTGCCGCGGCGGGGCAACCGGATACTCATATTTGACCCGATGGAAACAGAGTAGAACCTGTGCAAAGACAAAGTCTAGATACTTTTACTCGCGAGCGTTGATCCGCGGATCGTAAACCACCCAGAACACCTTAGAAGTGTGCTCTACGCTCTTGTTTATATCAATATAAAGAAGGATAAATTACAAAATTCGTCCTTTAAGAATAGGGCATTTTTCATTGGATGTCCTTTCGCGTTTCAATTGCTGTGTTTAGTCCTTAACGACCAAAAATCATTACATGACTTGTCCTAAGGGCCTAACCTGGTTAGTTTTTAACGACAAATCAGATCACGTGCCCCTCACGTGAGGGTATCTTCGTCATTTCTTCTGGCCCATTTCCCACCCCCCCTTTTCTCCTATAAAACCCTTCATTTTGTCAGACAAACTCATAATCCACCTTCTACTTTATCGATCATCTTCTTCATCTCTTCTACTTCACGATCACAACAATGACGTGGGAGGATGGCTGGGATGATGGCTGGACCATACGACGACCAGGGCTTATTGTTGATCTCGATGATGTCTACTGTAAGTTGTAACCTAGGTTTTCTGACATTGTTGATTTTGCTATTGAACGTTGTCTAAAGTTCAAATTTTTTTTAAAATTTTGCAGTTGGAATGCCCCATTTCTTCAGTATAAAGCTTCATCATGGTGGTAGATTGACTCAAAGTCCAGGCCGTGAGTATGTAGGTGGTACGATTGACTATATTGACTTGTGTGATATTGATAAGTTCTCTGTGCATGAGGTTTCTTTAATGATGGGTCTGTTAGGATACTCTGTTGTTGATCATATTTATTACTTTTTCCAAAATCCTAAAAAACATTTAGATGATGGTATTGAAGACCTAACTTCTGATCAGGATGTGTTGAGGCTTGCTCAACATGTGGGAGTGCATAAGTTAGTCAATGTGTTTACTCAACATGGTTTAGATAACATAAAGGAAATCTTGCTGACACCAACTAAACCTAAACACAATGTGACCATTGAAGAAATTGATGAACCTGGGCCCTATGCAATAGTCCCTGCTAAGCTAAATGTAGTGAGAAGCTTAAACTTTAGTGGATTAGGCAAAGGTCTGGAGTCATGTGGGGCTGGTCAAGACTGTGATGGTGTGGAGTCTAGTGTGGTTGGGAAGGGTAGGTTAACTCCATTAGAGGTTAATGATGCCATGTTTTTTAATGATAAGAGTCCATTGCCAAATCAAGATGATGACATGTTTATCACTGATAATGGACCATTGCCAAATGAAGATGAAGAGGTTATAGGTAGTGCAGCACAGTCCAATGATTGTGATTCTGAAACTGTTTCTATGAGAATTGATGAGGATAGTGATAGTGATTTTATAGTCGATGACAATTGTATGGCTGAAGATGAAGTAGATATGAGTGACTATAGGATGCATATTGACCTTGATGTTGAAGAAGAAGATTTAGGTAGTCAGGAAGAAGATAATGTACTGGCTGATGATGATGAAGTGATGCAGAATGATGCTTTCTTAAGTGGATCAGAGTCTGATGATTATGAAACTAGTGATAGGAAAAGACAACTAAAAAAACTCAGAAAGGCAAATCAGAATAGGGATGAGGGCAGAGTAGTTTTTTATCTATCCCAAGTCTTTGGTACTAAGAAGGAAGCAAAAAGGTTGATTAAAACTCATTCAGTTGAGACCAGAAGGAAAATTGTTATTGTGAAGGATGATAAGCAAAGGGTTAGGGCAGTGTGCCATGGACCATTGCCAGAATTTGAAGTGGATGATTTTGGTGTTCATGTTTCAAGTCAACCAAAACCTAAAGGGTCATGTGGGAGAAAGTTAAGAAGTGCAACAACTGCTGAGAAACAAACAAAAGATAAGGGGCCAAATATGGGCAAGGGTAAAGTTTGGGGACCCCCTGTTAACAAGGGTAAAAGTAGGGGAGAAACCAGTATAAATGTTGGAGGCAGGGGTTACAAGACAAACCCTAATGAACACCAGTGTCCATGGGTCATTTTGATTTCTAAAATTTCAGATGAAGAAAGCTGGATGGTGAGGAAGTTAATTGAAGACCATACATGTGTACAGACAAGGAAAGTTACTGCTTGTACATCTACATTCCTCTCTCAACAACTGGTGGATCAGATCGAAGAAAACCCAGATATTCCTGTGAAAGCTGTCCAGGAACAGTTCCAAAGGAAGTATGAAATAGGCATATCAAGGATGCAAGCATACCGGGCCAAGACAAAGGCAAAGACATTGATGGAAGGTGATTACACTGCACAATATGGTATACTCAGGGATTATGTGTTGGAATTGCAGGATAAAAATCCAGGTACCACTGTTAAGATAGAGGTTGAGTTACCTAATCATCCAGATGACCCCACAAGGAAGTTCAAAAGAATCTATGTCTGTTTGGGAGCATTAAAACAAGGTTTTAAGGCTATTGGTAGGGATGTACTGGGTTTGGATGGTGCATTCATGAAAGGACCTTATCCTGGTCAGATTTTGAGTGCAGTGGGTATTGACCCAAATAATGGAATCTACCCAGTTTGTTATGCAATTGTTGAGGCTGAAAACTACAACTCTTGGTCCTAGTTTCTAGATCTGTTGGGAGATGATTTGGATCTAGATAGAGAGTCAAGGTTCACATTCATGAGTGATAGACAAAAGGTATGTTCTCTACTTTTTATTTACTAAAGTATATAACATTCATTTCATCTTAATATACTTATCAAATTTTTAAACAGGGTCTACTTCCAGCACTTTCAAGGTTATATCCTAATGCTGAGCACAGATACTGTCTGAGGCACATTCATGAAAACATGAAGCAAAGTTTCAGAGGCAAACTGTATAAAGACTTGTTGTGGAAGTGTGCTAGTGCAACAACAGTCCCTGAATTCACTGCTGCAATGAATGAGTTAAAGGCCCTTAACAAGAAGGCCCATTTGTGGTTGTCAAAAATTCCACCTCTACACTGGACCAGGTCTCACTTTTCAGGTATGTTCTTTATAGTTGTATAGCTAATGCTGTTTAGATTTAGATTTCAAAATTTTGATATACCAACATAATACAGGTAGGGGGTTGACTGATATGCTACTAAACAACATGTGTGAAACATTCAATGGAAAGATAGTTGAAGGAAGAGACAAGCCCATCATTAATGCACTTGAGTACATTAGGGAGTATTGCATGAGGAGGATTGTTTCAGTGTTGCAAGATATAGAGATCAGTGAAGGTCTGCTGACACCTAAGGCCACACAAATGTTTGAGCCAATCAAAAGAGATGCAACCTTCTATCATGTGCAGTGGAATAGGGGGGATAAATATGGAGTCAGTGGTAAGCCTGGTCACACACGTGTTGTGGATTTGGCTGAAAAGACTTGTGCTTGCAGAGGTTGGGAAATAACAGGTATGTATATCTTGTTCAATTCAAATGTTGTCACTTTCATTCATTAATGCTAAATTTTGTTACTTTAATGGACAGGAATGCCCTACAGACATGCAGTGGCTGCAATTTGGTTCAAAGCTACTAATGGAGGTAGAGTTGGGGCATTGGAGAGTTGGGTTAATCCAGTGTATACAATGGATAGGTGGAGACAGGTGTATTCCTTTAAGATTAACCCAATCAATGGCAGAGCTTTATGGCCTAAGTCTCAAGTTCCTACAACTTTAACACCACCAAATCATCACACACAAGTTGGAAGACCCAAGAAGGTTAGGAAGAGATCAGAGTTTGAAAGGGATGATCTGGTATCAGGTGGCACACTGTCTAGGAAAAACACTAAAGGAAAATGTGGCAAGTGTGGGAATACTGGACACAATCAAAGGACCTGCAAGGGACAGAGTGAAAAGGTTGCAGGTACTCAGGCCAAGTCTGGAAAGAAGGGAAGAAAGAAGATCAGCAAGAAGGGTACGACTAGCAAGGATCAGGGTAGCAAGGGTTAGGGTGTTTGTGTTTGTTATGTTTGTTGAACATGTATTTTGGTGCTTTTGGGAACACTATTAACTTATGTTTATGTTTGTGTTTGTTGAACAAGTAGTAATGATTAGGCTATGTTGAACTTGATGTTTATGTATGTACTTAATGCAGCAAAAAATGTTGCAATTTTGGTTAATGGTATGTCCAGAAGTTTATTATGTTGCATTGTATTACACTTTTGTCAAATGGGTCAAAACAGTGTTTGTCAAATGGGTCAAAACAGTCTGCACATTCAAATGGGTCAAAACAGTCTGTCAAATGGCTCAACACAGTCTATTAACAATGTGCATTATAAGCACTTTCATTATCATTAGCCATTAAGCATTTCTTACAAAGACCTAACATTTCAACTAAGAATACAAGATTTTATACACCAACAAACATAACCAGCTAAATATCAACATCCTTTTCCATTTGCTTCGTTCAGCTTTCAAGTCTTGAACTTTTTCTTCAAGCTGATGGTTTGCAGCAATAAGGTGGCCATTATAAACTTCAAGGTTGTTCTTGGCTTTTAACAGACCTGGGATAATCTGTTGACACCTTTGGCACTTCAATTCATCACACCATCCAATAAATCCACATCGTGATACCTAATTTGACAGAAATAAATCCATCAGATGCAACATTATGTAATGAAAATCAAAAAATGAGTGTTAACCTACCTGATCAGGACAAGCATAAAACTTTCGACCTGGGTTTTTACTTGTCCAAGATGTACGTATGATTGCTGGTTTTCCACAATGGCAGTAAATCAACTCCATGATTGATGAACGTGGTTGCCCTAATTTGGGTTTCTTGAAGAACCCTAGATGATAATCTGATTGATTTGGTGGAGACGTTATAATATAGGAGGGAAATGATAGGGCCAGATGAAATGACGAAGATACCCTCACGTGAGGGGCACATGATCTGATTTGTCGTTAAAAACTAACCAGGTTAGGCCCTTAGGACAAGTCATGTAATGATTTTAGGTCGTTAAGGACTAAACACAGCAACTGAAACGCGAAAGGACATCCAATGAAAAATGCCCTATTCTTAAAGGACGAATTTTGTAATTTATCCTATAAAGAATTTATTAGAAACAGATATTTCTGAAGTTTTCGCTATCAAACCCCATGGGCCATGGGTCACGACCAATGTCTAAAAAAAGTTCAAAGGAAGAGAATTTTGAAAATTTGAATGGTACCAGTGAGATATGTAGAGATATGTACCTTCGTCTTCATAGACTCCAGTGTTCCGCTACATATCCTTTTGGCAATTATTATGTTTTTATGTCTAAAAAAGTAACTGAGCTCATCTATACTCCACCAAACAACAATGAATTTCCAAAGGTCCCTGTATATCGACGTTACAATCCATGAAGATATAGCGCTAACAGAGTCACCCACCATTTAACACACATGAATCAAACACAGGTGGTTTCCCGACCACCGCAACTGGCGGAGCTCGCGGCTGAGCAACGGCGGCGCAGCCAGACGCCGACGCGTGAAGCTTTTTATGACCCATGTCAACCGCCATAGCAGCTTCTCGTTTGCTTCCAGCACCGCCGCGCGGCTGCGAGCGACGGGAAAGTTCGGATAGGACAATTCGAACATGTAGCTGCGAAACATGAAAACATAAGTACATGATTTTCTTTGTATAATATGACAACAACTGCATATATAAAACTTTTTGTAATCATACCTCGACCTGTCATTGTAATAGGTGTGAAAAGTTGATGATCGCATCCAGCATATATAACCATCTCTAAAGCGACCATTTTATATGCCTGCGTATTTGATTTCAAAGTAACATTACATCTATTCGGGTTAAGTTTTTACGCATACGGGTCAACTTAATTAAAAAGGAAAAAAAGGGGGTTTAATCAGCCAAGTGGGTCAAGCTGCTTGAAAGCAGCCCAAATGTATATAAGACTGTCCACAACGCTGGAGAAAATGGGCGCCCGTGGAGGATGTGGCAAAGGAGGTGGAGGAGAGAGACGGCAGCTGGAGGACGTGGCGGAGAGAGAGGATGTTGGTGCCGCCCTTGGACAAGGGCGCGCCTGTGGAGGAGATGTTGGGTTGTTGTGAGAGGGAAGATGGGACCCACCGTCCGGTGCCCGTCGCAGAGGAGGGGGAGAAGGGCGGGGCAGCTGAGGTGGCACCGGGCAGGAGTGAAAGGGCGGAGGTTTGGTGCCCATGCGTTGTGGACAGTCTAAATGCATATTCTAAAGCATTTTATTATAAAAGAAGTTTTGATTAACATAAGAAGTAAAGTTTCACAAACAATTGTCAATCATATGCAACACATATATTAGTTTCAAAACACGAACCAACTCATCTGACCCGTTACCCAACCCACTCATTTTACCACCCGGTGAAAAATATGATTGAACAAATACGGATATCTCATTTTGCTTCCCTAAGCAACAAACGCTATGTTTTTACATCAAATACCTTTGCATGTAGAAAAAAGATTTATAACTTTCCAACAATTTAAAACTAAATAATTGGTGATCTTGTGAGATTAAACAACCTGTTACTCGGTAACTCGGTTAAGTCGTTCTCCCTCCAAATGGAAACACCTTTTTCCCAAAGCCACCTAACATAGATGAGAAAAGATATTGATCATTACATAATAAGATTAGTTTTGAATGTTCAATTCATCAGTAAATAGAAATAACAACAATACCAAACACTGACCTTGCAAGCCGAACGAAACGACTAACATATTAAAACATCTTTTATTGTTGATCTCAATGTCACCTCATCAACTTCATCAATCATTTTCATGTCCAACTGATTCATAATACAGGTTCATGTATGAAAATAAACTTGTAAACCACTAAAAGCAAAGGTAAGAGAGTTCCAATAGCCTTACAGGTTCCGAAGTCAGCTTGTCAATCCTTTCTGAATTTCGATAACTCCAGGATAGATACATCAAACCTTGTATGTAATAAAAAACCAAGATAAACAGTCATTGACAAATCCTTACATAAGTTCTATTTTTTTTTAAAGTAAACAACGTGGTCTTCATCTTTAGCCCTCTTTAAGGCGTTAACAACGTTTGATTATGTTAACCCAAATAAAATATCTCAAATCTCGAAGTCGAATTAAAAGGCACCTACCTTCATTCATTCTGTGAGAGTAATAATTGGTAGTAACCTTTTATACCTAAATCGCCGATCGCCGCCGATAATTGTTGTAACCCCGCTACTAACACCATCGATGGTGCTGTTGACTTGCCTCTGACCCTCGTTGTAGCAGGGTACTACATCTATCATACTGCGAAACCTAACTATAGGTGATGATGATAAAAGTAAAGCGAACAACTGTTATAGAAGCGAGCATGTGACTCCATTCAGACTCCTATCATATTTTCTTCCAGCCCAACATGAAGTATCAAGAAACTATTATATAAGACACAACCTTTTAAACACTTATCACCCTAAGCATGAAAGACGTTCAAGCCATAGTGCCAAATTATACAATTGGTAGTGATTTATACATTTCATATTACAACTTCAAAATCCATGCAAACTTATAGTAGCTTACCTTATTGGAGGGATAAGTGGAACCACTACGTCATGTGGCGGCATGATTTCGCCGCTTCTTCCGGCATCTCCATGCCACCTGAGTGGTAGTTGCCGCCCTTCCACGCCAATATGGAGATTCATTCCCGTTCCTAAATATAGTAAACACATACGTGGTTAAAGATAACGGATTAAGTTAGATTCACATTCTGAACAAAAACTGAGTGAAAGATGCATTACTTTATGGCCATTTGAACGCAATGATTACTCATGAATGCAGCAAAAAGAGTGGTGACTGATTCAACATCTGCAGCCTTAAGAACAAATGCCTCCACTTTTGTTAAGAATGAGTTGAAAGCTACAAAATTTATGTTGCTATTCGCGAGTTACTTTTCTTATTACCGGTCCAAAGGAACAAAGGGAATGGCATCCAAAATCAACATCGGTTGCAGTCCATTTATTAGGGCGCCTTGCTAATTTTTCCATCTATTAATCCTAAAAAATAACATCTTCATTATCATATAACAATAACCAAGAAAAGCTTAACAGCAGGGGGTATGGTAATTACCTCAATCATGAAGAGAAGGTGTATCTCGTTTTGGTAGTAAGATGCATTGGAAGTATGACCCATTTGCTCACATCAATATCCTGCAAGGCATACAGTAACTATGACCCATTTTCTCAAAACATATAACCATAACAATAAAACTTTAACAACACTTACAGTTATAACCTTAATTAATAAATGAAGTGAGGGCTGAGATACCTCCCTAATTGATAAATAAAGTGTTAAACGAACGCCTTATTCGGAACCCTATCCGTCATTCAAAGGTGTGGCCGTTAACCAACATCCCTATCGTTGCCAGGTGAAAAATAATACCACCACTTATTGACCGGTGTCGTACCATTGAACGCAAACAAATTTCAGTCATCGTCGCTAATAACCTACAAAAGGCACGTCACTTGAACAAACTACCAACATAACACACTTGTTAACCCAAAAGAAGCGAAAAAAGGACAAAAAAACAGTCGAACCCGAGCTAGGTAGATAGAAACAGAAAGAGAAACCACTGAACAGTGTCGTTGGTAGGTGTTGGAAGTTGACCGGCGACGGTGGTGATGATAGTTACCTGAATCAGAGACAGAAGCAACGGTTTAACGTTGGAGGAGAAGTGGTCGTCACTGGTTGTCGTTTGGTTGCCGGGGTGTCTTCATTGGAGATATAACTGTATACATAATTTGGGGGTATAAGGATGTTCAGATTCGACGTTGCTGGAACTGATCTTGGGGTGTATAAGAAGTGACGGTGGATACGTGAGTGGTTAAGCAAACAAACATTATACTGGCAAGATATGGATGGAGGCATAGAGATGAACAACCTAGAATAACTGCATCAGTTGATTGTACCTCAGAGTACAAAAAAAGATGCATAAACCCTTTGGTAAATGTATATATATATATATTATTATATAGAGGAATGTATTCTTATACAACATGACACATGACGCGCCCGGGCATTGGACCAGGACTAGGGCGATGGGAGTAATGTGGCGTTTTGATGGCGCACTTTGCACTTCGCACGGCCGCTTGAGAGCCACCTTTATATTTTTGACTGAGCTTGGATTGGTGTGGCTCGAGTTTATGGTTAGAACTAGTTAACTGGTGTGGTCAAGTCCTTTCGAATTCCTAACCTGTCAAGTGTGATTAAGTCTAGTAATTCAATTTCGTTTAGCTAATAAATACTAAGTTGTGTGCTCTATTTGCATAAAGTAATTCTCATAATTCATGTTCACGAACCACCACATTCTTTCAGACGATTTTCCTACCTTTTCTACCCTCAACGCTCTTGTTTTAGGTACTATTTCTGGTGCTAGGTTTCTCCGGCAGTGCAATCTGCTTAGGCTGTTGTACCCTGGAAAACAGACGGGTTCATCTAGGTGGTCCGAATTCTATTTTATGGGAAGCATGTTCTACACGTGTTTCAGTCACTTCGAGATTCCTTTTGTTGTTTTCGTATTTCCATTTCATATTGTAATTGTATTTCCTATCTTTGTATTATGTTTTAGTTTTCTTTATTATATTGCAATCTAAATATATTTAATAAATTTGGTAAAATTTCTTTTATTTTGTGAACGGGTTTCTACAATTATACCTTATTATTGCCCAGAAAGAATTTTAGTTAAATTAACTTTATTTTTCCTAAATAGACCGAAGATGATCCATGACTGCTTTAGAGTGGCTCCCTTCCCTCGCACAAAGAGATGTTGCTGCAGCTGCAAATCATGTTGGGTCTACTGACCTGAAGAAGAACAGATGATTGAAAAGCCAAAATATACTAACAGTTGATCCACATAAATAAACAGCCTTTACAACATACTCTTCCTAAAAGACTGTTGACCCTAACAACTGATCCACCCAAACAACTGCTGCTACAAAGGACTGCTGGATAACAACTGATAGAGAACAACTGTTGACCAAAGGTCTGATAGAGAACAACTGCTGATCAAGTGCTGACGACTAAAGGTCTGTTGGAGCCAATAGCACTTAGGCTCCAACAGATGATACAAGACCATCAGAGTTTTCCTCAACAGTAGTTTACCTTACAGTGTTTTGTAATATAACAGTAGTTTGTATAGGGCAGATGTTTTATGTTGTTATTCTGTTAGAGGTCACTATCTTAGGTGACGTCAGCCTAGGTCACCAGTGGTTTAGATTTGTCTATAAATAGAACAGTGCTTGTACTGTTCTATTTGTCACTTACAACATTCTCTTAGACAAACAATCACAGAGTGATCAGGGTGAAGGGGAGTACTTGTAATTGATTGTAATCTTTCAATATAGTGAAAGCATTCGATTAAGAAAACATTTATTCCTTTTGTTTTGATTATAGTTTATCATTCCGCTGCACTTACCATATATATTCACTTCATTCATTTCTCATTTTACTTAAACAAATCAAAACAATCAAAATCAGATCCTAACAATTGGTATCAGAACTTGGTCAATTAAATTCGATCTAACCAATCAATTTAATATAAACAGATCAGCTCATAATTATTGATATCGTTTGTTTGTCGGATTGAAAACAGAGTAATAGTTTATTTTCGATTCAACCATTTATAAACAGACTTTGTTTTCGAAAAATCAGAGGATGGCTTCAATCACTCACGATCCACACAACACTGGCACTAACAACAAGCCACCGATGCTTGTCAGATCTGAATACAATATCTGGCAACGTCGGATGAGCCATGTTCTAGCTCAACAGAACACTGGGTGTTGGAAGTCGGTTATCTTCGGACCACATGTTCCGATGTTGCCGAGTACTGAAGATCTCAAGGTTCAGGAGCCTAAGAAACTTGAAAACTACTCCGACCAGGATTTTCAGAAAATTGAGTTAGATGCTAAGGCCTTTATTATTGTAGCCATGGCTCTACCCAATGATATATATGCTGAGCTGTTACACTGTAACAGTGCAAAGGAGTTGTGGGATGCACTTAAAGAACAATTTGGTGGGACTGAAGAGGTTATTGAAAACAATCGTGAAATACTTAACCAACAATATGAAACATTCAGTCATGTTAAGGGAGAGTCATTAACTCAACAATTTGAGAGGTTTAACTGTCTCATTAGTGAACTAAAACTAGTTGGTCTAACTTACCCTCACTCAACCTTGAACCATAGGCTTTTAAGATCATTACCAGATAAATGGGACACTATTGCTATAGTTATGAGAAACTCAATTGGATTCAAGGACCTATCACTCACCCAGCTTCATGGTAAGCTCTTGACCTATGAGAGAGAGCTTAACTAGAAAAAGAAGCTCCAGGACTCTGGAAAAGTGTCTGATGATTATGTATTTGGTAATACAACACTTTTGGGTCATGATGAGGTGCCTGGAAATAGTAAGGATCAGAGTTATGATCATTTCATTGACATAACTTCAGGTTTTAACTCTGATTCTTATTCACCAAACTATGCTTTTACAGCAAGTGGTGGTGATATCCAGGCATCTGATAACATATCCTTTGAGTATGATGACCTGAAATACTTTGACCCTGATGATTTGGAAGAAATGGACATTATGCACCAATTGGCCCTTCTCAGTGTATGAACTAACAATTTTTACAAGAAAACTGGGAGAAGGTTTCCAGGGTTAACTGGCAGATCAAAGGTGGGGTTGGATAAATCAAAGATAAAGTGTTATAAATGTCATAGACTAGGTCATTTTGCTAGGGAATGTAGGAGTCAACATGGTACACCTATGATTACCTATCCAAATCAAAGGCCTCAGACCAACACTTATCAAAATTCCTATAATACCCCTGGACCTAATGTGCAAAACACTGCTCATTTTGCACAGTCCTCAAACACTGTTCCTGTCCAGTTTGTCCAAACCACTGTTCCTCAGAGCCACTATGTGCAAACACCTGTTGCTCAGGCACCTGTGCCAATGACTGCTGCTTCACCCTCTGCTCCTGCAGAGACTAGTCAACAGAGTTTCTTCACACAAGGCTTTGTTGATTGGAGCAGTCTACCAGATGAGTTGACAGATGAAAATTTTGCATTAGTTGCCAAAGCTGAAAATGAACCAGAAAATTTTTGTTTCATGGCTATGGTAGAAGAAATTGAATCTGAGGAGGTGGTGAGTGAATCTGTAGTTGTGAGTGATGATGTTATTGATGAAGTAGTTGCAGGTGAAAAACCTGAAGAAGAGGTTGTGAATCTCTCAGATCCCTGGGGTGCATCTGATGATTGTGAGTGCAAATGTGATTGTGCATTGATGGCTGCTGCTAAGGTAACTCCTCAAATCCTTAAAGATTAGTGTTCTGACAAATGTGTAATAGCATTTGCTAACATCAAAAAGGTGAATGAAAACCCTAGAAAGAAAATTTTAGATGATGAAGTTAAATTTGAGAAACTTTCAAAAGAGTTAAAAACAAATTTAACTTAAAAAGAATATGAAATAAGCAGCTTAAAACATGAAGCAACTATAACCAAAGACCAGCTCCAAACTATGATAACTAAATATCAGAGTTGCAAAAGTGAGCTTGAGTCCACCCAAGTTGAATGTCAAAAATGGGTGGAATCATGTAGAGGTTTTGAAATGCTACTCAACAAACAAACCAAAAGTCATGTGAAGTTTGGTTTTGGTTTTGAAACCACTGCTCCAGCTTTTGAAAACACTGACAAAAGGGATCAAAAGTTAGTTGAGGTAGTACCAACTAATTTGAAGGGTCAAGAGATTAAAATCACTGAACCTAATGGTAAGAAAATTTTTCTTGAAAAACCAGAAGGTTCCTCATCATTCACTGAACTTGAAAATTATGAATTTAAACCTACTTGGTCTGATGAGTGTGGGTACTCTTGAGAACTTCAAAACAGTTGATTTCAAAACTCCTGAGGGGAAGACAACACCACAGGCAAAGGTCATTCCCTTGAAAAACCTTCCAGCAGATGCTCAAACATCTGTTGAAAAGAAGGTTGAAAAGGGGAAAAAGAAAGAAAAGTCTGTCCACTTGTTTTGTGATTTTTGTGAAAAGAAGAATCATGTCACTAAAAACTGTTTTCTTCTAAAAGCATATGATCTCAACAAAGGAACAAGTGTATGTGATTCAAAGGCCACATGCTTAATATGTGGTAAAAAGAATCACAAAACCAAAGAGTGTCTGTATCTCAAAAATTTTGATGTCAAAATACAAGAGTATAAGGCTAAAACTCTTGCAAGTCAGGTGGTGAGTACTTCAAAAGGAAAGCCCAAACAGACTTTTACACCAGTCCAAACATCTGTTACCAAAAGTCTTGACACATCTGCTCCCAGGGATGTCCAAGTAACAGATGCTCCACCCACAAGCAAGTACCCAAGTACACATTTGTTACAGATGCTTGAGACTGAAAAGTCCGGGGACCCATCCAAAGCCAACTTGGCTTTAGACACTCACCAAAACTAATTCATTACTGCTGTGCAGGGAGCTTCTACTTGTTTAGATAGTCTTTGGTATGTAGATAGTGGAGGCTCCAGGCACATGACAAGATGTAGAGCCCTTCTTCTGGACTTCTTAGCTCATGGAGGGGGTGATATATCCTTTGGAAATGATTCAAAAGGTAAGGTGTTGGGTTCAGGTACTGTTCAGGCTGGGAAACTCAAGTTTGAAAATGTCAATCTTATTGATAATCTTAAATTTAATCTTCTTAGTGTTTCACAAATGAGTGACAAAGGTTATGGCTCATTCTTCACTAAGAAAACTTGTAAGATTATTGGGCCAGAAATGGTGAAAAAGATTGATACCATCATTGCTGAGAGCAAAGCACAACTTGTTGCTCATAGGAGTGGCAATGTGTATGTAGTTGATATGTTGAAGGACAATCCTATGGCAAATGTCTGTTTGTTTTTTGCTGCCTCCACAAAGGAGACAGAATTATGGCATAGGAGACTGGGTCATACCAACCTTCAAACTATCAACTCTCTCTCCAAACAAAGCCTTGTCAGAGGTTTACCATCAAAAGAATTCAAATGTGATGAGCATTGTGTTTCCTATTTAAAAGGAAAACAATATAAAAGCTCTTACAAATCCATTGATGAGTCCAAAACAAGTCAATGTCTACAATTGTTGCACATGGACTTGTTTGGCCCAGTTAAAATCATGAGTCTAAGAAGAAAAAGATTTTGTCTTGTCATAGTTGATGATTTTTCTAGGTTTACATGGACTTACTTTTTACACTCTAAGGATGAGACTGCAGGTATCTTGAAGGACTTTGTCACCAAAGTTGAAAAACAATATGACTTGCCAGTAAAAGTCTTTAGAAGTGACAATGGAACAGAGTTTAAAAATAAGGAGTTGGATGACTTCTGTGTGTCAAAAGGGATTGTGAGGCAGTACAGCATCCCAAGAACACTAGAGCAAAATGGAGTGGTTGAGAGGAAAAATAGAACTCTTATTGAAGCTGCAAGAACCATGCTAGCAGATTCTGGTTTGCCACTGTCCTTCTTGGCAGAAGCTGTAAACACTGCTTGCTATGTTCAAAACAGAGTTTTGATCAACCCAAGACATCAAAAGACTGCTTATGAAATTTTGTTCAAAATCAAACCATTAATCTCATTTTTCAAAATCTTTGGTTGCCCATGTTTCATTTTAAATCTTAAAGATTCCATTTCAAAATTTGCAGCCAAAGTAGATTGTGGATACTTTCTGGGATATTCTTCTACTGCCAAGGCCTATAAAGTGTTTAACACAAGGACCAGGACAATAGAAGAAACTCTGAATGTAAAGTTTAATGAACTTTCATCCCTAAAAATCCCAGCAAATCCTGCTGAGTTGTTTGATTCAGATAAATTCAAATTTGATGATATTACTGTTAAAACTAACAATGCAGGTACTCCACAATCTCCACAACAAGATTACAGAACAGATGTTGTGATCCCAAGTCACTATAAAATCTATTCTACATCAGAGGAAGCAGCTGCTCAAAACAACTGTCAAAACTCTGTCACAGCTGAGTCAGCCACTGTTGGCCAGTCTTGCCCTAAAACCACTGCTTCACCCTTTACATCCACTGCTCAATCATCTGTTGACAAAAGTCAAACATCTGTTGACAAAAGTCAGTCCAGTTTTACACCACTTGGACCCATTCCCCCACTTCTATTTCAAACATCTAATGGCACTACAGAAGTGCAAACAAATGTTACACCAACAGAGTCACCAAACCTCTGTCCTTCACCTCAAAACGCCATCATACCATATCAGGTAGATCTAATCTACCTAAGAGCTCATCCACCAGATCAAATCATTGGCAACATCAGAGAGGGTGTGCTAACAAGAAGCCAATCCTCAAATATCTGTCTTTTTGCAGGTTTTCTATCTCTCACACAACCTGTCAAGTACCAAGAGGCACTAAAAGACAACAGTTGGGTAGAAGGTATGCAAGAAGAGCTCCTCAAGTTTAAAAGACAACAAGTATGGGAACTTGTACCACTGCCTAAGGATGTTTGTCCAATAGGCACAAAGTGAGTCTTTAAAAACAAAACTGATGAAAAGGGTATAGTTGTCAAGAATAAAGCCAGGCTTGTGGTTCAAGGCTTCAGACAAGAAGAAGGGATAGACTATAATGAAGCCTTTGCTCCTGTAGCAAGGTTAGAAGCTATCAGACTCTTTCTACCCTTTGCTGTCAACCACAACATCAAGGTGTATCAGATGGACATCAAATGTGCTTTCCTATATGGCAAAATTCAGGAGGAGGTCTATGTATGTCAACCACCTGGTTTTGAAGACACATTCCATCCTGATCATGTCTACAAGCTTAATAAAGCTTTGTATGGACTCAAGCAAGCACCTAGGGCCTGGTATGAAACTCTTTCCACTTTTCTCTTATCCATTGGTTTCACAAGAGGTAAAATTGATAAAATCTTATTTTTGAAATGGAGAGGGAAAGATTTAAGGATTGTTCAAATATATATGGATGACATCATTTTTGGATCCACATGTAACAAAATGTGTGAAGAGTTTAGGGAACTCATGACAACAGAGTTTGAAATGAGTGCTATGGGTGAACTTCAGTGTTTCCTTGGTCTCCAAGTGAAGCAACTGCAAAATGGCACATTCATTCATCAAAACAAATATGTGAAAAATTTGTTAACAAGATTTGAGATGAATGACTGTAAGCCATGTAGTACACCCATGAGTACAGTCGAGCTACTCACTATTGATGACAAGGATGAACTGGTTGACCAAACACATTACAGATGCATGATTGGGTCTTTATTGTACTTAACTGAATCTAGGCCAGACATTATGTTTGCCACTTGTGTTTGTGCAAGATCCCAGGCTTCACCCAGAAAGTCAAACCTTATTGCTGTGAAAAGGATATTCAGATACCTAAAAGGTGCTCCCACACTTGGTATCTGGTATCCTGCTAATGGAAACATTGAGCTTTCAGGTTATTCAGATAGTGATTTTGCTGGCTGCCACACCACAAGGAAGTCTACTTCAGGAGGGTGCCAATTTCTAGGGAATGCCTTAGTCTCTTGGCAAAGCAAAAGGCAAGCAGCTGTTTCAACCTCAACAGCTGAGGCTGAATACATTGTTGCTGCAAGCTGTACAGCCCAACTCATGTGGCTTCAAAATCAATTGCTGGATTTTGGGATAACTGCACTAAAGACTCCACTCATGTTGGACAGTCAAGCTGTTGAAAATATCATCAAGAATCCAGTTTCTCACTCAGCCACAAAGCACATAGACATCAGACATCATTTTTTCAGAGATAGCTGTGAAAAAGGTTTGATTTCTCTGCACCATGTTCCAATAGAGGATCAGTTGGCAGATGTGTTGACAAAAGCTTTAGACACATCTACCTTTATAAATCTGATTTCTAGAATTGGTATGCTAAACATGGATTAAACAACACAAATGTTTTAAATAAAAACATTAAAATGTTTCAGAAAATCAAAATCCATCCTTAAAAATAGCTTTTTGGTTGAAAAATCTGTTAAGGATAAAACAACCACTGTTTCATCCATTCTATCCACTGTTAAGTTGAAAAATTTGTTTCAAACCTCTGATCAGATAAAACAACTATTTCATTATCTATCTATATATATATATATATATATCAAGTACTGTTAGCATCAGCACTTTAGTAAAACAAGCTGTTTGCATCAGATCTTTGGCAACAGCTGTCTACCACCAGACCAGATGTTTAGCCATCAGATGTTTGCCACGTCTGCTCCTAAAAGCAGAGTTTTTGCCACATCAGGGATTTCACCAAAGCCTATAAAACCCTGTTTTACCACAACAGTCGTTACACTGTCTCATTGTATTCAAAATACTGAAACCGCCTTCTTCATCTTCAAACCCTTACTCGAATTCCACTTACTCTCACACTCGGATTCCATTACAATGGATCTTCAAGCAAAAGCCACCCACAATTATCTCCCATATCTGGTAAAAACAGATGAAAACACTCCATTCCATTCCACCATCGACATCATCTTACAATCCAAATACCTGACAATCCTAACCGCTGATGCTCCTATCTATCTTGATACCCTCCAAGAATTCTGGTTAAACGCTGAGTTTCTTATTCAAGACAAAAAGCCTACATCCATTATCTCAAAAATTGGAGAGACAAGTATCGTCATTACCCCTGAACTCATATGCACAACCTTCTCACTCAATGACCTGTCAGGTAAAGACTCTTTCCCTAAGGCAGAGCTTCACACAAAATTTCAGGAAAGAGGTTATGATGCACAGATGACTGGGTCAACACTTTTCAAAAAGTTTTTCCCACCAGTCATGAAATTTTTCTTTCATACCCTCCTTCTCTGTGTCTCTGCTAAGTCCACTTCCTTTAATGAAATCCCATTGAGGATTCAGTACTTGGGCTATGCTATGTTGTCAGATTCTAACTTCAATCTATCCCAGGGACTGTTTATGGACTTAGTGTCAAATGTGAAAGCCATAAAGTCTAGGTCTAATAATGCTTTTTTGATTTACCCAAGAATTTTGAGTGTAATCCTTCAAAAAGTTTTACCTGAAAAAGATTTTAAAAAGGGTGAGTCTATTCAAATGAAGAGTCTAACTGATGAAACTTTCACAAGAATGTTGGGTTCAACTACCCAAGAAAAAGTATTAAAAGTGTCAAAAGTTTCAAAAACACAAACAAAGAGGGCTAAGACAACAACTGTTGTCCAAACCTCTGTTGTTGAGCCCACTGCTCCTAGTGATCATGGCACTACAGCCAGTGCTGTGAAACCCACAACAGCCACCTCCAAAAGAAAACGTCCATCCACAAAAACCACCACTAAACCACAAAAGGGACTTATGGAAGATGAGATACCAGAAGAAAACCCTGTTGCAACACAAAAGCAACAAGAAACCACTGTTGTTACTTCCTCACAACAGTTGAATGTATCTCAACCTGACCAAACTCCTCATGCATCCTCACAAAAGGATCATGTTGTAAGCCAAGGGGAAACAAATCATGATACATTTGAGTCACTTGGCCATATGTTCACAAGCCCCTCTCCCAGGGCTAATTCTCTTTTTACTCCTCCACCTTCACCGACACATGTTCCTCAAACTATGCAACCTCTGTTTGAGGCTATTGAGAAAACTCAGGAAAATCCCAGTTCCTCTCCTTCACCTATTAATGAGAGTATACCTCCACAAGTGACTGGGACTGAGGAAAATCAATCAGCCATCCCACAAACAGAAGAGGAGGTTACACCCCTAGAGTTCAATGAAACTCTAGGTGAGTTTTCAAGTGGAGCAGCCACTACTGATGTAGAGATCATTGTCTCACAACAGGACAGTGGTTACATAACTAAGACTTCCTTGAAGGCAACAACTGATGAGGCCACTATAGTGTCCCCAAAATCAGTTGGAAGTCCCCAGAACCAAGAAAAAGGGGCATCTGGTTCTCATCCTTTAGACTCACCTCCTAGGACTGAACCAGTTATAACTACCACTGGTAGGAATTCAGATGATCCTATTAACTTAGGTGATGGATTAAAATACCAAGAATTGACGGCCAGAGTACAGTCCATTAAAACCTCTGTTGCTGATATCAAATCAGATATCAAGACAATATTGGGATCATTGGCTACTCTCACCAAGAGTCAACCATCCACAACTGATATTGCTAATGAGTTATGGAAATCTGTTTCTCCCATCATCATAGCTCACAGAAAACTAGCAGATCAGACTCATGAAACCTACATGGCTGAAATCAGAAATATGGTATATGCTAGGTACAAAGATACCCATGCAGACATTCAAGCCATTAAAGACCATCTGCTAAAGACCACTGGCTCTGCCCCTACCACAATTCTCAGAGAGGAGAGTGGCAGAGATAGATTGCCAAAGCTAGATCCCTTTGGTTGTCCACCTTCACAAAAAGGTCAATCAAAGTCTGCCAACAAACCAAGGTCTACCCAAACAGCATCACAACAACAACAATCCAATGTCCAAACCAGCAAAGCTAAAGAAGTGGACACCTCTGCTAATGAAGAAGCTGAACAGCTGCTGAAGAAAAGCAAAAGAGGGCTGACACTTTGGAGTGCAAAGCAGATGCCCTGGTACAAAGACAGAAGAAGCAACAGCAGGAAGTAGAGGATGTGGGGTCCTCTAAGAGAAAGAAAACTGCTTCCAAACACATCAGACCTTTACCATCCAGAAATGCTGCTAAAACTGCTGCTGCTAAAACATCTGTTCCTCAAACATCTGCTGCCACCAAAACAACTGAACCCACAACCATCACACCATCCACTGAACTTGCCATCATAACCACACATGAACCATCCTCAACCAAAACACCACCCACAAACACTTCACCACCTAAAACCCAAACATCTGCTGGTCCTACAAAAGTGCCAACAGATGTTAACACAACCACTGCCTCTACACCACCATCACCAAAAATCTTGTACAAAAGGAAGAGAAAATCTACCTTTGTTGTACAGGATGAAAACATTCACACATCACCACTTACTACTTCAACCACACAATCTACACCCATATCTGCCATTCCACTTTCATCATTCTCACTACACACATCACAATTCACATCCCATAGACCACCACCAACCATCACACCATTGGCTGTTTAGTATCCCCTTGAACTTGATCTACTCAAGGGGGAAATGCAATCCTTCTATAATGCTGAACAACCATCTGAAAGATCTTTCCCATCTCTTCCACATTTTCCTGTTCCCCTAAACATAGACAAATATCTAAAATACAAGGCTGGACAGGCAGATGCCATCATAAAAGAGAAATGCAAAGGGAAAGATGACAGGACTGCTCAGGGCATCCATTCAGCAGAGCTTAGCAAATTGAGAAGGATTGAAGATTTTGCTAAGACCCTGAGCAACTCCATGTCTACCATGCCTCTCAGCAGTGACATGGAAAGGGAGGTTAGGAAATCACTTCTTGAACAGATCTTGGCAACCATGCCTTATAAAGCAAACAAGAAACAGTTTGCAGGCTGGACCACTCATGCTGTCAGAGAAGAACTCTTAAGAATTGAAGAGATGACCAAGAATCCCCCAGCTAAGGTCTCTGCCCCTGATTTCAGTAAAGGCAGAGATCCAGTCAGAGCCTTGAAATTCAAAAGAATGAGACAAGAAATTGTGGCTGCTGACTATGGGGAGATGAAGTCTGTTGCAAGATGGTCAGAGCTGAGGTTGGTTGAAACTTACAAGAAACTGGAAGAAAACAAAAAGAAAGACCCTAACTTGCCCAGAAAACCTGTCTACTCTGATGAACCACTGATGAAGAGACCTCAACAGGCTTTTACATTAGACAGCCTACTTGATACTTCTGATCTATCAAGAAAAAGAAAGAAATGTCTGAAAAGGATCAGAAGAAGTTTGCTGATACTTATATAAAGGAGGGCATCTTCAATCAAGTACACTTTTTCTCAGATCCCATTACTGAAAAACTCAGAGAACTCATTGGGAGACCTCCATTACCAAAATCATCCAGAATAAAAGTGCATCTCAGCAAATCCTCTGATTCAAAAATTCTAAAATGGAAGGTCAACAAAGACACCCATGAATTGACTTTGCTCAGATCAGATGGAGAAGCTCAAAAGCTAAGCATGGATGATGCATATAGTCTGTGTGCAGATGACCTCCAAACACTGCTGAACCTTGAGCTTGAAAGAGATGCAGAAGACCTCTACTCTTTGAGCTTTGAGTTACAATTCAAAGGTCAAATCAGAGAAAGTCTGATGAGGAATAAAGATCAAGAATAAAGTCTAGTTTTGGCATCATCTGTTCTAGGGGGAGATTGTTGGGTCTGCTGACCTGAAGAAGAACAGATGATTGAAAAGCCAAAATATACTAACAGTTGATCCACATAAATAAACAGCCTTTACAACATACTCTTCCCAAAAGACTGTTGACCCTAACAACTAATCCACCCAAACAACTACTATGACAACTGCTGCTACAAAGGACTGCTGGATAACAACTGATAGAGAACAACTGCTGACCAAAGGTCTGATAGAGAACAACTGCTGATCAAGTGCTGAAGACTAAAGGTCTGTTGGAGCCAACAACACTTAGGCTCCAATAGATGATACAAGACCATCAGAGTTTTCCTCAACAGTAGTTTACCTTACAGTGTTTTGTAATATAACAGTAGTTTGTATAGGGCAGATATTTTATGTTGTTATTCTGTTAGAGGTCACTATCTTAGGTGACGTCAGCCTAGGTCACCAGTGGTTTGGATTTGTCTATAAATAGAACAGTGCTTATACTGTTCTATTGGTCACTCACAACATTCTCTCAGACAAACAATCACAGAGTGATCAGGCTGAGGGGGAGTACTTGTAATTGATTGTAATCTTTCAATATAATGAAAGCATTCGATTAAGAAAAATTTATTCCTTTTGTTTTGATTATAGTTTATCATTCCGCTGCACTTACCATATATATTCACTTCATTCATTTCTCATTTTACTTAAACAAATCAAAACAGTCAAACTCAGATCCTAACAAATCATCATATCAATTAAGCATAATAATTAATAACCACATAGTTAATATTAGGGGTGCAAACGAGCTGAGCCGCTTGCGAGCTACTCGAGCTCGGCTCGGTAAAAAGCTCAAAACGAGTCGAGCCTTATCAAGCTCGAGCCGAAAACAAAGCTCGTTTATTTATCGAGCCCGAGCTCGAGCCTGGCATGTGAAGCTCGTTAAGCTCGTCGAGCCTTATCGAGCCTAGTGTAATATTAGTTTTTTTTTAACATTTAATAATATTTACCACTCATTTAAAGTTGTTTAGTAAACGAGTCCCAAGCTCGAGCTTCACTTATCGAGCTCACAAGCCTAAACGAACTATTATTTATATTATTTTTATTTAATGTATTAACTAATTGATAATAAACGAGCCGAGCCCGAGCTTGACAAATTGTCAAGGAGCCAACCTCGAGCTCGAGCTCTTATAAGTCAATCGAGCTCGGGCTCGGCTCAGCTAGTTTGCACCCTTAATTAATATATATATATATATAAAAAAAAAAAAAAAAAAGAAACACACACGCATATGCTCACCTGCAAAACTCAAGCATTCAACTTTAAGTTTTCATCCAACAAAAGCAACAGGATAAGCTGAAGCAAATGCACCAGTTGTATCAACCACTTTTTCAGCCTTGATACTACTTTATTTAATTGGTTCTTTCACACAAGGACTTCCTTTACATCTTGTTAACAAACTAATGATATGGTTAAAAAAAAAAAAAAAAATCAACTCTGAAAGGGGATTAAACTGACCCCCTTGGTTTTTAAAAGCGTGTGATGCTACAATGCGTTTTAATCACTAAAGCTAATGCGGGAAGCGCGCACATCACATATGTCAGGCACTCTTTACTAAACAAATAATACCAAAGTGCTTGTAGCCTAGCAGTATCAAGGTGTTTAATAAATGACTATTATATGGTTTTACATTAAAAACTAGAAATAAAAATATAAAAACCCACCCCTCCCTTGCTCCTTCTCCTAGCACCTAGTACAGTTGAGATTCATAAAAAAAAACGAGCCGACTCGAGACTAGCTCGTTAAAAAATTGAATCGGGCTAAAGATTAAATGAGCTCGAGCCCCATTAAGTTAAAACGAGCTAAGCTCTCAACGGAAAATTATTTTGTTTAAACAAATCGGAAATTGCTATTAGTCAGTGCTGGGTTTGAGGGTGTGCCGGGTGGGCTAAGGCCCAAGGCCTGGATTTTTTTAAAAAAATTATGTATACTATATATATTTTTTAAAAAGAAAAATATTTATACCTTTTTTAAACATTTAAACCCATTAACATTTTATTTATTTTAAGGACATTAAACACTAAGACGGCCAATTAATCTTTTTTTTTTTTTGAACGGCCAATTTAATCTTTTACTTCCAATTCCTATTAGTAAACTTTAACACAATTAAAATTAACCAAATAGTTTAAAATTAAAACCCAATTAAAGTTAAAAACCAATATAAAATTGGCCTAATAGAGGCTACTCGTCCGAGTCCAAAAGTCTTTAAGGATTTTCATAATATTAGGGATGACCCTACTAAGAAATGTGAAGTCATTAGTGAACATTGAGCAATAAAAGGAACTCGCTACAGAATTTGGGTGCAGGTGTGCCATTGTAGAGATAACTTTGACAAATGGCCTTTTATTAGGGATGAGCTCAGGACGATATCGGTACCAACCGATACCGATTCAGAAAATACCTATCCCAAAACCCCCTAAAACCCAATATCGATACCGACACCGAAAACATACGATACAGTACAGTATCGGTTCGGTACCAGTACCGAAACCGAAAACTTCTAAACGTAAGTATTGATACCGATACCGATACCGAACTTTTTCGGTTCGGTATCGATTCAATATTCGGTGCAATATGCTCTTCCCTACTTTTTACTATGTAATATGTATTTGACACTCAGCCCAGTTCAGGTGATTTTTGATATTGGGGTGGGCCGACCCAATATCACAGCACATATTTTACTTCACGTGAAATAACATTTATTATGTAAGCCCAACTAGTAATCTATTGACTTTTTTTTTTTTTTTCTTTTTTTTTTTTTGAAAGACAGAAGAATCTATTGACTTAGTAACCAAAAAAAACACAATGGAACTCAATCAATCGGCCACATCTCTTTGTTCATTTATGTTTTATATGTTAGTGTTGGGAATCATGATATCGTATACACAGCGGAAGCGGTTTATATATTTAACAAAAACGGATTATATATACAATATATATAATAGCCGATTTTATATATAAATTGTTAATTAATTTTATTAATCCGATTAATAAAATATTCCCAATCAGGATCTCAGTTAAACGCGTATAAACAAATAAATAATAAACAACCATAGGGGGTTTAGTAATCAACCTTTGACGACTACACCGGAATTGTAACACGCGGGTTACAACGAATCCTCGCTAGTAGGAAGTTCACAACCGAGCACGAACCAACCGGGAAACAACACTTGCAAGAGGAAGGTGGTGGCTTGTGGTGGTTGATGGCCGAACAAAAAAGAAGAAGGCGGCGGCCTTCTTTTCTTTGGTGGCGGCCGCAAAAAGCCAAGAAGAGGAGGCAAGGGTTTGTTGTTTTATCAAAAGTGTGCATTAGGGTTTACTCCTTAACCCTCCTTTTATAAGACAACAACTTGCAATAAACCCCCTTGCTAAATATTTTAATACTCCTTAATATTAATCTTATTAACATTAAGTCCATCAAGATACTCCTTAACATTAATCTTATTAATATTAAATCCCTCAAGACTAAAACAATTATTATTTCATAAATAATAATCCACCAACGCGTGAACTTATCTGATTCGTGTACCAACGTGTAACTCTTCGGATCGTACCGGTTGGGTTACGTTGATCTCGACTTTTAATTACATCGGACATCCTATATATCCAACAGTTAGTTCACTAAAAGGTCACTTTTATTCTTCTGTTTATATGAAATACATATGTGTATGCTTGTTTAGCTTATTAAATAATGAACATAAACAAAATACAAACAAACAACTTGATTTTCCTAAGACCACCCGTAGTGGGGCGCTACTTGCCAAAATTTTTTAAAATAGCGTCCGGAACACCACCACGGGGGGGTGCTATTTGCCAAATTCCACCGGGAGCGTTATATATATAACGCTATGTAACAATTGAAACAACCAATCAGTAAACGACACGTGGCATGGTGTAAGAAAAAAACGGTCAAAAAGATTTGACCGTTGAACATTTATTTTTTTGAACGTTATTTTTTTGAACGGTTTGCATTTTATTTTTTTAAACTTTATATATAAACACACACATTTGAGGATATGGGAGATGTTGAGACATAGTCCTAAGTGGGCTGATGTCCCGCCTATGGGGTCGGGCAGTGGGCGCAAGATTAGGAGAGGAAGAGGAGCAGGAGGAGGTGGACCGTCAAAAAGAAGCAAAACCACCTCCACGTCGCGAGATCCGGATACACCGACATCCGATGCTCGCTTTGTGAGTTTAGATGATCCTGTTGACTTGGAGGATGAGGAGGAGGAGGAGTTTGATATTCCAAGACCACCCGGTAGACGATCAAAAAAGGGTGGCAAGGCGGAGTCGTCTTCGACAGGAGGTGGTTTTGATGAAATGAATCGACGACTACAGGATCTTCAAGACCTCGGCCAAAGACGTCTACAAACTATGGACCAGAGAGTGGCCCAGAATAAGAGGTTCGTCAACATTCAAGAGGCGAGGCAAAGGGAAAAGGACATCGAGTTTTTGTCCAAACCGATCGACCACCTCGAGGGAGAAGCCCTACTCCTCGCGATGCATCACAGACAACAAATCCTTGCGAAATATAACCTGCAGTAGTTTATTTAAGTTGTTTTTTTTTTTTTTTAATTTGGTATTGTAGTTTATTTAACTTGTTTGTTTTTTTTAATTTAATTAATATTAGTTGTGTGTTTTTATTATTATTTGTAATTTTTTATATTTATTTGCATTTTATTTTAATTATATTGAATTAAAAGATTAAAAAAAAATAAAAAAATCAACCAATCAGCATCAGGGGCTTTATAAATAAAGCCCCACCACTACACCCCTTTTTCAGTTTCTCTCTCCACGCTGACTCAGCAGCCACGTGGACCAATCACATTAAGAGGCTTTATATTTATAAAGCCCCACTACGAATGGTCTAACAAATAAACACAAAAAAGAATATATTCGTCATTGTTTGGCTCTAGGTGGGATACTTGACATTAAATTATGACATTTTTGTTTACAATTGAATATTCAAGACAAGATTATTGTATAACAAACAACAATGTTCATGAAACAGAAATGCTAGCAATGACACAAACTCTTTAATCAACTATGAAAACTGTTATTAGAAACATGATCTAAAACACTTTAAAACACACAACTTTTTAAAAACAAAAACAAACTTCTACTCTTAACTATCAAAAATCTAAATCTTTGTGTCACAAATCTTGCTACTCCTCATTTCTTGCTACAATCTTGAATTTCCCTGTTGCTTGTTGCTGCAAACAAATCAAAATCCATTCAAACATTAATCAATCACTACAAAATCAACTATGTACCAATCAATAATAATAAGTAACAACAACAATAATAATAATAATAATAATACAAGAAACTTGATACATTACCTTCATCCACAGATCAGTATGTGTCCTACAAAATCCAGCAACAATAGCACCTTTATTCTTCCCTTCCTTATACTCAATACACAACTCCTCTTTCAATCCACAAGTCACATGAAACCTCAAACAACACTTCTCTTCAGAACAATCAATAACACACCCATCCATCTTCTTACACACATAACACTTCCCACCCCATCTTCTATCAATCACTTTTGAACAATCAACCCCTTCCCTCCCTTCCGGGTCACTAAAAAAAACTTCCGGTATGAACAACGCGCACACGATATGCGCCCATCGACCGTCATTCGTCGCTTTCATCGCCCCGCCCTTACTAGCACACAAACAACAAGTTACCACTTTTTTTGTACCTTTATTAATATTCTTGCATTGTGTGCAAAACCAATCACCTTTAGGTACACCCTTTGTTAGTGGATAACCATAGCATGTTGTGTGTACCATTAAATCACACCCATCACATAACACTATTGGGTCTTGTTCATCCCCATCTGTGCTTCCACATACTGCACATAATATTCCATCTTCATCTTCTTCTTCCTCATAACCCTTTTCTTGAACCTTTTTATGAACCTTTTCGTGAACCTTTTCCTGAACCTTCTCCTGAACCTTTTCATTAATCTTTTCCTGAACCTTCTCCTGAACCTTCTTCTGAACCTTTTTTTGATTATTTTCTTGGTCCTTTTCTTGAACCTTTTCTTGAACTTGATCTGAACTGGGGTCATACTCAAGATTCAGGTCAAACGACGAAAAGGGTTTGTCCAAGAAGACATTAGGGTGGAGGGCACAAATTCTTTTTTTGGCGGGTAAGCAGACGGTGCTGACGTCAGCACCGGCGACAGGGGGTAGGTGACGGGTCTCTTTCCTCTTTTTGGCGGGAAGAGATGATGAAGAAGAAGCAGAAGGACAGATGGTGAAGTCTTGATGTAAGAGACTGAATCTCTTGTGAGGAGGTAAGTTATGAAACTTGTTGTTCTCCATTGTTTGTTTGTTATTGTTGTTGCAGAGAGAGAGAGAGAGAGATGGGTGATGGTTTTATGGGATGTGAATGAATATTGATTTGGGTGGGTATTTTAAATGAGCGTTTGAATGAAAAAAAGAACCGGGAAGGAGAAAAGATGAAATGATTTTGGGTGAGATATTTAAAAAGATTCATTCTGTTGAAAATTTGATTAATTGGGAATTCACACTTTCAAGGTTTTAAATTTTTTTCACCTCAAATTTGTAGTTTCTTTTCTTCCCACCAAAATTTTTAACTCGCGGCAATGCGATCCACTTCTAATGCAAATATTAAAAAATATAATATAATATAAGATAATAATTATATATTATAATATTTAGAATTTTATATTCACCTATTTTATAATTTTGTAGAATAGTGTTTGTATCCTGATTAAGGTTGCAAACGAACTGAACAAATACGAATAAGGTCTTGTTTATGTTCGTTTGTTAAGGAAATTATGTGTTTACGAATAGTTCATGAACACTTATCGAATAATATTTTTTTGTTCGTGTTCTGTAACAACCGGCAAAATAAGGTAATTCCGTACAAAGTAATTAATATATGATTAACGTAATTAAATGCAATTATGTGTGATTTAATTATCAAGGCCTTAGGAGATAGCAATTTCCAAATAATGCATAGGAATGCATGCGTTTAATGGTAAAACATGATTGGATCATGTGCGAGTAAACTGTCCGGTATGGACATTGGCAATTACCCGGTAATAATTAAATAAACGAAAAGGATCCCGGACACCCAGGATATAAAATAAAGGGTATTTTCACAAAATATAATGAGTTTTGGAACTCCAAAACCGTAAGTGAAAACGTCTTGTACAAATATCCCGGTAACGAATAAAATGCGCGTACCGCACCCGATACGCGTATAACTCATAATTTCACCCGGCAAAAGCCTAAATAACCAATCAACGCTTAAATTAGACTATATTTAAGGGTTATTAAAGGTATTTTTAATGTCCGAATAACGCGTGATTAAATCCCGAAAAACACCCGAACGACACCCGAACGACGGGGGATTAAACATAACAAGTATTGGGTAAATATTTGAAGTTGTGGACCCCACCTAGACCCACACAAGGGCCGGCCTAAAGGCCATAATTATATCCATGCATGTGTTAATAATAATAATCTACACAAGACTAGTATTAAGCATGCTTTACATAAGACAAAAGGTGTAAGGCTTAAGGTACAAAAGCAAGCTCTCTTGTCCCCTTCCTTATGAAATTTTCGGCCATAGGCCATAATAATCCAAGACAAGACTTAACCTATCATTACACTAGTGCACTCATGTATGTATAAGATCAAGTGAAGGATTATGATAAATCACAAAGATTTAGCAAGATTTGCAAGAAACCTTCCACTCCTATACATATATACACGGCCACACATATACTACACACATCCATCCAAGATCATTTTGTACTTCTTAAATCTCTTGAATCTTTAGTAATAATCACATGCAATCCATGGAAGATATGGTGATCTTATAAGTAACATGTGTTCATGACATAAGATAACAAGCAAAAACAACTCTCCTTCTTCTCCTCCTTTGAGCCGTGAGCTTCATCCACCCCACATACATTCTTCTTTCAAGTTTTTACATCTCCAAATCACTCAAAACAATCCATCATCCAAACCCCTATTGTGTGTTTCAAGCTTGGAGCTTAACCATTAAGGAAGAACACACTAAACCCCTCTCAAAATCCAAGGTTTTGTCTTCCCTAGCTTGTGCTAGTAGTAAGCTTCTTAACCTTGTTTTTGATTATTATTATTCATGTATGTGTTCTTAGAAGCAAGTTGTACATGAAGGGTTTAAAAGGTGGTTTGAAACATAATCTTTAATAGGTTTTACATGTGTAAAATAGATGATTAAAGATATGTAAATAAATCATGGATTTGATGATGATAAAGTAGTGTTCTTGAAAATGTATAAAATCTACACATACACTAAGTAGGATGATGATTTGATTAAGATTTATGGAATAAACTTGAATGTGTTAAAAAGTAACTTTAATCATCTTTATATGATCAGCTAAGACATAATAAATAAGGGAACATGTTAGAAGTTCATGAATAAAGAAGATGAAAAATTAAAGTTTACTTACTTAGAAGAATGATATTTTGATAAAATGGGCAAATACATAAAACACACATACAAGTAGTCTTATATATGAAATATAAGACTAATAAAAGTGTTTTGGTACAAAAATAACTTACCAACAAAAAGATGGATCTTCAAAGTCTACTATTTTGAGTGAAAAATGCTAACTTTGGAAGTTAGAGTGGAAAAATGCAACATTTGAAAGTTAAGGGACTAATATTGTAACTTTGAAAGTTAGAGGGCTAAAATGGATATTTTAGAAACTATTAGTCCAAAAATGCAAGGATGGAAAGTTTGGTGTCAAAAGTATAAGTAATAATTTTCCAAGGTTGATTTGGTAAATACTAGTAGATATACTTGGGTATTTTTGTATAAAAGTATATTTTTGAAAGTTATAAAAATATGGATTGAATTAACATAAGGATTTTTATAAAATAGAGATTTTATGAAAATATTAAACAAACTTGAGAAACTTATACAAAAATGAATACTTTTATATAAATGGGAATATAAAAGTATTGGAAACATTTTTGTAGTTAAGTTAACAAGTTGGGTTAAAAATACATAAGTATTTTAAAACTACCAAGTAATATGAGGAAGAAATATGGATAATATTTCTATAAAACACATGTTGGGAAAAACTTGGAAAAATTAACTACTCGAGCTAAGATATCGAACTAAGACGCGTTAACGAACCGTACACGGACAAAACATGAGAAAAACGCCATTGCGGCAAGATAAGAAAATATATATTTTTGGGAAGTAAAATATATATATACATCATGGGTGAAAAACTAATAAACACTTTCCTAAGTGTTGAAGGAATTATTCGTGGGAGAAAAACATGACATAAACAAGTTAGACGTTAAACAAACGTATATACTTAACAAGAAAATTACACATTTATATATATGTACACTCGTCTCGGCAAAATTCTAGTATATCTACTTAATGGGAAAGTAGATATGTGGGAAGGAAAACGAGACGAGTAGACAAGGATATATATATATGTGTATGCCGTACCAACAAGAACCTAGTATATTTGTTTGAATGGGAAAATAAATATACGGTATGGTGGGTTGACTCGGGCGTTAAGAATATACAATCGAACGACAAGATCTTAGCATATTTGTTTAAATGGGAAAACAAATGTGCGGCAAAGTGAGTCGGGTCGAGTGTTGAAATATATATTATGTCGAGCGATGCGATCTTAAGTATAATTATTTAAATGGGAAAATAATTATATGTTAAGTGAAGTCGAGTCGATGATAATAGGGTACAAGTAAGGAAATATTAACAAGAGTAATATATAACTTGTAACACAAATGGTAATCTAACGCCAACGAAACCTAGGATACGCGCTTAATTAAACGGGATTTGGAATAACTTGTGGTCGGGAGTTGGGTGTACAACTTGCCAAGGCACATGCACTATAGGAATAGTGACTTATACGTCTAGGACGTTTGTAGGTGCGAGACCCTCTTTGCTATCTACTTAGTGAGCCAGACAGTGTTTCAGGTGAGTTTCACGGCCCCATTTTAAACTATTTTTACGTTTTTCGGGGGAAAGATATGTTAGGGAAAATGTTTGACGGATTTATTACTTGAGGTGTGACCGCCACTCGGGGTTGAGTCCTCGCCTCTATAATCATTTGTTCAGGGAAATGAAACCGGTGGAATATTTGAATAGTACTATTGGTGCCTGACAAGGCCCACCTGTCACACCCTCAAATTCCACTTGCGGAGTTTTACCGCGAGGCGCATGACAAACCAGGATCCAAACCAACGATCACAATAAACAAGTCTAAATGTAATTAATGCAATACCAAAACATAGTTTTAAAATCCCGTTTACAGCGGAAGCTTATTCAAAATAAAATTCAACATAAATAACCAAAGTTCAATGTTTATGAAATCATGCAACTCTATCTAGACGCCGTGCAGACGCGTGCGCCCTAGTTCCATTGTGCTACCTTAGCGACCTGAGAAAACATGTAAAAGTTTACGTCAGCACAAAAATGCTGGTGAGTTTACAGGTTTGCAGTTCAAGTACCAAGTCCACCTGTCCATACTATAACAAATAGAAAACCAGTATACGCTAGCTAGGCGTACGTTTTGTTACTACCACGATTGGAAAACCATTACTAACTCGAATACCAGATGTTGTGCCCGAAAAGTACCAGTTGTTCCTGTTGTTCCTGTTTGAGACAATATGCACTCGCCCGGCCCTCCAAGCCGACGAGCGGGGTTGGTCACTCCCAATAGCGCTATTCACATTTCCCCGTTGTGCAAACCCGCACATTCATGGTTCCCCCCGGGACTTCCAAAGATCGTGTAGTACACAATAGAAACCCATAGTATGACAGTAGTTACCAAATAATCGTTTTAACACATGTTTTCTCCCCCGAAAGTATAAAACCAGTTTAAAAGAGGGGCCGTAAACTCACCTTAAGTTGCTTTACTCCTAATCCCGAGTAAACTCAGCTGCTATGTTGGTCCCGTACAGTGGCGACCTAACATACGACAGTTACAAGTACTTAGACTAATAACCCGCAGGTTAATTAGTCCCTAGATGTCCAGACCATAACCAAGTTCGTTTGAAAATACCGTGACTGTTTAACTGACCCAAAGTACAAGACTCGACATCCCATTGGTGACCCGAGACTCCCCGTGTTATGTTTACGCTCCAAAACATACAATAACGCAAGTACACTTAACATACGTTAACGCACAACAAGTTATAGCACATAGTTCACGTATCACCAAAATACATCCAAATATATGTTACCAAGTTATTAGACATGTTACGAGGTTCCTAGCATGTTACTACATGTCAAATCGGGTCTCGGAATGCTAATTTACACTTACAGCAGCAGTACACGCGATTAGGGAGGCTAATCGCATGAAATGTCACACGACTAGGGCTAATCGCCCCTTAAGTCAGGCGATTAGGGCTACTCGCCCTTGAGGCCATGCGATTGGGCTACTCGCCCCTGTAGTCAGGCGAGTGGGCCTACTCGCCCTTATTACACGCGAGTGGGGGCTACTCGCCCCTAATACCCGCGATTAGCAAGGCTACTCGCCTGTAACCTTGCTGTTCCGGTTTTTCGCGCGTTTAACGCTCCAAATCAGATCCAGAGCGTGTGTAACTACCCAATATCATCCCAAACACTATCCTAAACATGTTTAACCCAAAACCCTTCGTTCATCCTCGTAAAATCAGTCCTGCATGCAACCAAAGCAATCCAAACACATACACATAGCATGCAACATTCAATTAACGCATGTAATCATAACCCTATTATCCAATTACTGAGATTTCTATCATCATACTAACAATATTAATTCTGACCTAGCGTGATAACACATCAAAACATCATCAAGATTCATAAAAATCCTATCTTTCTAATCATACATACCCATAACGCATGTTTATTAGTTATAATCCGATTAATAACTCTTATTGACGATTTTCAGAAAGCTTTTTCGTTTATGAACAGGTCTGGACCATTAGGGATTGATTAAAAACGTTTACAAAGTATTATGGATGAGAATCAAACCTTGGAATTGTAAAAGGATGATGGTTAGACCTTGAAACCTTGTGTTTTTGATCACAATCGCCTTCCAGAGGTTGTTTAAGTGTTTGGGGCGGTTATGGGACGACTAGGGTTGATATTAGGGAGTTTAGGAGGTTAAGTGTTGTATTTATAGGCGTTTCTAGTCGTCCAGCACGTTATAGGCGAGTATGCAGCAGCTACATGCGATTAGGGCTGCTAATCGCATGAGATTGGGCCTAATCGCCCCTATGTACACACGAGTAGCCTCCTACTCGTGTCTAATGTGCCCTACTCGCCTCCCCTATGGGCGATTAGGCTTCCTAATCGCCTGTAGGGGTTCCTTTTGTGTGTTTTGCGCGTTAAACCCCGTTTTAACATATGTTAATGCATATTCATGTACCGACAAGTCACATAATGATTGTAAACACATAACACAAGTAAATACACATATTTACACTCGTTCACCAATTCCCGGGACTCGAGACTCGTACGTTCCGTATGCCCTGACGATCCTACAAATCGTTACCGTTTGTACCCTTGGTTAAGGACCGACATCTAACGAACCTCCAGACCAACATCCAATGATCTTCTAGACTAACCAATAGTTTCCGAATCATATCCCGACTTAACTAACCCAGTTAAGTACAATATACGCGTGACTCGCTAAGGTAGACTTTCATCTAGACAACGTTGTTAACCCGAATTTGCCAGGTGTCACACCACCCCTAATCGATAGCGTCGATTATGCATTAGTGTATGCCTGGGGTGCATATATTCTGAACTTAAGTCGTGGGATACCGAGTAACGACTTGGAGCGGGGCACAATTATTATATGTCTTGGTTTGATTATAGTCTCAAGTAGAATTATAGGAATTTGCAACTCCTATATATTGTCATAACATGGTATTTCCCAAGTATTCAAGTTTTGGAAACTAAAAACCTGTGAACTCACCAATATATTTATATTGACGGAATTTTAAACATATCTTTCAGGTAATTAGACGAAGGTGAACCGGGGCAAGCTGGGTCGTGGAATCCTCCGATGCGGCATTAAACATTTTGCGGGGTTTCACCTTTATTTCCCAAGGCTTTGGGATATATTTGAGAAACCTCTATGTTGTCTAAAAAAAACAATTTACTTTTATGTAATATTTTGAACAAGATTTGACGCCCTAATAAATGACCCATTTTCTTAAATTACTTGTGTTTAGCAATAACCTTGACTTTATGCTCTTGAACCGTCGCGCCACGTGTTTCCGCCATTGTCGTGGTGTGACATGTTCGTTTGTTAATTTTGTTCATGAACGTACACGAACATTAATAAACACAAACAAATGTTCATAAACACTAATACAAAGAAGTGTTCATGGACGAAAACAAACACAAACACAAACAGACATATATTAACTTTCGAATGAGATCGAATTCACATACATTAACATTAGCTAGATCCACCCAAAATATAAGTTAATTATCCAAACATACTTAGTATATAACATAATACTGGTAAACATAATAAAGTAGTGTTTCAAAAACTAAGAGTTTGTTTGGTATGAGGTAATGAAATGAATGAGGAAATAGAATGGACGAGGTAATGGAATGGATCATTACCATTCCATGTCTTGTTTGGTTGCCATATGGGAATAAAACAAAACATTACTTTGTGTTGTTGCATATTATCCCTTAAGCATCCATTTTCAGTCAATTCATCAATAATTCAAACACAACTTGACCTTTAGGAAATTTACACAAGCACTATAAGGTTATCGGTTACGGTAGACCACAGTAGCCTAGTGGGTGAAATTCACGAGTTGTGACAGGATGTTAAAATATGTAACACTTGGTTTCAACGGTTGAAAAAAGTCAATATACAATGGTTTTATTACACAAAAGATGTATGATACAACCCAAAAACTAAAATTGTGTTTTACATCGATTGAAAACCATAAAAACGAATATCAATACCAGTTTTGATAACACTGATATCGATACCGATGTTGTTCAATCGGTACCGTCTCGGTTCATTATCGTACTTTTTTTTAAATTCAACTCAAGTTTCTATAACATTTTTATCGGAATGTCTAGGAAAAAAATAAAACGCATGCACAAATTTAGTTTTATAAAAACAAAATCAGTGAACAAAAGTTATAACTTATAAGACTATACAGAGTGGAGGGGGGAAGAGGGGCATGAAGCGTCATATGGCACTTGTGGCACCTTTACCAAAACAAATCCCTCAACAGAGGAGAGAGGGGGGAACGGTGAGGATTTCGAAGAGAGAGAAGGAAGAGATGAAGAGAGAGAGAGGGAAAAGATGAACACCACCAATCAAGTCCTTCCACCTCATCTTCAACCCTCGCCCCACGCCTGTGAACTCCCCCTTCCACGCCCCATCCCCCCCACCCACACTCTGAACGGTCTTAAGAGAAAAATAAAACTATTGGATTAAAGTCATGTATTATTTAGTATATGAAGAAACACAGATCTAAGATCGTATAACGAAAGGCGATCCGAGAAGTGATTCTACTGTATTTTATAAAGAGAGTGTGATTATAAAATACGTGAAGGTCTAAGGGCAAGACCAAGGAATTAAGAGACTACCAATTAGAAGAGCCGAGCCTCTAACTGTTAGTATAATAAACAGAGGGTTGAAGAAGGTACGAGAGAGTTCGTATTCTTCTTGAGTGAAAGTATGTGAGATATTAGATGCCGATAAAAGGAGAAGGGAGTCCTCCTTTTATAGTACCAAGATATCTACTTTCTCAGCCCATCCTCTACCTTTAACGGGGCCCGGCCCAGGTAGAGGTGTCTCCATAATCCGGCCCAAGCCCTTAGGCCCATTTGGTGCAAGTGGGTTTTAGTAAAGTAGGGAAAAGTAGAATGCTAGGGGGGGTGTTACCGTCCTGGCGCATATACACGTGGCGCCCAGTAAGTGGACGCTGATGGGTGGTGGACACGTGGTGCTCGCCTACTGGTAGAGAAAGGCGGTGGACAGTTTATGCTTTCCAGGACTTCGAGATGGGTAGAGAAAGTCTGCTTTGTCAGAAAGATATCTTGGCTGGGAGGCTGCCACATCGTCGTCCTTTCTGCTCGTCAGACTGGGAACAGTCTTTGATTGGAGGGGAACTTAGACTGGCCGCCTGTCATGTCAGAGATATTTTGTTTGGGGCAGGGGTGAGTTCCAAAGCTGCCCCAAAAGGTATCTTCCACTTGTAGTGAGGCTTGCCGAGGAAGCTTTGATGTATATTTGGCCTGCCGATGTGAAAGGGGAGGCCGTTCTTGCGCCTGGCGATAAATGTACCGCTGACGTAAAACGGGCGGGTGACGCCAGGGTTCCGTCGACGTAGCACGAGAGTATTAATGCTTGCGTCGGACGGCAGATGCATCGCTGACGTAGAACGGGCTTGTGGACGCTAGACGTTCCGCTGACGTAAAACGGGCGGATGGGCGTGAGACATCCGCTGACGTAGAACGGGTGGATGAGCGTCTGGCGGGGCCTGTTCTAAGTGGGCGATGGTATGGTATTTGTAGTGCTTTAATACCATATCCCTTCAAGTCCCCCCAGTCCAGTGTTGGCCTGTGATATACGTTAAATTATACATATATAAATCCCCGATTAAACTCCCAAATTACGCGTTTTCGACCATAATTGCACGAATTCGGTACTTAACCGCTTCATATATTTATTGCAGGTCTTAAACGACGCCCCAAAGACAAAGTCGAAGAAATCAGACAAAATCTGGACTAAACGGACAGTTGCTGCACAATCAGGCAAATCTGGAAGATGTGCACGGCCGTGCACCCCCAAGCGCACGGCCGTGCGAGCTCATGTGGCACGGCAGTGCAGCTGCTAGTGCACATCAGATTCCCGGGCACCTTGATCAGAACTCCCGTGCACATGCCCGTGCGACCCAGTTCCTCGGCTGCACTGCCAGTGCACCAGCCAGTGCATACCTTGTACCCGGACACCACCAGACCCGCACGGCCGTGCTTCCCTGTTGCACGGCCGTGCGCAACCCAAGATATTTTCAGGAACCAATTGCCCACTTGCCTGTCACATCAAAAGTTAAAGTGCACGACCGTGCACTTTATGTGCACGGCCGTGCACAAAATCAAAACTTGTATAAAAACAGAGCAAAACTTACTGATCAGATATTGGGTGAAATTGGGTATCCTAGAGAGGTTCTGAGGCGATTTTCTGGGCTAACGAAGTTCTGCACAAGCGTGGAACAAGCCCGGGACACCGTCCGATCCAACCATCATCATCCGATCCTTCACATTCAAGATTTATGGTTTGATCTATAAACTTTTAAGTAGTTCAAATCTGAATATTTTGGCTTGTTTGTGATGTTTATTTAGTTAATCGTACGCCTACGGGCAAGAACACTAGTATGTAGTATGTTAAACTATCGTTTGTATAGTTAATCATGTCTTGTATGAATTTGGCGTTTTTCATGTTTAGATCTTGATGATCATAGCGCAACCTTGTTTCGTTGTTGATGGATTTGTAGCTGTATTTGAATGACTTTAGCGATTGTCGAATGTGTTAGGCGGATAAATGTTGAAAAACCGTCCGTTTAATCGTCTGGTAGTAGACTAGTTAACTTGTTAAATAGTTTATGCCATGAAACTGTAACCGGGTATTGGTTTGGTTAAAGTCAGTCGAATAACGGTTAAAAATGCTTACCGGCACGTAAAAGGGTTTAAAAAGCCTAATGGTGTCGTTACTAGTCTTTGACACGGTTAATGATCTTTGGTAGTTATTTTGGTAAAAATAGCGATCTTAGTAGATCTGGGTTCAAAGTTGGTAAAATGGAATAGGTTGTGAAATGCTCTACTTTATGCTAGTTTAGGTGGCTGTGTTGTGTATTCGGTATCGCTTCCCTGAATTAGTGAGGTTAGAAAACTCTTAACGGATGACTAACTTATCTTTAGAAGATCTGCGTGAGATCATATCAGCTGCTCGCTAATAAACGACTTGAAGCGGTTAACGTGTGTATTCGTGTTAGCTTTCTGTATAGTTGTCATGTTAGGATGCCCGAAAGGGACACTAACTGTCGGAAAATGGGAATGTTGATCACGCCTTTATTTCTTATATAGATGACATGCTAGGATTGGCGTATTATAACTTATATAGTTATGTTTTCTATTTGGAGTCGTAGTTAAGTTATTTACATGTTTTAGAATTAATTTAGTCTTAAACAAAACTCATACTTATCTTTTACTTACTGGTGAATCGGGGATAGAGTTTTAGTACCATTGCTCCGCGCGCGTCCATGGATCGATACTTGGTTCTTATCTGTACTTACTACATATATGACAGGGTACACTTGCCCTAGTGTGTGTGTTTTAATATGAAGGTCGAAACCATTTTTATAAATATTAAAGCAAAAACGTGTGTTAAAATCCATTGTAAAATATGTATAGTTACGCACACGTAAAGTTTTTGGCGCCGTTGCCGGGGACGCGACGAGCTTTAGGAACGGACCGAGTCAACTTTTTACCGGTGTACATGCTTGTGAATACTTGTTTATACTTCGTTGATTCTTTATTTCATTCATTTATTTGCATATATGATTATTTGATTGTTTATTTGATTTATCTGTCTGTTAATATATTGGATTGATTTTAGATTGGTTCATAGGTTTGCATATATATTTGTTCATTTTTTTATGCTTATTGGATTGAATTGATTATTATTCATTCATTAGGATGTTGATAGATTTAATTTATTAAATATTGGATTTATTGGTTTGTCTATGAATTTGATTGATTCATTATTTGATTTATTTGTCCGGATTCGGACTAATTGATAATTTTTAGATTTGAAAAGTTAAATTCTTTATTTATTGACCATGTGTTCATATGTTTATCTGTTTATATAATTTTAATTTTTATGTATTTATAGTTTTTATGTAAATATATAATGGAAGTCTGGGTATGTTACGTTTGAATTTGATAGTACGGATGCTTTTATAAAAGGTTTGGGTTAAGAAAAACTGGGAAATTTATTTAATATAGAAGTGGTTTTAATAAAAATAATTTTCTGTGAAAAATGCTCCCTTGCGATTTGCAAAGAAGCTGGGCTTATGGTTCCGCCTTTAGCGAGTTCCTAATTACCCCGGTTTTTTATCTTTTATTTTTTTTGCGATACGCGAACAGGATCACCAGAGTCCTTCGCGTAACGTGAATAGCCGCTATCTTCCGTTTTTAACTCATTTCATTAGCATCCATCATGGTTTCTATCCATCAACTTCCGTTATATTATTTTTCGGTGAAAAAGGGTTGTTTTCGCGCAAGCAAAAAGACGGTCTTTATCTTGTTGCGACGCGCGAGCGCCTTGAGTCATTGTAGTCACTTGCGCCACGCGAGAAGCGGTCTATACTTCTTCGCGATGCGCGAGCGACTTAGATTTCGCTGAAAATATTGTATATTTTCATATTTTATATATTATTATAATTTAAGTTTATTGTATAGTTTTTGGTATATTGATTTGTGTATATCTCTTCCATTTTTCTTAAATCGAGTCTGTAATTATTTCTTCTGTAATTATTTCGTACATTGCGTCAGTTTAAGTGTGGGGATGGCCGATGTTTCTTCATTGCTCGATCGATCTTCTCGCCCGTACTCAATCTCCATTCGGGCGAAAGCGATCTTAAAGAAAGTCTTTTATGAAAACGGCTATTCCAAGAAATTTAAAGTCCATATGGACGAGTCCATAAATCAAAATGGACTAAGTTTAAAAGTCAACGGTCATCGCTTAAAAGCTTACATTGATGGACCGGTTGACCCGACTGTGGAGGTACTTGAACTCCATGCTCCGCGCGCCTAAACAAGCGTGAGGAAGTGAGTCTAGCTAGCGACTCGTTAAAAAAATTAGCGCGGCGTGTATGGGCGCGCCAAAGGGTAAATATGTAAATAGTGTTAATATTTCTTTGTTTATTTTAAATTTTGTAGTTTAACGTTTTTTCGAGTCTTGTGCAGGTTGGTACCGGTTTTGAGCGGAGCGGGAATGAGCAATGGAGCGAAAAGGGTCTACAAACAGGTTATATTTACTTAAAATGATGTTTTCAGACAAAAGAGGGCCGCTGCGCGGAAAAATGCAGCTGCAGGCTGCATTTCTGCAAGTCTGCAGGTTGTGCACGGCCGTGCGACCTTTGTGCACGGCCGTGCGAGCCGAGCTGTTCAGCATGCCTGATCAGCACTGGGATGCAAGGGCTAGTGCAAGGAGGTTGCACGGTCAAGCGCACTACCGTGCAGCTGACCGTGCGGGCCAAAAAAAAAAAAAAAAAAAAAAAACTAGCCCAGAAATGGGCCTATATAAGCATTTTTAACTTCTAAAACATAATTCTAACCCTTGCACACCTGGCTGCACCCTCATTCCACCTCTTTTTGCCCGAGAACATCATCTTTTGGTCTAGATTCTTCACTCCTCACTTGCTAATCCTTCAAGGTATGATCCCCTTCATAATATTGCACATCTTTTACATGGTTTTTAGTTTTGATCCGTGTGTTTTATGTTCTCTAGGTTAAAGATTTGGGGGTTTCTTCATAAACCTTTAATAAACCCAAGAATCTTGTTAGTTTTTGTTTAAAGTATGTTAGATTTTTGTTAATATTGTTGAACCCGTGCACTTCCCTACCTAAATCTGTTGTTTTATAAGTTTTATTAATAAATGTAGAAGATTTGGGTGATTTTGGTTGAAAATTTTTGAAAATCTGCAGGGCGTGCACGGGAGTGCACCTAAAATGCATGACCGTGCGGATTGAGGTGCACTGGCTCAGGCACTGGCAGTGCAGCTCGGAATCACCGAGCTGAACTGACCTGCACGGTCGTGCTCCTTGGTGCACGACCGTGCGTGCCGAGAAAACCAGGCAGCACTGCCAGTGCACAAGGCAGTGCAGCCTCTGACCTACAAACCAAACAGACCTGCACGACCGTGCACCTCAGGTGCACGTCCGTGCAGGTTAACCAGAATCAGGTCAGAACTTATGCAGGTCCGTTTTGCGCAACCAGGACCTCATTTTTTGATATTACTAATAGCTGGAACTTTGTTTTTTGTATGCAAATGGCCCACGACTTTGTTTTTGTACCTTTTTTCCGGTTTGGAGTCGGTTCATCCGGGTTCGTTCCGTAACCCGCCCTCGTTCCCATATGGAGCACCACCTGGCGACCAGCCAGGCAGCTCCGGTCACTACCATAGGGACGGGGATAACCAGTAGCCGATTCCACTGCATTTCCAGCGATTGTTAGTAGTTTTTTTTTATCTGCTTTTAGTACTTTTGTTTTGAACATTTTGCTTTGTTATGTATTTTGAATTTAGTATTTACATTTTTAATTTTAGTTTGCTTATGTTTATGATTATGATGAGTGGGTTTGATGTGTGTGTTGTGTCAAGAATGTTGACTTTGCAGGTAACTGGCGAGCACCGTTGTCGATGCTCTCGCCGTTCATTTACTCGACAGTTTCTTCGACACTAGGGGAGTATTATTCTCCTTTTTTCCACAAATAGTTAGCTATTTCATAAATGCTATCTATTTTTCACATTGGGGACAATGTGACGTTTAAGTGTGGGGAGGGATTATATCTTGTTCTTCTTGTCCTCTCATGTGTATATATATATATATATATATATATGTTAAAAAAACCTTTAAAAGTACATATATATGGATACATTTTCTTATAAACATCAAGCCTAACTAAATTTTTGATAAAAATAACTTGAGGCGCGACAAACAGACGAGATACGAGCATGTTAAATTCGTACACTTGCACCCATTTCCTCCCGGTTACTTGAGCATTTGAGCCTTAGAATAGATTTCATTTCTTTGACATGCTTTCGAGTGAGCGGGATGTTTTGTGTAATTTAGAACTTGTCATTAGCATACTTGTTTAGATCAGAAACGTGTGAGACTGTACGAATATGATTGAGGCATTTAGGATACCCTTTTGATTTAGCCTTTTCTTTTCGTTCTATCTGTTTCCCGCACCCAAATGTTATCCCTTAGTTAACCATGTTGAACCTAATCCCGTGTTTTTTTTCTTATTTACCACACCATTTCACCACTTAACCAAATTTAGCCTTTTTCTTTTAAACATTTTGTGTTGGAACTCGGTTTAGGTTATTGTTTGACTCGTTTTGTGTTATAGTTCATGTTCGGGCTTTTAGATCCCGTGTTTTGTGTATATTCTCGTTATAGTTTTCAGTTATATTCAGTATTGTAAGCTTGTTATTAAAAAGAAAAAAAAAGAAAAAAAAAATGAGAAAAATCCAGAAAAATAGTATACCCTAAAATAGGGTGAATTAGCAGTGTTCGAGCAGTTTTTAGGGCTATAAAGTTAGAAGTTATATATGTTTACTCGATTTAAATAAAAATCGCGTATATTTGCGTGTGTTTTGTATAGTTGTGCTTGTTTCTGTTTAGTTAGACTTAACCGCCGAGTTTTAGCCGTTTCGTCACTGTAAATATCCCTTTCGCACCCTTACCTTTGCCTAACATTACAACCCTTATAAGACCTCTTGATTTGTGCTTTTTCACACGTTAGTTGGTGAAGATTAGATCTTTTGACAAGCTTATGATATTGCACGATTCATTGTCTTGGCAGTGGAGCGATTTACACATACACATTACACGTATGTATCATAAATAAAACCGAGTGTGTGTGAACATTGTGAGTCGTGTACGGGTTTGCGTGCTTATAGATCGGAAGTGAGTCGTTGCTTTTTAGTTATTTTATCACCTGTTTTTATATATCTTTGTTGGCTTGACTATTATCGTCTGTACAGGTTATATTTTGTCTTTGTTGCCACTTGGCGAGTTTTTCGTTTATTTCTGTTTAGTTGTTTGCTTGAGGACAAGCAAAGTTCAAGTGTGGGGAGGTTTGATATACGTTAAATTATACATATATAAATCCTCGATTAAACTCCCAAATTACGCGTTTTCGACCATAATTGCACGAATTCGGTACTTAACCGCTTCATATATTTATTGCAGGTCTTAAACGACGCCCCAAAGACAAAGTCGAAGAAATCAGACAAAATCTGGACTAAACGGACAGTTGCTGCACAATCAGGCAAATCTCGAAGATGTGCACGGCCGTGCACCCCCAAGCGCACGGCCGTGCGAGCTCATGTGGCACGGCAGTGCAGCTGCTAGTGCACATCAGATTCCCGGGCACCTTGATCAGCACTCCCGTGCACATGCCCGTGCGACCCAGTTCCTCGGCTGCACTGCCAGTGCACCAGCCAGTGCACACCTTGTACCCGGACACCACCAGACCCGCACGGCCGTGCACCCCTGTTGCACGGCCGTGCGCAACCCAAGATATTTTCAGGAACCAATTGCCCACTTGCCTGTCACATCATAAGTTAAAGTGCACGACCGTGCACTTTATGTGCACGGCCGTGCACAAAATCAAAACTTGTATAAAAACAGAGCAAAACTTACTGATCAGATATTGGGTGAAATTGAGTATCCTAGAGAGGTTCTGAGGCGATTTTCTGGGCTAACGAAGTTCTGCACAAGCGTGGAACAAGCCCGGGACACCGTCCGATCCAACCATCATCATCATCCGATCCTTCACATTCAAGATTTATGGTTTGATCTATAAACTTTTAAGTAGTTCAAATCTGAATATTTTGGCTTGTTTGTGATGTTTATTTAGTTAATCGTACGCCTACGGGCAAGAACACTAGTATGTAGTATGTTAAACTATCGTTTGTATAGTTAATCATGTCTTGTATGAATTCGACGTTTTTCATGACTTAATCTTGATGATCATAATGCAACCTTGTTTCATTGTTATTGGATTTGTAATTATGTTTGATTGACTTTGATGATTATCGAATGTGTTAGGCGGATACATGTTGAAAAACCGTCCGTTTAATAATCCGGTAGTAGACTAGTTAACTTGTTAATAAGTTTACACCATGAAACTGTAACCGGGTATTGGTTTCGTTAAAGTCAGTCGAATAATGATTAGAAATGCTTACCGGCACGTAAAAGGGTTTTAAAAGCCTAATGGTGCCGTTACTGATCTTTGACACGGTTAATGATCTTTGCTAGTTATTTTGGTAAAAATAGCGATCTTAGTAGATCTGTGTTCAAAGTTGGTAAAATGGAATAGGTTGTGAAATGCTCTACTTTATGCTAGTCTAGGTGGCTGTATTGTGTATTCGGTATCGCTTTCCAAGATTAGTGAGGTTAGAAAACTCTTAACAGATGACTAACTCATCTTTAGAAGATTTGCATGAGATCATATCAGCTGCTCGCTAATAAACGACTTGAAGTGGTTAACGTGTGTATTCGTGTTAGCTTTCTGTATAGTTGTCATGTTAGGATGCCCGAAAGGGACACTAACTGTCGGAAAATGGGAATGTTGATCACACGTATTTATTTCATATGATACGTAGATGACATGCTAGGATTGATATACTATTGTCTATATAGTTATATTTTGTATTTGGAGTCTTACATATGTTATTTAGATATTTTAGAATTAATTTAGTTTAAAACAAACTTTCACTATCTTTTCTTACTGGTAAATCGGGGATAGAGTTTTAGTACCATTGCTCCGCGCGCGTCCATGGATCGATATCTGGTTCTTATCTACACATTACTACATATATGACAGGGTACACTTGCCCTATTGTGTGTGTTTTAATATTAAGGTCTAAACCATTTTTATAAATATTAAAGCAGAAACGTGTGTTAAAATCCATTGAAAAATATGTATAGTATCGCACACGTCAGCCTGTATCATTGGGGAATGTTGGACTTGATTTCACAAGCGTACCTTGAGTATCATCCAGTCGTCACCTGCCGGTCGTTGAGGAGGCAGCCGGTGTTTGAACAATTTAACGTTTTCTACAAGTTGGAAGTGAAGGACTCGGGTTGGGTCTCCTTTGTAGAGAGGTCGAAGAGCATCAGCCTGATCATCCCGAAGAGTTCTCCCAAAACTCTTCGGGATTGGAAGAGATGCTTCTTCTTTGTGAAGAAGGAGGTGAATCCGGTGGAGATGCCGAAGCTGGAGCTTCGCGCTGGGCAAAAGGTTCCGTCCTTCGAGGTGATGAAGGATTTTCAGGAAGAGGAGTGGTTCAAGGAGTTGTGCGCGCATCCTAGTCGTCTAGATGACTTGGATAAGCTAGATGAGGGGATCCTTCGGCTGCTGGGTTTGAGCCGACTGGGCGTGAGGGAAGGATACAATGTAGCGCCTGCGGGTGATGGTGGGCCGCTCTCCGTTGAAGGTAAGTGTTTGTTGTTGCTTCTTATTCTTGATTTATATTCTTTTTTTGACGCTTTTTGTACCTTGCTTGTAGGTGAGCTTTTGTTTGAGGTGTTTGCCGCCCGGTCCACGAAGACCATGTATGTGGCGGTACCTGATGGGGACGTCTCGGAGATGGAACTTCTGGTGTAGAACTTCCTGTTCCCTGGCCCAATGCAAGGTGCGCCTTCTAACCTTGCGGTTGGTTTTTTAATCAATCCTGAGCCGGTGTCCGTGAAAACGGCGGCCGGGGTTGATTATGTATTCTTGTCGGATGATGAGTCAAGTGATTCGTCGTCCGGTCTAATACATCGTACGCGTCAATCTGCAGGTGACCCTGGAAGGGGGTCGTCTTCGGCCGGGGCGCAAGGTGCAGAGGCGACGGTTGAAGGTCGCATGCCAGAGGATGTGGCCACTGACAGTAAGTTTCTTCCATTTTCTTTATGTTTTTCTTCTTCTTCTTTTTTTGTTGGCTTAAAGAATTTTTACCTTGTTTGTAGGTCACAAGCGCAAGTAGCCGGAAACGGTTGAAGAAGATCTGGCCGGTGGCCCGTCTCCGAAGCGGACGGCTCATGGTGGTGACAGTGAGCCGTCCGCATGGATTGGCGCTTGAACCGCCGCCGGTTCGTGAGCCCTTCTATAAGAAGGCTCTGAAGAAGTTGAGTAGTAAGTAGCCCCTTTTTTTTTGTCTTGAATTTTGTATCAAGTTTTTAATCCGCTTTTGTTTTCTCTGTAGGCTCCATTCCACCTTCTGTGAAACAATTTCAGGAGGAACGGAAGAAGAAGCTGGAGGAAGAGCGTGCCCAGGCCGAGGCTGCGCGTCAAGCGGAGACTGTTGGTAAGGAGGAGGAGGCCAGGCGCGCTGCTGAGGCCGCCTTGAAGCAAAGGGAGGAAGAGGCGGCCGCCCGTGAAGCTGAGCTGCAGCGCAAGCGAGCTGAGGATTCTCGCTTGGCTGAGGTGGCCGCCAAGGAGGAGGAGGAGCGCCGCCTGGTCTTGTTGAAACAGCACGAGGACCTGGTGCGCATTAAGAAGGAGCAGGCTGAGGGGATGGGTGCTAAGGGTGGTGAGGGTTCGCTGGGAGGGCCCTCTTTTATTGATTTAAGTGAGAAGGACGTCATGGAGGCGTCTTCTCAGGGTGGTGGGGTGGAAGACCCCAAATCGAAGAAAGCTGAAGGTGCTTTGGCGTCTTCGAGTGGTCCGGCCTTCCGGCTGGACGCTCCGGTCTATACGCCTGGGTGGCGTATAACCGAAAGCTGCCGATTCCTCAACCCCTTTGTGGCTGAGGAATTTATTAGCTATGCGTTGCCGCCTGCCGAGCGGGCGCATCACTGAGCTCAAGACCGCGCGACCCTCTTCTCCGAAATGTGCATGAACCTGACGCAGACTATGGGCAACCTTTATGCCTTGCACAGAGGGGAGGGTGAGTTTTTGGACGAGCGGGCGTCGGTTGCTGGTGAGGCCGAGCGGTTGGCGAGGGAGAAGGAAGTATATGAGTCCGCTCGTATACGCCTTTTGGAGCAGGTTCGGAAACTGGAGTCCGACCTGCGTCAGAAAGATGCTGACGCTTCCGAGAAGCAGAAAGCTTGGGCCAAGTCGACGGCGGTGGTGAACACTGAGCTGGATCGTCGTCGTCAGCTCGTTCAAAAGGCTGAACTTGCCCTTGCTGAGGAGAAGAAGGTGTCGGCGGCCAAGGCGAAGGAGTTAGAGGAGATGTCCTCTAAGTATGCCACTGCAATTGGCGATCTGAAGGCGAAGGACGCCGATGTGGTCAAGATGACTAGTCTGGTGTCTGAGCTGGAGGGTCAGATTGATGGCCTTTTGAAGGAGAGGGAAGCCTGGGAGTTGGAGAAGATGCTCCTGCTGGACGCTCAGAGGGCTTACTGCGAGAAGTCGCTCTGGATTATGTCCGATGGGATCTCTGCGGTAAGTTTTTCTTTTGGTTTTTCTAAGTCTTTATGCCGTCCTTTGTTTTTGACTTGGTGTTTGGTTGATGTGCAGGTCTTTGATCACTGCTGGAATGCGCCCAAGATGGGCGAGCAGATCGCGGAAGTGGTGGATGCTGCCCGCACAACGGGCGTCCATAGTGGGTGGCTGGAAGGTTTTTTGGCCGCCAGGGATGGGGCGGCTGTCGAAGATCAGCCGTTTGGTGACGTGAATACCGATCAGCAGCTGATGGAGCAGCTTCAAAAGCTTGAAAAGATCGAGTTTCCCATGCTGCAGGTTGTGCGGCAGTGTCTGGCGGATCCTGACCCTATCGCCATGTTCAAGCGTTGGGTGGAGGAGTCCGACCGCGTTGGACGGGAGCGGGCAGAGAAGCATAGGTCGGGGGCGGGTAGTTCGGGGACGGCCCATGAGCCTCCCCAGTAGGTTGCTTTTGTATTTTCCTTCTTTTATAAATATGTTGTTTGTATGAAATGAAACTTTTTTCCTTCTATCTTGTTGATCCGTCTGATGTGTTGGTGCGTTTGCCTGTTGAAGAGTAGATTAACTTCATAAGTGAGGATTGCGCAGAATCATTTATGAAGAGTGGATTAACTTCATAAGTGAGGCTTGCGCAGAATCATTTATGAAGAGTGGATTAACTTCATAAGTGAGGATTGCGCAGAATCATTTATGAAGAGTGGATTAACTTCATATGTGTGGTTTGTGCAGAATCATTTATGAAGAGTGGATTAACTTCATAAGTGAGGATTGCGCAGAATCATTTATGAAGAGTGGATTAACTTCATAAGTGATGGGTGTGCGGAATCGTTTATGAAGAGTGAATTAACTTCATAAGTTAGAAGAAAAATGTGAAACTGAAATGTTTTTATAAGTAGCATGTGCGCAACTGCGCTACATTCCATGATCTAGGTATGGGTGTTCCATCAAGTTTTTCTAGCGCATATGCCCCTTTCCTAGTACTTGTTGAACTTTGTAAGGCCCTTCCCAGTTTGGCGCGAGCTTTCCAGGGCGTTCTGCGTGAGAGGCGTAGTTGTCTCTTAGGACATAGTCGCCGATGTCGAATTCGCAAGCTTTGACTTTGGAGTTATAGTAGCGCTCCAATTGCTTTTTATAGTTTGCTTCGCGTATGGCGGCGATGTCACGCCTTTCGTCTAAGAGATCCAGATTGAGGCGTAGTTCTTTGTCATTGTCGGTGTTGGCCGTGTTGAGGACCCGTGGTGATGGGAATGTGATTTCCGCGGGTATTACGGCCTCAGAACCATAGGTTAGGCTGAACGGGGTTTTGCCGGTGCTGGTCTTCGTGAGGGTACGGTGTGCCCATAGCACATGTGGGAGCTCGTCTACCCAGCCCGTGCGTTTCGACCCTAGGCGAGTCTTGATGCCTTCGACCAAGGATCTGTTGATGCGTTCTACTTGGCCATTACCTTGGGGGTGGGCAACGGATGAGAAGATCTGGCTGACGCCTAGTTGTGTTAGCCATGTTTGGAGTTTTTTGTCAGTGAATTGTGTGCCGTTGTCCGTGACGATTTCCATGGGTAAGCCGAAGCGGCAAATGATAAATTCCCAGATGAATTTTTTTGTTTGTTCGGTGCTGATTGAAGCGAGCGGCTTGGCTTCTACCCATTTTGTGAAGTAGTCGACGACGACAATGAGGTATTGTACCTTTCCAGGGGCCATTGGGAATGGGCCGACCAGGTCGATAGCCCATTTCTGGAATGGCCATGCGGCCGTGACTGGTACCAGATCGTTTTTGGGGCGCATGGTATTTGGCGCATGTTGTTGACAGTTGAAACAGGTGCGTAGAATTTTGACGGCATCTTGATGCATGCCTGGCCAATAGTATCCTGCGTTCATGATTTTGGCGACGACCATCCTTGGCCCCGCATGGATCCCGCATATGCCTTCGTGAATTTCTTTTATGAGTAAGGTGGCTGTTGCGGTATCTATGCATTTTAGCAATGGGCCTAAGTATGAGCGTCGGTACATGATCCCATTCATTAGTTGATAATGTTGGGATTTGTATTGGATTTTTCGGGCTTCCGCTTTTTGAGGCGGCAGGGTGCCTGTTGCTAGATAAGCTTGAATAGGGGTCATCCATGACCCGACGTCTGTCTGTGTTATATTAACCTGTCTAAGCGATACTGAAGGTTGAGGCAGGGTTTCAATGCGTACCTCTTTGGCCATGTGCGGCCACGCTGTGGAGGCCATTTTGCTGAGTGCGTCGGCTTCCTTGTTGCCGCTGCGATTTATGTGGACAATTGTGCAGGTGATGAATTTCTTGGTGAGGAGCTTGGCCTGGTCGACGTATTGGGCCTTGACTGGATCTTTGGCGTCGTAGACGCCGTTCATGTGACCCGCAATTAGCATAGAGTCCACATGGGCGTTGAGGTGCCTTGCGCCCATTTTGTCTGCCAGGCGTAGGCCTGCGGAGAATGCTTCGTATTCTGCTTCATTGTTTGTGCTCGGGAATTCAAGGCGCACAGCGTATGTGAATTCCGTTTTGTCGGGGCTAACGTGGCGAAGGCCTGCGCCTGAGCCCTGGTCATTGGAAGCTCCGTCTGTGTAAAATGACCAGGTTACTCGATCGTCGGGGATGGGCTTGGGGTCTTGTTCGTCTTTGCAGTCTTGGATTTTGTCAATCGGGATTTCTGTAATGAAGTCTGCCAGGACCTGCCCTTTTATTGCGGGTCTTGGTTTGTAAACAATGGTATGCGCACCTAGCTCGATCGCCCATTTGGCCAGACGGCCAGAGAGTTCTGGTTTGGAAAGTACGGTGTTGATCCTATAATCTGTGAGGACGTTGATTGGATGTCCTTGGAAGTACCGTCGCAGCCGTCGTGACGCGTGGACTAGCGCTAGGACGAGTTTTTCCATTGTTGAATATCTGGTTTCTGCGTCTGCTAGGGTGCGGCTGATGTAGTAGATTGGTGTTTGCACTTTTTTGCGTTCTACTAATAGCACCGCGCCTATCGCTGTTTCTGACGCAGATAGGTATAGTGTGAGTGGTTCCTTTGGAAGGGGTGCTGCTAGAGTTGGCAAGTAGGTTAAACATTGCTTCATTTCACGGAAAGCCGCTTCCGCCTCTGGTGTCCAGCGGAACTGTGTTTTCTTGAGTACATTTCGTAAAGTATGGACAAAAGGAAAAGACTTAGAGGCGTAGTTTGATAGGAAGCGGTTGAGAGCAACTAGACGTCCCATCAGTGTCTGTACGTCTTTTATCGAGTTTGGTGATGGCATGCGTTGGATTGCTTGGACTTTTTCCGGGTTTGGGTTGAAGCCGCCATTGGTGACAATGACGCCTAGGAATTTTCCTTCTTCAGCTCCGAAGGAGCATTTCCCCGGGTTAAGTTTCATTTTGATGCTGCGCAACTGTTCAAAGGTGCGCTGGATGTCCATGAGCATTGTATCCTCTTGGGTGCTTTTGATGACCAGGTCGTCAACGTAGACTTCAAGGTTGACGCCGATCTGATTGATGAATGCTTGGTCCATGAGGCGTTGGTAAGTAGCGCTGGCGTTTTTGAGTCCGAACGGCATTTTAGTGTAGCAGTACACCCCTCGGTCTGTTCTGAACGCCGTTCGATCCTCATCTTCGTAAGCCATTTGGATTTGATGATATCCTCGATATGCGTCGAGGAAGCATTTGTATTTAAATGGCACAAGTGAGTCTACCTTCAAGTTGATCTCTGGGAGGGGGTAGTGGTCCTTAGGGCAAGCTTTGTTTAGGTCCTTGTAGTCGACGCACATGCGCCAGGACCCGTTTTTCTTCAGGACCATGACTGGGTTAGCTACCTAGGTTTGGTGGTTGCATTTTCTGATGATGCCGGCGTCGAGCAGATTGTCGACTTGTTCATTCATGGCTTTGACTCTGTCGGGGCCAAGTGGCTGCTTTTTCTGGGCCACCAGGCGCGCGTCTTTGTATGGGTTGAGGCGGTGCTCGGCGATGTGTCTTGGGACGCCAATCATGTCTGATGATTGCCACACGAAGATGTCTTTGTTTGCCACCAACAGCTGCTTTAGATGTACTTTTACTTGGGGGGAAGAGTCCGGCCCAAAGTAATGGTTTGTTCGGGGAAGGCCGGGTTGAGGACCCAGTTTTTATCAGTTGGTGAGGTTGGCGCGCGCACCGCTGGGTCGTCTACCGGGTCGGTTGTCATGAGGCACTCTTGGTTACCTCAGATGTATGCGACCCCAGTGGGTGTTGGGAAACCCATGGTTTGGTGGGGAGTTGATGCGGTGGAATTGAAGTTTGCCAAGCCTTGTCTGCCCAGCAGTATGTCATATGAGGAGATGGCCAGGATGACGTGGAAGGTGCAGACTTCTGAGCGGCTATGTGTGCCTTCATCAAGTGTGACTGTAAAGTCGAACTTGCCAATGGGGTGTATTACTTCGTTGAAGAAGCCGGCGATGGGTGTGTCTGGTTGCAGGCGTGCCTTATCTTCTTCGTCAAGTTGGTCAAAGCACTGTTGGTACATGATGTCGAAGCTGTTGCCGCCGTCGCACATCATTTTGTAAGTTCGGTTGTGTCCGAACAGTGCTGTGATAGTGAGTGGGGTCGTCGATTGTGCGCCCCCTGGTATTATAGGGAGGAGGACTTGGGCCTCTCGCCAGTTTGTGGCTTGTGATCTGGTTGCTGTGTTTGGGAAGTTGGTTTTCCGTTTGGTGTTGCGTGTCATGTTGCACTGTCTGTTGTGTGCGCCGCGGATATAGTGTGTTCTGATGTCTTTGATGGCTTTGTCAGGCTCATCTTGCCTGCGTCCCCCGGCGCGGACATTTTTGACCAAGTTGGAGAGCTTCCCGGAACGTAGGGCCGCCTCAATCTACATTTTGAGGCTATAGCAGTTGTTAGTGTCATGGCCTACGTCTTTGTGGAAGTCACAAAATCTGGTGGTGTCGACATTTTTTCGTTTTGCTCCCATGGGTTTTGGGATCTTGAAAGTTACCTCTCCAGTCGAGAGGACTTGTGACAGCACCTGGGACGGTGTTTTGGTGAGAGGGGTCCAGTCTTGATTCCGGTGTCCGCTGTTGCGCTGGTCGCGGCTTTGCTTGTTACCGATGATGTTTCGGGCGTCGCCGGAGGTTGAGTATCGTCCTTCATCGGTGGAACCTGAGATGCGGTTCCAGACGGATGCTCGGTTGTTGCCGCGATTGCGGTTGTTACTAGAGCTCCCTCGCTGGTTCTGGCGCATCGTTTTTTGGTTGCCCGCATATAGTTTTGAGATGCGAACGACCTCTTCCCAGGCATCTGGGACGCCGTCTTTCCCTTGGAGGGTGTGTTGTAGGCCTTCGTCATTGACGTTGGATAAGAAGGAGGTTCGGGTTGCCTCATCCCCCGTTCCCAGTTGGAGAGCCTCTTTATTGAACCGTACGATGAAGTCCTCGAGAGGTTCAGTATCTCTGCGTTTGCAGAGAGAGATTTGGCTTTTGTTGCGCTTGTGGCGACGCTGTTGACTGAAATGGAGTGAAAATTTTTCGATCAGCTGGTCGTAGCTGTCGATGCTTCCTGTGGGGAGGTTGTCAAACCAGACCCTGGCGGCTCCGGTGAGTGTCTGGGCGAACATGTGGCACCAGACAGGTAAAGTCCATCCGATGACGGCCCCGGCTTGGTTGAATATGCCGAGGTGGTCATATGGGTCGGTGAGACCGTCATAGATTTTGACATTGGCCGGTAGGCGTTGTCTTGGTGGGATTGGTGCCTGAGAGATGCGCCTGGTGAATTTAGACTTGTCTGCGAAGGCCGCAGGCCTGTAGGGGAGTGACAGGTTTGTGGTGGCGTCATGGTTGTATCTGTTTAGGCGTTCCCGCCTGTAGTATTGGCTATGGCGATAGTCCCTGGAGGCATCGTCTTCCCATGAACTCTCGTCATAGTCTTCGTCATCGAACCGGTTGCGCTCTGCATGGGCCTGGTCCTCAGGGGATTGCCCTGGACCTTCCCCGTGACGGGCGGCAGCCGATGTTCGTGCGGGTGGTTTGGAAGAGGAATCCGCGATTGCTTTCCCGGTCCGTCGGCGTTGTTCTAGCTGGTCGTCTAGAATGCGCCTCTGGCTCTCGTACCAATCATTATTCAGGGCGTCGATTTCCTCCTCGGTTGGAGGTGCTGGGTCGGCGATCTGGAATTCTAGGCTTCTGGGAGTGACGAGGGTTTGTTGGTTATTGTCATGATCGCCAGATGTTGGGTGGGATGCTGGGGTGGCGTCGGTGATGTCTTCGACGGCTCCGGATGGGGTAAATGCTCTTGGGGGTGAGGTCATTTTTTGTGATTTGGGTTTAATGGATATGATTGTAAAAGCTGTTTTGTTTTAGAGTATTTGTGGTAAGGCCACGGATGGCGCCAATGAAGAAACACAGATCTAAGATCGTATAACGAAAGGCGATCCGAGAAGTGATTCTACTGTATTTTATAAAGAGAGTGTGATTATAAAATACGTGAAGGTCTAAGGGCAAGACCAAGGAATTAAGAGACTACCAATTAGAAGAGCCGAGCCTCTAACTGTTAGTATAATAAAGATGTCACTACGCCACTCAGTTCTACTGAACCTTTATCCTCGTTCGACTCCTCCTCTTCGGTTGATGTCACCCCATACAGGAAACATTTAGGTTCTCTTCAATATCTAGAATTCACTCGCTTGAATATTTCTTTTGCAATTAATAAACTCTCCCAATTTATGCACCACCCACGTCAAACACACTGGCAAGCTCTCAAACGGGTACTTCGCTATCTTAAAGGCACTGTTCATCATGGCCTTTTTCTGAACCGCAATTCCTCGCTCGATCTCTCGACCTTCTCAGATTCGGATTGGGGCGGTGTACATGATGTTGGTCGGTCTACCACTGCCTACATGCTTTAATTTGGCAATAATATTATCTCATGGAAGTCTACTCGCCAAAAGTCGGTTTCTCGCTCCTCAACCGAAGCTGAATATAAAGCTCTAGCCAATGCTGCAGCAGAAATCACATGGACTAAGCATTTACTGAATGAACTTGTACTCACTTCAATGGCAACCCCAACATTGTTTTGTGACAACACCGGTGCTACCTATCTTTGTGCCAACCCCGTATATCATTCCCGGATGAAACATATAGCACTTGATTATCACTTTGTTAGAGAACAAACTACGGCTAGACGGTTACAGGTTCTTCATATTTGTTCTCAAGATCAACTAGCGGACATGCTTACCAAACCATTAAGGCAAGCACCATTCATTTGTAATCAGTCCAAGATTGGTGTATCCGATGGATCCTCTATCTTGTGAGGGCGTATAAGAAATGTCAATCAACATTAATATGGTCAATGAGGTTACAAAATCACAAAGGCCAAATCATGCTCTTAATCAACATTAATATAATATGGTCAAGGAGGTTACACAATCACAAAGACTAAAATCATGCTATTCAACAACTTCCATATTCTTGTGCATAGATTTCTCTATTAGAATCAATGTGTAGTCATTGTTTATATTGTATAAATAGGTTATGTATTTGTTGTAAACACTGTACAAAAACTATTAATAAAACTCTTTTCATTTTGTCCATCTTTATAATATGTAATCGTTGATGCATTTTACCCTCAGTCCCACACATGTTTTTTAAATGTCAAACACACACCCCTCTAAACACTAGTACAAAAATTGGGCCTAAAGTCGCGGTGTATTGTAGCGCACCTTTAGGTAAATTCGGTTTTAGTCGCGGTAGTCTCTCCGCGTCTTCAGGGTCCTGCCGCGTCTTCTGAGACTTCCATATAAATATTAAATTCTTTAACGCAACCGTGACTTCAGCTCCATTATTAATTTATTATACAACTGTGACTTTACTTGGTGCTTAAATGTTTACAATATACAATTTCTTCTTAACCTACTGCTGACTTCTTTGTTTATATTCTGGCTTCTTTTCAGTCCTATATATGCATTTTTTATGAAGTATCTGAAAGGAAGTGGTTGATTATTATTGTTATTATCAGCATACAATTCGCAGTCAGTCACCATAATTCACTACAAAGATAAAACCTTCTCAACGGCGGAAACATTGCAAACATTTGCCAAGTCACAGGTCGTTAACTTCGGTTAGTTTTCTGAATAACACTAAGAGACTAAAAACGAATTTTTATATGTGATGAGAATTCTCACCTGTACTTTATATGCAACAAAAAATCAATAGGAACATCTGATATTAGGCACCTCTACACCAGACAACCCACTGGGAACTCTAGAACATAACATAGATGTTCGATAAAATGATTGGCGACACGTGGGGCGCGCCACATGCGACGAAGTGGCAATGAACTGCGAGGAAGTTGAATCATCAGCTCCCAAACGCCTGGAACATCCAAAAAGGACACATAGATATCAAAAGCCGCCCAAAAAAAGGCGGGCGAAAAACATGCAGGGCACGTAAAAACACACAATGTACCTATGAGTCTATGACCTATGAAACATGAAGTATAAAATCAAGTACCAATACGAGTTACATTTAGCAAAACATACTAGCGTAGACAACCAGGTAAAGTAGAAAGACTCGGTGGTGATTAAACTCAGGGCAGTACCTGCAAAAAAAATGAGAATATAAACTTTCAGCTAGCAGTAATAACAACAATTAAATAGAAGGCAACACAATAGAAATGCAAGATTTGTAGTAATCAGGTCACATTCAGGTAGCAAAGCAAAACATGACATTTTTGTTTTATAAGCAACCCTTCGAAGCATGTAAAGGCCACATGTTCACACTAAAAAAAGACGAAGAAAACTAATATAAGAGATATATATAAAAGAAATACAGTCATAAGATACTTATAAAAATGAAACGACCATTAACTAACAAAATATGAATTACCACATACAATATACAACACGTGTAACATCCGGCCCCTCTCACCACCAATATTGTCCACTTTGCCCCGATGGGTTGTCCATTCAAAGCTCACGGATTTGTTTTTGGTTGCCCAGTGGAGACTTCCCAGGAAGTCAACCATCCTGATATTGCTCCCACCTGACCACGCTTAACTGTGGGGTTCTCTTCTCATCCACTAACATTAAGCCCAAAAACGCGTTAGTGATTTAAGAGGCATTTGATTACATATGAACCAAGGATCTCTCCTGGCCACGACCGATCTAGGATTTTCCTGGGGTGTCACATTCACCCGCTGTTAGAGTCTAATCGTCCCTAATGAGGTATGCACCTGAACGGTGCATTTTAGATACATCTTATTTGATATTAATTATAATATAAATGCATTAATATTACTTTATAATATATTTGTTTTAGTTTTTTTTATATAATTTAGGTTTTATAAAATAATGCACTAACGTAAATCATTGAATCATGAAATTATAATTGTTATTTGGTATGTTATGTAGTTGGGTTTAATTTCTTTTAATGCAATTGTTTTGTTTGAAGCTTTATCGTAAAATAAATTTCACATAATCAATTTGTTCTTGTAGGCTTTACATGGTCAGGTGAGCAAAAAAACCGGTTCGGGAACCGAAACTGGTAAAACCGACCCAAACCGAAACCGGTCAAAACCAGTTTCACGTGAAACCGGCACTAAAAAAATCTCAAACCGAACCGAACCGAAAACCGGCCTAAAACCGACGGAAAAACCAGTCAAAAAATACCGAAACCGAACCGAAACCGGTTTAAGAAAAATACATTTTTTTTGGCCATAAACACAAATAAAACTTTGTTTTTTTTGGGTATTAATATTCAATTTCCTTCTTTAAAAAACCCTAAAAGTTATTAAAAGTTAAATTTTATGTAATTTATACGATTTTAAAAAGTGCGCGAAAAAACTGATTAAGAACCGAAACCGGTCTTACAAATCGACAAAACCGGTCCAAAACTGAACCGGTTTGGAACCGAAACCGGTTCAGCCAGGAACTGGTACTGTAGCGAATCGGTTTGGAACCGAAACCGGTTCGACAAAAAAAACCGATTTGCTCACCTCTACATGGTCTATGATTGGGCTGAATAATAGTCAAGAGGTCACGTGGGCTTAGAATTGAGTTAAAGTTTGTCTCGTAAATGGGCTGTTAAAAGGGAAGTCGGTTGTTTGTGAAAAGAATAAAAAGGAAACAATTATTAACAGTGAAAAGGAGGTTGACGGCAGAATCTTTTGTGAAGGCTCGCATAACTTTGAAGTCGCACGAAGAAAAGGAACAAAGGGGAGGCATGCACGCGACCAAGATGCAAGGCTAATCCTCTCGTGGTTCTCCCCGGGTGAACGATTTGGGTACTTTATCATTTGTTTTCTATTTGATACTCATTATTTGGATCAGATTTTGTTGTAACACCCAACCGATGGCGGAATCATCGAGGTGCCACGTAGTGACGATTGTTCAAAAGCTCATGGTACTAAAATGTAAATATTTGAATATAGAATATTGTTTTACAACATGTGAAATTTAAATACAAGACAACAAAAAATAAAGATAATTGATTGATTTTAATCTAAGTCCAAAGTCCTATGTGAAGCGTCAAACAGCTTATCCTGAAACATGCACGAAAATAATTTTGTCAACATATGATGTTGGTGAGTACTACTTAGTTTTTGTACATATAATATAAGTTTGAAAAGTAGTACAATTCATGTGTCTAGTATCACCAAGGCATTATGTAAACACGCAAGTAACCAAACAAGACAAAGATCAAATGTAAAGTCTGTACAATGAAATTGATAATGAACACCTCAACACGTGTGAGTCTAAAAGAGCACCATAACATAAGTTATGTCTAAATGAGCACCGTAACATAAGTTACGTCTAAATGAGCACCGTAACATAAGTTACGTCTGAGTGTAAAGAGCACCATAACATAAGTTATGTCTAAATGTATGATTTTGTATGTAAGCTACGTTCATGTTCAAAAATAAGCACAAAGATAATCAAGACACATATATGAATTGTAAATGAATAAAATGTATGTGTAAATGAATATGAAAGTTTTGTATACTTGTGCATGAATCACCCCAAAAATTGTAAAAGCGAAAAAGGGGATAAGTAACACTCACCTTAGCAAGGTGGTAAGTCTTGTGTAATTGAATAAGTGTAATCCAACGTTTGTCAAGTATCACCCTATGTATAATGTAACAAATAAGTCTAAGTCTATCTAGTCTATAAGTATTTTCTAGGGCTTCAAATTGGGGATAAGTATTTATTTGGTTAATAAATTAAATGTTTAATAAATAAGAGAAATTTGGTAAATAAATAAACCAAAGTCTTTTTGTAAATTTTAAATTGAAGATGGTCACAATATAAAGTTTTAAGTGTGAAAATAATTTTTATAAAATTATTTTCTTATAAATAGAATATTAATTCTATTTATTTCCATTTGTCAAAATATAACTTTAATATTTAAAAATATTAAAATTTAAAGAATTTTTGAATTAAAATTTGTATTTCAGTTCTAAATAGTTAGAAATAAGTTATGTAAAATTTTGGTGCAAAAATATTGAAAAATGAATTTATTATGATTTATTTATGATTAAAACTAACAAAAATTAATTAAAAATACAAAACGAACGGTTTTTCAGAAATAAAAATTATTTCTGAAATGTTTATTGTTATAAAATCGTTTAGATATTTTTATTGAATTTTACAATTATAAATGAATAAACTTGTAATATTTATAATATATATTAAATAAATGTTTTTTGAAAAACTAAAAATTAGACAGCAAATTTTATCATTGGAATAACATAAAATAAATTTTTTAGAATTTATAAAATAGTTCTAGTATTTTAAAACGATTTTTAAAAGAATAATGATAATATAAGTGTAAAGGATAACACAAAAAAAAAGTTGTTTATGGTGGGGGTCAAACCTGGGTCAGACCCGGTTCAATGTCTTTAGCCAAACACCCCAACCAACTGGTCTGTACCTCAGATTTGTAAATGTTTCAGTTTTGAAAATATTTATCACATACGTGAATTGGTCATCTTCCCCAATTTGAATGATAAGAACCCTAGTTTCTTGAATCGAATCAATTAACGATCAATAGCCTCAGTAATGTTAGGGCTATTGATCGATTGATCATGAATAACAAAACCCATCAAAAATAACCAACTTACAAACACTAATTCGTGTATGATGCTCGGTCAAACAAAAAGTCAACGGGTCTTGAAATCGTGAATTAAAGTTTGGACAGAAAGATTTGAGAGAAGGGAAATGATTTTCGGCACCCATAGGCTGTAGGACAGAGTTGAATTTATAGTATTACTAACGAATTCGTTTGATTGGAAAGTTGACCTATGTTTTAATACAAAACGCGAATTATCACTAATTTAGTATATTTTTATTACGAATTCATGGCGTGGTGATGTGTTGGTCAAGTATGTGTTGCTAATTATTAAAGTTTTCCAAAAAGGATAGCTCAATTAGGGGGTCAAAGATGGAGAAAAAAAAATAATTAATGTGGGTGATGGCTGGTCTGCGTAACAGCAGAGAAGGGAGAAGGAAAAGTGATTTAAAATGGGCTTTTATATATAACGAGTTGGGTTTAATTCAGAAAGGAGGTGTAGATCAGATGGTGTTGTGCTTGTGTGTCTTGTGTCGCTGACCCGCCCCTCTGCTTCGGTTCGAGTCCGGCAGCAGCAGGTTTTCCTTTTTTTTTTTTTTTTTTTTTCTAAAACATGTATGAAGGTGTGTTGGGCCGGACTCTTGATGGGCCTTGTTTGCTGGGCTGCATTCTGGGCTTCAATAGACACACAAAAGAAGAAGTAATAATTGGGCTCAAGGCTTTTAAAGGAAAGGTTGGGTTTGGGCTATGGTTTGGTTGTGGTTTTCAAGTGGGTGTGTTTATAAATATATATATCTATATATAATCTGAATTTTTATTATTATTATTATTATTAATATTATTATTATTATTATTATTATTATTATTATAAAAAAATAAAAAGTGACGGATGTCACATTTGTGAACACTTTAAAGTTCTTTGCGTCTGATTGTATGTTTGACTGATCTAGACAGTTTGGTTAATTAATATTATTGCATTTTGTTATCGTATCTTGGTTTTCTTGCACTAGGATTAATTTAACTTTGCAATTAATGTTATGATAGCTGAATTGGGTCGAACAACTTAAACAAAGTCATATCTATGTGATTTCCTAGATAGGGTATTAACAAAATTCATTTGATAATTATTGAATCAGAAACCCGGAGTAACTGTTTTCTTTATATTATTGTTTTTAATCAAACTTTAATCAATCTTTTCTTGCAAGCAAAGCAGCACCTTAGTTTAATCTTCATAAGTTTATTAGTTTTTTTCTATTATTTTAATTAAAATTTGCTATTAACACTAACCATAGACTCCTCGTGGTTCGACAACCCGACTCCCTGTACTGCAGTCCTTGTAGCTAAGGAGTTGTTTTTAAAATATTTTTTTATTAGCACTCATCCCGAACAACACAGGAGTGGCTTTGATACCATCTGTAACATCCGGCCCCCTCACTACCAATATTGTCCGCTTTGCCCCGATGGGTTGTCCATTCAAAGCTCACGGATTTGTTTTTGGTTGCCCAGTGGATACTTCTCAGGAGGTCACCCATCTTGATACTGCTCCCACCTGAGCATGCTTAACTGTGAAGTTCTCCTCTCATCCACTAACATTAAGCCCAAAAACACGTTAGTGATTTAAGAGGCATTAAATTACATATGAACCAAAGATCTCTCATAGCCACGACCGATGTGGGATTTTCCTGGGGTGTCACAACACGTACGGAAGTGCTCATTCTTATTCACTTAAGAAAGTAAGAAGGCTAAACAATCAAATGTGGAGAGCTTTTAACAAGAAATGGGTTCGATACGTCGATGCCTCAAGAAAGGAGGTGTAGTTCATAAATGAATATAAAGTAGCATTCAACCGTCATTCAATTTCAAATCTGTGTAAATAAGCAAAAACACTAACAGGGTGTACACGAAATAAATTGAGTACAAGTATAACCATTGTTTTTAATCAGAGTGGATGGGCATTTTGGATATTATATGCATTTACATGCTACCTAATATCTGATGAGACTTAACAAATAAGGCACTGATATGGTTGACAGAAAGACACTCCTCATAAAAGTAAACAAAAATATACAATATATTGAACAAGCACCTGCTTTAATATGCCTGCCTCTGCATGTTCTGCATTTAGCTCTAGAACTTCCCAATCATTTTCAGTATTTGGTTCTATTGTCACACATTTTGCCTTTGGAATATTAGGAATGGCTCATATTCGAACAGTAGTGTTATCTAGGAGATTAATGCATTCCGCAAATTGCTGAGAAATCTGCACAGATACATGGAACTGAAGTATCAACGACAGAGATTATTTTGAATTAACTTTCATAAAAACATACGTGAAACTTCTCAAAAATAGTAGATCATACTAATTTATTCTGGTTTAGAGAAAAGTCTGATAAAGAAGCTACTAAACATGATAATGAAGTCGGATAAATATAATTGACTATAGTTGTTAATAGCGCCTATTGTAGGGAATAGCGTAGCGAAGCATTCATGGGTCGCTAAAAGTAACTTTAAACATGTAAACTAACACTTACGTCATACCTTTCCAAAATTGTCCAATTGCTTAATGGTTAGACCATTGGGTATGGGGGGCGGCATAGGGGTGGCATCCACTTGCCGGGCCTCCCTACACCACCCCCCAGGGGCGGCATCCTTCATGGGGCGGCACCACCGGCATCTCCTTGCCGTTCAAGCCGGGCCAAGCTATTGGTTTTTAATTGTTTTTTTATTATTTTTAATAATTTTGACCAATAAGGAGGCCCGTCATCATGGTGCACACCACCCCCTTGGAGGCCCATCATCAAGATGCCTCTCCTCCCACTCCTACGTGGCGGCCCATCATCAAGATGCCTCTCCTCTCCACACCCAATGGTCTTATCTCCTTGATCCAAGTTAGCCATCAAACTGCTTATTGGAGAAAAAAATATTTTTAGCATTAGTAAGAGTAACAGAATTTAAGCGTAAAAAGAGTTTGGGTTTTATAGAAACAACGAAGTGGATTACCAGTTTTCGTGAAAGGATGTCAATACGAAAGTCCTTTGTACCCTATGAGGTTATCATGTTGCTCAAAAAAATATACGAATTCTAAGGCTGAGCTAAAAGCTTTGTAATGTACAACATCATTTCAACCGATTCAGGCTCAGACCCGTTTTATCAGGAGAGGAAATGGGATAACATTGACATGGCTACAAAGGAGGTTGCAAGTGGAGAAGTTAAGATACATCTCACACTTGCCATCCATCAATTCCTCAATGCCAACTTGCGGAATCCCACTTTCCAACTCGAATTTACCTCCAACTATATTCGGTCATCATAGCCTGATAGCACCAAAGATGGATTTGCGGCAATAGAGTTGAAATAGACAAAAAAGAGTCATGATACTATCAAATACAAATTCTATTAGTAACTTATCATCATAAAGAAGATCAATTGTAAATTTATAATACAACAACAATGTTCTTAGTAGTTCACAAATTCAAACCTTACAATATTTTCTAAATTCAAGACTTCCAAATTCATTTTGAATCTATATTTCACCGTACATCACCACCAAAAGTTTCTTACATTTTATTTGCCAAACAATTCGTACCAGCCAAAGCCCATTATATATGTCTTTGAATGAGGTTCTTTATAAAAAAAAATATTGAAGAAAAAACCATTGATGGAAACCTTGATCAATTATGTTCCGGAAACAATCGGCTCCTATTATTTTTATTTATATGTTTGCTTTATTCAACAAAGGAGAAGGTAAATAAATGTAAATTATCAATCTAACAACCAAATTCACAAATTAAATGATTTATCTCTCATCAACTATATCATTAATAGCGTATTATATTTAGGGGTTGTTTGGTTGATTAAGTGCTGAATCATTAAGAGGTCTGGATGGTTAAGAGGTCTGAATGGTTAAGCGCTGAATCATTAAGTTGGATCTCTTAATGGTTAGTTTTCTTGTCCCACGTTGATAGGGGAGCCTCATTAAGGTTCAGCCTAGTTCAGTGCTTAATAGTTCAGTGCTTAATGGTTCAGCAACATCCAAAATCTTAATGATTCAGACTTAACCATTCAATTCAGAAGCTGAAACAAACACACTGAATGCTGAATCATTCAGCGCTGAATGGTTAAGAGCCTCATTAAGAGGCTACCAAACAGCCCCTTAGTATAATTGTATTTGAATTAATGTGTGATTATGCCAATTAATCTCTATCCTAAAATAGAGATGTCCTTGTAATTATAAATATTATTGTAATCAAATGAGAAAGGCATCGATTGTATTCTATCATGGTATCAGAGCTATCTTGGGCCTCGACTCATAGGTATGTAAAAGATCATCGGAGGTGTTGGAGGTGTTGTTGATGATGGTATGTAAAAGATCATTGGAGATCGTACTATATATCCATTGTAGAACAATAGCATCAAGTCAATCCCAATCATCCGAGGGTTTGGGAGTGGTGGTAGAAGAGGAGGGTTCGGTGGTGGTTGAGGAGGCTTCGATAGTGGTTGGTCTAGGAGAAAGATGGTCATAGACCATGAAGGCTTTACAGTGAAGTTTAAATAAAGAGTGTAGCGCAGGAGGAATATTGAGATGATTCGATCTCCAATACAATAGGGATGAAGTTCTTTATATTGGAGACGGTGGTAGCTGGATGGAGCTTGGACTCCACCGTGATTGAGGGAGGAGGAGGAGCGGTGTTATCGGCCATAGGTGGCAGGATCGATTGACGTCAGCAATAGGTTTACGAAAGAAAGGAGTGGGGCGGTAGGGTTAGGGATTAGAGAGAAACTATCTGGTATCTTGATACCATGCTATGTCTACTAAGTATCATGCTTTAATTAGAAACGGGACATGGGAATTGGTACCTCGTCAGCATGACATGAATATTATTCGCAGTTTATGGTTGTTTAAACATAAGTATTATTCGCAGTTTATGGTTGTTTAAACATAAGTACAGGTCGGATGGTTCTTTGGAGCGATACAAGGCTCGTCTTGTGTGTAATGGTCGGTTACAACAGGTAGGGGTTGATTGTGGGGAAACATTCAGTCCGATTGTCAAACCGGCAACTATTCGGACGGTACTCTCCATAGCTTTATCTAACGGTTGGGATGTTCATCAGCTCGATGTTACCTATGCCTTCCTACATGGGAACTTAAATGAAACAATATACAAGTATCAACCCATGGGTTTTCGTAATAAGGATTTTCCAGACCACGTTTGCTCCTTGAAAAAAAAAATCCTTACACGGTCTCAAACAGGTACCTCGAGCATGGTACCAAAGGTTCAATGATTATGTTCTCACATTGGGGTTCACTCACAGTAAGGGCGATGCTTCATTGTTTATCCTTCATCAATGTCGAAACACGGCCTTCTTACTTCTCTATGTTGATGACATTCTTCTTGTCACCTCTTCTGCCCAGCTCAGACACGTCCTCATGGCAAAACTTGCTAGTGAATTCGCTATGAAGGACCTTGGCCCACTGAGCTACTTTCTTGGCATTTCGGTTTCTCGCACCAAGTCCACTATGTTTCTTTCTCAACAGTCGTATGAAAGGAGTATGTATTTCTTATTGATTGAATTTGTTTTTATTGGTACATTACAATTGAATAAGATGCCACAATTTATAGCAAATACAAGTCTAGAAGAAAAAGGAAATGACTAAACATTGGGGCATAATCCAAGGAGGCTAATCTTATGGCATTATGAAAGGAGCTAGTCTTGGTCAATGATCAATAATGTTGGTCAATAGTCAAGGTCAACATTATTGATCACTTGGGGTACAAAGCAAGGAAAACTTTGACAACAATAATTATTTGAGGAGAAGTTATCTCCAATACTCCCCCTCAAGTTGGAGTGTGAAGGTTACGAATGCCCAACTTGCCAAGTAATATTTCTTTTTTTTCGAACACTCCCCTTCAAGTTGGAGTGCTTACTTTTCTTGCGGGTTCAAATAACCCGATTTTTCTTTTTCTTGGTGGCTCAATTAACCCGGCTTTTCTTTTTCTTGCGGACTCAAATAACCCGACTTTTTTTTGCGGGCTCAAATAACCCGACTTTTCTTCTTGCGAGTTCAAAGATTTGAACCCGACTTTTCTTCTTTACGAGTTCAAAGGAACCTGACTTTTCTTCTTGCGAGTTCAAAGAACCCGACTTGACTTCTTGCGAGTTTAATAAACCCGTCTTTTCTATTTCTTGCAGGTTCAAGGAACCCGACTTTTCTTTCTCGCGAGTCAAAAGAACTCGACTTTTCTTTTTCGCGGGTTCAACAAACCCAACTTTTTCTTGCGGGTTTATAGGACCTGACTTTTCTTTCTTGCGAGTTTAAAAAAAACTCGACTTTTATTTTCTTGCGGGTTCAAAGATTAGAACCCGACTTTTCTTCTCGCGGGCTCAAGGAACCCGACTTTTTTTTCTCGCGAGCTCAAGAAGCCCGACTTTTCTTTTCTTGCGGGTTCAAAATTTTGAACCCGGCTTTTTTTTTGGTCAAATACTCCCAATGCTAACAAGATTCCTCTTTTCCCACTTGTGCCTCTTTTGGTCTCCTCACGTGCCTTTGCCTTTTTTTTTCTTATTGATATAGATCATCTTCTTTCTTTCACCAAAACACCAAATCGTGATCATTTTTTTTTGTTTTTGTCTGTTCTTCTTCCGAGCAGGATAGTAGCCTGCTCTGATACCATATAGAAATCGAGCGGAAGCGATTTTCTATTTGGTTTATTGGTTTGTTTATTTAGGCCTTGCGGCTGGAGGCCGCTCCGTTTCTAAACTGGCGACTCTCAAACCGGCTCGTGGATTTGTATAAGAAATAGAAATAGAAATAGAAATGAATAGGAAATGAAAGGAGTATTTATTTCTTATTGATTGAATTTGTTTTTATTGGTACATTACAATTGAATAAGATGCCACAATTTATAGCAAATACAAGTCTAGAAGAAAAAGGAAATGACTAAACATTGGGGCATAATCCAAGGAGGCTAATCTTAGGGTATTATGAAAGGAGCTAGTCTTGGTCAATGATCAATAATGTTGGTCAATAGTCAAGGTCAACATTATTGATCACTTGGGGTACAAAGCAAGGAAAACTTTGACAACAATAATTATTTGAGGAGAAGTTATCTCCAATACTATTTGACTTATAATATCATTAGTTTAATTAAGATTATTTTGATTATTTTCTTTCTCAGGCTATGTGTTATAGTCTCACATTTTTTTCACTTCACGTCACCTGTTGGATATATAGTATGTCCGATGTAATTAAAAGTCGAGATCAATGTAACCCGCGCCGGTACGATCCGAAGAGTTACACGTTGGTACACAAATAAGATAAGTTCACGTGTCGGTGGATTATTATTTATGAAATAATAATATTTTAGAATCGAGGGACTTAATATTAATTAGATTAATATTAAGGAATATTATGATATTATTCAAAGGGGCTTAGTGTAAGATTGTGTTTTATAAAAGGAGGGTTAAGGTGTAAACCCTAGACATACTTTTATGACAAAACAACAACCCCTTGCCTCCCTCTTATAATTTTCGGCCACCCTAAAGGAGCCGCCACCTCCGGCCGCCGATAACCACCACAAGCCGCCGCCTTCCTTTGTGCAAGGTGTGGCTCCCGGTCGGTTCGTGCTCGGTTGTGAACTTCCTACTAGCAAGGATTCGTTGTAACCCGTGTGTTACAATTCCGGTGTAGTCGTCAAAGGTTGATTACTAAACCCCCTATGGTTGGTTATTATTTATTTGTTTATACGCATTAAACTGAGATCCTGATTGGGAATATTTTATTAATCGGATTAATAAAATCAATTAATATTATATATATATATATATATATATATATATAAATCGCTTCCGCTTCGTATATGATACATTGATTCCCAACATCACCGTCACTGTCACGTAGACATAAACTCTCACTCACTTATTTTCACATTAGTGTGTAATGGTTTCACAAATTTTCACTACTTCATTACCTATTAAAATAATATTAAAATGAAATAAATAAAAATCTAAAAAAGAAAATAAGAGAAAGTGGGAGATGTGGAATTATATGATAGGTTCTGACAAAAAGTAAAAGATGAAAGATTCGTGAGTGGAGTAACACCCACCTTGAAGCTTCACGCAAGGTTTCACAAATCTTGGGGGGGGGGGCACAAAACCTCGGGAAGAGTCTAAGCCTCTGCCTTTGTTAATATTAATGAAGTAAAAGATTACAACTTTGGAAATGGGATGGACGAGATACTATGAATACAATGCAGTGTTTGTGTGTGTAGACTTATTGAAAGTAAAGTTCAAGTAGCTACGAAGTGTCATAATCTCGTCCAGCACATCCCTATTTATAGTATCAACATAAAAAAAGATATCCCTACATATTAGCTATGCCTTGACTGTTTCAGCTCAACGTTCCTTTCTTTGAATGAGTTCCAATCGTTACATAACTGCTTCTCCGAGATACTCGCCTATAATCAATCTTGGATGGTTACATTTGGACTCTTTCTTCATCAAAGACTTGTGCCATACGTTATGTTCTTCTTCTTTGACTTAGAATAGGTCAATAGAGCCGTTAGAGCATTGTCATAAGGCTTGATGTTGTTTAAGTATACCTGCATTCACATAATATTAAGATAATTCGTTAGTCCATCCTCAGGATGTACATAGGATAATACATAGTTACATCCTGAATCCTGTTCTGCCTTTAGCATCCTAAAGATATCAAAGGATAAATACAAATCAGTAATATCTTGAGGATTTCACCACCAACAATTGTCCCCAAAAATATGTTACCGTTAATATCTCAACGGTTATAATACTTTTTATTCTAGAATCTTATTTGATGAGCTTGACTTGACGTCTAACATGATGATAACGACTATATTTTAAGCTATGATTTAAGGATGACCGTTACACATATCTTCTTTCGCTGCCTATATTTACCCCTTGATCCTTCCTTTATAACGACATCAAGGTTATTCGAAAGGTAACTTCTTCATCATTCTCTCTGCTTTTACCAATCCATACTTTTTCTTACTAAAATTCTCAGGATGGGCAAAAAGTCTACAAGGGCATCTGGCAACATTGGAGTCCATAAGGACTTCATACAACAAAACCTTTTAAAGGAGCATGCCAATGAAGTCTGTACCTTCACAGACAAGGACATCCAAAACCTTCAAAACTTAGGGCCCTTCCCCGAGTCAGCTGTATTCCAGCCATATGACCAGAATGCAAAATCTGATTTTGCATCCTCAGTCTATGTGTGCTTCATGTACCTGCCCTTTCACCTTGGCCTTAAATATCAATTACCTGAATTCATCAAGGAGTTCTTTGATGTCACAGGGATGGCATATGCTTAGACTATGACTGAGGTGTGGAAAATCTTAATGATTTGTAACAAGATCATTGAGAACCATGGCATCCAGCTACAGATAAGGGACATGTCTTATGTTTATAAGTTGAAAACACATGGGTCAAACTGTTTCGTTCTTCAACTTATTAACAAATATCCTCCTTTCTTATACAATGTCATTAAGTCAGAAAGGTCTTGCAAGTCTAAATTTTTCTTTGTGAGAAGGGATTCCTTTCCATATGGAGATGATATCCATATGTCATAGTTGTAAAGTGGTAAATATTTTTAGGATGAAAAAGATTTATAGTTATATCCTGAGGATATCACTAACATTCTGAAATTTTTTATTGTGTTACAGGTGCTTCTTTTACCAAGCTTGTTCCTCCTCTAAACGATTCATTCATCAGAGTTAAGGAGGTCACTGACTTACCTCAGGCAGCACAACCTTTGAGGCAGAGGAAAGCTATTCTACCAACCAAGCCACAAATGTGTCTGGTAAGTCTTTCTTTGCATCTTGAGGATGCTTAAGTTATTCTAGAATTTCTAACTCTGTTCTTTGCTATCTTTAGCTAAGAAGCCAGCCTTCTTTGACTTAGATGACATCGATAGCCAGGATGTTACTAAGGTTGCTAAGATCACCTCTCCATCCAACTCTAGGATGACCAACCCTCCTCCCAAGCCGAAGGCTACATCTTCAAAAAAGAGGAAGACTGTTGTGGCTTCCTCAGGCCAAGAAGCTTCTCCATTTGAGGGCCTCTCAGCCCAAGATGTCTTGGCCAGGATCTCACACTTCACTATCCAGGTATAGTGCCATCCTGAAGATATCATTAGCATTTTTAAGGTAAAATATAAGATAGTGAACTTACCTATTTTCCTTGTTTTTTTAGGGTCATGAGTACATGCTCAAATGCCTAGATGAGGCAACTGCTGAACTCCAAGAGTCTAAGATAGCTTTGGAGGATAACAGAAGGATTTCCCTTGCAAGAGGGAAACATCTTGAAGAGAAGCTATCCAAAGTGGAGGCTGAGCTAAAGAAGGTGAAGGCTGAGAAGGCCAATGTCTCTGAGGGGCATGAGAAGGTGTTGGAGGAGTATAGGCAGGGGCTCATCAAGTCTGCCACCGTTTCTGTCCTACAAGCCAGGGTTAAAATAGCCCTCCAAGCCAAGGATCCTAACTTCAACCAGGATGAATGGGACATTCAGGCTTGGCAGGATAAGATTAAGAGCTTGGATGGAAAGGAGGTCATCTATGAGCATGCTCCTCTGCAGATTGAAGCTCCTGAGGATGATGCTACTGAGCCTAAGGTGGATGTGGTCAAGGTGGCTAAGGAGGTGGAAGCTTCAGTGGGCAATGAAGGATGTGATAACTAGGCCTGAGCCTACTTTTTAGAATTTAACTGTGGTTGTTTTTTTATGGTAGTTTGTCTGTAAACAATCTAAACAATTTTACTTTTCATGCATGTTGAATAATAGAAGATTTGGGGTGGAGGGATCTTGAGTTTCAAGACGAAGCCCCAATTCTTCACTTGACCCGACCCTTAGATGTTGACCCCTAGTGGATGGGTCCTGGTTTTGGATGAAGCCAGGGGTTGACATCATTTTATAAATAAAAAAATGGGAATCTTTTGACTCTATATCCTTGTGTTACTTTCCATTATCATTCTTTATCATCCTACAATGTTATTGAATAACAAACATATAATAGAATAGAAAATACAAGTTATAGAAGTTTACCTTTGTTTCCAGTTTGGCAATCAGTCTTCAAAATACTCTATTAAGAGTTTAAGAAATGCCTTAGTTTTTATTCAAGCAATAATGTTATGAGGATGTCTCAAGTGCATACTCTCTGTTGCATCCTTAGGATGTGCTTCATCATCTTCAGGATGTCCTCAATGTTTAGTCTGTTATATCCTCAAGATAGACTTGAGACATTCTTTCTCTTTGATAATAAATTTTCAACAATACTTAAGGATAACCTGTAGAAAGGTAAATAAAAATGATATTCTGGCGACAAGGCCTTAATGAATACTGGGGTCAAACCCATTCTGGCGTTACATCCTGAAGATAACTGGTGACAAGGCCAAAGACGACTGGCGTTATCGAGTAAGGACGACTGGCATCCGGGCCAAACATTAGAGACATTGGATAATGCCTAAACCTTGGGAATTCAATGTATATGTCAAAGATGATGAAACTGTCAGCCACTATAGCATGAACTGGTCCCACTATCCTGAAGATATCCATGAATACGTGTGCTCCAGGCAGGGTGTATAAACCCAAATCGGGAGAAAGGTGAAAACTTTTAAATCATAAGAAGGTATCAGATACCTTAACGTAGGAGAGGGTGGCCAACCCCCTAGTCTTCAAAGCTCCATCTTTAGGATGGTTCTGTACAATTCTCAGGATGGACTATTTCTAGACCATGTTTAGTTGTAATATTTGTTATAAAAGAAAGATGAAAATAAAGATAAACAACTTCATACCTTACATATGATAGTATTTTAGATGAATTGCATTCCAAGATCTTGGAAGGACGTCACCTTCCATGGTTGAAAGCCAATATGCCCCTTTTACCAGTCTCAGAATCAATCAAATATGGTCATTCCCATTTAGGGGCTAGCTTACCATCACTTGGATTTGTAGTATTTTGAAAATTTTTCCTTATAACCAAGTCTCCTACTTGAAACCTTCGGATCCTTATATTCTTATTGTATGCCTTCTCTATCCTTTGTTGATAAGCTGATATCCTTAATTTAGCAGCATCTCTGAGTTCATCTACCACTTCAAGATCCTATAACTAGGCTTCTAAATTTGAAGTTGCATCCTAAAGATGTTTCCTAGCAGTGGGCATCACCATCTCTGTTGGAAGCATAGCCTTTGTACCAAAAAACCAAAGAGAATGGTGTTTGGCCAGTTGCATTATTAGAAGTAGTTCTATCAGCCCATAACACAAATGGAAGTTCCTCTGCCCACTTTCCTTTCTTTTGTCATAGCTTTTTCTTCAAGTTGTTAACGATGATCTTGTTAGAGGATTCTGCTTGTCCATTAGCTTGAGGATGGACAGGTGTTGAAGTTATCATCTTGATTCATTGTTGGCCATTAGTATTCTATCCTGAGGGTCTTTGAGTATAAATGTGACATCCGTCACTTTTATTATTATTATTATTATTATTATTATATATATATATATTTATTTTTTTTTTCATTTCGTATCTCCTATCTTGTACGCCGAATTTTATCTTTCTAGTACACTAAAAAAAAAATAATAATATTTTCTGACATATTCGGACTTATATAATCATAATATATACTTATGATAATCTAAAAATAGTACATAATTGCTAAAAAAATAAAACGCATGGACCGGACTCGAACCCGCGTCCATGGCCGGCCCAAAGCATACAAACGTCTTAACCAACTAGTCTACAGCATGTTTGGTGATTTTATTCCATCTTAGATAAATAAATACACTCTTTATACACGTAGTTGACTTTTGGAAAGTCAACTTCGAATCAATACCTTCCTAAAACACATCCAATCCGCGTTTTTGGCTACGATCCCGTTATGGAAGGTTTAGACCGACCTACCCTGCTTGTTATACACGCCAATTAACCATTATAACATTCCAATTTAAGTCCAATTACGCGTATACCTTTTAATGTGGGTCAAAACTTCTAAAATTACGTGTTCGTTGGATTAGTATAAATGGATACCTCCCACACGAGCTAAACCTACCGATAAACAAACCTAAAACTCAATTACCCCTAAAATCATTCAATTCTGCAAAGAATTCATCTCTGTTGACTTTTCTTTTTGACCGTTCGTTGGTATCATCAAATGCATTGTAAGTCTCAATTTTTTTGTTAAGATTTGTTGTTCAGAACTATACAAGCAATAGCCCCAAAGATTTAGGGGCTATTGGTTAAGAATTTGTAGAGATTAGAAAACTAGGGTTCATATTACACGATTTGGGGATAATACTCGCTGCCGACAACCTTTAAATTCATTTCAGAACAGAAACATTAACCAACTGATCCACAGATCAGTTGGTAATGTGCATATGCCTAAACACGTGAACCGGCCGTAGGCCAAGGTTCGATCCCCACGATTTGCCTTTTCTTTTGTTTCTTTTCAAACCAATTATAAACTCAAAACAGATAACCTTTATAATTAATTTCAATCCAGATTTACTTGTTCTCAGGATGTGGCTCAGTTGGTGGCCACACTTGTGATAAATCTCGAACCGGCCAGAGGCCCAGGTTCGATTCCCACAACCAACAACATTTTTTTAACCCTTTATATATATATATATATATATATATATATATTTAACATATTAATCTTTTAAAATAGTTTTTAAATTCTAAAAGTGGTTTATAAATTCTATACAAATTACTGTATGATCTCCTGAGGGAAAAGTTTATAATACAATTTTTAGTTTTCTAAAAATCATTTATTTAATATATATTATAAACGAGTTGACACTACCCGCGCGTTGCAGCGGGATGTTGATTATTAAAATGTTTAGTAAATTAACTTAAAAAAATAAAGATAAATTAGGTTTTAAAATATTATATGTTTTTCACTAACATACAAAAATAATAGGTTTTTTAAAAAAAATCAGGCATAATCATGAAGTCATACATATTCTACCAATAATTACATAACTCTTTTTTGTTTACTACATAGGTTAATACATACGACATGTGTGTTTCTACGAAATCATAAATTTTAATTATGTCTTTTTATTTTTTAATTTTTAACCAAAGTGAACTCATTGCAAGAGAGAAAAATATTACATAGCAGTATGATCGGTAAGACGGTAAAATAGAGTTAGTTATCTTTTTTTAATTTCAAAGCAGTAATAATATTTGTGATATAAACTTGACAAATTGTCCACACTAAAAAACAAAACCATGGAATATATCCTCTCTCTTCCTGGATATCACCGCTAAACTCCTTCACCCTCTTCGAACTCTCCATCCTCCTATGTAGAACCTTTGCACCGACCGCCGTTTTAAGCATTGATCGCCCACAATGCATCCTAAACCCCCTACAACACTATTTAATTCATTGATTGGGTTAAACTCCAACGGTGGGGGTTATATAGGGTGTAAAACTGTTTTCAAGCGACATGCGATCTGACGGTTGAAGGAGACGGGGCGCTTTAGTTTTAACTGTAAATTGATGACGGTACGAATGGTGTTCAATTACCGTTAACTTGCGTTTTGTAAGAAGTGGTTATTGAGTAATGTTAGTCTTTGTAGATGCAATGGTTGGCCGGAAAAACTAAACGTAAAACGAATTTTGTAGACTAAAAGAAAAGAAGGCGTTAAAAGGAACTTTAAGTTGTTGATGAAGAGAAAGGGGTGGTGATTAACGGTAGTGGAAAACAAAGCGGTGGGTCTTGGAGTTGCGACGTAAACCGGTGGCGGAACCGGTTACTGGTGGCGGAAGCGGTCGTGGTGAACGTTAAGTGAGAATCGTTAAGCGTTGGTGGAAGCGGTTACGTTAACGGCGGTGATGAACGTTAGCCGAGAATCGTTAAGTTGATATTTGTATAATTATATAATATTACAATTTTATTCATTTATAATTTTAAAATTCTATATAAATATCTAAACGATTTTATAAAATTTCACAAAAATTATTTTAAACTTATAAATCAATATATATTCCAGAAATAATTTTTGACTTCAGAAAAAAACGTTTATTTAATATTTTTATTCAATTTTAACTATTTTAATCATAAATAATTCATAATAAATTCATTTTTCACTATTTTTATACCAAAATTTTACATAAATTATTTTTGTTCATTTAGAACGGAAATACAAATTTTAATTTGAAATTTCATTAATTTTAATATTTTTAGATATTAAAATTATATATTTGACAAATAGAAATAAATATACTAAATATTCAATTTTTGGGAAAATAATTTTATAAAAATTATTTTCATACTTAAAACCTTATAACATGACCATCCTTAATCACAAACCTACAAAAGTCTTTTATTTAATTATTTACCAAATTTCTTTATTTATTAACAATTTACCCAATTAATAAAACAATTACTTATCCCCAAATTAGGAACCCTAGAAAGGCTTGTAGACTAGAAAGACTTAAACTTATTTATTACCTTAAACATAGGGTGATGCTTGGCAACGTTGGATCACACTTATTTTATTCCACAAGACTTAACACTTTACTAATGTGAGTATTACTTATTCCCTTTTTCGTTTTTACACTTTTGGGGTGATTCATGCACAAGTATACAAAACTTGCACATTCACTTACACATACATTTTTCTTCATTTACAATTCATATACGTGTCTTGTTTATCTTTGTGCTTTATGTTTGAACATGAATGTAGCTTACGTACAAAATCATACATCTAGACATAACTTATGTTATGGTGCTCTTTACATATAGACGTAACTTATGTTACGGTGCTCATTTAGACATAACTTATGGTATGGTGCTCTTTTAGACTTGACATGTGTTAGGGTGCTCATTATCAATTTTACCATACCAACTTTACATTTGATCTTGTCTTGTTTGGTTACTTATGTGTTTACATAATGCCTTGGTGATGCTAGACACATGAATTGTACCGCTTTTCAAACTTATACTATATGAACAAAGCTAGGTAATACTCACCAACATCATATGTTGACAAAATTTATTTTCGTGCATGTTTCAGGATAAGCTACTTGACCCTTCACATAGAACTTTGGACTTAGATTAAATCAATCAACTATCTCTATTTTTGTTGTCATGTATTTATTTTCACATGTTGTAAAACAATATTCAATAATCAAATATTTACATTTTAGTACCATGAGCTTTTGAACAATCGTCACTACGTGACACCTCGATGATTCCGCCATCGGTTGGGGTGTTACAGATTGGTATCAGAGCCATGGTTATAGGGAACTAGGTTATTAGATAAAATGGCCTAGACTATAACCGAGCTGGAACTTGTATGCATAATATTTCCAAAAATTTCCATTTCCCTCTACTTTCCTCCCTCTATTTTTCCCTTCTTCCCTCTCCGTTTCTTCTCATCTTTCATCATGGTGCATAAAGATGGTGTCCTACAAGGAGTGGAAAGTCTACATCATCATGGAACGGGAGCAGTACCTTTCATGAAGACACTCTTAGGCATGATGCCTACTCTTATTTTGCTCCTTCAAAGTTGTTGAGCTTTAATGAGTGTGATGGAACACGTGCAATCTGGAAGGGTGGATACCTGTACACTAGGTTTTCTGGCCTAGGAAGCATAGCGCATAAATCCAATGACGGACCTGTTATGCTTACCTGGGGATTCCTGGAGTGAGTGTCCACTTATAGGCTAAAGCATGTCTTCTTTGATCACCATTGGGTTCAATTCCTTTGAAAAGTCAACGTTCTTGTTGGGCTTTACAGCTAGACAAGGGCAATCCAAGCATTTTAGTTTTTCAATAATACTCTCTCATTTCATATACAATATTTTGTATTTCATGATTTTCATATATTGCTTACAAGTTCATACTTTCATAATCATCTGTACAGTTATACACTTACATTTTCTAATCTCATGATTATTCATTGAATGCCTCATAGATGTCTGCTCGCCGCATGCTCCGTGATGCCAGCCAATGCACTGTTCGTGCTTCTGGACAACGTTCTGATCGTCGCCTCGCATCTTTAGTCGCTGAGCAAATTGCTGCAGTGATCCCAAACCTTGTCAGTGAGTTAACCCAGAATAGTAACAGTGCCAACACAGGGGGTGTGACTCAATTTCGGTGCACTTTCAAACACTTTAACTCCTGCAACCCCACAAAGTTCAGTGGTGAGGAGGGTGCTGTAACATTTCGCATTTAATTTTGTGTACTTTACGTCAGTTATTAATAAAACGTCAAATTTTATCATTTTCGTACCCTTTAAAAAATGTTTCGTAACACTTTTGGACCCCTAGTACCATACCATAAACATATGTTATCTTTATATAAGTGTTATAAATATCAAAAAAAAAAAAATAATAATTCCTGGGCCGGGGTTCGAACCCGTGCCCTAGGCCGGTTCAATCATACACACACAACCAACCAACTGGGCTACACCACTATTCTGTTTATTATCCACGCATTTTAATTATAAGATGTGCATAAATCATAACAGTTGACTTGAAAAGTCAACTGTGATGATAATCTTCTAAAATTAACATAACAATTCGCGATTTTAATCCCTGATATGGTAATATTCATGATTGGTTGACTGACTCGCGTCTATTACACGCCAATTAGCTATTATAACATTCCAAATCTGTATCAATCACGCGTTTATAATCAATGCCTTGAGTCAACTTTCCAATTCGTCCAATACGTGTGCAATACTATAAATTGAGGCCTTCATTTCAAGCTACACTCGCCGAAAATCAAACCCTCATACTCAAAACACCCTAAACCACTTCCAATTTTGCGAATTTCCGCCTCTGTTGACTTTTCTCTTGACTTTTTGTTCGAAGCAGAAATCGTTTTGTAAGTCTTAATATTTTTGTTTGGTTTTGTTCATCGGCCCCCTGACAACAATAACCCCATGTTTAATCGGGTTATTGTTCGTCAATCTTGTTGATTGTAAAAGCTAGGGCTCGACATGCTTGATTTGGGGATAAACCTTCTGCAGACCTTAGTATATAATCATTGCAGAACCAAGTTCATCACCAACTGATCAACAGATCAGTTAGTGTGGCCTCTTTTGTCTAGAAAACGAACCGGCCACAGGCCAAGGTTCGAGTCCTGTATCGCACACTCTTTTTCTTTTCTTTAAAATGATTATAAATCTGAATCAAGAATAACTATATAATTAATTTCTAACCTAGAATATTCGTTCTCAGGGTCCAGACCAACTGGTCTGGGCTTGTGATTTAAAACCCTAACCCGGGTTTGACGCGGGTTCGAGCCTTAGCACACACAAACCTTTTTTTTAAAACCTTTATTACTTATATATATTCCTTATTACTTTAAAAATGGTTTTAAAATACTAAAAATGGTTTTAAAATACTAAAAATGCTTTATAAATTCTACAAAATGTACTTTATGTTATTCAAGTGATAACTTTGTTATCCAATTTTTAGTTTTCCAAAAATTATTTATTTATTTTATATAATAAATATTTCAAGTTTATTCCATTATAATTATAAAATTCTATAAAAATATCGAAACGATTTTATAAATTTCCACAAAAATTGTTCTGAGTTTATAAAATAGTAAACATTCCAGAAATGATTTTTATTTTCAAAAAATCATTTATTTAATATTTTAATCGATTTTTGTTATTTTTAATCATAAATAAATCATAATAAATTCATTTTTCAATATTTTTGCACCAAAATTTTATATAAATTATTTCTGTCCATTTAGAATAGAAATACAAATTTTAATTTAAAAATTCTTTAATTTTAATATTTTTAGATATTAAAGTTATATTTTGGCAAAATAGAAATAAATAGACTAAATATTCTATTTTTAAAAAAATAATTTTATAAAAATTATTTTTATACTTAAAACCGTATAATGTGACCATATTTAATCTAAAGTCTACAAAAAGACTTTTGTTTATTTATTTATCGAATTTCTTTTATTTAATAAACAATTTAATTATTAATCAAACGAATACCTATCCCTAAATTCGAAACCCTAGAAAATATTTGTAGACTAGAAAGACTTAGACATATTTACCTTAATTATAGGGTAATACTTGGCATCGTTGGGCTACAGTTATTCTATTTTCACGAGACTTAACATTTTGCTAAGGTGAGTTTACATAGCCCCCTTTTCTGTTTTACATTTTGGGGTGAAACATGTTTAAACATTTTATACATTATTATTTACTCATTCTTACATTGTTGAAACTTGTGATTCTATTACACTATCATTTACTCATTCTATCATTAGACTGTAACAAAAAGACACAGTACAATCATTAACATTGATCAAGCCGCCTGTTTAGATTATAGCGCTATAGGTCTGACAAACCCATCCCCCCGCATAAATTCAGGGATGATCGATAACAGTTACACTTTTACTAACTTGCGAGTTAGGTCTTAGTCGACACAAGGTTTGATTGTACAAAGACGCATTGTTACATGTCGGACTCATACTCTATCATTATACAACTGTGATTGTTGTACCAACTATTGTTATCTATTATATTCGAAAACCTATGTATTCTCACCAACTTTTGTTGACCCAAAATATTTTCAAACTTAACATGTTTCAGGTTATACTTGCATGAAGATTTGAGTTAATGCTTGAAGATGTGTAGCTAGTATTTTTCATCTTGTGATGTACAAATTCTTAGAACAATTGTATGTAACTTATTTAAATTATTTAATGAAATTTATTATTCACCATGAGCTACTGAACAATCATCAATACGTGACATCCGATGTTTCCGCCATCGGTTGGGGTGTTACAGATTGGTATCAGAGCCATGGTTATAGGGAATTAGGTTATTAGAAAAATAATCTAGTCTATAACCATTGGATTATAATCAGTACTTGCAACCCTATTTTTTTCCAATCTCTACCTTCCTCCCACTTCTTATCCTTATCTTAGTCCCTACAAGAAGATTGCTTCTCTATCACTGGATCTACTCTTAGACTAATAGGACAAAATCCTCAGGTTTAGCCTGAACCACCTTGAGATCTCGTCGAAGTTCTAGATTTTAATAACGAACACGTGCAATCTGGAAGGGTGAACGCCTGTATTCTGAGTTTTCTGTCTAGGCTGGCATTGCGCATATATCCCAATCAGACGAGGGACCCGGATGCCTACCTGGGAATCCTCGGGATGAGTGTTCACTTATAGGCTAAAGCATGTCTTCACTATGTTATTAGAATCTAGAATCTTTGATAAGTCAACGTTTTCGTTTATTCGTTTTAATTAATGGATAAATGATTACATTCCTTATATTACCCCATTCATGACTCATTGAACCTTCATTGTGTCTTTTACAGATCATGCCTCCACGTCGCAGCGCTCGCCTTAACAGCGGTGACAATCATGATGAAGGGAGTAGCAATCACAACCACAACCACGACACTAACCACAATAATGGAGGTGATGCCCAACTGGCTGCGATCATTTCCCAACAAATGGCGCAACAGATCGCTACTCTGGTTCCTAACTTACTGGCTCAAGTCATCCAAATGAATGGGAATGGCAATGGGAATGGAAACGGCAATGGAAACGGAAACGGCAATGGAAACCACAATGGGAACGGGAATGGAAACGGGAATGGTCTCCCAGCCTGCACTCTCAAACACTTTAATACCTGTAATCCTCCTAAGTTCAGTGGAGATGAAGGAGCTACTGGTCTTCTACAATGGTTCGAGGGTATTGAGAATACCTTCATTAACAGTGAGTGTCCCGATAACTTTAAGGTCCGTTATGCTATGAGTGTTCTTCACAAACGAGCACTCACTTGGTGGAATGAAGAAAAGCGCACCCGTGGAGCTGAAGTTGCACTTGCTATGACCTGGGATCAAGTCAAGGAGATAATGAAAGCCGAGTTTTGCCTACGTAACGAGGTCAAGAAATTAGAGGACGAGTTCCACACCCTTGCTCAGGATAGTGGGGAAAACCTTGCTTATAATATCCGCTTCCATGAGCTCAGTCTGTTGTTGCCCCATAAGGTCACTCCCCTACCTGTAGCCATTGAGAAATATATCGGTGGTTTACCCATGCAGATTCAGGACACGGTATGGGGAAGGAACCCTGCTACCCTCGAAGAGGCCAAGCGTCTAGCAGCTACTTTAACTGACAATCACGTAAAGAACGGGACCTTAGTTCGGAAAGGCGAGAAAGCAGGTATTGTAGCCGCGGCAACTACTGAGAACCAGAAGCGTAAGACCAGGGATCCTGATGTAAACCTCACTACACAAGCTTCTAACAAGAAACCTTATACAGGAAACTTTCCATTTTGTAACACATGCAAACGACATCATTCCACTGCTTCAGCGTGTCGCTTGTGCACCAATTGTGGTAAGTATGGCCATCTGGTCAACACATGTCGTGAGACTCCAAACCCTAATACCAACCAACCAACCAACCCTGCTCAGGCTGCTAATCCTAATCGTCCTGATAGATACAACTATGGTCAGTGCTATGAATGTGGAGACCCAAATCACTTCCGTAACCGATGCCCTATACTAAACCAAGATCAAGACCCTCCAACTACTTAACAGCAAGTCCCACCATTCGAATGTTGTTTGCTTTTATGTATTGACGCTATTTGATTCAAGTAATAAATTCTAGTATTGAAATTTTTGTCTGAGAGTTGTTTATATGGTATAATCATAACACTTGGATGCATGCTTGTTTGAATGTGAACTAATTGCTATCTAAATCTATACAACTACAACTCATATACTATACTCGTTATACTTATAAACTTGCTTACATAAACATATTATCAATATATTATCAATTTGCAATTTATGTGTATAATAATTGCTACACTTAATAGAGGATAAAGTACTTGCTCAACAGTTAGTTGAGTACCAAATAACCTACTCAACGATTTGTAGAGGTCATCATGCCCTTTCAACAGTCGGGAGAGGCCCTACAACCTGCTCCACGACTGGTGGTGGCTATCGAACCTGCTCAACAATCGGTAGAGGTTCCTACTCACTAACTGGTAGGAGTCTTTTTCCTGCTCAACAGTTGGACTAATTAAATACAAAGGTTCAACCACATGATTATTTCTGCATTACTTACATGTGTGTTAGAGTAATAGAAGGACACAAAACCCTAATGTAAGGTAAATTGGTGATTGCGGTCCGGAACGTGATCATAAATTTACAGGTACGTTAAGGTAGTGTGAAATTCTATCAAGGTTTCGGGAGATAACCAAATGTAAACTCTAGTTATCTGGTAGTTCATTTAGTCAATCAACTCACACATAACAAGCCTCCTATCCAAACTATTCGAGACAGTTTATTCTATTCATGCCATGCTATAACCCAAATTTTCCAAATCACAATTATTTTCATTTCTACCCAATCACCTTCAACCCTATGTTTTCAATAAACTTCGGGACAAAGTTTCCAAAAGTAGGGGAGACTGTAACATTTCGCATTTAATTTTGTGTACGTTACGTCAGTTATTAATAAAACGTCAATTTTTATAATTTTCGTACCCTTTAAAAAATGTTTCGTAACACTTTTGGACCCCTAGTACCATACCATAAACATATGTTATCTTTATATAAGTGTTATAAATATCAAAAAAAAAAAAATAATAATAATGCCTGGGCCGGGGTTCGAACCCGTGCCCTAGGCCGGTTCAATCATACACACACAACCAACCAACCAACTGGGCTACACCACTATTCTGTTTATTATCCACGCATTTTAATTATAAGATGTGCATAAATCATAACAGTTGACTTGAAAAGTCAACTGTGATGATAATCTTCTAAAATTAACATAACAATTCGCGATTTTAATCCCTGATATGGTAATATTCATGATTGGTTGACTGACTCGCGTCTATTACACGCCAATTAGCTATTATAACATTCCAAATCTGTATCAATCACGCGTTTATAATCAATGCCTTGAGTCAACTTTCCAATTCGTCCAATACGTGTGCAATACTATAAATTGAGGCCTTCATTTCAAGCTACACTCGCCGAAAATCAAACCCTCATACTCAAAACACCCTAAACCACTTCCAATTTTGCGAATTTCCGCCTCTGTTGACTTTTCTCTTGACTTTTTGTTCGAAGCAGAAATCGTTTTGTAAGTCTTAATATTTTTGTTTGGTTTTGTTCATCGGCCCCCTGACAACAATAACCCCATGTTTAATCGGGTTATTGTTCGTCAATCTTGTTGATTGTAAAAGCTAGGGCTCGACATGCTTGATTTGGGGATAAACCTTCTGCAGACCTTAGTATATAATCATTGCAGAACCAAGTTCATCACCAACTGATCAACAGATCAGTTAGTGTGGCCTCTTTTGTCTAGAAAACGAACCGGCCACAGGCCAAGGTTCGAGTCCTGTATCGCACACTCTTTTTCTTTTCTTTAAAATGATTATAAATCTGAATCAAGAATAACTATATAATTAATTTCTAACCTAGAATATTCGTTCTCAGGGTCCAGACCAACTGGTCTGGGCTTGTGATTTAAAACCCCGACCCGGGTTTGACGCGGGTTCGAGCCTTAGCACACACAAACCTTTTTTTTAAAACCTTTATTACTTATATATATTCCTTATTACTTTAAAAATGGTTTTAAAATACTCAAAATGCTTTATAAATTCTACAAAATTTACTTTATGTTATTCAAGTGATAAACTATGTTATCCAATTTTTAGTTTTCCAAAAATTATTTATTTATTTTATATAATAAATATTTCAATTTTATTCCATTATAATTATAAAATTCTATAAAAATATCGAAACGATTTTATAAATTTCCATAAAAATTATTCTGAGTTTATAAACAGTAAACATTCTAGAAATGATTTTTATTTTCGAAAAATCATTTATTTAATATTTTTAATCGATTTTTGTTATTTTTAATCATAAATAAATCATAATAAATTCATTTTTCAATATTTTTGCACCAAAATTTTATATAAATTATTTCTGTCCATTTAAAACAGAAATACAAATTTTAATTAAAAAATTCTTTAATTTTAATATTTTTGGATATTAAAGTTATATTTTAGCAAAATAGAAATAAAAAGACTAAATATTCTATTTTTAAGAAAATAATTTTATTAAAATTATTTTTATACTTAAAACCGTATAATTTGACCATCTTTAATCTAAAGTCTACAAAAAGACTTTTGTTTATTTATTTATCGAATTTCTTTTATTTAATAAACAATTTAATTATTAATCAAACGAATACCTATCCCCAAATTCGAAACCCTAGAAAATATTTGTAGACTAGAAAGACTTTGACATATTTACCTTAATTATAGGGTAATACTTAGCATCGTTGGGCTACAGTTATTCTATTTTCACGAGACTTAACATTTTGCTAAGGTGAGTTTACATAGCCCCCTTTTCTGTTTTATATTTTGGGGTGAAACATGTTTAAACATTTTATACATTATCATTTACTCATTCTTACATTGTTGAAACTTGTGATTCTATTACACTATCATTTACTCATTCTATCATTAGACTGTAACAAAAAGACACAGTACAATCATTAACATTGATCAAGCCGCCTGTTTAGATTATAGCGCTATAGGTCTGACAAACCCATCCCCCCGCATAAATTCAGGGATGATCGATAACAGTTACACTTTTACTAACTTGCGAGTTAGGTCTCAGTCGACACAAGGTTTGATTGTACAAAGACGCATTGTTACATGTCGGACTCATACTCTATCATTATACAACTGTGATTGTTGTACCAACTATTGTTATCTATTATATTCGAAAACCTATGTATTCTCACCAACTTTTGTTGACCCAAAATATTTTCAAACTTAACATGTTTCAGGTTATACTTGCATGAAGATTTGAGTTAATGCTTGAAGATGTGTAGCTAGTATTTTTCATCTTGTGATGTACAAATTCTTAGAACAATTGTATGTAACTTATTTAAATTATTTAATGAAATTATTATTCACCATGAGCTACTGAACAATCATCAATACGTGACATCCCGATTTTTCCGCCATCGGTTGAGGTGTTGCAGGTGCTACTGGCTTCCTACAATGGTTTGAAAGCATGGAGAGCACCTTTGTGAACAGTGAATGTCATGATGAACTCCGCGTTCACTATGCCACCTGTGTCCTTCAAAAGGGGGCATTAACTTGGTGGAACGGCTAAAAGCGCAATCAGGGCGCTGATGTTGCTTTATCTTTGTCTTGGGCTGAGGTTAAGGAACTCATGATCGCCAAATTCTGCACTAGGAACGAAATCAAGAAATTGGAGGATGAGTTTCATGGGCTCAAACAAGACAGTGGTGAGAATCTTGCGTATAATACTCGATATCATGAACTCAGCATATTGGTTCCACACATGGTCACCCCGGTCTCTCGAGCAATCGAGAAATATATCGAGGAATTACCTGATCTAATTCAGGATACTGTCACTGGTAGCAAGCCCGCTACGGTAGAAGAAGCAATTTAACTCGCAGCCACTTTAACAGACAAACACGTAAAGAAAGGAAACCTAGTTAGGTAGGGCACCAAGACGTCTGTTGAGAAAACCACCCATGTCGTTGAACCATCTAAGACTGTTTTAGCAAAGGCCGCCACTACTTCTTCGAACTCTAAGAAACGAATGGGCGATAATCAGAACCATGCTGTTGTAAATCCTGTGACTCAACCTCCTATCAAGAAAGCCTACACGGGAGTCCATCCTCAATGCAACACTTGCAAGTATCATCACCCTGCAAATCTTCTATGTCGTCAATGCACTAGATGTGGAAGGTTTGGACACTTTGCCACTACTTGTCGTGTAATGGTTAGGACACAAGATAATCATCAAACAGCTGCCCAGGAACCACTGCCGATTACTAACGGCCGGGCATGTTATAATTGTGGAGACCCTAACCAGATGCGGCATCGATGCCCTAAATTGAATAATGTAAACCAGGTGGCACATGGACGAACTTTCAATATCAATATCAACGAAGAAACTCGTCAGGATGACGTTAACCCCACTGGCTAAGCCATGGATGGAATCTTCTTAAGACTCGAGAATCCAATACCTGTGTTTTCATTTTCTTGATCCTATTATCAGTTTTTACCTAATTGCGTCGTACTCATAAGCATATAACATCTAGAAATTTCCTTGCATACTATTATGTACGAACGCTGGTTGGAAATTTATCATATTTGATTACGTTTATTTCAATCGTAGAAATTTAGGACTCTACCTTACATTTTGTTGAAACATTTGGACTTGATTTCCATGAAAATCAAACTATTAAAAAACTTGATCCTACAGAACTTTTCTAAAAACACAATTGTTTGTTATATGAAACTTGATTTTTCATTTTTTTTGACTTTCTTTGAACATTTAATTATTCATGATACTCGTAAACATGGCTGGCCTAATATGAACTATTTTCTATAGTCAACTAAGATCACACTTATACTTAATGGTTGTCGTAATTACAAACTTGCTTGCATGTGTGTATTATCAATTTGCATGTTGATCTATGAAAAACAATTACTACATTTATCCACTCAACACAGACAAACATCTCACTTAAAGGGCTCCCCGGGTGAGTGGTAGCCCCTACTTAAATTTTTGTTATACTTGCAAGTCGTTGCAAACCAATGTAATTGACCTCATTATTACATAGTCTCATTTCGTTGATAACGTCTCATTGTAAGCCAACGTGTTTGTTGTTCATCTTCTTGTGAAACTCATTTGCTTTAATGTGTTGTTAGATTAGGTTCATAGAAGGACATAAAACCCTAATGTAAGGTAAATTGATGATTCCGGTCCGGAACGTAATCATGAATTTACAGGTACGTTAAGGTATTGTGAAATTCTATTGGGGTTTTTGGTAGGCGTCCAGTACGTTTGCAATGTATCAAAGGTGTGGTGGGTTAGCTGCGGTACACCCTATATATAAACACTAATGATGCATTAAAAGTGAGACTGGAAGTTAGACCAGGAACTAACCCCAATTCTCCTGGCAGACAAAGCGTCGATTCATAGTCTAACTTATTCCTTCCAACTACCCTAGCCTTTATCATCAAGGCCTAGTACTTTGATTCTTGACCACTGGTAATAATCCTTAGATACATTTAATCCAATTATATCTAACATCCGAGTCCGTTCAAGTCAGGTTATCACGCTACCCAAAGCTCTCTTTCTCATTAAACTTGACCATACTCACTATAACAATTACTCGAGTACCCAGAACCCCGTTTATACGTCTACTTGAAGGAATTTCGGGATGAAATTTCTAAAAGTAGGGGATGCTGTGACATCCGTCACTTTTATTATTATTATTATTTATATATATATATATATATTTATTTTTTTTCATTTCGTATCTCCTATCTTGTACGTCGAATTTTATCTTTCTAGTACAATAAAAAAAATAATAATAATATTTTCTGACATATTCGGACTTATATAATCATATTATATTCTTATGATAATCTAAAAATAGTACATAATTGCTAAAAAAATAAAACGCATGGACCGGACTCGAACCCGCGTCCATGGCCGGCCCAAAGCATACAAACATCTTAACCAACTAGTCTACAGCATGTTTGGTGATTTTATTCCATCTTAAATAAATAAATACACTCTTTATACACGTAGTTGACTTTTGGAAAGTCAACTGCGAATCAATACCTTCCTAAAACACATCCAATCCGGGTTTTTGGCTACGATCCTGTTATGGAAGGTTTAGACCGACCTACCCTGCTTGTTATACACGCCAATTAACCATTATAACATTCCAATTTAAGTCCAATTACGCGTATACCTTTTAATGTGGGTCAAAACTTCTAAAATTACGTGTTCGTTGGATTAGTATAAATGGATACCTCCCACACGAGCTAAACCTACTGATAAACAAACCCCAAAACTCAATTACCCCTAAAATCATTCAATTCTGCAAAGAATTCATCTCTGTTGACTTTTCTTTTTGACCGTTCGTTGGTATCATCAAATTCATTATAAGTCTCGAATTTTTTGTTAGGATTTGTTGTTCGGAACTATACAAGCAATAGCCCCAAAGATTCAGGGGCTATTGGTTAAGAATTTGTAGAGAATAGAAAACTAGGGTTCATATTACACGATTTGGGGATAATACTCGCTGCCGACAACCTTTAAATTCATTTCAGAACAGAAACATTAACCAACTGATCTGTGGATCAGTTGGTAATGTGCATATGCCTAAACACGTGAACCGGCCGTAGGCCAAGGTTCGATCCCTACGATTTGCCTTTTTTTTGTTTCTTTTCAAACCAATTATAAACTCAAAACAGATAACCTTTATAATTAATTTCAATCCAGATTTACTTGTTCTCAGGGTGTGGCTCAGTTGGTGGCCACACTTGTGATAAATCCCGAACCGGCCAGAGGCCCAGTTTCGATTCCCACAACCAACAACATTTTTTTAACCCTTTGTATATATATATATATATATATATATATAACATATTAATCTTTTAAAATAGTTTTTAAATACTAAAAGTGGTTTATAAATTCTATACAAATTACTGTATGATCTTCTGAGGGTAAAGTTTATCATACAATTTTTAGTTTTCCAAAAATCATTTATTTAATATATATTATAAATATTACAATTTTATTCACTTATAATTTTAAAATTCTATATAAATATCTAAACGATTTTATAAAATTTCACAAAAATTATTTTAAACTTATAAATCAATATATATTCCAGAAATAATTTTTAATTTCAGAAAAAAACGTTTATTTAATATTTTTATTCAATTTTTACTATTTTAATCATAAATAATTCATAATAAATTCATTTTTCACTATTTTTATACCAAAATTTTACATAAATTATTTTTGTTCATTTAGAACGAAATACAAATTTTAATTTGAAATTTCATTAATTTTAATATTTTTAGATACTAAAATTATATCTTTGACAAATAGAAATAAAGATACTAAATATTCAATTTTTGGGAAAATAATTTTATAAAAATTATTTTCATACTTAAAACCTTATAACATGACCATCCTTAATCACAAACCTACAAAAGTCTTTTATTTAATTATTTACCAAATTTCTTTATTTATTAACAATTACCTAATTAATAAAACAATTACTTATCCCCAAATTAGGAACCCTAGAAAGGCTTGTAGACTAGAAAGACTTAAACTTATTTATTACCTTAAACATAGGGTGATACTTGGCAACGTTGGATCACACTTATTCTATTCCACAAGACTTAACACTTTGCTAATGTGAGTATTACTTATTCCCTTTTTTGTTTTTACACTTTTGGGGTGATTCATGCACAAGTATACAAAACTTGCACATTCACTTACACATACATTTTTCTTCATTTACAATTCATATACGTGTCTTGTTTGTCTTTGTGCTTTATGTTTGAACATGAATGTAGCTTACGTACAAAATCATACATCTAGACATAACTTATGTTATGGTGCTCTTTACATATAGACGTAACTTCTGTTACGGTGCTCATTTAGACATAACTTATGGTATGGTGCTCTTTTAGACATGACACGTGTTAGGGTGCTCATTATCAGTTTTACCATACCAACTTTACATTTGATCTTGTCTTGTTTGGTTACTTATGTGTTTACATAATGCCTTGGTGATGCTAGACACATGAATTGTACCGCTTTTCAAACTTATACTATATGAACAAAGCTAGGTAATACTCACCAACATCATATGTTGACAAAATTTATTTTCGTGCATGTTTCAGGATAAGCTGCTTGACGCTTCACATAGAACTTTGGACTTAGATTAAATCAATCAACTATCTCTATTTTTGTTTTCATGTATTTATTTTCACATGTTGTAAAACAATATTCAATAATCAAATATTTACATTTTAGTACCATGAGCTTTTGAACAATCGTCACTACGTGACACCTCGATGATTCCGCCATCGGTTGGAGTGTTACAATAAATCTCTTCCACCTGTATGGTTTCCACAATCTCCTTCATGGATATCCTTAAGAACTTCTTTAGCTTCCTCCTTGTTAAGACATCTTAAATATAGACTTGCAAGAGATTTTCTATACAATATATCGTTTATGATAACAAATTTTGATACCTTCATCCTGAAAGCCCTAGGATTTTCTCCATGAGGGACGTCACCATCCTTAAGATACTTCACTATAGGGGTCATCTAAGATGAATCATCATGATCTTGAGTTACAAGGACAGTGTCATCCTTAGGATACAACACTTCAGTTGCTGGTTTCAGGATGTGGATGATTGGAATGTTGGATCCTTCTGGTAGATTCAAGGAGGATCCTAAATTGGCCAAGGCATCAGCTTCAGCATTTTCTTCCCTGAGTACCTATGTTAGTGTAAAATCACAAAAGAAGATGCAAGTTTTTTTTACTATTTCAAGATAAATAGCTAATTTATGACCTTTAATTGCATAAGAGCCATTAAAATGGTTAGTAATCAACAAGGAATCAACAAATAATTGTAAATTCTTCATATGCATATCCTTAGCAAGATGTAAACCAGCAATGAGAGCTTCATACCCAGCCTCACTATTGGTTGTTTGAAATTCACTTCTAACTGCTTGGGGTATTATGTCCCCTTGTGGCGATTTCAGTAGTATCCCTAATCCAGTGCCTTTTATGTGTGAAGCACCATCTGTATATAAAGTCCATTTTCCATCTTTTCATTTAATTGTTGTACTTCCAGCTCTACTTCACTTAGGATGTCACTACTGAACTCAGCCACAAAATCAGCTAGAGCCTGTGATTTGATTGTATTTCTAGGCTCATAGACCAAGTCATAGGCACTTAATTTTACAGACCATTTTGCGATCCTTCCTGACATTTTTCATCCATCACATCCCTATTTATAGTATCAACATTAAACAAGATATCGCTAAAAGTCAGCTATGCCTTGACTATTTCAGCTCAGCGTTCCTTTCTTTGAATGAGTTCCAATCGTTACATAATTGCTTCTCCGAGATACTCGCCTATAATCAATATTTGACGGTTAGATTTGGACCCTTTCTTCATCAAAGACTTGTGCGATACGTTATGTTCTTCTTCTTTGACTTAGAATAGGTCAATAGAGCCATTAGAGCATTGTCATAAGGCTTGATATTGTTTAAGTACACCTACATTCACATAATATTAAGATAATTCGTTAGTCCATCCTCAGGATGTACATAGGATAATGCACAGTTACATCCTGAATCCTATTCTGCCTTTAGCATCCTGAGGATATCAAAGGATAAATACAAGTCAGTAATATCTTGAGGATTTCACCACCAACAATATATATATATATATATATATATATATATTCTGTCGGAGTGTTCTTCGATCATACTATTCAACCAGTAGCATAAATCCAATTCAAATTCAAACTGATTCATATTTGAGTTGCACTTTTATGAAATTTAATGTATCCACACATTTATTAATCTATGATTTCTATTATATTTAAAATTGTTATAGAGTAATTGAATGTATTTTGTTTTATGTAGGTAAAAGTAAAAGATAAATTACTAAAGTTTATATAGTTCATTTAAATTACCAAATAAAAGTATGATAATTTTAGTTGTATTATATCTATGGCTGACCTTTTTATATTTATATGGCTATATGTGTTTACATTTACTTGTGTATTATATATATATATATATATTCATATGAATTATTATTTTATCTATATGATGTGTGTGCACGTAAGTTTATTTAAATACATATACAATTAAGATAACCTTTTAGAGTATACCCGTTCAAGATTTATCTAATAGCGATAAATTTTGGATTGTCCCCTTTTGAAACTGCTTTTTGAATATTCTATCTTATTTGGATGTGTGTTCATTTTAACGTGTTGGCTATTTAAGAAAATTGACAGTTGTTTCTCTTACTCCTTTGGTTTTGCGTTATCTGCATACTTGGGGAGCTAAGGGGAAATGCTGCCAATTTTTTCCTAAATAGTTAACACATTAAAATGTATACATATTTTTTTGGAAAGGTTAAAATGTATACATATGAGATAAAATATTCAAAGAGTAACTAGGATTAGGGCTGCAAATGAACCGATTCGTTTGTTAAGAAAATTATGTGTTCACAAACAGTTCATGACCACTTACAGAACAAGATTTTCTGTTCATGTTTGTTTGTTAAGGAAACATTCACGTTTGTGTCTGTTTGTGTTTTTTTGTTAATTTTGTTCATGAACGCACATGAACACAAACGAACATTAATGAACACAAACAACTGTTCATGAACATAAAGAAGTGTTCATGAATGTAAACAAACACAAACAGACATATTAAATTTTGAATAACATTGAATTCACATACATTAAGACATTAGCTAGATCCACCAAAAATATAACCTAATTGTCAAAACATACTTAGTAGTGGAGAAGGGCGTTGAGGTGGAGGGCAGATGGCGTTGGAGGTGGAGGACATCAACGCTGAATGTGAAAACATATAATGAGCTTAGATATATTATTTGTTGGGTAAAATAAATAAAAATAAAAGAATATAAAAACAGTATAAAAATTAAAAACCTTAATAAACTATCGAACACAAACGAACATCAATGAACACGTTACCGAACGTTCACGAACATAAACGAACGAATTTTTTTGTTCGTGTTCGTTCATTTATTAAATGAACGAACATGAACGAACTTCCCGTCGAACAGTTCATGACTGTTCGCTGAAAGTTTAGTTCGTTTGCAGCCCTAAGTAGGATCCATCACCCTAGGGTACCCGTTTACATACATTTACATCACTTATTTGTTTATTTTAAATTTAAGATGAATCGTGATTATTGGATGTACAAAACTTCACATACATCCAAAATTTTTATTGAAGGCGTTCGTGGTTTTATTACGGCAGCTAAAGCAAATGGCGTGAATAAAGGAAATAAGTGGATTTGTTGTCCTTGTAACAAGTGTAAAAACTCTCAAAGATTTAGAGGTACCGAAGACGCGGAGTTTTATTTATTGAAAAATGGGTTTATGCCTAGATACACTTGTTGGTCAAGGCATGGAGAATCACTACTTGATTGTAGCATGTCGTCGACCAATTTACACGTTAATGATAGTACATACAACAACGATTCACATCTTGATGATAATGGTGATCGTTTAAATGACTCTAATGACAATTTAAATGAGATGTTACATGACATTGAAGTGAATGTGGGTGATGATGAACACGAAAAATTATAACACCTATTTGAATATGCGGAAAAACCACTATACGCAGGTTCTAAATTTAATAAGATATAATATTTTGTTGAAATCTTTGGTGATGTTTTTTTTGAAAGATGAACTTCATTAAAAATGGGGCGCGTCCTCAAAACAAGAACCGGCCCAAGAACATTACATCATGTACAAGGGGTATATGGCCCAATCTTTCCAAGCTGAATCTTTAAACCGAGATCTACTTTTAAGCCAAACATACGAAACAAATTTAACACTAGCAACCACGTCTAAAATCTTCGGATCCTTTCCCCCGAACACTTTGTTGTTTCGGACCTTCCAAATCGACCACATCGTAACCATCACAATACCCGTAATGATTTGCTTAACCCACGGTCCACCAGACAGCTCCTTCTCTAACTGTAACAAGTCTGACATGTTAAAAGCTAAAACTGGGTCAATTTTACACCATCTACCAACTGCAGCCCAAACACCGAAAGAAAACCCACAACCGATAAATAAGTGTTCTGTTGTTTCAGTGTCCACGTCGCATAATTCACATCTAATGTGCGTGAGACCAATATTTCTTCAATGTAGCGCCATTCTAGTTGGAATCCTATCCATCTCGATCCGCCAAATGAATATTTTGACTTTTAGTGGGACCTATTTAACCCATTTCATGTTGAAATTCCGACTGTGTCATCTATCTTTGGCTATATTTTGTTTAACTTCAGCAACAGTAAAGTCACCATCTTTACTGCAGTCCCACATCCAAGATCATCTGCTCTACTGTGAAGGGTTAAACTGTCCAGCAAACGACACAATTCTATCCACTGCTGGAGCGCCTTGCTACTCTGCTGCAAATTATTGACCCACCTATCCTGATTACTTCTATAATCATTAATGAAATCATGTATGCTGCACTGTTTCTGCCTCAAAAGGCTGAATATAATTGGCCATTTATCCTTTAATAGACTGTCCCCAGACCAAAAATCCAACCAAAACCTTATATTCTTCCCATTTCCAACCAAACCTTTAATGTGCACAGATAAATTCCTTTCATGAATAGATAAACCATTCAGAAAAGAAGCCAGCGATTTCCAACACACTGGTAACTTGCTATTAACCGGTAAAAAGCCCCAATCTCTTCTTCGGCTGTGACACACCTTCACCACTATACTCCATAGACTTTGCTCTTTATTCTTGTACCTCCACGTCCATTTCGCTAACAAAGCAACATTCACATCTTTCAGCTTAGCCACACCTAAACCGCCTTCCTTTTTCGAAGTAGATACCACATCCCAAGATACCCAATGAATTTTCCGAATGGCGTCGTCACCGGCCCAAAACTGAGGATCTAGCTGAGCGTAAAATCCCTTCAATCCAGAAACACCAAGAATTTGGAAAACCCATTTGCTTCAGAACCGAAATTAAAAACGCCGAATCAACATTGTCATAGGCATTTTCAAAGTCGATTTTAAGCAAAAACGCCTTCTTATTGCTTTTCTTCAACCATGTTATTATCTCATTCATCATTAAAGGGTCATTTAAGATGAATCTACCTTTTAGAAATGCGCTCTGGGTATCAGAAATCACCAAACCCATGACCTTATTCATCCGGTTCGCCAATATTTTGGAAATGACCTTACTTATTATACCAACCAAGGTCATCGGTCTATAGTCCTTCAACCCAATAGGCAACTTTATCTTGGGAATAAGAAGAGTAATAAAGGCTTTGTTACATCCCTGGCTAATGCTACCATGTTCGTGAAAATTGTGATACCCCGCAATTTCAGGTTCTCACTTTAACTAAACTCTAGTTACATTCCTTGCATTCTACTTAACTAGGGTTAGCTAGATAGGTCATATGTTGCGCAGTTATAGGTTAATAACTGCATGAAGTGGTAATTCGGGGAATTACCAGACTATATAATCGAGTAGTGAACGTCGGACGTTGGTGAATGGTGAAATTAGATAATTGTGAATTAATTGATTGAGATTGATTGCAATTACATGCTTCTATGAATCTCTGTGAAACTATGTGCAAACTATATGTGATTACGTGAACTTAAACCAAAAGCGTTAATAAAAATCGTAATGGATAACGGGGATGGAATAGCAGTTGGATGGTTAGGACATCCTATCTTTAGAGATAAAGAAGGCCGTGTGGACCATTAGGATGGTTGGGGTCTTAACACATGGGGTTACACTTGTTATGGTCCAAAATAGCGAAAACAAAGAAGAAAACACGAAGTACAACGAAGCAGGCCACCCGGAGCGGGCCGGGGATGAGTGAGCAGCCGCTTGCGGGATCCTGACGTAACTTAGCCAACTTAAACACCCATTTAAACAATCTTAAGCCTCATGTATCCCCTAAACTCAACCCTAATCGTCCCCTACTGCCTAGTTACGAAAATATTAACCCCAAACACCTACTAAGGCTCAAGAACATCGATCGGTAAACTTGGAGAGCAATCGGTTGATAGTTTTGAAGTGCTTGCGGTATAATATTCAATCTCTTGTGTTTTAATCTTCTTTAGTATATTATTAAAACATCATAACTGAGTTTTTCCAGTTCTGAAACGTTTTCATAAAGATTAAAACTTGATGTTTATAAAGATTGAATGGGTTAAACATAATCTTATGTGATTAGTATTTGATAGGTTGCATGATATGCATGTTTATGATATTTTAGACTTTTAGGGTTTATGGTTTTGCATGTATTTTGTAAGGTTCTGATCGTGTTGTGTCTTATGAATGTTTTATGATGGTTTTTGAGTATCGTTGATCAATTATATGCATACATGAGTAGTTTTAATAAGGGTTTATGCATGATTAATATCTAGGCAGAATGTTTGGGTCGACTTGTAGGGTCTATCACATGACTTAAAAGTGTTAATTTTGATGATTTCTTTGCATGGTTGTATTATACATGGTCTTAGATTTTCATAATGGGCAAAATCATCTGATTTGGACGTCGTTTGATAAGTTTTTGGAATTTTCTTTGATTAAAGGTCATATCAGATTTTCGGATTAGTAAACTGGGTCAACTTTAAACGATCATAACTTGAGTTTTACAAAGAATTAAAGTATGAAATTTGGAAAGTAGGTCAACATTGGAATAACTTGGCTTTTCCAAGTGGATTCATCCCGTTTGGATGAATACACGATTTTTGGGAACTTTTCTACTTATCTGATCCGTTGTGTGTATTTTCTGGACATAGCTGTGTTGCGTGATTTTTCATAATTTTTGTGCAAGGTTTTATCACGAACTAAAAATATGGACTTGTCCAGTAGATGCCCTGGAATATTTAGTAAAAGTTTGGGAGTCTAATTCACTGGATAAGTATTTTTAATAAATTGTTTTTCACGGCACATAATCTGTCCTAAAAACGCATATTGTGTAATGTACGTTTATGTAAAAACGCAGACATGAACTTGAATGAACACTTATATGAGATTTATATGAAGTGTAAACCTGATGATAATCAACATAATTCACCAACAGGTCCGCATGGTTTACTTGTGCATGTAGAATCATTAGGTGTCACTTACACGGTTTTCAATTTTTAAACGTCTTGGACAAACTGGTTATAATGTGTAATGATATTACACATATACTCACTTAGTGACACATGTAATAGGGAGTCGGTAGTACATCCTACTTTGGAAGTTTGGATTAATTGCTTGCATTCTAAGGTGAGTTTCACTACTTTTCTCGAAAGCATGCGTCTCGGGTTTGAGACAACTTTGGTAAATGTTTTCTAGTCCGGTTTGGGACTACTTTTACATCTCGGGTTTTGAGATTCTTTGACTCCTTGTGTGGGTCAGGTTTTGACTCCTTGTGTGGGTCGGGTTTTACGATTCCTTGTGTGGATCACGCTTTTATCAGTTTACAACTTTTACTGTCCTTTATGAACTAAACACACTCTATCACTTAAAGTCCTTACTTATTATTGGGTTAATCGCTGGAGGCGAACGGGGTATTAGTTGATAGCGCTATTAGGTTGTGCAGCAACCACATGTTTGAGGTGCTTGTGTCACGGGCATGAACTTCCTAGTGTTGATAGACACTAGTACTAAGGCAGTTTAACGGATGTTAACACATTACTGAAGGTTCCCAATAATCACTTGTCTAGTTATAATGAGTGGGCTAGCTACCACTGACATGCTTAAACTGATGACACTTTAACATTTGGGGTTTTGACCACTTTATACTTGTTATCCAAACTGTGAACTCATCGACTTTATGTTGACACACGCTAGCATGGTTTTGCAGGTCTCTAGGTATGGAGCACGCGTAGGACATGCATCATATAGTGTCATTTGGGTTATGAACACTTAAACTACTTTTGAATATTTAACTATTTACTTTTGGTTTTGGGCGCGGTGTTTTGCGCATACTATTACTTAACTGTTTTCTATTTCGCTTCCGCTATTACTTAATTGGTTTGGTTAACTTTTAAACTTGGTTTTTCAATAACGAACTAAATGGTTTGGGCATTTAGAGTCGTTCATGTGACTTATGGCTATGGGATCCTAGTTTGTCATGCGCCTCGCAGTATAAACCCCGTAGTGAAAATTTGAGGGTGTGACAAAAATGCCTTATCAGATCATAAAAATTCTCCTCAAATAAGCCCAAAAGTGCTTTAAGAAATAAAAGTTAAAGCCATCTGAGGCCGAAGCTTTATCGCTACCACAATAAAAAACTGCTTCCTTTATTTCTTCTTTGATAAACGGATCAATTAGCTAACTAGGGCATTCTTCCGGTAACCTTTTGATATTATCACAATGAACCTTCAGTCTACTGCCTACATTATCGTAAAAGAGATTTTTGAAATGAGACAAAACCTCTTTTTTCACCCTTGTGGGTTTAGAAACCCACACTCCATTCACCATCAATCCTGGAATAGAGTTCTTTGCTTTCCTTCCATTAATAATGTCGTGGAAGAAAGCCGAGTTTTCATCCCCTTGCATCGCCCACTTAACCTTTGCCTTTTGTTTCAGATCTTTATTCTTCCAATGATTCAGCCGATTTAAACTTTTCTTGTATTTTTCAAAGGTCCAAACTTCAGATTCATCCAACTTTCGCTCTTCCAGAAGCAACTCAAGGCATTCCATCTCTTCTTTCAAAGTAATAAATTCTTGGCCTTTTTTTCTTCCCAATATCAATCCACCATTTTTTGGGCCCATATCTAAGACATTTAAATTTGTTAGAAATATTAACATCGGGGGTACCTTCATCATGAAAGTCCACCAATATCTTGATACCCTTTTCTTCACAATCGTCCCTCTCCACCAATGATAAAACGAGAGGGCAGTGATCAGAAAGCTCTCTAGGAAGAGCTCTTAAACTCGCTGTGGGCCATCTGTTAGTCACAAAACTCTTCTTAAAAAACTTAGGATTCCATATGTTAACCAAACCCTTTGAACAACCATTCGAATTAACAATAACTACTTCAAACTCATCATTACCCCACAAAGAAGCAAGAGTAAATATTCTAACCTTCCCCAACTAAGTTTCCTGAATAGCAATAAAAGAGACATCGAACCTGTTCTTTAAGCCTTTTATCCAACCACACTTACCGATCAACCCCAACCCTTTCACATTTATTGATAGGAAATTCATTTTGGACATATTTGTTCCCCTTCATCCATAATCGTATATTTAATGAGACCCTGGAAGTTCTATACTGAAGTGCCTACCTTCTTCCCCAATTCGATTGTAGTTTATACTTCCTTATCAATCAGATATGCCCCTCTACTGTTAACTGGTTCTAACAATGTTATCGTCGTATCCTCACTCCTCTCAGGCTGGGAGTTTAAATCGAACTTCTCTCCCATCTTGATGCCCATACATTCTAACTTATTACACTATGTTTTTTGATTATCTTTTGTTATCTCCTCAGCAGAGTTACAAGCTACGTCCTCAGATACATTAACCGGGCTCACCTCATTGATACCCAACAAAACATTAAGCCCAAATGGGTCAAGCCCATTGGGGTCGAAGTCTAATCTTGAGCGCTTAAGACTACTGGGCCTTTCATCAACATACAACATTTTTGGTTGGGCCTCATTATTTTGGACTTTAGCCATAGATTTCCTATGTCTTATAAAAGGACATTTATTTCCATTATCCTTAGTCAAATCTTTTTTAGACAATTTCGTTTCCTCACCCACCTTTTTGTTGACATTCAATGTTTCCTTAAACATAGAATAATCTACATTGAATTCAGTATAATTATTCCCCCAATCAACTTTGCTATTTTTAGACGTTTCAATAAAATTTTCCTTGACAACATCATTTCTTTTTTTATCTTTACCTTGTTGAAACTCCAATGACACCTCCAGTGAAGTTTCACTCAGCTCTTTAACCTGTGCATTGGATGAACCAGATCTGTTGAATAAGAAGTCGGGAATCCAATCACATATCTCCTCCATGACCCATACTCGAAATCTTCCTCTTCTCCACTATAATACTTCTTCCATGATCCGGCCTATCCCCCATAAGAACACCAATGTATTCGTAAGACAAGTCGCCATCGTTTCTTTGAACGTTTGCCTTATGGATCACCTTCCCGAATCGAGCACCAATTCGTTCCATAGTATCATTGCATATCAAGTTAAGTGGAATCCCTTGTACTTTAAGCCAAGCTACCCTTTCGAAAGGAAACGACTAACTGGTCCATACGTCGACGGAATGAAAGAAATCTTTTCTAACCAACGCTTTTGTCTGAAAATCTTCGACCACAGACAACTCTTTTAATGATATCAACATCGATAAGCCCCCTATGTATTGTATAGTAATCTCTTCCTGTCCATACTATTGTAGTGGAGAACTCTTTATTGGTGGGGTTAAAGCTTATGGCTGTTTACGAGCCGAGCCAAACCAAGCAGTCCTTTGCTCGTGCTTCGCTCATTTACAAACCGAACCAAGCCGGAAACAAGCGAGCATTTTTCGAGCAAGCGACGAGTTTTTTGGACAACCATAAATTTTAGATGTTTCCTTTAATGTTCTCGCTGCCTAGTGATGACTGAGGTTCGACCGCCCGAGGATGACACTAAGTCAAAGGTCCGGTTGTCCAAGAATGAGGCATAGGTTTAGGCCGGTGAGGCGATGAGCATACTACAGAGAACAATTGTCGCATAGTGGCGTAAGTTGATAGCGGGAGACGATTGATGGCGGACAACTAATGGGAATAGGAAGTCAGACATTTTTTTCACGACTTACGGTTTTACAATTAAACTTAATGTTAACTTATCAATGGGTTAACTGAGCCCGTAACTAAAAATATAATAGTATATATGCATAGATTGAGCCAAATCCAATAGAGTGGTATGTATAAAACTATAAATATAATTGTAATTAATGTGTATATATAAAATAAATTAATAAAAATTATATTGAGCCGAGCCGAGCCAAGCGGATCCTTAGCTCGTGCTTAGCTCGTTTACAAACTGAACCAAGCCGCTCGGCTCGTTTACAACCGAGCTGGAAATTGAGCAAGCATTTTCCAAGTAAATTCCAAGCGATCAGCGAGCAATTTGAAAAGTCTTATTGATGCTCCACGCAAGGTTTCAGAAACCTTGGGGCGGTGTAGGGAGGCGTGAAGGAGGGTTAATTGGTTAAAATATCAAGTGGTATAAGGCGTAAGACCATAACAATTGGTTTAAAAGATGTTTACCAAAAACAATAAAAATAACTAATACATTGTCATGATGACAAGAAAAGTAGAAAACAACTTTAAAAAGACGTGTTTACTAGATATTTTACAGACAACTAGCTTCAATACCAGCGAGGACCATTTGTACAAGGATGGTGACAGATTCCAAACATTAAATATTATTGATAACAAGATAAGGCATGTAGGCAACGTAAAAGAGATCGCACCTGCTAAAAATGGGCAATGCAAAAAGCAATCAAAATGTAAAGGAGAAAAAAGAGTGAAAAACAATTAGTAGTACCCGCCTTTAAGATATTTTCTTTATCAATGTGAGTAATAATGTGTTTTGCTGAGAAAAAACCCAAATTGAACACCTGAAATATGAAATCTAAACGTCAAACACATGAAAACAGATTAAAAATGAATGGCATGCATTTTATGTACATGTAAATAAAGTTCAGATGTTTCTAAACGTCAAACACATGAAAACAGATTAAAAAAATCGAATCGACAGGGGCTGGACTTAATTATTTCGTATTGGTTGGGGTTTTAAGATCAAATCGGTGGGGCCGTACTCAATTCATATAAAAATTACGTACGAAATTCGCAAACTTCCGCCACTGAACCAAAAAACAGTGGGGACCGGGCACCTCTTAGCCCTCACTAACCTTCGCCAATGACTACACATAACCTTAATTATTCTTAATCCCTCTTCATGCAAATTGTTGAAACCTCTCGCCAATAAAGCCATACTCGAGATTTCACATAAGTTCCAATACAACTATATATAAGATGAAACGTTGCGATGATAGAGTTGATAACCATTAAATTGCCACTTCTTCATACTAAATGACACAACCATACGTACAACCTTAAGACCATATGTGTAGTGGGCTTGAAATTTCAAGCCCCATCATAGGGCATTATGTGACCTATGACATCTGGGTTCCAACTTGAAAATGATAATTGTCCAATGTTTCGATGATTTCATTGATTGGTAAAGGGATTATAAATACACATATTCCTAACTAACCATGCTCTACAAAATGAAAATAAATTAGTACAATAAATACAAAAATAAAGATGATATTGATTATGGAATATTCTCGTAGGATGTAACCGATTAATAGTCTCCTACATTCGTAGCGGTATTTAATGAACGCACAGACTGGAATTGAAACAATTGAACAGTTGCTTTGGAAGTCCTTTGGTGAAAATGTCCGCATATTGGTAATCCGCTGGAAAGTGCATGATGCGAATGTCTCTGAAACGAACATTTTCGCGGATAAAGTGTATGTCGATCTCCGCATGCTTGGTGGGTTGATGTTGCACGGGGTTATCAAAGAGATATACAACAGAGACATTATCGCAGAAGATGATAGTTGCGTCCCAAACACGAAGGCGTAATTCTTAGAAAATATTGTGCAACCAACTTGTATCTGCAGCCGTGTTTGCAACACCCTTGTATTCCGCTTCTGCGCTGGATCTAGAGACTGTGTGTTGTCGTTTTGAGGACCATGAGACCAAATTTTCTCCCAAAAAGACACAGTATCCTGATGTAGATCGCCTAGAGTCGGGGCAATCTCCCAGTCAGCATCAGAGTATGTTGTGAGCTTTGAATATTGTGATGGGCGAATGTGAAAAATATGGTCAGTGGTTCCTTAAGTTTAAATACCGTACCATACGCTTCAAATATTGGAAATGGGGCTCACGGGGTGCGTGCATGAAGAGGCAAACTTGTTGTACCGCATATGAAATATCAGGTCTGGTAAAGGTTAAGTACTGCAAGGCTCCAGCAAGGCTACGGTAGAGTGTACCATATGATAAGAGAGGACCATTTTGGGCACTCAATTTGGAGTCAGTGTCACAAGGTGTGTTGCATGGTTTACAATTAGACATGTTTGCTCGAGCAAGGATATCGTGCACATAATTTTCTTAAGAGATCCGTAGACCATGTTTATTGCGAGTTACATGAATGCCCAGAAAGTGATGTAATTTTCCCAAGTCCGTCATGACAGATTCTTTGGACAGAGAGCATATAATGCCGTTAAGAAAAGTGGTGTCGGATGCTGTGAGGATGATATCATCGACATATAATAGGAGATACGTAGTGCGGTTACCTTTGTGATAAACAAATAGGGAAGAGTCACATGTTGTACTGCGAAAACCGCACCTCATGATATAGGTTGCAAATCGTTGATACCAGGCACGTGGTGCTTGTTTGAGCCCGTATAAGGATTTTTGTAATTGACATACATACGAAGGATGACGAGTGTTAACAAAGCCTGGAGGTTGATGCATGTATACGGTTTCATTAAGGTCCCCATGAAGAAAAACGTTTTTGACATCAAGTTGGTGAAACGGCCAATGGCGGGAGACAGCAATGCTGAGTACAGTACGGATGGTTGTTGGTTTTACCACCAGACTAAAAGCGTCAAAACAATCAATACCCGGTTGTTGAGATTTCCCATTAATGACTAGGCGCGCTTTGTAGCATTGCAAGGTACTATCCGCATGGAACTTGTGTCGAAATAACCACATACAACGTATAACATGTGCATTTGGAGGTCTAAGAACAAATTCCCATGTTTTATTTTCCATTAATGCTCTATGTTCATCTTTCATGGACAATTTCTAATTTGAATCGTTTAACGCAAAGATGTATGATTTTGGTATGGGGAGATGGATTGGGATGTGGTAGTATGTACGTTCATTGGGGTTTGAGGTTTGGTGACGTCGGCTTTAAGTCGAGTTTTCATTCAGTGAGTGCTGGGATGGTTGTTGGGCTGTGGTGGTAGTGGATCGGGTAGGTATTGTTGGGCCGTGGGTGCAGGATATGGAGGTGGGCTTTGGTTGTGGGCCGAATGGCTATGGTGAATAGTGGGTGAGGTATGCAGGTGTTGTGCCATTATGGTGGGCTGATGTTGGTTGGGGGGTGGTGAAGTGTGGGCCGAGTGTGTGTGAGTATTACATGGGCTCGATGGGGGGGGGGGTATTGGTATTGATGGGAGCATTACCGGTTGTGTGTTGGTAAGTTTGAGGATATGTGAACAATGTATTCGTGAGATTATCCTCAACAGGGAGAGTAGTAACTTGGTGAGTCAGGTTTGGAAAAGGGAAAAGAATTTTCATCAAATGTGGTGTGTCTGGAAAAAATGGTTTTGATAGTGGTTAAGTTGAGACAACGGTAGCAACGGTAGTCGGCGGGGTACCTAATAAAAACACACATGGATGAGCGATGGGGGAGTTTATGTGGGCGAGTGGCCGATTTATTTGGGAAACAGAGAGAGCCGAAGACACAAAGATGGTCATACGTTGGGTGTCTTAGTTAAAGGGAGGCGGTAGGTGTGTGATGGTTGAGGAGTTTGGACGGACGTATGCTATGAAGGTAAACGGCCGTGTGGATTGCCTCGACCCAATAGGAGGTAGGGACCGAGGCGTGTGTTAAGAGGGATAGCATGATTTCGTTAACCCGACGAATCATACATCCGGCTTTGCCGTTTTGTTGGGATGTGTGAGGACATGTAAAGAGGAATTGCATACCATGTGTGGTAGCAAACTCTTTGAAGATATTGTTGTGAAACTCGCCATCATTGTTACATTGAAAAGATTTTATGGACAAGTGAAATTGGGTTTTAATATATGTGTAAAATTTAATGAATCTGGAGACCGTTTTGGATTTGTATCAAAGAGGGAACACCCAAGTATTATTTGTATAATCATCTATCAAAATCATGTAATATTTGTAACCTAAATTTGACACAACTGGTGAAGTCCATAAATCCCAGTGAATAATATCAAATGGCAAAATAGTAGTAGAATTAGATAACGAAAAAGGCAAGCGTTTATGTTTCGCAAGCTGACACGAATTGCAAAATAAATGACTAGTCTTATTACATGGAATAAGTTTATTTGAAGCAAGAAAATGAAGGATAGATGCTCCCGGGTGGCTAAGATGGTGATGCCATGACTTGGGAGAAAAAGTAGCAAAAACGGATGATGTGACTTCAGCAGGTGCAGTGACAGGGTATAAGTTGCTGTCACTATTGTGACGACTCAGATGCTTCCCAGTCCAAAGGTCCTTCACACTAAAACCAAATGGGTCAAATTCAACAGAAACAGAGTTATTGGTAGTGAATTTTTGGACAGAAATAAGACTTTTAATAACATAGGGTGTGTACAGGACATTGTTTAGGTGAAGGTTATTTTGTTTGTTTGGAAAAATTGCGTGTCCCGATCCAAGGATTGGCATTTTTGGGCCATTTCCGACTAATACAGATTTAATGAAATTAAAACCATGAGATTTAGAACATATACTTTCCTCATCGGAGAGATGGTCAGAAGCCCCCATGTCCATATTCTAGTTGGAATCTTCCTGGCTAACTGCTAGGGCATGGAAAGCTTGTCCGATGTCAGTTGGCCGAAGAGCGTCAAACTCGGTCAGATGAACCTGCGGTGAGTTCAGAGAAGAGCTGCTGCCTTGTTTTTGTCCGCTGGATATGGCCGGCTGTTGCCATTGGGTCTGGTGGCATGGTAAAGCCCAACGCGATTGGGTTGGGTAAGGACAAAGCAGAGGGGACCATGCTAGAAGAGATCCATTTGGGCCAGTCCACGAAGGTGGGTAGGCCCACTGTTGAGAGGGACCCCATAGACCGGTTTTGTTGCTTTTGATGATGATCAGAAAACCCATGCTGATTATTGCGAGGCTGCTTGTTTTGTTAACACTGGCGCTATGAGTTGGTATAAGACCGAGATTTCTAACGACCACCAGAATCCCGAGAGTATCCCTGTTGATTGTTGTTAAGCGGAGCTGGTGGGTTAGCAGCAGATTCCCGATCTGGTACAGTGTAGCAGCGACTAGAGTAGGAGTAGTGATTTGACGAGCCTTGTGACGCCGTTCCTCCACATCAAGCAAATTGACTGGGTCTTCCCAGGGAGGCAGCGACTGATGGAGTTGTGCAACAACAACATCAAATTCCGGTGGCAAGCCGCTGACCATTTGGATGATAAGGCGGCTTTCCGAAACTGGTTGATCAACATCCACAAGTTGAGTAGCCAATTCTCGAAGCTTTTGAAAGTAGTCCTGCAGTGAAGGCATGGATTGAAGAGTGAGACTTGTAAAAGCTTTTTCAAGTGCAGCGGCCCTAGGTCCTTTATTGTTGAGAAACAATTTCTTCAAACGGTTCCAGGCTTCAAATGTAGTGGAGTCTGCAACACCCCAACCGATGGCGGAAACATCAAGGTGTCTCACGTAGTGACGATTGTTCGAAAGCTCATGGTACTAAAGTGTAAATTTTTTATTCAATGCTTCATGTTACGATTACAGATATCATCAAGTACAAGTATTATTCCACACGTTGTCTTGATTAAGTCTTTACTAAGCCCACATGTTCTACATGAATTATCTCAACAATCAACCTGAAACATGTACGAAAATAGTTTTGTCAACATAAATAATGTTGGTGAGCATACTTGTTTTGTATACGTATAAAATAAGTTTAAATAATACATTTTACAACTCATGTGTCAAGATCTATCAAGGCATTATGTAAACACGTAGTAAACAAACATAATAAAGTCAAACGAATATGATTCACACAAAGTATCCTAACACGCTTCAATATGATTTGAGCACCGTATCATGTATTACGTTGATTTGATCATTTGAGCATTCAAGAACCTTAACTTTAGTTAAGTTCAGATAACGATTTCGAGCAAACAATGTAAGTAAACTACGTTTAAGTCTAGCATAAAGTATCAAGATAACGAGACATGTATATGAATTGTATGTAAAATGTTTATGAATAAGTGAATGTGTATGTTTAATATGTGTACATGAATTACCCAAAAAGTGTAAAAAATGAAAACGGGGATAAGTATACTCACAATATGTGAAAGCGATCAAAATCCAACTTAAGCTGTCGTTAGTTAAAGAACTGGGAATTCCGAGGAATTCTACCTATAACGTTTAAAAATACTAATAAGGGAAATGTCTAAAAAGTCTAAGGCATCTAGGTTATAAGGCATTAGGGCTTGCTAGGTTGATTTGGAGAATTAGAGTTTTTATGATAAATCAAATTAATATTAATTTCGCATATGAAAAATAATTATGAAAGAAGTCTATAGACATGATAAGGTAATATAGTCATTACCAATTGAATATTTAATTATAAGGCAACTCCAAATAAATGGGGATAAAATAATTAAATTAACTGTTTTAATATGTAATTGTGAATAATTACAATAATCACAATTAATTTTTGTTTAAGTTCATCATGCTTAGAAATAATTTCCCAAAAATGTTGAGATTAAAATCATTAAAAATGAATTTTAATCAATTAGTTATGATTAAAAGAATTCAAACTGATAAAATTATGAAAATAAGGTATTTTCCAGAAACTAAAAATATAAAAAGCTATTTATGAGGTGTCAAGATTCTACACCTAAATTTTCATAATTTTTGAACCAAAAATGAATTTATTAGGGATTATTTGGTAATTTACACATTTTATAAGGCTAAAATAAACAAGAAAACGAATAAAAAAATCAAAATCAGTGTCGGTGCCTGGGTTCGAACCCGATTCACTCACAACACAACAATACCAACTAACCACTCTACCACGAAGACATGTTTGAAATAAAACAGAAAAGTAAGATATTTAACTAACACATCAAACTTATCTTCTTCCCCAATTCACTAGTCAAGAACCCTACCCCTAACTCAAAATCAATAACCCATCAATTTGCTACGGTTGAAACCCGAAAGCATAGGGCTAATGATCGGAATCATTTGACAAGTAAATTGTCACAAGAATTTTCGACATACAACGATGATTTAGACCCCAAAATGAGAAAGAAGGGCCGCAACTTGGACCAAGGTTTTGAAGGTTTCTGGACGATTTGAAGGTAGAGTTTTCTATCGTTTGAGTCATGTAGGGTGCAGAAATTAAATGGTAAGTTCGAATTATATAATGATTGAAAAAAACGGACTTTAAATCGTTTTAACATTTCCGGCCGTTACTCCCTTTTGGTCCGATTAAAACAACATCAAACATGTTTAATACACAAATTAAATCATTGAAATTGGTCAAGAATTGATGGAGATACGTTTTGGAATCAATAAAATCGATTTTAAGGCATTAAAACCCGAAATGATGCTTCGCCGGAAAGTAACGCCGGTGGCCGGAAGTTTAGCCAGAGGGAATATATATATATACATATATATATATATATATATATATATATATATATATATATTTAAACTTTCAAAATTGTCACAAATGGTCCTTGTCGTTTATAATTGGATCTATTGTTTAAATCTTAATAAAAACCTTATAAATCTTAACACTTTTATAAAGCTTTTAACTTTTATAGACTTTATAACTTTATTTCAATTTAAAAAAAAACATTATAGTTCTTTTTTTTTAACTTTAAAATTTTTGAAACATGCCTATATAAATCCTCTTATGCGTAACCAATGGAACGTATTTGTATAAAAAAAATATATACAAAAGTTTAATAAAACTCAAGATTATAATGATTTGTGTTGAACGAAAAGTATAAGGACTAAATTTGTCAACAAGAAGGATTAAAGTTGCACTATTGATCAAATAAAAGGAACGGATGTCACAGTCTCCAATACTTTAGAAAATTTCGTCTCGAAATTTATTTAAAATAAATGATTGAATTAGTCTTTGGGTATAAGGGATAGTTGTAACAATGAGATGAGTCTTGTGGTTAGGAAAAGGTTCACGAAGAACAAGATACATGATGCGTAACGAATGTTTTGTCTAGTATGTGTTCGATGTTTTTTTTTTTAACGGCCAACAAATCAATTTCCGAGCACTTTCCGGCACCCTTTTGGCGAATCAGATACTCGAGAGTACCCGGGCCACCAATTGCCACCAATTCCGGGAAAACCCGACCACTCACCCACCCGAAGGCTTGACAGTGAAATAATCGGTAAAACCGGTCGAGATCAGGACTCGAACCCAAGCCAATGGCTGGGTCATCCCTCATTTCCTCTCCACCAATGTCCTCCAAATGTAACTAGTGGGAATTGAACCTAAGCCTCCCATAGGAAACTTTAGGCCCTCAACCAACTAGGCTACAAGTGTTGGACATGTGTTCTATGTTGTGGTTGAAGGATTGAAATGTTGAATTTTTTCGTTCAACATCACTACGTACAATAATAAAATTAAGTGAAGGGAAAATATAAATAAAACCTAAACATGCTTGGCAAAAGCATTTACAGGTCACCCTGACATGTACCAAGCTTACCTACCTGACCCGACCCGACCCATTTAGCCACGTATATTTCTAACCTTAACACACATATAATCAATAGCATGATAATTACAACTCAGCATGTCAGGCATGTATGATGTGAACTTGAATTCACATCCCGTGATCTAAGAATAACCCTTCTTTCAGCAGCGCATCCATCTGCTAACCAAAACGATTCAGTTATAAAAAGAATGTGTCGAACAAAGACATCAAAACTAACATAACTTATGAAACAAAACAACCTGATTGAAAAGAAATTAGCCAACTAACATTAGACAATCTAAAAGAATGCGCCAATGTCAATTATATAGATAACATTTTGCACTGTCGGTCTGTAAGAGGCAAACTACTGTTGCTATCTCGCGGTCCAGTTGCTGCCATGTCGGTATGTCCGCTCGTCTAACGGTGAGGAATCAAATGCCCAAATCGTCTAAGCTGCTTCCACGTTTCACTTCCCGCGCTTCTCAACGGTGAGGATCAGAATGCTAAGTCGCCCAAAATTTAAACCCAAACCGCCCAGAAAACATGTCGAACCGCTCAGAAAATGGCAAAAAAAAAAAGCTATGCAGGCTGGCCAAAACAAAATGGTTGCGGGTTTCCTTCTCCGTTTGAGGCAGTCGTTAACCAGTTTCAAACCCAAAGGAATTTTCCGGCTCTTACGCGTAAAACCCAAAGGAAACCACCGCCTAGAATGCTCTCCTCTTTGCCACCTGCTACCGACGTGGCCGTCGTGCCATTCCCAACATGGTAATTTGGGCGATGATGGCGTTGACAGTGGAGGCGGTGTCGTTGCTCCGCCTGGAGGTGGTGGCCACTTTCCAACTTCTGTTGTTCTCTCTCTTAAATACGGAGCTCCGCCACCGTGGCTCCTCCTCAGTCCGGCCTCTTTCTCTGTATAACTCAGATATGTGTGTGTATAGAAGTGGGATTTCTCACTCTAAATCTATGATACCTCTGTTTGATGGTTTTAAAAAGGGTGATACTATTTACACAACCAACAAAAAACCCTAAACAACCTTAGGACGGGTCGTCGAGGCCTAGATGGGCCGTAAAGAAAAATTAGGGTTTCAGGACGGGTCGTCCAGGCCTTGATGGGCCGTTTGTTTACAGAAAAGACAAAAACGACGGGCCGTCGAGGCCCAGACGGCCCGTAGAAGTACGATGTACGAGGTGATCAGTCTGAACTTCTGCAAAAGCAGGCAGTTCAGACTGAAAAGTCTGAAAAAGGTGCATTAGGACGGGCCGTCCAGGCCCCGACGGCCCGTAGAAATGTGTTAGGTTAGGGCATTTAATCCCTAGACGGCCCATCTAGGCCTCGACGGCCCGTTGAGATTTCCAGATTTAACCATTACACGATCAGCTTCTTCCCCATTTGAACCAAACCTTAAAACATCACCACCACCAAAACCCTCGACCCATTTCGACTTCCCGGTCTCACGATGACATATTTACAAAGCTTTTCAACCGTTGACCTGTCTGAGAACGAGTCTTGCGTCTCTGAAAGCGTAGGGTATGAACCCGAGGTTCAAGTTGGTGAAGAGGAGGTTAAATCCGGGGTTCGTGGTAATGACGGGAACATGCTGCCCGATCTCAACGAGGAATATGTAGAGGAACATGAGTCATTTTTCGTGCCACCAAGTTACCCGCAGTACACGTACGGGAGTTACCCTTCGCGCGGGAATCGTGCTAAGGACTTAGAGGAAGATTATAACGGCTCTAACCCGAATGATGACAACCAGGAAGATGCTTATGAAGATGTTAACATAAAAGTTGAACCTAACCCGGATGTTTCGTATGAAACCGAGCAGGTGCGTTTATTTATTTACACTAGTATATCTTTACAGTAGTATATAATTTAGAGTAGTATGAATTTAGACTAGACTCTTGTATAAATTTTCAGGTATTCGGGTCTGTTGAAGAGATGAAACAATGGGCTTACGATAGAGCCCTTGCTAGCGGTTACGTCCTAGTGACAGGATGTTCTGTTTCAAAAGGCAGTGGAAATAATGCAAGAAAAATTAGGATAGACCTGAGATGCGACCGTGCTGGCGAATACCATACTACAGCCACAGTAAGGTCTACGGGTAGCAAAAAGAATAACTGTCCATTTATGTTAATAGGGAGGCTACGCAAAGAGGGTTGGAAGTTGGAGGTTAAACACGCGAATCATAACCACGACCCTTTTATACATGTTGAGGGTCACGCTTTTGCTAGGCGGCTGACACCACAAGAAGAAGAAATGGTGGAAACGCTTTATTTTCAAGGTCTGGAACCGGCAAACATACATTTGGCCATCAGAGCACAAAACCCGAATAATATATGTATTCTACGAGACATACACAATACAGTGAGCATGATTAAATATAGAATTTACGGCGATAAAACCCCAATGCAGGTATTATTATTAACTACTATTATTGTCATAGACTATTATTAATTTTGTTGTTGTTAAATATTAAATATTGTTATTATTATTGTTATGCAGATACTCGAGAGTATCCTGGTTGAAAAGAAATTTACTTATTTCACCAAGCAGAATCCAGAGACAGATGCTGTTGAGAATATTTTCTTTTCACACCGGGTCTCGTACAATCTCTGGCGTGCCTTCCCACATGTGATGCTGATCGACGCCACCTACAAAACGAACGAGTACAGAATCCCGTTTGTTCAAATTGTGGGTATGACGTCGACAAACCAGTCGTTTTGTATCGCCCATGCATTTATCGTTAAAGAGAAAACGAGTAACTACATATGGGTGCTTGAGAGGCTCAAAGATTTGCTGGAGGAGAGTATGGAGCCACGTGTAATTGTTACAGATAGAGATCTGGCTCTGATGAGTGCATGTGCTACAGTTTTCCCGGATGCTACGAAATTGCTTTGCAGGTGTCATATTCAACGAAATATTATTATTATTATTATTATTATTATTATTATTATTATTATTATTATTATTATTATTATTATTAATATTATTGTTGTTGTTTTGCAGGTATCATATTCAACGAAATATTGCAAAATATCATAAAGCAGGATTTCCAAAAGAAGAATGGGAAATATTTTTGCAGTATTTTGGTCGACTGTGTAAATCTCCTGACGAAGAGGCTTACGAATTCAATCTTGAAGCGCTCTACAGACGACTTTGGGGGCAGGATCGAACGGGTATATATTTTATTTTTTATTTTGCTTTACAAGCGTACATATTTTCTGTATTGACATCACTATTCTGTTTTTTACAGAGGTTTATGACTACATGGAGTCAGTTTGGCTCCGAGATTATAAAGAAATGTTTGTGGAAGCATGGGCAAATGAAAACCTTACGTTCGGTCAGACTACGACCAACAGGGTCGAGAGTCAGCATGCTCTGATTAAGAGGTACATAAAAGGCCCGAACAGCTCGCTCCACGCGCTTGTGATGGAAATAGACAAAGTTATGGAATCACGGCGCGTAGCGATAAAGCACTCCTTCGAACACAGCCGATCAACAAGAATGTGGAAACATGATCTACCGTTGTTTCAAGACGTAATCGGTAGGGTTTCCCATCTAGCGCTTAATTTGATGCTCGGAGGGGTCAACAAGATAAATTATTATATGGAACAAAAGAGGTCTTGTGAACACCGACTCAAGAAGACTTATGGATTGCCATGTTCCTGTCAATTGCAATTGTATGATACGAAAGGTAACATCATTTTTTAGACTTATTATTTTTTTTAGGGTATAATAGTCAAATTTATAAATGTTTGAAGCGTTTTGTAGACGACTTGTGTTGTCTGGTTCGTACAAAAACAGAGGAAACTCTGCCAAATTTTTATAAAATTATTGATTGTTGTTGTTGTGATTGAATATATATATCAGATACACGAGTGTCACTGGCTGATATCGACGTCTTCTGGACACGACTTGACTTTATGCTAGAAGTAGCTGAGAATCCCGAGTTTGACTTTCAGCACGAAATGAATGCATTCGCTGAGCAACTAAGGTCGCAACCGGTGCAAGTGAAAAAAAGCATGTTGCAGAAGATGAAGGAGGTGTTGAATCCGATTATGACTAAACATAAACCTCCTGAGGTACAAACCGATACTCGGGGTCGGCCAACAACAAGTGAAAAGGAAAAAAAGGAAGATAAGGCTGCGGTAAGTATTATTATTATTATTATTATTATTATTATTATTGTTGTTGTTGTTGTTGTTGTTATATAATTTTTTCAACGTAGGGCAAAAAGCCTTCTAGAAGAGGTAAACAATCAAGGGACAAACCGATTGTTTACGATGAAGATTTTTCACTGTTGGAAAGGGATAGGTACAAACTACTAATATATAAATTCACACATGCATACATATTTATACACATATTAAATCTCACTTTTTGATGGGTACAGGTACAAACTGGAGATCGAAAGGTTTAAGAAATGACTTCCACCTGCATATCATAGATACATTACAGACATTCGGGATGTCCATGGAGACGGTCACTGTGGCTTTCGATCCGTAGCTGTGTGCTTAGGGTGGCAACAGGATATGTGGTACTTCATCCGCAAACAGCTTAAGGAGGAGATCGTCGAGAATGAAGACCGGTGGAGGCCAATTTTAAACGAAGTAGATTACGATACTTATGACAGAGTCTCCAACTCATTCGATCACATTGGAGTGGGACCAGCAACGCGCGACCAATGGATGGAGATGCCCGCCTCAGGATTACTGATTGCTCAGAAATTTAGGGTGGTTGTTCAATTTCTCTCTCCGTATGATCAAAGTGAGACGTACTTCCCTATGTTCGATGGTCCACACAGCGTTGAAGAACATGCGTTCGTATCGTTTGCTTTTGTTAACAAAAATCATTTCATCAAGATTGAGTTGGCAGAAGGCGCCCCAATGCCAAAACTGAATCCGTCATGGCGTAAGTGGCGATATGAAGAGGCAAGTGAGTGGGAGACGGTATATGACGACCGTATACAAAGGGTTGATGTTCGATCACCTCAATACTTCGACTTAACTTAGCTTATCGTATGTTACCGGACCGGACGAACGAAAAAATTTGTTGTATGTGTTCATTTATACTTATTATAAAAATATACTCCCTTTTTTTTATAAAAAATACAAATACCAAGCTTAAAATATATAAAATACACTAAAAATTAAAAAAAAAAACATAAGGGTCGTCCAGGCCTTAATGGGCCGTCCAAGGCAAAAAATTGGTTTTTAGACGGCCCGTCTGGGCCTCAACTGCCCGTCCTTTAGTTTTTAGACGGCCCGTCTAGACCTCAACTGCCCGTCCCAACACAAAGCTTCCAAGAGAAGCTTCTGTTTTTTAAATTAAAAAAAAAAAAATTATTCAACGGACCGTCCAGGCCTCAACGACCCGTCTCAAGGCAAAAAATTGGTTTTTAGACGGTCCGTCTAGGCCTCGACGGCCCGTATCAAAAATTTTAAATCAGATCAAAACCAGATCTGCCCTCTCTCGTCCCTCAATTCCCTCTCTCGTCTCTCTTCTCCCTCTCTCTCTAACCCTCTGTCTCTCTCTAACACCCACCATCCACCACCACAGACCACCACCCACCACCGTCTGCCTCCACCACAACCACCATCCACCACCACATACCACCACCCACCACCGTCTCCCTCTCTCTCTAACCCTCCGTCTCTCCTCATCACCACCACAGACCACCACAAACCACCGTTTCCACCATCAACAACCTCCACCGTCTCCTCCTCTTCCTTCATATCAGGTATTATTATTATTAATATTATTATTATTATTATTATTATTATTATTATTATTGTTGTTGTTGTTGTTGTTATTGTTGTGGGGGCAGTGGTGGTGGTTGGGTGGGGTGAGGGAGGTGGTGGTGGGCAATGGTGGTGGTTAGGTGGGGTAAGGGAAGTGGTGGGTGGGCAGTGGTGGTAGTTGGGTGGGGTGAGGGAGGTGGTGGTGGGCAATGGTGGTGGTTAGGTGGGGCTGTGGTGGTGGTGGCCTGTGGTGGTGGGCAGTGGTGGTAGTTGGGTGGGGTGAGGGAGGTGGTGGTGGGCAATGGTGGTGGTTAGGTGGGGCTGTGGTGGTGGTGGCCTGTGGTGGTGGGCAGTGGTGGTAGTTGGGTGGGGTGAGGGAGGTGGTGGTGGGCAATGGTGGTGGTTAGGTGGGGCTGTGGTGGTGGTGGCGCGCGTTTAGGTTTAGGCGCGCCTAAACATAAACGCGCGCCTTTATGTTTAGGCGCGCCTTTATGTTTAGGCGCGCGTTTGTGTTTAGGCGCCTAAACCTAAACGCGCGCCTAAAGTGTTATTGTTCTTGTGTTTGTTTAGTTCCTTTTAATATAAACGCGCGCCTAAAGTGTTTTGTTTTTGTTTTGCAGATATGGCAAACAGAAACAATAGAAGACGCCGTAACCAGCCTGCGGACGGGAATCCTCTTGTAGGTGGCGATTTGAGAGATTGGCCGTACAGGCACGATAACGACGACTACGAGATCGCGCGCTGGGGTCATATGGAGCTGCATCCGATACACGGATCGCGCAGTGTTGACTGGTCCGCATTACGCGCGATCGATGCAGAGGACAGGTTTGAGGAGTGGATCCTAGACGACAGCCCTTGGGGGCGGATGTTAGCTGACCTCGACCATGATGCGTATCGGCCACTGACGATCGAGTTCATCTCGACATTCCGCTACACGCCGCATCCAGCAGGTGTTGAACCTCCAGTAGGTCCTGACGGCGAGCCTGAGCCTGAGGTACAGTTCCGATTATTCAGACACCTCTACGCATATACGATGGACCAGTGGGCTACTACTTGCTGCTGGTACAGAGAGGAGGAGCTTGTCCAGGATATGTACACCACGGCCTTGACGACCTTGCCAGACGACATGCTGATGGCCTGGTGGCCCACTATCGGTGATCGAGCGTATGGGGAGGACGGCGAGAGGTATTATTATTGTTATTTAGTTCATTTAGTTCGTTATTATTATTGTTATTTAGTTCGCTTAGTTAGTTAATTATTATTGTTATTTAGTTAGTTTAGGTTGTTTGTCTTTGGATTTTGTAGACGACTTGTGTTGTCTGGTTCGTACAAAAACAGAGGAAAGTCTGCCGAAATTTTTATAATGTTATTATGTCACACCCTCAAATTCCACTTGCGGGGTTTTACCGCGAGGCGCATGACAAACCAGGATTCAAGTCAACGGTCACAATAAACAACACTATATGCACAACACAATACTCAAAAGATATAGTTATAAAACGCAAACTGTAGCGGAAGCTTTTAAACGTTTACAACCCAAAAGACATTGTTCATATGTTTAACAAAACCATGCTCTAAACCCTAGACGCCCGTGCAAACTTGTGCGCCTAGTTCCAGTCATTGCTACCTTAGCGACCTGAGAAAAACATGCCAAAAAGACGTCAACATAAAATGCTGGTGAGTTCACAGGTTTGTTCAAAAGAGTTACCGATGTTACCATGTCCATACTATATCAACGTCATCAAGCACGCTAGCTAGGCGTATGTTTCGTTACTACTACGATTGGAAACCATTACTGGACACGTTTAGCAATGTTTAGCATGTTTAGCAGCCCGTAATGTTCAGCACGATAGTGTTCCTGTTCGAGACAATATGCACCCGCCCGGCCCTCCAAGCCGACGAGTGGGGCAGGTCACGCCCAATAGATCTATCCACATTTCCCCCGTTGTGCAACCCCGCACATTCATGGTTTCCCCCGGGACTTTCAAAAGATCGCATAGTACACAAGTTCAAAACCATAGTATGACATATATTACCCGAATAGTTTAGCGCATGTTTTCTCCCCCAAAAGTTTAAGCAGTAAAAGTGGGGCAGTGAACTCACCTCAGATTGCGTTCTTCAATTATAAGTAAAGATGTTTAGCCCTGATAATCCCTCTACCGGAGATCTATCAAAACGTTCACATAAGTGCTCCGACTAATAACCATAAGGTTATCCAGTCCCCGATTGTCCAGATCATAACCAAGTATGTTTTAAAACGTGTTTAAATGTTTAACCGACACACTAGACCGACCCGACATCCCGTTGGTGACCCATTACCCTAACTAATCAAGTACACATAGATTACACGCAAGGTCCAAGCATAAAACACTTAGTTTGTATCAAAAATCTCATTTCTGTTATCGTAGGGTCGAACGTGGCTTTGAGTGGTCGAAGGTGGCTTTAAACTTCCACCTTCGCCCCTTTTCTTCCTCCTTCGCCCCTTTGGTAGTTCGTTCGACCCTTCAGTTTCCAGGTTCGACCCTGGAGATCCACCTTCGACCGTTCGACTGGTCGAAGGTACTCCAGGTTCGACCCTGCTGTTTAATTTATCCAAAAACGCGTCAAAAACATCCGAAAACATCACGAAACATCATGGGTTACAGCAGTCAACCATCATTAACATATCCCTACGAAACCCTACCGATTTTACCCCAAAATCTATCCGTTTTACAAGTTTCCTAAAATAGTAAATTATGGAGATGTCACATCATCATGCATGAAATCATTACCCAATTAGGAAACTTTCTGGAATTAATCAATAATCAGCTCAACATACTCAAATCATCATGAACAAGAAACCCCCTATCATAACCCTATCATTACCATCAAAAACAAGCCCTAGATCTAACTAAAAATTCCTTTAATCGACAAAGCACCATCAACAATCAATTGTAACACGTTTCAATCATAACTCACCATTAATAACAGTCCTAGGTTGTTGTCATATCATCTATATAGCAAGTAATCGTCAAACAATGCATAATACCACATTAACACATGTTAATTTGTATAAAAACTCATTGTTTATGAATAGGTTTTGGTTAGGAAGATATTAGGAAGGTTTTTACTCATAAAGCATGTTGATATCAGATCTGGACTCTTGGGGTTTAGATGAAAACAAGTCAAAATTGTTTAAAAAGGATTTGGAATGAAGAACACACCTTAGATCTTCACTTGTAATGATTTAGAGAGTTAGATTATGAAAAACAAGCTCAAAAACTCCTTCCCCAATGATAATAGTTGATAGAGAGTGTTTAGAGGCGTTTAGGGTTTGTGAAATGATGAAAAATGACTAAGGATGGTATTTATACCAGGTCCAGGTTTGACCCCTTCAGATGGGCGAATGTGGAGCTTAAATGGTCGAAGGTAACATCTTCAAAACAGTTAGCCAGGTTCGACCCTTCATACGGGTCGAAGGTGGTTTTTGTCCGGTCGAAGGAGACCTTTTAGAAAACTGGGGGCCAGGTTTGACCCCTTCGAACGGTCGAACCAGAGATATCATTTTTCCAGATTTTCAGTTTGTCGTGTTTAACGCATTCTAACACATCTTAACACATAAGCATGCATCCATAGTCTATATTTAGCATATTTAGGCACGTATAATCATTTGTACATCGTTTAAGCAAGTATAAGTATACAATCCACTACACGACCCATAATCTACACATATACTTAATTAGTTCATGTAATGTCACCAACAACGGAACCCGGTACTAGTGTATTCCCAAAATGACTCCCAATGATCCTCCAGATCATTGAACCCTGGACAATCCTAATCTGACCCGACTCAACTAACCCAGTTAAGTTTGTTTATAACGTTTCTCGCTAAGGTAGACTTAGATGTTACTATTATGTTTAAGCTGAACATGCCGGGTGTCACATCATCCCCACGTTGAAAGAATTTTCGTCCCGAAAATTGTATGAAGCCCAAAAATGAAAAAGACGAAAAGGAAGAAAACGAAAAGAAAGGTTACCGGTTGTCACATCATCCCCACGTTGAAAGGGAATCTCGTCCCGAGATTCACTCTGCTTCAGCAGTGACATGCCTGGACTCGAACGCGCTCTTCGGAAAGAGATGAGGGTACTTAGTCTTCATCTGGTCCTCTCGTTCCCACGTGAACTCCGGTCCACGATCCGAGTTCCAACGAACTTTAACGATGCGGATTTTACTCCGCCGAAGGCTACGAATCTTGTAATCCAGAATCTCCACGGGTTCCTCCACAATGCGAAGACGATCATCTACCTTGATCTCTTCCAGTGGTACAACAAGAGATTCGTCAGCCAAACACTTCCTTAAGTTAGACACATGGAAGACGTTGTGAACATTACCGAGCTCCGTCGGTAAATCAAGTCTGTACGCCACCGGTCCAATCCGTTCCAGGATTGCGAACGGTCCGACGTAACGAGGGTTAAGCTTGCCACGCTTTCCAAAGCGTATGACGCCCTTCCATGGTGAAACTTTCAGAAGCACCTTGTCCCCAACCTGGAACTCTAGTGGTTTGCGACGGCGATCGGCATAGCTCTTCTGACGATCCCGCGCAGCTGCCAAACGGTTACGGATCTGTACGATTTTCTCCGAAGTTTCGTACACCAGTTCCGGGCCAGTGAGCTGACTCTCGCCCACCTCGGCCCAACACAAGGGAGATCGGCATTTCCGTCCATACAGAGCTTCGAGCGGAGCTGCCCCGATACTGGAGTGGTAGCTGTTGTTGTAGGAGAACTCCACCAACGGCAGGTGAGTCTCCCAACCCTTGCCAAAATCAATGACGCATGCCCGCAGCATGTCCTCCAGTGTTTGTATCGTCCGCTCACTCTGCCCGTCAGTTTGCGGATGATAAGCCGTACTCATATCCAACTGAGTACCCAAGGCCTTATAAAGAGCCTTCCAGAAACGCGAGGCAAAGCGGGAATCACGATCAGAAATGATGGAAACAGGCACCCCGTGCCGAGAAACCACCTCCTTAAGGTAGAGTCGAGCCAACCGCTCGAGTCCATCCGTTTCCTTAATAGGTATGAAGTGTGCCGATTTCGTCAACCGGTCGACGATCACCCAAATCATGTCACAACCACTTGGTGATCTCGGTAGTTTGGTGACGAAATCCATCGTGATCCGCTCCCACTTCCATTCTGGAATCTCAGGTTGCTGTAGGAGACCAGACGGCTTCTGATACTCCACCTTGACCTTAGCACAGGTCAAACATTTGCTCACATAGGAGGCTATATCGGCCTTCATGTTCGGCCACCAATAAAGTATCTTCAGATCCTGATACATCTTATCGGAGCCTGGATGAATAGAATACCGGGATTTGTGAGCCTCGTCCAAGACAAGCTCCCGTAATCCCCCGAGTAAAGGAACCCAAACACGCCCAGCGAAGTAGTGTAGGCCATCAGACCTAAGCTCAAGATGTTTGTCGGCACTGTGCATCGTTTCGGCCTTAAGGTTTTCCTCCTTCAAGGCATCCACCTGAGCCGAACGAATCCGGTCAGGCAAGGAGGAATGAATGGTAAGCTGCAAGGCTCGGACACGCCGAGGCTTCGCCGACTCCTTCCTGCTCAAGGCATCCGCCACAACGTTTGCCTTACCAGGATGGTACTTGATCGCACAGTCGTAATCGTTCAAGAGTTCAACCCAACGACGCTGCCGCATGTTTAACACTTTCTGGTCGAAAATATGCTGGAGACTCTTGTGATCGGTGTATACTTCACACTTGGTACCGTACAAGTAATGTCTCTAGATTTTCAACGCAAAGACTACTGCACCCAGCTCCAAGTCGTGAGTAGTATAGTTCTTCTCGTGAACCTTGAGTTGACGAGAAGCATAAGCGATAACCTTCCCACGTTGCATTAACACGCAACCGAGACCCCGAATCGAAGCATCACAGTACACAACGAAATCATCCGTTCCTTCGGGTAAGGATAAGATAGGAGCAGAACAAAGTTTAAGCTTCAACATCTGAAATGCTGATTCCTGTGGTTCGTCCCAGTCGAACTTTCGGTCCTTCTGGGTGAGAGCAGTGAGGGGTTGAGCGATCTTCGAAAATCCCTCGATAAAACGCCGGTAGTAACCTGCAAGACCTAGGAATTGCCGCACCTCAGATGGCGTCTTTGGTGCTTCCCAGTCTTTAATAGCTTCGATCTTAGCCGGATCGACATGAATTCCCAGTTCATTCACCACATGCCCTAGGAATTGAACTTCCCGCAACCAAAAATCACACTTTGAGAACTTAGCATACAACTGTTCCCGTCTCAAAAGTTCCAAGACCAACCGCAGATGTTCCTCATGATCTGCCTTGTTCTTGGAATAAATCAGAATGTCATCAATAAACACGATGACGAACTTATCAAGGTACGGTTTACAAACGCGGTTCATCAAATCCATGAACACCGCCGGTGCGTTAGTGAGACCGAAAGGCATGACCAAGAACTCAAAATGGCCATAACGAGTGCGAAAAGCAGTCTTCTGAATGTCAGCCTCCCTGACGCGCAACTGGTGATAACCGGACCGCAAGTCAATCTTCGAGTAGTAGCTGGAGCCCTGAAGCTGGTCAAAGAGATCATCAATGCGAGGAAGAGGGTAACGATTCTTGATGGTCACCTTGTTCAGCTCACGGTAATCAATACACATACGAAGGCTCCCATCCTTCTTCTTCACAAACAAAATAGGAGCTCCCCACGGGGACGAGCTCGGTCGAATGAAACCCTTTTCCAAGAGTTCCTGTAACTGGCTGGATAACTCTTGCATCTCGGGAGGTGCAAGACGATACGGAGCTCGGGCAATAGGAGCTGCGCCCGGAGCAAGATCAATACCAAACTCAACCTGACGATGGGGAGGAAGACCAGGCAAATCATCAGGAAACACGTCAGAAAAGTCACGAACCACCGGAATATCCTCGATCTTCTTCTCATCGTCAGTAGAAACGTTAACAAGTGCCAGAATGGCCGAACAGCCCTTTCGAAGATACTTAATGCTGGAAATGATACTCAGCGGAGCACCGCTTTTCTCGCCGTGGACCGAAAGAATCTCTCCATCGGGGAGAGGGATCCGAATAACCTTGTCAAAGCAAACAATCTCCGCACGATACAACGATAACCAATCCATGCCCACAACGACATCGAAACTACCCAGAGGTACAGGCATAAGGTCAATGGGGAATGACAGACCCGACAGTTCCAAGTGACACTCCCTAAGGATATGAGTCGCCTCGATGTTCTTACCGTTAGCCAATTCTATTAAGTACTTAGCCTCTAAAGGTGTGGGCACTACATCTAGCAATTGACTAACATCCACAGATACGAAGCTCTTATCGGCACCAGAATCAAATAGAACAGAAACATAGCGATTGTTGAGAAGGAACGTACCGGTAACTGTGTCTGGATCCTGCCTAGCCTCCGCAGACCCAATGACGAAAGCACGCGCAGTCCTGCCTCCGCCGCCATTCCCGTTACCGTTCCCGCCCCTCCCGTTATCGCCCTGCTTCAGTTTGGGACAATCACGCTTGAAATGTCCCGTGTCACCACAGTTGTAAGACCCCTGCCTCCCCTGAGTCCCCTGAGCAGCAGGAGCAGGAGTAGCCGCAGGAGTCTGGGTTGGGGTGAGCGCCACCTTGCAATCCTTAGCATGGTGCCCCAACTGATGGCACCGATGACAACGAGCCCGATCACAATTCCCAGAATGGTGAAAGCCACACTTGTTACACTTGGGATGCTTCCCAACGTATCCACCTGTCTTCTGCGAAGAAGACGACCCAGATCCTTCAAACTTCTTGGCCGGTTGGGACGGCGCCGGCACTGCACTCTTACCCACGTTCTCCCACTTCCTCTTGTTGCCTTCAGAACCTTTCACAGCCGAACCCTTGGGAGGTAAAACACCCGCCAAAATCTTCATGTTGGTCATCTTATGTGCAGAACGGACGACCTCAGCCAGTGTGGGTAGGTTCCCAGCAGCTACTAACCCAACAATCTCCGGCACCAACCCAGAGATGTAATGCTCAATCCTACGGTACTCAGGTGTGTGCATGTCAGGACACAACACCGCCAGCTCATTGCGTCGCACGGTATACTCCTCAACCTCGGACCCCACCATCTTATAGTTCCAGACTTCATGCTCCAACTTCTGCACTTCCTCCCTGGGACAGTACTCGCTCTTCAGTAGCCGAACAAAATCCGCCCAAAGCATAGCATGAGCTTCCCCCAAGCCCATGTTCTGTGTAGTAGCATTCCACCATGACAAAGCAGGACCCTCAAATGTCGCAGTGGCATACTTGACCCGGTCCTCAACAGGACAGTTACACATCAAGAAAACAGATTCAACCTTCTCCAACCATCGGAGCAGTCCCACTGCCCCTTCAGTCCCGGCGAAGTTATGGGGCTGGCAGTCCCTAAACTTCTTGTAGGAACACTGAGGTGGAGGTGGGTTGACAGCAGCACCTGAAACATGACACAAAGATAAACCACAAAAGAAACGTGACACTCAAGAACGAAACAAGGCAGGTAAGAACCAACTTACCACCCAGAGCATTGTGCCCAGCCTGGAAAGCAGCCAAGGCTATGTTCACTTGCTGTTGAAGCAAGTTGTTCAGCTCTGCTTGGGTCATGTTGATGTTACCACGACCACCGCCACGGCCACCGCCGCCACGACCACCACCACGACATCCACCACCACGTGCGCCCGACATGATCTGACAAATCAAAAATCGAGAGATTCAGATTCACTACTAGTGTCAACCACTAGTAGCTAGAAAAATTACGTCTAGACCCAACCCAGGACTATGCATCCAAGTTCAGAGTCCACTTGGATTCTCATGCATTTCAGTTTATGATTTCGTGTGCACCCGAAATGATAAACTGCTCTACATGGTCCTCCAAGCTTTCCCTCAGCTTGAACTCAAGTCGCCGAATATCAGCATCTAGCATCATGCTATCACAAGCATAAGTGCACAAGATAATGTGTAAGCAAGTGCGTCTATTGGGGTATGAAAGGGAGATGTCCGTATCCTGGACAGACCCCGAGAGTACGCAAGACTACCCCAATATATGACACTGCCGTGCAATAACCAACGAGTCAACTCCTTCTCCTTCAAACCCCGAAGAAGAACATAAGAGTGTATAAAGCCAAGAGTGAGGACGGATGATGTAACAGAGAAGTGCGATGATGATGTAAAGACACCCCGACAAGGTTAGTACATGTTCCAAACCGACTCAAGTATGTGACCGTCTAGTGTGTGCGACTCGGCTATAGACTAGACTCTAAATGCAGTCCTAGTTCACTATAACCTGGCTCTGATACCAATCTGTCACACCCTCAAATTCCACTTGCGGGGTTTTACCGCGAGGCGCATGACAAACCAGGATTCAAGTCAACGGTCACAATAAACAACACTATATGCACAACACAATACTCAAAAGATATAGTTATAAAACGCAAACTGTAGCGGAAGCTTTTAAACGTTTACAACCCAAAAGACATTGTTCATATGTTTAACAAAACCATGCTCTAAACCCTAGACGCCCGTGCAAACTTGTGCGCCTAGTTCCAGTCATTGCTACCTTAGCGACCTGAGAAAAACATGCCAAAAAGACGTCAACATAAAATGCTGGTGAGTTCACAGGTTTGTTCAAAAGAGTTACCGATGTTACCATGTCCATACTATATCAACGTCATCAAGCACGCTAGCTAGGCGTATGTTTCGTTACTACTACGATTGGAAACCATTACTGGACACGTTTAGCAATGTTTAGCATGTTTAGCAGCCCGTAATGTTCAGCACGATAGTGTTCCTGTTCGAGACAATATGCACCCGCCCGGCCCTCCAAGCCGACGAGTGGGGCAGGTCACGCCCAATAGATCTATCCACATTTCCCCCGTTGTGCAACCCCGCACATTCATGGTTTCCCCCGGGACTTTCAAAAGATCGCATAGTACACAAGTTCAAAACCATAGTATGACATATATTACCCGAATAGTTTAGCGCATGTTTTCTCCCCCAAAAGTTTAAGCAGTAAAAGTGGGGCAGTGAACTCACCTCAGATTGCGTTCTTCAATTATAAGTAAAGATGTTTAGCCCTGATAATCCCTCTACCGGAGATCTATCAAAACGTTCACATAAGTGCTCCGACTAATAACCATAAGGTTATCCAGTCCCCGATTGTCCAGATCATAACCAAGTATGTTTTAAAACGTGTTTAAATGTTTAACCGACACACTAGACCGACCCGACATCCCGTTGGTGACCCATTACCCTAACTAATCAAGTACACATAGATTACACGCAAGGTCCAAGCATAAAACACTTAGTTTGTATCAAAAATCTCATTTCTGTTATCGTAGGGTCGAACGTGGCTTTGAGTGGTCGAAGGTGGCTTTAAACTTCCACCTTCGCCCCTTTTCTTCCTCCTTCGCCCCTTTGGTAGTTCGTTCGACCCTTCAGTTTCCAGGTTCGACCCTGGAGATCCACCTTCGACCGTTCGACTGGTCGAAGGTACTCCAGGTTCGACCCTGCTGTTTAATTTATCCAAAAACGCGTCAAAAACATCCGAAAACATCACGAAACATCATGGGTTACAGCAGTCAACCATCATTAACATATCCCTACGAAACCCTACCGATTTTACCCCAAAATCTATCCGTTTTACAAGTTTCCTAAAATAGTAAATTATGGAGATGTCACATCATCATGCATGAAATCATTACCCAATTAGGAAACTTTCTGGAATTAATCAATAATCAGCTCAACATACTCAAATCATCATGAACAAGAAACCCCCTATCATAACCCTATCATTACCATCAAAAACAAGCCCTAGATCTAACTAAAAATTCCTTTAATCGACAAAGCACCATCAACAATCAATTGTAACACGTTTCAATCATAACTCACCATTAATAACAGTCCTAGGTTGTTGTCATATCATCTATATAGCAAGTAATCGTCAAACAATGCATAATACCACATTAACACATGTTAATTTGTATAAAAACTCATTGTTTATGAATAGGTTTTGGTTAGGAAGATATTAGGAAGGTTTTTACTCATAAAGCATGTTGATATCAGATCTGGACTCTTGGGGTTTAGATGAAAACAAGTCAAAATTGTTTAAAAAGGATTTGGAATGAAGAACACACCTTAGATCTTCACTTGTAATGATTTAGAGAGTTAGATTATGAAAAACAAGCTCAAAAACTCCTTCCCCAATGATAATAGTTGATAGAGAGTGTTTAGAGGCGTTTAGGGTTTGTGAAATGATGAAAAATGACTAAGGATGGTATTTATACCAGGTCCAGGTTCGACCCCTTCAGATGGGCGAATGTGGAGCTTAAATGGTCGAAGGTAACATCTTCAAAACAGTTAGCCAGGTTCGACCCTTCATACGGGTCGAAGGTGGTTTTTGTCCGGTCGAAGGAGACCTTTTAGAAAACTCGGGGCCAGGTTCGACCCCTTCGAACGGTCGAACCAGAGATATCATTTTTCCAGATTTCCAGTTTGTCATGTTTAACGCATTCTAACACATCTTAACACATAAGCATGCATCCATAGTCTATATTTAGCATATTTAGGCACGTATAATCATTTGTACATCGTTTAAGCAAGTATAAGTATACAATCCACTACACGGCCCATAATCTACACATATACTTAATTAGTTCATGTAATGTCACCAACAACGGAACCCGGTACTAGTGTATTCCCAAAATGACTCCCAATGATCCTCCAGATCATTGAACCCTGGACAATCCTAATCTGACCCGACTCAACTAACCCAGTTAAGTTTGTTTATAACGTTTCTCGCTAAGGTAGACTTAGATGTTACTATTATGTTTAAGCTGAACATGCCGGGTGTCACATATTATTATTCTGTGCAGGATGGATAGGGCCAGCAACATCCGGGACCCTGTGATCCGTTACATACACCGTTTGGTTACCTGGTCGATTGCCGGACGGTGTAACTGTAACGAGAGGGTCCAGCAGATTGACCTTTTCTACCTTTACTGCATCTTGAGGGGTAGGCCGGTTGCGCTACACAGGTGCTTTGCCGAGTACATCGCGACCTACCCTCATAGGAACCCGGCGGGGGAGATTCCGATTGGTGGGATCGTCACCGCCATCGCGCTGCGTCTTTGCCCGGGCGAATTGTGGACGCATGCTGAGGAGAACAACTTACCTCGTCCGATGATGCCCAAGTAAGATTATTATTATATATTATAATTTAATATTATTATTATTATTTATTATTATTATTATTTAATTTTATATATTATTATTTAATATTATTATTGTTGTTTTGCATTTCAGGCCGTTAAATATTAAGACTATGACGCAGATGAAGGTGGCAGCACGGGTCCCTCGCAGCAACCCACCCGCTTATTACCAGCGTGCTTTCGGACATGCTGGCGACCGTGGCGAGCATTTTGTGCCAGAGCCGCTCGTACATCTCGATGGGCCGAATGCCCCTGAGGTCCAGATGCCACACGTTGCCTACGGCGACCCACCGGTGGATGTAGAGATGCCAGACCCCCCCGTTGATGAGCTACAGCGTCCTGGCCGCGTTTATCATGCTGACAGGTTGCATGATAGCACGACCCAGGTACTTCAGCAGATCCTGGATCAGTTGGGGTCGTTGCGGGGTGACATGCGGTGGCTGTTAGAGAGCGAGAATGAGAGACGACGGGAAGCTGGTTTGGAGCCGCGTCCACTTCCGGGTTGGGCGTCCAGCAGTCAGCATGGTGGGGCGTCCACCAGTCAGCCGGGTGGGTCGGATCAGCCGGGTGGGTCGGATCAGCCGGGTGGGTCGGGTTAGACGGGTGGGTTATATTCTTGGTTGTACATTTGAACTCTTAGTTTTATGTAAATTTTTGGAATATTATGCTTATTTATGCTTTATTGTTCTTATCTTGGTTTTGTTTAGTTCGGCAACATAAACGACATTCGTTCATATTTATATACACAATTATATAAAAAAGATCATATTATACAAATAAAAAAAAAAACATTTATAAAAAACCAAACATTTATAAAAACCAAACATTCAAACCCATTTTAAACATCCACACTACACTTATAAAAAAACCAAATAATCATCACCTAATCATTGCCAATGATTACCAATGATTGTATTGGATTTAAACCTTTAGACGGGCCGTCTGGGCCTGGACGACCCGTCCATTTGCCTTTTTGGCCCTCCACGGGCCGTCCAGGCCTCGACGACCCGTGGAGGGGTTGTGCAAATAAAAATCCTAGTGGTGCAAATAACCGAAGCCTTTAAAAAACCAATTGCTGGTTTAGAAAGTGGACTTACTTTGACTCATATGAGTCATTATGATGATGCATGTGGAACTTTGGATAGTGAGCACGCATGAGTGAACATAAAAAAAGTGAATTTACAAAAAAAAAAAAAAAAAAAAAAAAAAAAAGAATGTTTCTTATTTTATTTACTCTTTGGGTTTAGTGTAGGTATACGTAAGGGGTGACAGGTTCTTGGGTTTTTGGGCTCATGGTTTTGTAAAAAAACCATTCACACATATTTTATTATAATAATAAAGTTTACAACACCTCTCACTATACTTCGCGGGTAAAAACAACCTCATGATAGCTACACTAAATAATGTGATGTGCGCGTTATCCCGCGTTTCCACGGCATATAACACGATGTGTGTAACACACATTTTTATCCACCGTCTTCCGACGCATGTTGCGACGGCGGGTAAAATACTAGTTAACAAATAAACCACAAGTATACGTTTATGAAGATAAAGAGCGTGAAACTGAGTGACATCCTCTAAACCCAAACTACACTCAATATAATCAATCCGCGCACAAAACACTAATTTAGGATGGCTTTATCTAATATAAGCAGTGGCGGATACAGGAATTTTTTTCACTGGGTTCCCTTTTTAGGTGTTCCGGTTTCATATGACCGAACATAAAAAAAATCGGGTCGGTTCATAGGTTCGGGCCAGTTTAACGGTTCGGGTCAGGCCGGTTTGACACAACATAGCGACGGGCTACTGATATGCCATGTAACGATAGCGATAAAAATAGCTCCCGCTATTTCGTAAATAGCGATTAAGTAGTAGAAATTTTAAAATACATTTCACACTCAAGTATTCATATATTGTAACAATTACAATCAACAAAAAACCATTACCACACCACCAAAATAACTTCAACAAAAGTACCATTCCCATACCACCAAAATAACTTCATAACTATAAAAGTAAAAAAAAGGGTGATCAAATCAACCGGGAAAACTGGACAAGAGCTGCAGCGTGGGGACTGAGTTTGCACCGGGCTGTTAACCTGTTTTTTTTCTTTCTTTATGAATGTTTTTGTTTTCATGCTTTGGTGAATTATTGGGTGAACACTAATAACTTGCTAGTAAACAAACTGTGTAAATACTTATTGGTGTTTGAATGATATTTTGCCTTTAAAAAAAAAAAAAAAAAAAAAAAAAACAAACCAAGCTTTCACCCAATGTACACCATACAAACAACTTAGAAAGTTTGAATATTGCTTAAAAGAAACAAAAGGGAAATATTGACATGCTAAACAGAACCCATCCAGAAACATTAACAATGCTCTGTTTTCTTTGTTTCTTTTTAATACAAAACCAAGCTTTCATTAATCTCCCACTAACATCAATAAACTATCGCCTAATAACATTGTAAACTATCGCCTAATAACATCAATAAACTATCGCCTAATAACATTGTAAACATTGTAAAAATGTTTCTGTAAGAAACATCAAATTTCATCACCTAATTAATCGGCAGGCTGCTGGCTGGAGGAGGCTGAGGTCTGAGGAGGAGGAGGGTAGCGACTAGCGGGATCTAGGGAGGGGGCTGTGTTTTTTTGTTTGGAAATTGGAAGGAGGATTGAGATTTGAGAAGCTCTCTCACGTGTCTGTGTTGTGTGTGTAATTGTCTATTGTTTGTTTGGAAGGAGGAGGAGAGGTCAAGAGTTGACTAGGGTTTTTTAGTTTTAAATAAAAAATAAAATAAAATAACTGGAAACAAAAAAATTATAAGTGTTGGACAGGTCTCGAACCTGGTATCATGGGTATCTTCAAGGCGGGTGTTACCACTAAGGCAACTACAAATTTTTGTAATGGGTTCCTTTGATATTTTTCTTATAGGTTCCTTTTTTTTTCTATATACATTTACACTAAAAATTATAAACCGAGTGGGTTCCCGGGAACCCGGAGAATTGACTATAAATCCGCCCCTGAATATAAGCATGAAATTATCTGATTCAACAAACACACGTACCAAAGAATCAAATCCGGTTTTCAAAACATTCGGTTTGTTTTTAGCCGAATAGGGTTTGTAATTCAGAAGGTGGTGGCGGCGCAGCTTGTTGCCCGTTTACCTGCCATACGCATGAATGTGCTTTGTTTATTCATTGATTTAATATATAGAAATTCAACAAAACAAATTGGCATACTAACTCATTTGTGAATTTCCACACAGTTGAGTATCTCCATGAGAACCGGAACCAACATTCAACAATCGCTAAGTAAATTTTCTAACATAAAGTATACTTTTGAACATTCCCGTCTAAATTTGTCAAAACATTAAATTTCATTCCTTAAATTTAGAATGAGATTTTTATAGACCAGCAATGGTAGCTATAAGGAAACACATTCCGTAAGGTGTGTGTTTTGAGAACAATTATATGAAATTTAACAATCAGACAAAGCTACAATTAAAGGGGTTATAGAAGGGGTAACTAATGTATTTCTACATAAACAATTTGGTGTTCTGAGTGTTTGGTGTATCTGAGGTTTTTAGGAACTTACAGGTAAAGTTATGGGGTGTACATGGGTTGGTTTAGTTACCACATTTTTGAAACTGATCGGTTTCAATTATTGTTCGGGTGTGGTTCGGTTTCGGTTAAAAAGTCGGGTTTCTTTTCTTTCTTTTTTTTTTTTTTTTTTTTTTGTTAAGGCAGAATTGTGAACCATGCAAATATAATACAAAACACATACAACCAAACCCAAATGTTATTTTCCTTCCACATCTCACCCAACTTCACCTCCTCACGCACAGTACCATTAGCCGTCAAAACAACTTTGTTGATTATATAATAACAATAAAACATAAAATTAATCATGTGTACCTTATTAGCAAATAACCACTGAGAGGGAGTACTTCATGATCTACAGGATGATCAGGTTCTCGTTTAGAGTGTATAGTTAGGATGGCTTAAGGAGATCAGAGATCTCAGTTTTAGAGAGAAGAGGAGGAAGAGTTAGGGTTAAGAGTAATGGTGTTTCATTAGCCATTAAGCTCTTCTAAAAATCTCTATATATACACCCAAGGGGAAAACCCTATTTAATGGTTTATTAAGGGTAATTACGTCCATCATATAAAGACCAGTTAAACCAATAAAGGTATTTAGGTCATTGATCATTTATTAGATAAATGATTATAAGGGCCATTTAATTAGAATATATAAATATATTCTTACATTCTTCCACTTGGCCGAGTAATCATTTATTATGAGCATTAGATAAGCCTGATCAGGAGTTAACACTCATTTTAGTTTTAAACCCATAAATATAGCAGAGAAATACAGTCGTTGAGTCAGTTATTTAACTCAGGACCCCCATTAATCATACTACACCCCAAATTTAAAACTTAACATTAGGATCATTACAAGTAAGCCCTTAATGTTAATTTGTATAATTAGTGTCTATACGTCCTTAGGCATGCATGAATGTATTTAGAGACAAACAAATATTAAATGGATGAGAAATAATTATTAATTAGCCATTCATAGTGCAATATGCAGTTGTACATGGTCATTAGTAAAACTCGTCTCAATTATAGGCCCTTAGAGAGACTTATGGGTGATAGACCTTTAGTTATTGAATCCATAAGCATATCATGAATGAATTCGATACAAAGAATTAGTTTCCTCTACTTGTTCATAAAATAAGTGAACAATCAATTTCGTATCGAATTTCTAATGCAGCTCCGCTCGAACTGTTACTGTTCGAGAAAATAGGGTAGCTGACTTTATCACAGTAAGTCTTCAATATAGAATTTAGATGGAGTTATTAATTATGAGTCTACTGATAAAATTCTAACAACATTTAGTGACAGCTGCGTTGTGATAAGCAGCATATTATGTCATTATTATTTAGGTTGTTAACAGTTCATTATTACTTCTCCATGAGATAAGTTTTGTCTGCTGAAATAAGGATATATCCCGAAGTTGACATATTGTTTTCTTTGAATACAACAAAATTAGAATAAGAGTATTCAACTATTTTAAGTTCTCACTTCTTTTTTAAATTACAGTCTCTCGTTTCTTAGAGATATTGTAATACTTTATTAGATGCTTCACAATAATCTAGACGAGTCTAGTGTTAAGCAACATGAGCAATATCCAAACGAGTATAGACTTAAACTTACATAAGGCTTCTAATTAATGAAGCAAGGGTTAAGAGTAATGGTGTTTCATTAGCCATTAAACTCTCCTAATAATCTCTATATATACACCCAAGGGGAAAACCCTATTTAATGGTTTATTAAGGGTAATTACGTCCATCACATAAAGACCAGTTAAACCAATAGGGGTATTTAAGTCATTGATCATTTATTAGATAAATGATTATAAGGGCCATTTAATTAGAATATATAAATATATTCTTATATACTTTGCTATGTAGAATAAACTTATTTCTTATTAGCTCATCAATAAATTATTTTTCTAAACACACAAACCCCCAAAGCAAAGCATGTTGCAAGATAAAAGGAAAAGAAAATACATAGTAAAACTAAATCAAAACAACATATCAAAACAATATTACTATATGTAAAAGTAAAACAAAACCAAAACATGCAGCGAGCAAAATTCCAAAAACATACCGGTTAATGCATTATCATCATGAACAAAATATGGATTGGGTTTTTATTATGGATGCAACCTAATGTTAAATAGTGTAATGGACCACCATTGGTTTTTACGTTTTCATTATGGATCGTACAGCCTAATGTTTGGAACTACAACGTACTAATATTTGGGCTACACATAAAAAAATGGATCGTGCAGCTTAACATAACATATCGGGTCGGGTCGGGTTTTATCAGTTTTAAAAACATAATAACCGAACCGAAACTCTTGGTTAATAAAAAACAAAAACCGAACCGTCGGTTACTATTTCGGTTTGGTTTTTTTGGTTATTTTGGTTGCGGTTCGGTTAATTCGGTTTTCTGCTCACCCCTAGGTAAAGTAACTAAAATGGAATTTTTGTGAAAAATAGACATTTTGTTAAATGGAGCATTGCACATAACTTTTAAATCGTGTATGGTTTTGGGTTGGTGGGTTACCTAGTCGAATCTGATGACCCAACCCATTTACATTCGTGTTAAAGACATTAATCCTAACATGGAGAAACATAAAACTGTGTATCCCAAACACGACCCTTTTAACCTATTTATCCCGACATCAATCCCAACCCGAACTTGGCCTTTAAGGTAACTAATGTATATAGACACATATTAGAAAGTACACCATTCACAACAGAAAACAAACTAAAAGGCATAGCACTTAACTTTTGAACTTCCACACGCTCAATACACACACTCTTCAACGGTGTTTGACCTACATGTTATGATACTGTATTACTCATTTAGACAAACTCTCTAATCATTTTGAATAGTTAAAGGTTAAACCAAAAAAATGTCTTTTTTACTTCATTTCAGAATAGAAATATACAAAAACCAAAATACAGTTATGAAGGTAGTTGATACCACATACCAGTAAATACTTCCCCCTGAAAAGCGTATGAGTTGGTTGTGTACACGAACATACATACCTCTCCTGGATTTCAAATAAATAAGAAAAAGAAACACAATTAGTGTTCAAATTCTAAAGACACTACATTGCTCCAACTTTAATATACATGATTGACTCCATCTCCTTTGTGTCAACAGGATCATGAACCCTAAAACATCAAATCAGCACAAAATGATGTTTAGAGTACATAACATATGCTACTTGGTGACATGAAGTCAAAACAGATTGAGAACACAAATTTCAGGAACATTGCACATACTTTCTAGTTTCGAATTCAACAAAAGTCAACTCTTTTCTACTCTTATCATGTATTCCTTTGCAAAAAGATCAAAACCATTTGATACAACATTTGGTGACTAACAATTCATTGTACACGTAGAACATTTTAATAAACAAAAGAAATAAATTTGCAGTTTACTATTTTCATACCCGTCTTCAATTGTGTTAACCATTAAAGCCTCATCTCTTATTCACCTTCTGATCATGGTTTATCAAGCAAACTGCACCAACAAAACTCGACTTGAGTGGTGGATGGAGTGCAGTGAAAAGCCACACCTTCATGCTAATATATACCAAAACAAATATGTAAGCAAAAACACATCAACATAAATTTACTGAAACAAAAATCATCTAATTCGTGTAATCAAGAAAACAAAAAATGTCCACGAAATGGTTGTTTCGAAAAATTGAAGGAACAAGATTAATAATTCTAAGGAGAATATAGTAATTAATAGATGCATACCTTATTCGGCATGTTCATTATCTTTCGACACGAAATGCTTATCAAAGGGTTACTCACTCATACAATGAGATCTGACCACAAGCTCTTGAGTCTCCCTGTGTGTTTCAGCCCAATCTAAGCTTCTACACATGGACACATCAGGTCTGTATCTCTGGATGCAGAAGCTGTTCACATCCTCTTCAACCGACCGACTCTATCCCAAGTTACCAACTCAAAACAACGGTCACCAATCTAACAAATTCAGTTCAATTTGTCGATTGGGAAAAATACAAACAACCAATGTCTATTAGAGCATATTGAGTAAAACATAATTAGAAACGTCTAAGATGATGATTTGATTAATTTTAAACAAGCACACCAAAGAAGAAAGTAACAGGTAACATACCCAATGCGGTATCTATCACACTAACGTTTGGATTGAATTTATAATAGTGAAAATCATCCGCATAAAAATGAAGTGATTAAAAAACAACCATGTTCAAAATTCAGGTGACAGAAATTAGAAGAAACAGGTGCAATCGCTGCACACAAAGTGATTGTATAAAACACACGAAGAAAAAGGACAGACAACCATCATAAAAAAGCACTCAAATGAAGAAAGCCAACAACCAAAATCCATAAAGACCATGTAGTAACAATCAACACCACATGCATTCAGAAAGACATCTAACATAATACAACCACCAAAACATGATAACGCAAAAACAACAACAAAAGCATCATCCAACACTATTGCGACAATATAACAAACACCTGGCGTGCGCCGACGATAGACATCCAAAATCGAGAAAACAACCACCAAAACAAAATCGCAGAGTAGACAATTCAAACCAAATCCATAAAGATGAAACACACGACAAGAAGAAGTCTAATAAAATGAAAGTAAAAACCAACAGACAAACATCGACAACGGAGGATGAAGAAGCAGCAAACCTTAAGTAGTCATAGTAGAAGGAGCAAAGAATAGATGACCATGAATAGGGAAGTGGACGCCAGAAATAATTTTGTATGCTAAGGGTTTGAAAGGGGGCGATGGTGGTGTTGGGGTGTTTATAATGGGTGGCTGAGGAAGAGAAATCTACAGTGGTTTGGAATCATGGGTAAGTTTTTATGGAGAGAACACTTATAGGGGTTGAAACCATCTGCAAGTGGTTCAGCAAATGGTGGGGAGTGGGGATGCAAATGGTACGAAAATGGTGGGACGTGGTACCGCAAATCGTGGGAATTGGGAAGGAATATGTTTTCAAAGAGGCGGGAGCATGTATATGTAACTGCCCCCAAAAAGCAAAACTGCTCAATTTAGATGGCCAGGATCTATCTATATTCTAATCTGACGGTCAGATTCAAACCAAAAAACAGTTTTTTTGTTCGCGTAAATATTATATATAATTGAAAAATAAAAAAAAAATTAAAATATTGATTTCTTTTTCCTTAAGTATTTCAAACTTGTAAAACTGTTTTAACAAGAACATTCCGTCAAGTTTAACGGCTTCTTACTCATAGTGTTAGATCACTATTCAACTTCAATTATTAATAGAAGGATAATTTATATACAGATATATTGAAAAATTGATTACAAGTTTTCTTAGTAATAAAAGAGTGTAGATGACATTTTTTTCTTTGCAATGGGCGGGCGCCGGCACCAGGGGCTCAATCCCTGGACCAGCGTGGACCAGCTCCGTCCTCTCATAAGTGCACAACCTCTAGGACCCCGCTAAAGGGGTGGTGTCCCCTTAATCGCACTGAGTTTGTTACCGCAATCAAAATTCTCTTAAACAAACAAGAATCATTTACATAAGTAGTTGACTTATTTTTTTAGAAATTACTTTTGGGGGGTATTGGGGGAAAAAAGTGATTTTGGTGATGTGTGGAACTTGTTTGGCGGCATCTAAGAAATCCAACATTGATGCCGCCAAATGGTAACTTAACATTGAAGCCGCCAATTGAGATGGCCATATTGATGCCGCCAACCAAGATGTCCACATTGATGCCGCCAATTGATTTCTCACTTTCATTTCTTATATAAACCGAGCCTCTGCCCATTCTCTCCATCACATTCCACACCTAAACAAATACATTATAACCACAATAAAACCCCCATTTACAACACACTGTTTTCTGCGGGGATAAGCCATGTTGTGGCGTCCCTCTTTCTGGGGTCCAAGAAAGCGCGGTCTTTGGATCGGTGTTACATCCACATGAAACTACTTGGATCGATGTTACATCCACACGTGGTATAACACGTGTTGAATGCAACGTTGTCTTTGTAGTTTATAATATTTTGCCGTTGGTTGTCGGTGGTGCTCTCAATCTCCAGTCTACCAAACCCGGACATTCCAACGGCATAATTAGGGGAGTCAACTTTCCAGACAAAGGCTGTAGGGCAAGGCCATCCGGTGTTGAAGAATCACACCATGTGATTAGCGACGTCGAAGACATCGGATGATGCGGTTCTTCACCGTGCTACTCTTGTATGGCAGCCTGGGTTGACCATTGGGTACCTGTAGATTTCGTACACATGTTCAACAGATCGATTGATGTTCCCCTGTTTGATTCAGATGGGATCGATCTTGGAATGTGAGAAACGGAAACCATTGGGTACCTGTAGATTTCGTACACATGTTCAACTGATTGATTTATGTTCCCCTGTTTGATTCAGATGGGTTCCCCTGGAATGTGAGAAACGGAAACTTAATGAACTCGGTAGATTGTATAGTTTGATTGAGTAGTTTGGAATTGGTGATCTTGGAAATAAACTGTCTTGTAACTCGGTAGGCTGTATAGTTTGATTGAGTAGTTTGGAAAAATAGTTGTTAAGTAAATTTGTAATATTTGTTTTAAATAAAGCTATCATTATTAACTTGCCCGTTTTCAATCGTTGGGTGGTGGTCCTTGATTCCCGTACCCATCATTATGCTGGGGATGGAAATGTAAATCACTAACATTGTTAAACATTAATAGGAGAAACAACAATACATAATCAAGTTACATGACGAGAAGTTGCTTCACAACGGCATTTGTATAGCTCATCTGCCATGTGTCGTCGATAATTCACACAAGCATCTTCGACGTCGATTTCTAGCGACAACGACTTTTTTCTCACAAGCCTATCCATCATCATACAAACCAAGACACCAGCATTATCAACCTTTCCCTTGTCTTGGGGCACATCTAATTCAACTAAACCAACAGAAATTGGTGTTTTGTCCACGCGATTAGACTTCAGCCAGTAACGAATACGTTTTAGAAACCATTCGAAAAAAAGCCTAATCATCTCCATATAGTGAGAAACTTCGCGTCGCCTTTCGTTTCTCCATCTCTTATCAGTCCAATATTGGGTAATTACCATGTTTCTTAGATCAATTAGGATAAGCAGCCAGTCTCCCACCCCCATCGATAAAGGAAGGTAAATGCGGTCAACTTCCCAGAATGGCGGGTAGGGTTCCATTCTTCCAGCCATGTCGAGGGCAACTGAAGAATTCGAGTCCTTCATTTCATCATAGAAGGCAGGGGGTAAAACTGTCCAACGTAGCTGTGAAGCAGGATCTCTTAAAAGCTTTGCTTGTCTAAGTCGCATCAGTCTTACCGTCCACGCCTCAACGTGCTGAAATCATAATAATGCATAAGGTTCGTTATTAAGTTAAGCAAAGCAAATCAATTTACTTTCAAGTTAAATTAACGTGAAAATTACCGCTGCGGATAGCGCCCTGTTGGGTTGGCACCCTAGAAGTGTACCCCAAAAATTTCTGTCTAGTTTGGCGGAAATGAAGCGAGTGTAGCAAAATGGGGCATCCCCGTTTGTATAAAAGTCGACAACATCAGCAGACCAGTTGGTTCTGCACTGTTGGTTTTCTTGCGGGTTTTCTTTGGGCTTGTCTTGGTCGTTTTCGGCTGCTTTCACTTGTGGGTTACTTGAAGTCGAACCAGCCGTGAATGTTGTTGATGGCTTGCGTAAACGCCTCCAAATGTGCTCGGTCGATTTTACCGTTTTAGGAGCTGGTTGTGAACAGTAAAAGCCGTCTCCATTGTTTTCCATTGTTATATATTTCAAATATGAGTGGGTAAGAGAGAAAGAAGTTGAGTGAGTGTTGTTTGTGAATCAGCTACCTGCTTGCTTTTAAAGAGGTGAACCCTTGTAATGGTTTGGCGGCATCTACATGAAGCCTCGTAATGGTTTAGCGGCTTCTATACCTCGTAATGGTTTGGCGGCATCATAAAAAGTTGAAGCCGCTAAATGGTTAAGCGGCTTCTACATGAAGTGGAAAATGGCCCGGGCTGACGTGTTTGGCTCTCTATACAGTGTGGCAGGGCCTGGCAGTCAGGTAACCGGACCTTCGGACGCGTTGTCCTTGGCTAGTACACGGGTGTCGCCCCATGTCCGGGCCGTTTTCGGGTCTCCGGGGCCTGATCCAGGCGGCCCGAAAACGGCCAGGAGGTCATTTTTCAAAAAACCCACAAAGTGGAAAATGGCCCGGGCTGACGTGTTTGGCTCTCTATACAGTGTGGCAGGGCCTGGCAGTCAGGTAACCGGACCTTCGGACGCGTTGTCCTTGGCTAGTACACGGGTGTCGCACCATGTCCGGGCCGTTTTCGGGTCTCCGGGGCCTGATCCAGGCGGCCCGAAAACGGCCAGGAGGTCATTTTTCAAAAAACCCACAAAGTGGAAAATGGCCCGGGCTGACGTGTTTGGCTCTCTATACAGTCTGGCAGGGCCTGGCAGTCAGGTAACCGGACCTTCGGACGCGTTGTCCTTGGCTAGTACACGGGTGTCGCACCATGTCCGGGCCGTTTTCGGGTCTCCGGGGCCTGATCCAGGCGGCCCGAAAACGGCCAGGAGGTCATTTTTCAAAAAACACACAAAGTGGAAAATGGCCCGGGCTGACGTGTTTGGCTCTCTATACAGTCTGGCAGGGCCTGGCAGTCAGGTAACCGGACCTTCGGACGCGTTGTCCTTGGCTAGTACACGGGTGTCGCACCATGTCCGGGCCGTTTTCGGGTCTCCGGGGCCTGATCCAGGCGGCCCGAAAACGGCCAGGAGGTCATTTTTCAAAAAACACACATTTCATAAATCCACAATACATAAACACATAATACATAAACACATAATACATACGTCCTAATCCCAAAGAACTTATTTAAAGCTTACATAAACACATACTAAAATCCTAAATTACTTGGGGAGTAGCCAGTGGTGATGGTGGTGATGGCCTGCTGGTGTAGCCTGCTGGTGGGGGGGTGGTTGTACCTTGGTTTTGGGGGATCTGTGTACTCTCTTGCATCCGGGGGGTGGGTGCTGACAACCTTAAACGGTCCAAATCCCGTAGAGCCGTGGCATAATCCACAACCCAGACCAACTCCTCTTCCGTTAACTCATCATCTGCTGGGGGAGTAGGATGACTTGTTTGAGTAGGAGCAGGAGGAGGAGTTATTTGAGTAAGAGCAGGAGGAGTTATTTGTGCAGTAGGAGGATTATAGAACGAAGGTTGTGCAGGAGTTGGAGGAGATGAAAAGGATACTCTCCGTCCCCGGCGAGAGTATCGCCGGACATTTGAAGATCCGTCACATTCGTGATAACCGCCACCCATAGTTTTTAAACCCGATGAATAGAGGAAATTGTGACTTAGATTGAGACTTGATATGGTATTTATACTGGTTTGGCGGCATCATGAAAAGTTGATGCCTCAGAATGGTTTGGCGGCATCATGAAAAGTTGATGCCTCAGAATGGTTTGGCGGCATCATGAAAAGTTGATGCCTCAGAATGGTTTGGCGGCATCATGATGCCTCAGAATGGTTTGGCGGCATCATGATGCCTTAGAATGGTTTGGCGGCATCATACAAACCTGATTCCTATTTAAGGGATACTCATCCCAATCCATCAACACACCAAAATTTCTTCTTAAACTATCTCTATATCTCTATATCTAACAAACCCAATCCATCAAATGGCTACTTTCGTTCCATACCTGGTTAGATTATACTGGGGTGGTAAGTTTTCATACGTAAACGGGGTTGTTCAAGATGATAACTCGTTGGAATCATCGAGCTTTATTATGCGACAGAAGATGTCTTTTGAACAACTGGTTGAATGTGTATGTGCTCATGTTAATATCAACAAGGAAGCTGTTACTGTCAAACTCCTGCTCGGATACACTTATGCTGGGTACTCTCAAACCAGCCAAATTTTCAACAACGACGGGGTTGATATGATGGATTATTTAGCCGCTGAGAGACGTGGCGACTTTGTTGCGGAGATCTATGTTGAATGGCAACAAGACCCTCCGTTACAACAGTTTACTTTTACTAACCTGCTGCGTGACGTGTCGAACGTAAATGTACCACCCTTTGGGTCTCAGCATGATTTCCCCCCAATGGAACATGATGCCGATAACGAAGTCAATGACGAGGCAGGATCCCCTATGACGGACGAAGAATGTGATGACGAACCTCAATATGTTGCCGGTAATGACAAGAATGACGGGTTTGATGAATCCGGAAGCGGAGACTCTAAAGACACGGAAGATAGTGATGACGAACAACCGGCATCAGAAGACTCTGAAGACTCCGCAAACGAGGCCGATCCTACTCAGGCGACGACCCAACAGACACCACCAAATGACAACCTGGCTCTCCAGTTAGGTCCACGTCAACACTACGATCCTCAAGATGATGTGGAGCTAACAGATTACATGGTTCAAGAATACGAAGAGGATGAGTTCATGTTATGGAACCCAAAAGCAGGGGACAATATCCGGCTTGGTATGTATTTCAAATCAAAAGAAGAGGTAGATCGTGCGGTTAGACAGTGGAACATCCGTCGTGGACGGGAGATGTATGTCAAGTCAAGCAAACCGAAGGTATACACGGTCGTATGTTACACCAGACACCCAAAGTTTGTAAATCCTTTCTCTAGTGGCCGCAACTGTGAGTGGCGTTGCACGGCATCGATTCGGTCTGACTCACATTACTGGCGAATTACTGTATGGGCTACAAAACACAGCTGTTATTCTTCGGCCGTACGTAATAGCAACAGAAGTTTAAAGGCAAAGGATATTGCAAGAGACATCTTACCGCAGATACGTACGGACATAAAGATTAAGGTAAAACATATCCAAACCCATGTCAAGCAGGCCCTGAATGTTGATGTTTCGTATTCCAAGGCGTGGCGAGCAAGAAGAAAGGCCATAGAAACTATCTATGGTGACTGGGACAGCAATTTCAAGGAGTTACCCACATACCTTATGCGGCTGCAGTCGAGGAACCTAGGTACCATTGTTTCGTTCTTTAATCATCCGAACGGGGATCCGAATTACCCCACGTTTAAATATATTTTTTGGGCGTTCGCTCCTTGTATCCGTGCATTCCATCGATGCATGCCTGTCATATCGGTGGACGCGACTCATCTGAAAGGACCCTACCGGGGTAAGCTGATCCTTGCGGTAACAAAGAATGCAAACAACTACATCCTGCCTGTGGCGTATGCTGTCGTTGACGAAGAGACTGTACACAGCTGGTGTTGGTTTTTCCAAAACCTTTCTGAGTACGTTACCCTTGATAGCATGGGGCCTTTGTGTGTGATATCAGACAGACACAACGGCATAATTAATGCTATGGAAAACCTTCCACAGTGGAAGGAACCCAACGCCTACCATCGTTACTGTCTTCGTCACATCAGAAGCAATTTCAGCGGGAGGTTCCGAAACAAAACCCTACGGAAACTGTGTTGGTCAATTGGTAGCACATCTCAGAACCTAAAGTATCGCTGGGCTGTTAGCGAAATGAGGCTGAAAAATCAAGAGGCATGGGACTACCTTAACAACATTGATAAGACTAAGTGGACGGTTAGGTATGATAAAGAGCGTCGTCGGTGGGGTAACCTAACGACGAACATCTCGGAGTCCATGAACAACGTCTTGCGTGAAGCGCGACTACTGCCTATCACAGCTCTCATTGACTACACCTTTCGCAGAGACGTCGAACAATATGTTAAGCACACTCAAATTTCGAGCGTTTGCAACACACCTCTACCCCCTCGCATATGGAGCAGGTATGAGAGCCTTTTGGGAGTTGCTATGCAGCATGAAGTGACGATGTACGATGCGAATGCGTTAAGGTGCAATGTTCTTTCAAGGGTTGAGACAAATGACAGGGGCGGAAATGACTACACCGTTGAGTACAAAAAAAGGGTATGCTCGTGTGGAAAATGGCAAATGCAAAGATTTCCATGTTCACATGCAATTGCTGTTTGCAATTGGTTGGGTAAAAGCCCTCACAGTATTACTAGTTGGAAATTCCACACAGACACGTACATTCAACAGTACAACAGTCATTTTTACACCTTGGGGCATAAGTCTGAATGGCCGGCGGCAGAGTGGAGAATTCAAGGGGACCCGTCGATGATTACTACACACCGAGGCAGAGTACGTCAGAGAAGAATGCAAAATGAGATGGATGTGAATTATGACGATCGCCCGAGGCGTCATGCATGCACTCGATGTGGAGAAACAGGCCATAACAGGAAGAGTTGTGGAAATGCAAGGCGTCAACGAAATCAGTGAATGACCCTACAGGGTTGTGTCAGTCCTATCATCACGGTCATCTTTTTTATGTTGTTTACTTTTTTATTATCTGTATCGTCAATCACCTTTTGCTTTCATGGATGAGTTGGGTGACTCATCTCATCATGTTCTGTACTAGCTTTATTTAATAATGGCAGAATTATTATGGTACTGTTAATTTTAATACCACTACTATTATTATCAGAACTTTTCTAAAATAAAAGTAAATAAATACATGTAGTAATGATAGATTTATTTAAAACACATAATACAAATTTATTTAACAACTATTTTTCCAAACTAGTCAACCGAACAAACTATACAATCTACCGAGTTACAAGACAATCTATTTCCGAGATCACCAATTCCAATAGCTTGTGTGTAAGTTTTATTAGCTTAAATATCTCTGATCCATGATATGAGAGGAATAATCCATCGAGAACTTGAGAAACAGAGAATAAGAGAAGAGATAATAACATATGAGCTACAATGACGTCGTGTTTTGGAAGCTACGTAAAGACATCATTGTACATATACCTCCTTATCTAAAAGAAACCAAGCCCGTAGTGTTTGAAGCCTAGTTCTTTTGGACACAGGTACAGTGAGATTGATAACTTCTCTATGGAAGTTGCTAGAATAGTTAAACAAAAGCTGAAATTGAACAGTTATTTGGAATGTTTCTGATCATTTCAGTTATGCCATCACTATTCCAGTCTCCCGAGATCACCAATCCCAATATTCTACCGCTGCTTCATTGAGTTTCTATTTTGCGCCTTCCATCTCCATTGCTTCAGTGACATCAATAATTGCTTTATTGAAGGCAAACCTGTAGCTGTGGGCACAGAAAGGCGTTCTTCCAGTCAGCGGTAAATAAGGACCACATTCAAATTCAAACCCATCTGAATGCGGCAGGGGAAGCATATCAATATGTTGAACATTGGTACCAGATCTACAGGTACTTAATGATCAACCCAGGCTGCCACACCGAAGTAGCACGATGAAGAATCGCATCATCCGTTGTCGCCAACGTCGCTAATGACTGACCGTGATTCTTCAACATAGGATGGCCTTGTGCTACAGGCTTTGCCTGGAAGGTTGTCCCCCCTAAAGAGTCTGTTGCCATTAATAGAGGTGGTACACTGGAGATTGAGAGCACCACCGACAACCGACTTTATAATATTATAAACTACAAAGACAACGTTGCATTCAACACGTGTTATACCACGTGTGGATGTAACATCGATCCAAGTAGTTTCATGTGGATGTAACACCGATCCAAAGACCGACCTTTCTTGGACCCCAGAAAGAGGGAAGCCACAGTATGGCTTATCCCCGCAGAAAACAGTGTAAACTCCATGTGAATGTAACATCGACCTAATATCAATAAAAAATCGTTCCCTCCAGAACAATTGGTATTTTCTTTGGTTTTCTACGATAGGCGGCATTTAAGTATGTGTGGTTTGAGTGTGGGGTTTGGATGTGGATGGAGAATGGTAATCCGGTGGGATTATATTTATATGAGGGATGCCTCATTATCATTTGGCGGCATCAAAGGGATGCCTCACACTTGGTTGGCGGCATCATATTTGAATTGGCGGCATCACCATTGATGCCTCAAACTTGGTTGGCGGCATCAAGAGGGTTAAAATTGGCGGCTTCAATGTTAAGTTACCATTTGGCGGCATCAATGTTGGATTTGTTAGATGCCGCCAAATGGGTTCTACACATCACCAAAATCAGTTTTTTTCCCCAATACCCCCAAAAGTAATTTCTAAAAAAATAAGTCAACTACTTATGTAAATGATTCAACAAACAATGGACGCTCTAATATTTAGCCCAATTTTCATTTGATTTTAAGTTAGTCCAAGTGTCAACTAACTAATTTACTTAACATAACTAATAATTGTATCCACTATAAACATTAAATGAAAATCGTATAAAAAGTATGTCACTTTTCAAATTAATGAAAAGAATGGTTAACTCGATTTAGGTCGACGTACGTAAGTTGGTCATTAGATTTCAAAGTTTTTAAAAAGCACGACACTGTGTATCAAAAGTCTGGAACGCATGCTTTGAATTTTTAGGTATTGACTTTCTTTTCTATCTAAAATTCCCTAATTTCTAGGTGTAATTTAGTTTAAGATTATATGTCACTAAACTAGCGGGCGTTAAGTCATATTGGGGACACGTGATGTAATTTAGTTTAAGAATATATGTTAGTGTGTATGATGAGTAAAAAAATACATTATATAAATACCTGATTGCCAATTATAATAAACTTCAAGGATATTGTACAACTCATATTAAAGAAGAAAAACCAAAATAAGTTAAGTAACATACACCAAACTTGTGACGCAAAACAAAAGTTTAAAGCAAATCTCATCAAACTGCAATCCAAACAATAAGTTTACACATTAAATTAGACTTATTAACTGAACATATATTGTAAAATGATAAGTTTACACATTAATTCATAGTTAAAATATTTTATTAATTAAATAAATATATTAACGACAGTTTATTTGTATATTGATTATATACACAATAAGAAAATATGATGTTAAAAAAATTGCACGATTAAAATGAAGACCAAGTGAGAATTAGCTAAAAATATAGTAGAGAAATATCAAGGGTTGAAGGGGTCTATTTAAAGCAATGAACAGAATGCATATTTGAAACAATAAAGAGTAGAACAAGAGCAAAGAAAGTTAGCCATGGCCTTAGTGAGCATTCTGCACATGAATACTGGCGATGGAGAATCAAGTTATGCGAGCAACTCCTTGCTTCAGGTTCATCTTAGTTTTTATGTCATTAGAGACACACATACCCCATCCCCTATGCATATATAGCATCTGTTTGAGTTATAGTACCATATACTTTTGCATTTAACAATATTGTTTCAGGCTTTCAGCTGCTTTGTTCTTATTTCTCTCCAGGAAACTGGAATACGAAAATCTCTGCCGTTTTTAAAGAAATCGATAAAGGCTGTAGCTGATTATAATGTCCACAAAGGTTGTTTCAGTTTTGCAGATTTTGGATGCTCGTCTGGCACAAATACGCTATTGGTTGCGTCTAGTATTATTGACATAGTGCATGAGATGTGTCAAGAAAATAATCATAAAGTACCACAGTTTCAAGTGTGTATGAATGACCTCTTTGGAAATGACTTTAATGCTATTTTCAAATTATTACCCGACTTTTATGCAAAGCTTAGGATGGACAAAGGAGAAGGTTTTGGCCCATGTTTTGTTTCAGCCGTTCCAGGTTCCTTCTATGATAGACTTTTCCCCGACCAAAGCTTGCACCTTGTTCACGCCGCTAATGCTAATCACTGGCTTTCTCAGGTTTACATAATATTTAACTAGCTATTTGGTTCTCAATATGTGATATGATAATAATTTAAGTTGCCCTGCGCAAGTAAATATTTGGGATTGTAAACTATAGCCATGTAACATGTGATAGGTGCCTACTGGCCTTGAAAATAATGGAACAAATATATACATGGCGAAAACAAGTCCGCCAAATGTATTCCTAGCATATGGAAAGCAATTTCATACTGATTTTACGAAGTTTTTACAATTTCGTTCGGAGGAAGTAGTACTTGGTGGAAGCATGATTTTAACATTTCCTTGTCGAAGTATAGAAGATCCAACTTCGGATGATTGGGGTGCAATCAACGAGCTACTCGCACAATCACTTGTGGACTTGTCCAATGAGGTGTGTGTGGTTCTTTTGTATTTAAAGTTGAACTCGAATTAAAGATGACTAACCAAATATGCTTAACTGTCACTACAGGGATTGGTTCAAGAATCGGATATTATCTCATTCAATATGCCGGTGTACTTGCCATGTGAAGAGGAAGTTAGGAACATTGTTGAACATGAGGGATCATTTTCTATTGAAAATATGAATTTTTTTAAAGTGAATTGGGATCCACGTGACACAGATTACACAAATATGAATGATTCTAGTGAGTTCAGCCAAATCCATGGAGAAAACACATCAAAACTCGTTAGAGCGGTTATTGAACCATTGCTGATTTCACATTTTGGAAATTCTATCATTGACATGCTATTTAAGAAGTTTGGGAAGCATGTGGCCGAACATCTCTCAAGAAAGAAATCAAGAAACCTTTTTGTAACCATTTCCATGACCAGGAAATAAACAATTCATGTGTTCAAATCACTATAAGATGTTACTAGTTTCCTTATTGATATGTATTTGTGTCGTTGTATACATCATGAATCCGCTTTATATGAATATACCATTATTTTGGTTATGTTATTTTATTTTTTTATTAAAGTTATCGTTTGGTAACGGTCGAAAAGAGCTCCATGGTTTATACTTTAGCACTCATATTGGAGTTGGCTAAACCACCTATAGTGCCTCATAACACCTCCGTGTCGGTGTTTGAGGTGCTATAGGGGTGAGGTTGCAAAGGGCGTAAGCCCACTCCATCAAGCGTTAATAATTGGATGCAACACCCAATCAAATTCTTTAAGTCCATAAGAGACACACTAATATTGTTTCCTTAAGCGGAGAGTCATATTTTAAACTTCATATTTATACAAAAATTTAGCAGAAGGTCACGTGATCGAAATATAGGGATGATCAAATGAAAAAAAAAAAAAAAAAAAAAAAACAAACTTAATAGAACAAAAATAAGAAATGACCAATTAAATACTTTAACTCTTTTTACATTAATTATTATCTTTCTAATAAATTAGTCATTAACATTCTATCCTACACATTATTAAAATTTGTCTTACACATACCAAAATTTATCCTACATATATCAAAATTATAAAATGTCTATCCTACACATATCAAGATTACCATACGTTTATTGTCACACATAAAAATCCATCCTACTTATATCGTATACATATAGAAATTATCCTTCACTCTAAATTAGGTTTGCTTTGAAAGAATATAAATTAAAAATCAATTTTAAGTTTCATTTATTTAACTAGTCTAGGGGTATAAAAAAAATTAATAATTTATCCAACATTAAATACAACTATTAAATAAAAGATTTCTATTGGTTTAAATTTGTTCTTTTTCTTCTTACAAGACATTTTCTTCTCATTTAAACTCTCATTGTCTTCTAAGAAGAAAATGGCATCATACATATATCAAAATTATCATTTGTTTATGCTATACATATCAAGATTATTATACGTTTATGCTAAATATATAGAAATTCATCATACATATATCCTATACGTATCAAAATTACCATTCACTTTGATTATATTTTAAAAATTAATTATGAGTTTCATTTATTTAACTGAATTACGAGGTTTACAAAAAAATAATAATTTATTTAACATTATATATTACTACAAAAACCAACTTAACGGTTTTTCAAACTCACATTAACAGTGTTAACTACTTCCCACACAATAACAAATCCATACACCTTACCCTATTCCGTTTTCCTTCTTTTCGTCACCCGTTTCCTCCAACATACCCTCCCTCTCATTTTCTCTTCTACGACGCCTTCTTCTTCTTCAACCATGTTAATGGCATTTGAACACCAGTTCCAATATTTCATGAACAACACTTTGATTTATGTCATCCTCTGTTTTGCGAATTAAAACAGAGACAACAATTGGAACCCAAATTCAATAACAACGTAATTGTTTATTTATTAAGAGATCACCACCCTAAGCAATCGATCAAGAAAGGATCGTTGATTACAACCTAGACCGTTAAACAAAAGCAGATAGAAGAATGTCGATTTCCGACAAAGATTCCAATGAACGGAAACTAGAACAGTGAATTTTGAATCCACAAATTACCGGTTGGAATTCCAAGCCCTTTAGCGTCTTAAGAATTAAACACATCAAATTTATTTGATCGATATCAAAATCACAACATTTTCGAAGTCGATGTGTCGAGTCACCAAACCATTCGCAAGAAAAATAAAAACCCAAAATTTTACAACATATCCAAGTTTTCCAATCTGAAACAAGAACAAAACGCTTTATTTCTGAAACTAAACATGTTTGAAAGGATTATGGTCGATGGTTCAAAATTTTGAAAAAAATAAACCAAATTGATCTGTATGTAAAGTATGTATGATTTTAATTGTTTTATATGAAGGGGAAGTCAAGAAAGTTCGATTTTAATTGTTTTTTAGGGTAATTGCTAATAATGCACCTGTCGTTTTGGTCCCTTGGATCTTCGTGCTTTTAGAAACATGATTATTATTTACAAATAAATAAAATATTAATTAAGTTTTATATTATAACTAGTTTTTATCCCGGGAGCGTCCCGGGTTAAAATATCTAATATGACATAATAAAATATATTATTATTATTATTATTTTAAACAAATCTCTGCCATAAGTTATCATAGTCAAATATTAAAAAAACTAATCTCTGCGCCGAGGTATAAATCTAGTGCCATTACAAATGAATTCGGAAGTTTGTAATCGATCATTCTAAAAAGAACTAACATGAAATAAGAAAAAAAAGTTAATTATTGAAATATCGAACGCATTAGTCTAAGGGTTATGTGATTCGTTAAAAAATTCATGGGTATATGATCGGGTATATAGTTCGGGTATTTGGGTATGTTGTTTCGGGTAATCGGGTCGGGTATCACCTAATCCCAGACCCGACCCAAACCCACAATTTTTTTTAAACTAATCCCAAACCCGACACAATACCTGTCGGGTTACAAAAAATAGTCATTTTTTTCTCCGTTTTATATAGCACTATGGTACTCATTGGAAAGATAATAAAACGCTCGTTAATTTGGTGTAATTTTTTTTCTTTAAAAAATCTCGTATATAAAAGATATTAACGTTTAAAAGTTATGGGAGGAAACATGAGAGAAAAAATAATAAAGTTTAATATTTAAATTTAGTAGATTAGGTTAAAGATTATAATAGATTAGGTTAAATCATATTTATTTCTTTTTTTTAATTGGTTTAGAGTTGCCACATCACATCCTATGTGGCATCTCTCAAAGAAGAGATTACATAAGATTATGACATGTAGGATTAATCCCTTTGCAATATATATATATATATATATATATATATATATATATATATATAGTGGAAGGATAGGGAGAAAACCCTCCAAAATGAAAAAACTCTAGAAAACCCTCAAAAAAACCTACTTCCCGAGCTTTTTTTTTAAAAAAAAAAAAATTAGGGCATGTAATATACATGTTTTTGAGTGTTTTGAGCCAAAAAAATCAAAAAAGCGCCGAAGGGTTTTTTTTTTTAAATAAAAAATAAGTTTTGCATCATAACATATGTTACCAGTGCAAAAATAAGCTAACATGTGTTATGATGCAAAACTTATTTTTTTTTTTTTAAAAAAAACCCTTCGGCGCTTTTTTGATTTTTTTGGCTCAAAACACTTAAAAACATGTATATTACATGCCCTAATTTAAAAAAAAAAAAAAAAAGCTCGGGAAGTAGGTTTTTTTGAGGGTTTTCTAGAGTTTTCTCATTATTTAGGGTTTTCTGTGGATCCATCCCCTATATATATATTGTTATTAAAGTTACCGTCGTTTTTTGATATGCGTCTTTTCAGAAACACAATCTTAGTAATTCAAAATAAATAAAATATTAAGTTTTTTTTAAATATAATGAAAATAAGTTTGATTTTAAAGAAAAATTAATAATAAATATTAGTTTTTGACCGTAAAAAAGTCAAAACTATGAAAGTTGTGATTAGATTTGCGTATATTGAAATTCGGTTTCTGTAATCTACCGATTTCATCGATTTTTTGTTTAATTTGTTGTCCAAATGTTAGTTGAATGCAATGCCATACACGTAAATTGTCATGCACTCAATATTTTAGCGTCCATGTTTAATATGAGATTATATCTATACTGAGTGTTGTGATATACATAGTGACTTGATTACTTTGGTGTAGTGTTGTAGACCAAGGATTAAGCGTAAAAAAAAAGAATATTTTGCATAAGCCTAACAATTTTGCATCTTATACTGTGATGCTAAAGACATTAATAATCAACATCCCGTTGCAACGCCTGGGTTTACGTCAACTCGTTTATTACAAGTTGCAAACAATCCCTAACTTTTATAATTAGCAATTTTAACCCCTAAACTACTACTTCACCTTACACGTTTTTATAAACTAACCCTACACTTTCGTGCTTATTTTATGTACGTTTCCATTTGGTCTACGTTTTGACGTCAATTATGTTCCGAACTGATTGGGGTCAAATATGATACGTTTTCATTCGATGGTGTAAACTCGAGTTACTCTACGATCGATCTCGCCGCAATACGAGACAAGTGAAATTACTATTATATTATATAACTATACTAAAAACCAATTTCGTTGGTGTTTACATAAGTGAAGAAACAATAAGTATCTCGGGGATTATCCCTAATCACCGAGTGGTTTGTACTTACGTTACTGCACGTATGTTCCTTTACCCAAACCTTTGGATTAACACTAGGAGGTAAATACGAGTGAGTGTGTGTGTGGTAAATAATAAGGACTCAGAGATATAAGTGGTTCGGTCAAGAGTGACCTACGTCCACTGTGAAGAGCCGGGAGTATTATTACTTGAGAGATTACAAAACATGCAAGTAAACCTAGCTCTATGTTCCAAGTGATTAATTTTCGATCCCTTTGGAGGGAGTCAATGTCTTCTATTTATAATGGAGGTCGTGGGCTTGAGGAGAGGCCCACGACGAGTCTTGTAATCTTTGGGCCTTGGCTCGGCCCAACTGTTTTTGGTATCTGAAAAAGGCGGGAAAAGGACGTTCACTGTAGATGACGTCAGCGGTGAGCTTGCACGTGGACACGTGGCGGCTTGTGACTAGCCCTTGACGGCATGTTGTTCTAAACCGACATGGTTGACTTACCTGCCGGCGTCTGACGTGACCTTTGGCAGCAGGTAAGCATGCCTGGTCAGAACAGTAGGGGCAGCATGGTGGAAGCATGGAACCAGTCACGTCACTGTTGAACCTCAGTGGTTGTTGGGCAACCGTGGACACGCGTCCTTACCCAGTTGGTGGTGTCACTGATCCTGTGCAGGTAGATCTTCCTGACTCTTGATCTTCTGTACCTCGTACTTAAGAATGTTGTGATGTGAAGCAGCCCGCGTGTTGGCAGACGCGCGCGTGTTTTCCACAGGTGTAGGGTTGTGACCCAAGTCTTTTCCGCCGAAACTATGCTACGCGTACGTTTTCCGCGGATGTTCTGTTAAGCGGGGATAGTGAGGTCGCGTCCGCTTGGATTAGGGTCACTATCCCTTCAATAAGCTATAATCCTTTATATATGTATGATTTATATAGTGTGTCCAGGGCGCATCGATCACGAGTCATAGTATGAAAATTGCAATTTATGCGTCAGTGTAAATGAAGTTGGTTTACATTTTGACGTAAAAAAAATTGAGGGAAACAAGTCAAGTCAAATTTAATATTTTTTTTTCTTATTTTACGTATGTTTCCATTCTATGTTTCTACCCAGCGGCAATGCGCTAGGGTAAATTTCTTCCCTTGATATAAATATGTCTTTTGATTACACATGTTTGTTTTTACTTGATACACATTCACTTGACTAATTTTTCTTACGCTAAATTCGTTTTAGAAAAAAAGTAATTTGTCGTCATGTTTAAGAATTTTGTACAATATCATTTTAATCAACTCGAGTTTATAAAGTTCCGAGTTTACTCCTATCATTCCATTATCTTAAAAAAAACAGTTTTTACTTGCGTGTTTTTATTTATGTGTCAGTATAAATTCGAGTCCATCTACGTTTCGGCGTAAACTTCTTCCTTTTGTTTTTTTTTAAATAAGTCAGGTCAAATATAAGACATTTTGTTTTTGCTTATTTTATGTACGTTTCAAGTTTTACGTACTGACCCCACCGCAACGCTCATTGAGTAAAATTTAAACCCTTTGTTGTGAATATATATATTTGGATTACACATGTTAGTTTTCCCTTTATACACGTCTTATGCTTTGTTTAGTACGTTTCTAATGTATGACGGGTCACATATAAATACGTTAGGATTGTGCAATATAACTTCGATTACTTTACATTTTTATTCCACCGTAGTGCTATTTAGTTAATTTGGATACGTTAAAACTTGTGTTTTCAAATGCTCAACGCGTCACATAACGCTTTGACTAATCCGTTCAATGTTTGTAATATACCCGCGCTGCAACGCGCGGGGTCTTATCACTAGTTAAATACATTTATTAAATGGAAGATTTCTATAAGTTTAAATTTGCTCTTTTTTTTTCTTACAAGATATTTTCTTCTAATTTGAACTTTTCATTTTATATATATATATATATATATATATATATATATATATATATATATATATATATATATATATATATATATATAGGTAGAGGTTCGCGTACAAAAGCTTGGTTTTGTAAGAAGGATAAGAAGGCTTGGTAGGCTGACACGTGGCACTAGTATAATTTAATCTCAAGGTCATTAAGGTAATTGTATACATAATCAACATTATGGTAATTTCAATCAATAATAAATAATGAGAGATTTTCGGGACATTGTTTAAACGATCAAAATGTATAACTCTACAAATTAAATTGAGTATTTATAACTTTCAAGAATTTTTCTGGAAAAATAAAACACATTGTTATAACCATCATGAATATAAAACACATTATATCACCACTATTAGAATAAAACACAAAAAATATCCTCAAATAACACCATAAAACACTAAGAACAAAAATATATAATACAAAGAAAACACATAAATATAAAACACATTATATCAACACTAAAAGAATAAAACACAAAAAATCCTCATTCAAGAGCTAATAAGTTACTGTCTTTCTACATAAATGAGACTTTTAAGTCAACTACAAAAGTCAAATCTTAGCAAACTGCAATATGAAATACTAAATACTCTTTTATTTTATTATTTGTTTACATAAACAATTAGAATTACAAAGTGGATATATGAATTTAGTAACCAAGTTTCTCGACAATTTCTACCGTTCTTTCATAGTGGGATAATGGGCCTCAACTAGATTTAGCAAGAACCTATCAGAATCATGTTTTGCCATTAAAGAAAGAGAAGGGGGAGACATGCTCGTTGTGTTTATAAGGATCGTTATGGAAAGTTCATAATTTAGGGGAGAGATACTTTTAGGTTAATGATTTTTGTTTTTAAATAATGGTGTTTTGACAATTATACCCCCACAAGACATAACTAATTAATTAAATTACAACACAATTTACAAATTTGCCACTCATTTAATCTCATCCATCCATCTAGATGATCTAATGGACACATTTATTTCTCACCCTTCTTACAAAACACACCCTTTGTACCCTAACTCCACCCTATATATATATATATATATATATATATATATATATATATATATATATATATATATGATTACGATCCTAGTAGAATTATAACACAAAACATCAAACACATAAGTTTTTAAATGACAAACAAATGTTTTTAGATGAAAATCAAGCTTAATAGACAAAATTGTTTACAAACAAAACACAAAAATATCAATCAAAAAAAAAAAAAAAAAAAAAAAAACATGTGTTTTTAGATGAAAAAAAACTTTGATATACAATAAAAAAAAGAGTTAATTGCCAATTTAGTCCCTGAGGTTTGTCAAAAATTGTCACTTTCATCCAAATCTTTTTTTTGTTACATCTGTGTCCTTGAGGTTTCATTTTTTTGCCATTTTAGTCATCAGCACTAACTCAGTTAACAAAACCACAGTTAAGTCAGGGGCATTTTTGTCCAGACACGCCAAACATTTTCCTTTTGCTATTTTCATCCAAAACTCAATTTAAATATATATATATATATATATATATACACACACACACACACACACACACACACACACACACACACACACACACACACACACACACACACTCAGACACTTATACATACCATCAAGTCATCAAGCATCCACCACAGTCACCACCTGCCGCCGCTTCCCTCCACCATAAGCACCACCACCACCTACCTCTATCACCTTGCTCTACCACGTAACCACCGCCGTCCCTGAGGTTTATCAAAAAAACCTTGCTCCACCGTCACCTACCTCTATCATCCTGCTCCATAACCATCAGAAGATGCCAATCATCAGAAGATGAAGAACATTACGAATCACCCATCACAACCCCACCCAAACCCCCTTCTTCTATCGACGAAATCGAACCAAACTAAAAGCCCTTTGCACTCAAATACTAATCCAATAACCCATCTTTAAAAAACCCTATCAAAATTTTCACTTATTCTGGTTCCAACACTCCTAATCCCAAATGGGTTTATGTTCATAAGCTTTGTTCCTTTTCTTTCACTAAATCGACACTGAACAAGCCGAATAGTGGATCAACAGCTGCAATTAAAGCCAAATGCGGATCAGTTAAGAATCGATTTCGTGTCGATTCCCGAAATCGATTCCCGGTCAAAGCCGGTCTTAGGTTCCCGGTCGGTAGGCTCGGTCGGTATTTGAAAAAAGGCCGGTATGCGCAGCGTGTAGTGTAGGTACCGGTGCCCCGGTCTACCTTGCATCTGTTCTTGAGTACCTTGCTGCTAAGGTTTTGGAATTGGCGGGTGTGTCGATTGCTCATGGTGGTGTTCAGGGGAATTTAGGAACACAATTTGATACTAGTTTCTAGTATTTTGGCTTTTGTGTAATTAGGAACACAATTTGATGGCTGTTTAAGGGGAATTTAGAAGTATTTTAGGTTTGATGTATTGAGGCAAGTGAACATCTTGTTTGTTTGAAATGAAATGAAATGGCAGTTTAAAAAAATAAAAAATAAATAAAATAAAATAAAATTGTTTGGATGAAAATGGCAAAAGGAAAAAGTTTGGCGTGTATGGACAAAAATGCCCCTGACTTAACTGTGGTTTTGTTAACTGAGTTAGTGCTGATGACTAAAATGGCAAAAAAATGAAACCTCAGGGACACAGATGTAACAAAAAAAAGATTTGGATGAAAGTGGCAATTTTTGACAAACCTCGAGGACTAAATTGACAATTAACTCTAAAAAAAATGTAAATATTTACTAGCTCATCTTCCTCATGCGAGCTCCTCTGCCTTTCTCTCTCGTCACTCTGTCTGCACCAAACTCATCTTCCTTGGCAAACCAAGCTCATCTTCATACCCGGGCGATCAAATATGAAACAAAAACCATTGTACCCTCTCAAAAATGTTAAAAGCAGTCAGACCCACGAAAACGTTAAAAGCAACCATAATGATTAATTCATTAGAAGCAACTAACAAAAAATTACTGTATTTATTTTTATAAACAAAATTTATTTATACGTTTAATGAATTTCTTCACTAAATCATTATTCAGAGTGCTATAGGTAGTTTCCTTTGCATACTTGAAAGTTGTTCCATATTTTCAATTTTGTAAACAAGTCAAACTATTTTAGAAATGATGTTCGTTTCTTACTAGCCTAGTTCATAGGCATGATTTTCCCAAAATAAGACTTAAGCTTTTTTGTAATTAAAAAAACTTTACTAAAAATAATCCCATATGAATCTAACTAAATAACCCAGATCTGTCATCACCTATTGCAGATCTCCTTCATGTTTGTCTCCATTATTGCAGAGCTCTCTCATATTTGTCATCGTGGTTCCCGTTTAGATCGTCATCTTCTTTTTCGTTCAGATCCATTTGTATATATTGTAGAGAAAGATGTGTAGATGTTGTAGGGAAAGATGGGTGTGTTTGTGTTTGGAAGAGGAGTTGAGGGTTATTAGGGTGTGTGTAGTGGGCATCGTTACCGAGTGTTTTAGCCCCTATAGCGTCGGGGAACACCGCCCCCAGGCGCTATAGGGCGTTATAGGTGGGTAAAGTTATTGCCATAACAGGCGTTTTGCATGGCATTGGAAAGAGAGCATGTTGAATGCTTTGACCGGGTGTGTGATCGAGATTAATAAAAAAAAAACTGAACTTTTGTTATAAATATACATACAATCTTCACATACAAACACAAACACACACACAATATTTGAGAGCATAGCACTACACACACACACTTGAGCATATCATGAATCCTTTCGGTTGAGGTTTCGGGTTTGGTTCCCAAACCAGTGGCGACAACACCGAGCTCCGGGTTCAGGTTCAAACCCGCAAAGTTTCACGAACCTGTTAAACCAACCGTATGGTTGGGACCCGAACATGTATAACGTTAACATGGGAGGGAGTTTTGGGATGCCCATGGGAGGTGGGTTTGGCCAAACACAAGTGTATGGGACATCCCAAATGTTCGGCTCTTCAAATGCTTGGCAAGAGTCGGTTCCGGAGACACAAGGCCCAATTGCAGAGGAAGAGCCCGTGCGAGGCAAGGCAACCGGCCGACGGCACAAAAGAAAAGAGACGGGCGGTCGTGCCAAAAAAAAACGTTATACCATGGACCGACCACGAGTTGTACTCGTTAACCCGAGCGTGGGTTGACGTGTCGGAGGATCCTGAAGTTGGTAAGATATATATTTTTTTGGTTATGTTATATTTTATTATATATTGTTTTTTAAACGGGTACTTATTTATATTATTGGTTTGATTTTTCAGCCAACTACCAATCCAAAGGCGATTTTTGGAAAAGAGTACGGGCAATATTTTTTGATCTGTCTGGTAAAGGAGAGGGCTACCGGGAGAACGATTCGATATCGGGCAAGTGGACCGATATCAACCAAAAATGCACAAACTTTCAAGGCATTTATCAGCGCACCCGGTACGGGTGGAAAAGTGGGCAAAGTGACGAGGATGTTTTTGTAGCGGCTTTGGAAGAATACAATCAGACATACGGGAATTTCCCGTACGTGAAATGTTGGCGCGTGCTGAAAGACTGCACCAAATGGCACACCGTCCGCCCAACGGTTGGAACTTCTTCATCTAGGGCCAAAAATACGAGGCCTTCAAAAAAGTCAAGGACCTCTGACTCGGTTGATCCCGAAACGCCTACGTCTGACGCACGTTATGTCGACCTCAACTCACCAGAAGAAAATCCCTATTTTGCAGGGGAAGAGGGGGCGGAGGAGCTACCTCGTCCCGCCGGTCGACGGGCTGCTCGAGCCGCACGGACGGAGTCTTCGTCGGGGGTTGATAAGTTAGTCCCGGCATTTGCTGAAATGAACCAGCGGCTCCAAGACTTACGCGACATCGGGGCTCAGCGTATCCTAGAAAACCGAGAGGTGGTTGACATCATGAGGGAACGACAGTTTGAACGCGACTTTGCTTTTTACACGGCAAATCACGACCACCTAGAGGGCAAAGCGTTGGAAATGTGTTTGAACCGAAAGGCCAAAATCGAAAAAAAAATATAACCTTTGAGTATTTTTATCTTTTATTTAGGGTTTGTAATTTTTTTTTAGTATTTGTATTTTTTTGTTTTAGTATTTGTAATTTTTTTATATTTAATGAAATATTATTAAGTATTAAATATTCTTATTTAAATAAAAAACAATAATTAACTAATCATTACCAATCATTTATAACCCCCTCATAACCCCCCTTCCCACTACACCCTCTTTTTCCATAACCCCCACATAACCCCCTTTCTATTACTTTTTAATATTTTAATCCCATAACCCCCATATAACCCCCCATCACTACACACACCCTTAGAGAGCAAGAAGAACAGATAAGGAGAGATAAAGAGAGGAGAGATGAGTAAAGGGTTGTAAAGGATCAGATTAATGTGAAGTCCCAAAATTACCCTTTTCTCAAAAAGATAAAAGTGTTACGTGGACCATTTCTAATCCACTTGTTGGGATTTAATGAGTTTGCTCAACTCATAAGGGTTTTCTAAATATAATTGCCCTATATATATATATATATATATATATATATATATATATATATATATATATATATATATATATATATATTATAGTCATTAAATTTAAAAAACAACTAAAACACACCACTTAACGCTTAAAACACACTGCTAATGTTCTTAGCATGCTGTTTTAAGTTTTAAGCCTAAAATACATTTGTTTTCGGTTTTTAATTGTAGATGCATAATTGTGTGACTAATGCTTTGGATTTACAATAAACATATGTTAATGTTTTGAGTCGAATGGGCGAAGGAGTTTATTGATGGGCGAAGGAAGATGTTAAAAGGTACGAAGGAAGAAGATTATACGAAGGAGAGACAGGAGGCGAAGGTAGAATTAGAATGTTATATATTGCTTGGTTCGACCGGACTGTTTGGTCGAATGTGCACATTCGCACCTATGTGATGGGCGAATGTGTAGCCTATAAATAGGTCAAGCTCATTTTTTGAAAGTAGTTCAGTCATTATTGTTCCCTCCATTTTCAGTGTGTCTCTCTAGTGTTTTGTTAAGCTTAATTCACGTTGTGTCTTTAATGTTTTGATCATATTAACGTGTAATTGAGTTGTTTATTAATGAGAAAAGCTTTGAATGATGATTTGTTTGTTTTGATCTGATTGATTATCATTTTGTGATTGGTTTAGGGTTTCCGCACCTAAATCAAACTTGTTTGATCATTTCTTTGTTGATTTATCGATCCTATAGCACATACAAAGTGGTATCAGAGCTATGGTACCGATTTGAACGATCTAACAGTCGTTCGAATCAATCACAGCTCGTTTTCATGATTTCAGACGTTAAAGTTCAGTTCTTGATTGAAAGGTTGAAACCCTAGAAACCCTAGATTATTAATTGAACCCAAAATCATGTGATTTCACCATGTTTTTGTGAATTCGAGGGTTAGGTTTTCATTTCCGCACCTTTCTGTACAAGTTTCATCATCAAATTCGAACAATCAGAGTGTTTATGGGCTGATTTGCAGAAAATATTGAAGAAGAACATGTTTTTCTACAAACGGTCGAATGTGCAGAAGATTTGTGACTACGAGAGGTTGAACGTGGAGTGTATTCGGTCGAACGTAGGATTTTGAGGACGAACCTAGAAATTTTCCACATTCGAACCTTACGACAGGTCGAACCTGGAAACTTTCCACATTCGAACCTCACTACTGGGCGAATGTGGAATTTCAACCAATCATGGTACATTCGACCTTACTAAACGGTCGAACGTAGCTTTATTTCCACCTTCGCCCCCTCGACATATAGAATGAAAAAATGGTATTTTAAGGGGTAAAAAATTTCAAATGGCAATTTTTGAAGATTTTTGGGAGAATGATGATGATGTCTACATAAATTGTTGAAGAAATGATGATGATGAAACGTTTTATTGTGGGGTAGTCATGAGAATCAACATTATGATAATCAGATTCAAATGACTATTATGGGCTAGAAAATAGACAGATTTTATTCCGCAAGATGAAGAACAGTCAACCCAGTTCCAGTGTGATTGAAGGAACTTGTTCAAACAAAGTTGTTATGTACAAGCATATCAAGACTGAGATCTCAATGTTCCGAAAGTAATGAGGGATCCCAGTAGGAGTCATGTGGCACGTAGATTCAACGAAAGTTTCAAGGTTACAGTCCTGAAGAATTTCAAGAGCTGTTGATGGTTATTGTTGGCCCTATAGAAAACTTCAGTTTCTGAAGCTTTTCAAGTCCACAATTGTACCGGTAGTTCCTGCTGAAAACTTCTGATTGCTTGATTCACTCGTCTATGGCTAGTATTCTGTCGAACAGATGAAGTTACTCAAGAACATTTAAAGAGAAGAATGGGTTAATGCAATCACAGTCAGCACAGATGAAAAATTTCATAGAAGTACAAGTGTCCAAGTGGATTGTTTTGCACATAGTCACATTTGAGAAGTTTAATTGGGTACTGACGGTTACACTTCTCCAGTTGGTGTGAAGGGTGATGCAAAGGTTAAGTGCAGATATGAGACGTGAATTAGTGGTAGTACCTACGTGTTACGTTGAATATCTGATCGGTCAGTATGGAATCCTTCTAGCAGGGGTCTTATTAGGCTAGTTGGATTACGCGTGATGTACTTGGTCAAGATGACATTCCTGGGTACTGATGCTACGAGACTGCAGTGCATTACATTGTCAACTTCATATTGGCGTAACTAGGTGATCTGGTTGTAATTCAGCTGAGCGTGCCGGTTGATTTCGCAAATGATATACATGGTCTAGCTGACTTCCTGCGTATTGATGCTGAAGGTCCGTAGTGCATTACTTGGTCGGTTCACGAAGGATATTGTATTTCTAACTCAATGCAATAGTGCATGTATTGAGGGGGAGACCTGTGATTTTGACTATTGATGTGCAAGAGATTTATGGATTCGCCAGCAACGTCCAAGGGGGAGATTGTTGATGCACTATTATGTGGACGTCACTGTCGAATAGACTAGGGTTGAGTCTTTGTATTGTATTACATGAGATTGTGGTGATCCATAAGGGCATTTTATGGATTTGATGCATTTGTGAATATAGACCAAAACCTAAGTCCATATTCGACCATTCGAAAGGGTCGAATGTGGAAAAGTTCCACATTCGACCTCCTTAAATGGGCGAAGGTGGATTATGATTTTGGACTATAAATAGCAATCTCATGTTTGGTTTTCATTTGTAGATTGGAGTTTATACTTTGAATGCTCTCAAGGGGGAGGTCATGCCCGATCTCCCCCGGCCTCGAGATAGATGTTTATCCTACTAATGACAGTGTCTGTAATCGTTTCTGAATTAATACGAATCTGTGATGACTTTGTTATCGTATATTTCTGTCTCGTCTCGAATCTCCCGTCTGAAACCGAGTTGTTTTCGCATAATCGATCCTTGAATTCGGTTTGTAACCGGATTCCACCCGAATATGATATCATCAACATAAATTTGCACAAGAAGCAAGTCTCTTACTCGTTTCGTGAACAGTGTGCAGTCTACCAATCCGCGTTTGAATCCTTTCGAGAGAAGATACGTGCTCAGCTCCTCATACCATTGTCTCGGAGCTTGGTGCAATCCGTAGAGAGCTTTGTTTAAGACATAGACCTTATCCCGGTGAATAGGGTCCTCAAAGCCTGGTGGTTGACCTACGTAAACTTCCTCTTTGACCACACCGTAAAGAAATGCGCTCTTTACGTCCATCTGATACACCTTGAATTTCTTCCAGGATGCAAACACCAGAAACATTCGTATAGCTTCCAAGCGTGCAACAGTGCATAAATTTCATTGTAGTCGATTCCCTCAACTTGATGAAAACCTTGGACAACCAAACGAGCTTTGTTTCTCACTATAACTCCTCTATCATCCTTCTTACACTTAAAAACCCATTTGATTCCTATCTTCTTTCTTCCCGGGGGCAAATCTATCAGCGTCCAAACTCCAAGTTTCTGAAATTGCAACAACTCTTCTTGCATCGCTTCCACCCAAGCATCATCCAAAAGAGCATCCTTGTACGTCCGCGGCTCGACCTGCGAAACATAACAAGCGAAAGACCAGTCATTTTGAAAACCATATTTTTGTATTTTGGCATATAAAGCAAGATTGCCAATATTCTCTGGTGCTTGAGCATTCCTCAATTGCCCTCTTGTCATAACGCTGCTACCGGGATCACCAATAACTTGTTCAAGCGAGTGTATACGATGTATCCGAGATTTCGGATAATCAGGTACTTGCAATCCCGTTTGAGTGGTCAAATTTTCTGTAGAAACCAGATCATTACCCACATTTGATGATGAAGCACTATTTAAATTTGGGTTCACTGGTGGTGTCACTGTAGCATTGTCCAGAATAGCTTCACTTGTAGCATCATCGTCTTCATCTTCTGATTCCGATGAATTAAGCGTTGTTGAAGCTTTTTGGAACACTTTTTCTTCCATCACAGGAGCAGTGGTATCATTAGAAGCTGCTTGAGGATTCACGGTGATCGGACGCACTAACGGTGAAGTCACTGCATTTTCGACCTCGTAATATAAACGGAGTACAGCTTCTTCAACCATGCTATCTAGGTTGAATGATTCAAAGAAATCTTTGTAATCAAACATCCAGTCTGGACCGCCTCCCTGTACATTCTGAGTGTATCTTTGTACTTCGACGTTAGCCCACTCCTCGACTTTTCTAGTTCTTTTGTTGAATACCCGTTTGAGTGGGGTTGCATATCCAACAAAATAGCCTTCTTCAGCCTTTGGTGCGAACTTCTCCGAAGGATTAAGCATTGTACACGGAGCTCCAAACGGTTCTAGATACTCTAGATTCGGCTTGCGACGATTCAACAGCTCATAAGAAGTTTTGCCAAACTTCTTCACCGTTAAAACGCGATTGAGAGTATAACAAGCTGCGTAAATTGCTTCGTTCCAGAACATTACTGGAAGATTTGAGTCCGCAAGCATTGTTCTCGCCGTTTCGATTAGAGTCCTGTTCTTACGTTCTGCGACACCGTTCTGTTAGGGTGTGTACCGAGCGTTGTATTCATGATGAATTCCCTTGTTTTCACAAAGAACATCCATCTGAGCATTATTGAACTCCATCCCATTATCACTCCTGATTCTTTTAATCTTTAGACCATAGATATTCTCCAGACGAGTGAACAGAACTTTCAGGTTGTCAAACGTGTCGCTTTTCTGGTGTAAGCACATAACCCATGAGAATCTTGAGTAATCATCAGTCACCACAAGACAGTACAATTCCCCAGCATGACTTTTACGCTTGACTGGACCAAATAAATCCATGTGCAAACGCTCAAACGGTAGTTCAACGGAATTGACTTTCTTTGGTCTATGGGTTTGTTTGTGCTGCTTACCCTTTTTACAACTAATACACTTGTCATTCAAATGAAAATGTTTCACACTAACGCCAGTGACAAGTTCATTTTTCACCAACTGGTTCATCTTTCTCAAATGAATGTGTCCCATTCTCCTATGCCACGTGATTGATTCTTTTTCTGTAGCCTTAGAGAGGAAACACGTGACTTGGCCATGGGTGGTCATAGCTTTGGACATATCGAGAATATACAAATTGTTTACTCTCGGTGCCTTTAGCATCACCCACTCTTTTGGAAGTTCAAAACCCGGCTTCAGGATGTAACAAGATTTGTCGTCAAAATAAACAAAGAATTGTTTATCACAGATTTGGCTGACACTGAGTAGATTGTAATCTATCTGCTTCATATACGATATCCGCTCAAATGTCACTACCCCATTGCTAACACTACCCTCCATCGTAATGTAGCCTCCTTTATTCCCCGCAAACGCCACATAACCTCCATTTATATTCTTGATATCAAAAAGTAGCGTGAGATCTCCTGTCATGTGTCCAGAAGCTCCACTGTCAACAATCCAGAGACTGCTAACAGGGCCAGCTGGAGCTCCCTGCACATATCAAGTAAAACAATTAGATCTTTCGGGGGACCCAAGCCTGTTTGGTCTTGGGTCTTTGAACTGATTAATTCAAAGATTCATTTGTTTCACAAACATCTTGAGTTTTAAAACCTCTTTCTTTTCACATTCAACTTTTCCTTTTTCCGATTTCACATTCTGTGAAGTTGAAGCACCTCAGAACCTTTTGATGACCAAGACTGTTCAGATCTTTTCAAGATCCGGATCTAAGATTTTGAGGTCTCAGCCGGTTTCTTTACTCTGTCCTTGAATGTTACCTTCTTGGTTACCTTCTCTGATTTAACAGAGACAGGTCCAACTACTGGTTTGACATTAGGTTTAGTAGGAACCTTTTTGTTTTCAGCAGTTGTGTTCACCAATGGTTTCTCAGTAGCTATCCGGTTGCATCTGTCATAAGTCATCGGACGATTTTCCCTCTTTTTGAAAAAAATGTTTTGGTTATAATAAGGTGCTGGCTGAGGGAAAAACCGTCTTTGTGGATAACTGTAATTATCAACCGGATAGTCATATCCTTGCTTCATCTCCACCTCGTGCCTCTTGTGTCGTACATACGGGCAGGTGGCAAGTAAATGACCCCTTTCCCCGCACTTAAAACACGCACGGTACTCTTCATAGTTTTCCTTGATGTTCGACTTAGAATAACTGGCAATGGGATATTGATCAACCATGCACTGTCTTCTTAAACTCTCAGGAGCTGGTCCTTTGAGTAAGTCGGTTCAATAAAACTATTTGACTTGTCTGTTGGTTTAACGAATTGTGTGACATTGACCTTTGCGTCTTTAGAATTATCCGAATGAATTTTCTTTAAAATGGCTAGAGGAATATCATTGGTTCGTTCATGTTTTGGAAACCAAATTGTACTTTCCTGCCAGATCTTTTCAATTTTAGAATAGTTTACAAATTGAGTCGGATATTCGTCATCAGACATAATCTTATCGGAGCCTTGCATCCGATAGAAAACTTTCACAGGTTTATCACACGATTCGTTGTTCACTTCATTTGATTTCTCAGTTTTAGTTTCAATTTTCTTTTCAACAGATTTAACAACATTTTTCTCAACTTTCTAACCACTTTCTTTTCAACATTCTTATCAACAGACTTCTCATCTTTCTTAGCAACATTCTTTGCTGATTGATTCTTTCTGTGTGCATTAGCCATGGGATGGACAATCTGAGATGGTGAGACTGGTTCAGTAGTGATGATGTGATTTTCATCAGGAATATCACTCACTTTCTCAACAACCGTCTCAGACTGTTCATCTTCTTCATCAGAATCATCAGCAGCTACCACACCTTCATTGTTCCCCAGAACAGGTCTAACATCAGAATACGGGTCTCCGACACTGGATGTGTTGGACTCGTTATCTGATGTAGAGTCAGATCTGACTAAGCTCTCCGGTGCTATCGCATGCAAATTATGGTTTTCGAACAACACCAGAGATGGGACAGCTTTGTAGTTTGCACTACTTGACTGTGAAGGTTCTTCTATGATGTGGTCAACTACATAAGCAATGTGCTTATAGCTCTCTAACTTTTTATTCACTTTTTCAGCGAAGCACTTGATGGTTGCCATTTCTAATTTTGTATTTTCCATTTCATTTATATAGTTGTTAATGGCAAGTTGCTTTAAAGACAAAGTCTTTTTCAATTCAGAAATATCTTTCTTATACCCATCAAGTACTCTGTTGAATTCTTTTGAATCCTTTTGATATAATTGACAGTTAATTTTTGCACTCTCAAGTTGAACCTTGAGTTGCTTGTTTTCATCTGTCAATTTATCACAGGATTTGCAAATTTTATCACAAGTAGAATTAACAGAAGATTCGGTACTTACCTGCTTAGGTGGTTCTGTCATTGCCATCAGTACGAAATGAGCTTCCTTCCCTGCAAAGAATTTTGAGTAATCAATCTTTGTGCAGGCATCATCCACCATGCACGACTTGCGGGTCATTAGGAAATCTGCTTCAGCTAGCAACTGATCGATGTCATCGTCTAGTGAGTTCACACTAGCTTCCGAGTCAGAATCACTTTCCATGTCTGAGTAAGCCGAATCATATTGCTCTCCAACATCTGTGACAGAATCAAGAATCATTCCAGATTTCTTGTCTGCACACTCATCATTCACATCCTCATTCAACTCTTCTATTTTCAACTCCGTCAACTTTTCTGTCTCAAAATCTTCTTCAATCTCCACATGTTCATCCAAACTCATCTTTTGTGCCACACAAGCCACATTTCCTGTAGTAATCTTTTCCACTCCTAATTGCATACACGTCCAATCAAAACCTTCATCTTTTTGGATCACAAGTGCTTGATTTTGATTTTCAGTTTGGGTTTGGGTTTGAGTGTTAGGTGTGGAGATGGGAATTATGGTTCGGTTTGAATTCTGTTGTGTTTGGTTTTGAGATGTGGATTGTCTAGTATTGGTATTTTGTTGTGTGTTTGGACGGTTCTGGTAGTTGTTTTGAGGTTGAAAGCTAGAAATGTTGGGACTGTTGTATGATACCTGATTCTGGTTTTGGTTTTGTCGGTTTTGGTAGCTTGAGTTGAACGGGTTTCGATTACCTTGTTGAGCCGGCTATGTACACTCTCTCTTGAAATGACCCTTCTCACCACAATTAAAACATGTGACCTTGGCTTTGTTAAAGCCATAAGTGGTGTTTGGAGAAGTAGAAAGGTCAGTTCTCCCTGTTTTCTGGATAAAATCAGTGGCTCTTCTCATGATGCTAGCAAATGCCCACTGTATATCCATAAGCTCCATTTCCTCTTTATCGATTTGTGCATAGTCCTCATTGGTTAGATTGTTGTTTCCAATCTGACTAGCAACTAAACCGTTGTATGAAGCAACCATTGCATATACTAATGCTAGATGCTGTTGAGCAATCTCAACAGTAACATTATTAAGGTTAGAAGTCTCTAACACAATCGGACTTTGATTTGATTGTGTTTGAGTGATCTGCATTTGGTTCATGTGAGGATTATATGGTTGTTGTTGAGGTTGGCTGGCAGTGTAACAGGCAGCTTGTTGCATAGGTGAAAAAGGTGGGATGAAATTAGGTGTTTGATAAGATTGTGGTGTATATGATGAAGTTTGGGCAAGATAGTTGATTGGTGCTTTGGTGGGTTCAACAACATTAGATACACAAGCAACATGGGGTGCAACATTTGAAGTAGAGCTGGAAGTAGAAAGGGAAGTAGATGTACCACTCACATACAACTCTGGGTTCTGTGGAATCTGTGCTCTTTAGCTTTCCTCTTATCCTCCATCTCTTTGTTCTCCAGTTTTGGTATGAACTCATTGATAGTCCAATACTGGTATGCATCTTTTTCTTTCAACACTTCAATGTGTTGGTTCCAATATGGTTGTAACACCCCAACCGATGGCGGAAACATCAAGGTGTCACGTAGTGACGATTGTTCAAAAGCTCATGGACTAAAAGTGTAAATTTGAATACATTGATTAAATAGTTTATTACATTGAAATGAATTACAACGATACAATGATTCTAAAGCATCAAGTCTAACTAAAATACAATAAAGTCAAAGCTTAATCATAAATCCAAAATCTTAAAAGAAGTGTCTCAAAATAACATGAAACATGTACGAAAATAGTATATGTCAATACAAAAATGTATTGGTGAGCATACCCTGTTTGAATAAATATAGTAGGAAACGTGTTTAGCATTTCATGTGCGGTACCATTTGCAATTATGTAATAAGTAATATCCGTTCAAAACCAAACCTGAGAATAATGACTAACACATGACTAACCAACTGAATAATGAATTAACAAGACAATGACCAAGATTCTCTCAACAGAGTCTCAAGGGGGTATACCATAGTACTATTCATTGAAAAGCTAGGCCGCCCAACGGTTAATGATTTTGACAAGTCATAGACACACCAATTAACATAAAGCAAACACACATGAGAATTGCATTTAGTAAAAGAAATAGAAACTTGATAGTAAGTACATGAGTCACCCCAGAATATTAAAACAGTAAAAAGGGGAAAGATATACTCACAGTTTGGGAAAGCGATCAAAATCCACTTAAGCGGTCGTGAGCTAAGTAATGGGAATTCTGAGGAATTCAACCTATAATGTGTAAGAGTACTAATAAGGAAGTGTCTAAAAAGTCTAAGGTATCTAGGGTCTAAGGCATTAGGGTTTGCTAAGTCGATTTGGGGAATTAGAGTATTTATGATAAACCAAATTAATGTAGAAGTTGTATATCAAAAATGATATGGCAAAGTTTATAAATGTGGTGTAAGTAATATAATTATTACTAATTGAATATTTAGATAAAACTTATGTTCGAATAATTAAGACGAAATAATGTAGTTAATTACTTTAACTAATTATTGTAAATAAATACAATAACTATAAATATATAAATAAATGATTATGATTTACACAATGATCCAACAAATATTAACTAAGTCTTTCCAACGTAAAGATATTTCTATTTTATAAAAAAAAATGTATTTATAAATAGATGTTAAGTAGTATAAATAAATATATGATTAGTTATGTCTAGTTAAACATAAATAAGACTAATAATACCAGAGATGATCCAAAAATGCTATTTTTTATAGAAAATAAATAATTCCTGATGTAAATAAAGGAACATAATTTTCCCATAATTTTTGTAAACTTATTTATATTTAAAACTGATTTAATGAAATTAAATCATGTTTAAATGATTAAAAATAGGAAAATTAATAAAAATAAATGTTTTCTGAACCAATAATTTTTATTTCAGTTCATGATGATTAGAAATAATTTCACAAAAAGTTTGAGATTAAAATCATTAAAAATGAATTTTTAATCAATTAATTATAATTAAAACAATTTAAATCAATAAAAATATGAAAATAATTTATTTTTCAGCAAATAAAAATATCATAATTTTCTATGAGGTGTCAAGAACCTACACCTAAATTTTTATAATTTTTGAACAAAGTATGGATTTATTATGAATATTTTAAGATATCAAGGTATTTATATATAATAAACAAAATAATAATAGAGAAAAGAAAATGCTTGGCAAAAAAATAATACCCAACCCGTGAGCCAAGGGACTCCAACCCGAGTCTCTCCCAAACACAACAAGGCATCGCACCACTAGGCTATCCCATGCTTTTGTTACTTTATTTGAAATAAAATAATATTTAACCTATAATATGTGTTCATCATCTTCCCCAAATATCTCAACCAAAAACCCTAACCCTAGACCAAACTCAATAACCCGATTGACTGCAGGTTTGATGTCGAATTCATGGGGCTAATGCTCGGAAAACAACAACTAACAAAACGGCATATACAAATTCGACTTAAAATGATGTATTTGGCTCGAAAGGAAAGAATGAAGGCCGCGACTTAATGCTCCGATTCAGAGGCATTCCAGAAGCGTTTAGGCCGAGTTTTTCGTGGGTTTAGAATGATTATTGGTGCAGCAACTAACTGTAAGATCCATTTATATGTTTATTCGAAAAAAAACGGAAGTTTGATTCGTTTAATATACTCGTCCGTTACAATAACCGGACCTGAATTGAAACCCCTTTGAATATAGGTTAAAGGCTTAATTAATCATAGAAAATTACTTAGTAATGAAGCAGAAACGTAAAGGGATTATTGAAACGCTTAAAACAGCATTAACAGGTCCAAAAACAACTCGCCGGACAACCGCCGGACTTCGCCGGAATCCGGCCAGAGCAGGGCTGGAAAAACGTGCAGACAGGAAAGGAGTTTTTTTTTTATTTTTTTTTTATTTTTGAAACTTTCAAACCTTGGCAACCTTGGTCCCTAGAGTTTATCTTAGTTAAGTTTCATTTATAAAATACTAACCAATTTAAGATAAACTAACCATAATTCTTTAAAAACTTTACAAACTTATCCTTTTTAATCAATTTATTTAATAAACTTATGTTTTCAAAAGGAACAAATGATATTTCCCTAAACTTTACACGTTTAAATTAAAGATTTAAAAGTCACACATGTTTTAATAACTTTGAAAACATTGAAAAGTATAGGGACTAAATTTGTCAATTTGCTAAAAGATGAGGGTGCCGGTTGTCACAGTCTCCCCTACTTTAGAAAATTTCGTCTCGAAATTTCTTTCAAGTGGAGGTTACTATGAAACCAAAAGGTGTTGCAAAAGTCAAGTAGGTTAAAAAAAAATAATATTCATCATTTATGATTTGACCAGATTTAAAATAGTTGTCTAATATCCAAGTAAGAGTTTCAAAATCTTTGACAGTTGACCCGAGGTTAGGAAGTTGAGAGTTTATATGAGAAGGGGTTTGGGAATGTGTAACAGGCGAGAGGCAATGGTACTAATGAAGGTAGTCTCCCCTACTTTAGAAAAGTTTCTGACTAACTGTTATTAGAGTATGCAACAAGTATCCAAATAATCGAGTGTGTAAGAGTACACAGGGTTTTAGTTTTCTATGTAGGTGATCAATAGAAAGACTCTAGGAAGACGAATTTAAGCTCGTGTAAGAACGTTGTCAACGATCTAATGAAGAGGTAACTATAATGTAATAGGTAGGTTCTTGGTCAGAATCCTAGTCCGTTCCCGTAGTATCGTTTATGCTTATATATAGGGTGTACCGCAGCTGACCCACCACACTCCCGATACTTTGGATTCGTACTGATTGTCTACCAACAGCCTGATTAGAATTACACACCACCCTCATGTACCTGTAAGCCCATGATTGCGTTCCGGACCGTAATCATCGATTTACCTTACACTAGGGTGTTATGCTTTTCCATAACCCTAACATGAAATAAATGTGTGCAACCAATATGTAATAGCCACTGTAATGAAATGATGTTTAATCATGACATGGTTAGAGGTCCTTCCCTTTCGGGTTTTCCCTTTAACCGTAATGAGAATACCATGTAAGTATAAGACATGGTTAGAGGTTCTCCCCTTTCGGGTTCACCCTTAACCGGTAACTTTTGTTCACATCGCTGGCTCTAAACACTCATATTGATAGACCCTGAGGTTTACACCGTTCCCCTCGGATTGAAGAAATACTCTAATCCGAGTCGTATGTGGGCACTGGCTTAGATCTCATACGAGCTATCAACTAGTATGTTCGTTGGCCATGATGATGAACAAAATAATGTAAAGTATAACAGGGTTTTGCTCCAAACAGGAAACATATGCATACAATATATGCGTTCACGTAAGTATATAAGTATAGCATAAAAGTTCGATTGAAAGAATAGTATAATATAAATCGAGTAAATCGCACAGTTGCTCAAAGTGAAGGTAAACGAGTTGAACTTTTGCAAACGAGTAGGGTGGAAAAAAAAATCACAAATAACGTGTTAGAAATAACCATGAATAAAGTAGTGCTAGAATAAAATAATAAAGTTTACGGCAAATGAGAGTACTCAAAACAGACGTATAGTCTACTGACATAAGGGTTTAAGTTTAGTTAGTTTGACATATATGCATTATATGATAAAGGACAATTAGTAACATTCTGATAAGGATGTGTCCAATATTTTGTTATACCAAAAGTTTTGCGACTGAAAGAGTGTGAGTGTAATAGGATGAATTTTCGTTTATCAAAAATGTAGTGTGCTCAAACTTTGTGATATAGTTGAAAAGATTGTAGTAATGCATGATAACTCTTTAGAAATCGAAGTGTGTTTTAGATTCAAAACAAATTTATTTGATAAATCTTCGTAAATACACATTTTCATGTGTTTACAAGAAGTCGAGTTTGAAAAATGTTATAAGACTTATTATTAGTTGCAAATTTCTCCCGAAATTTTATATTGGATACGTCATATGAAAACAAAAGATTTACATTTGGTCTTTAAAATATGCAATACAAGTTTGTAAAATGCAAAATGAAACCATTTCATGAAGTATGTGTAAATCGAATGTGTTTTAAAGGACTAAGTTTAAAAATGGCGTGAAGGTTGTGAATGATCCCATATGCCTTGATGAATTTTGGAAAATAGAATTTTTTTCGTATTTAGACATTTATTTAACTTGTAGGTTGAAATCTCATTAAAGTTGAAAATTTTTAATTATTATGAAATGTTGAGAAAATCTAAGTGTTACTGGGTCAACTTGAAACCTTTTAATTGTCAAACTTCTACGAAAATTTATACATAAAAAATCGTTTGTTTTTAAGGATCGTTAAGGCATCTCTTTGGGCTCATGACGGCTACTTGTTTCAAGACACAAGGTGTATATAAAGTATGTTCTAATTTGATGAATAGGCTTTGTGAAAAAAAAAAACTTATAGGATAAGTTGTCAAATTATTCGTTTTAAAGAGTAGTGTACTAGTGTCTATTGTGTAGATAGACATTTATGATATTATAAGTATTGTGACTGTGATCAAGTAAGTTTGTAAACATGAAGATATAAAACAGGTTGAAATAATAAGTTTTAGGAAAACCATGTTCATTTTTAACTATATGATGACGCAACATTCCTAAAAATCAGAATGTGGCCAAAGTTTAACACAGAGTTTAAAACTTAAGTCGTGGGGTAAAAAAATGTTTTAACGCAAAAAGGGTAGTTCTTACAGTGTAAAAGTCACAAAGTGTAAGTGAAATAGTGTAAGCTTTAATGTGATAATATAACGAACAAAAAGTTTTAATAATGACGATAAGGAACCTAAAAGCAAATGATCAATGAATAATGGCATATGAAACATCAAGTGATTAAATTATATCTTCAAATGATAAAGAAACATAAATATTAATGATGTAAAACATTGAAATTGTTTCCATAGGAAACTTTGACTAACTCAAATATTTGAAATTTCCTAGTGACTTGTGGGGGCGTACTTTAGCCTATAAGTGAATGCTCATCCCAAGAGTTCCCAGGTAGGTATACGGGCCCGCGTCTAATTGGGATTTATACGAAATACCAGGTCTAGACAGAAAACTCAGGATACAGATGCTCACCCTTCCAGATTGCACGTGCCCCATCACTAGTGAATTCCAAAACTCTAGCGAGATTAAAAACGAGATGCAGAAATAGATCCTCGAGATGTGGATTTCACTCCTAACTCAAAGATGTCATTTCAAAATTGAAAAAAAAAAAAACTATTGTGGAATGAAACCAATCACTAAGTTAAGGATATCACTCCCAGCTTAGTGGTTAAGTTTCTTTTTTAAGGAGATACTCTTTGAGGTGTGGGTGTCACTCCTATCTCAAAGATATATTCCTAAGATAAATAATATATAGAGGAATAAAACTAATCACCAAGGTATGGATGTCACTCCTAGCTTGGTGATATCGTTTCGTTTGTGAAATACGAATGTCTTCTACTCCAAGCAAAAAAAACCTAAAGAAAAACGAGAAAGAATCATAGCTAAAATATCTTGAAAAAAAATATATAAGAATAAGAGAAATATATACGAGAGGACTCGTGAAAGTAAGCTTAGTTATAGACTAGACTAAAAGACATTCTAATAACCTAATTCCCTATAACCATGGCTCTGATACCAATCTGTAACACCCCAACCGATGGCGGAAACATCGAGGTGTCACGTAGTGAAGATTGTTCAAAAGCTCATGGACTAAAAGTGTAAATTTGAATACATTGATTAAATAGTTTATTACATTGAAATGAATTACAACGATACAATGATTCTAAAGCATCAAGTCTAACTAAAATACAATAAAGTCAAAGCTTAATCATAAATCCAAAATCTTAAAAGAAGTGTCTCAAAATAACATGAAACATGTACGAAAATAGTATATGTCAATACAAAAATGTATTGGTGAGCATACCCTGTTTGAATAAATATAGTAGGAAACGTGTTTAGCATTTCATGTGCGGTACCATTTGCAATTATGTAATAAGTAATATCCGTTCAAAACCAAACCTGAGAATAATGACTAACACATGACTAACCAACTGAATAATGAATTAACAAGACAATGACCAAGATTCTCTCAACAGAGTCTCAAGGGGGTATACCATAGTACTATTCATTGAAAAGCTAGGCCGCCCAACGGTTAATGATTTTGACAAGTCATAGACACACCAATTAACATAAAGCAAACACACATGAGAATTGCATTTAGTAAAAGAAATAGAAACTTGATAGTAAGTACATGAGTCACCCCAGAATAGTAAAACAGTAAAAAGGGGAAAGATATACTCACAGTTTGGGAAAGCGATCAAAATCCACTTAAGCGGTCGTGAGCTAAGTAATGGGAATTCTGAGGAATTCAACCTATAATGTGTAAGAGTACTAATAAGGAAGTGTCTAAAAAGTCTAAGGTATCTAGGGTCTAAGGCATTAGGGTTTGCTAAGTCGATTTGGGGAATTAGAGTATTTATGATAAACCAAATTAATGTAGAAGTTGTATATCAAAAATGATATGGCAAAGTTTATAAATGTGGTGTAAGTAATATAATTATTACTAATTGAATATTTAGATAAAACTTATGTTCGAATAATTAAGACGAAATAATGTAGTTAATTACTTTAACTAATTATTGTAAATAAATACAATAACTATAAATATATAAATAAATGATTATGATTTACACAATGATCCAACAAATATTAACTAAGTCTTTCCAACGTAAAGATATTTCTATTTTATAAAAAAAATGTATTTATAAATAGATGTTAAGTAGTATAAATAAATATATGATTAGTTATGTCTAGTTAAACATAAATAAGACTAATAATACCAGAGATGATCCAAAAATGCTATTTTTTTATAGAAAATAAATAATTCCTGATGTAAATAAAGGAACATAATTTTCCCATAATTTTTGTAAACTTATTTATATTTAAAACTGATTTAATGAGATTAAATCATGTTTAAATGATTAAAAATAGGAAAATTAATAAAAATAAATGTTTTCTGAACCAATAATTTTTATTTCAGTTCATGATGATTAGAAATAATTTCACAAAAAGTTTGAGATTAAAATCATTAAAAATGAATTTTTAATCAATTAATTATGATTAAAACAATTTAAATCAATAAAAATATGAAAATAATTTATTTTTCAGCAAATAAAAATATCATAATTTTCTATGAGGTGTCAAGAACCTACACCTAAATTTTTATAATTTTTGAACAAAGTATGGATTTATTATGAATATTTTAAGATATCAAGGTATTTATATATAATAAACAAAATAATAATAGAGAAAAGAAAATGCTTGGCAAAAAAATAATACCCAACCCGTGAGCCAAGGGACTCGAACTCGAGTCTCTCCCAAACACAACAAGGCATCGCACCACTAGGCTATCCCATGCTTTTGTTACTTTATTTGAAACAAAATAATATTTAACCTATAATATGTGTTCATCATCTTCCCCAAATATCTCAACCAAAAACCCTAACCCTAGACCAAACTTAATAACCCGATTGACTGCAGGTTTGATGTCGAATTCATGGGGCTAATGCTCGGAAAACAACAACTAACAAAACGGCATATACAAATTCGACTTACAATGATGTATTTGGCTCGAAAGGAAAGAATGAAGGCCGCGACTTAATGCTCCGATTCAGAGGCATTCCAGAAGCGTTTAGGCCGAGTTTTTCGTGGGTTTAGAATGATTATTGGTGCAGCAAACTAACTGTAAGATCCATTTATATGTTTATTCGAAAAAAAACGGAAGTTTGATTCGTTTAATATACTCGTCCGTTACAATAACCGGACCTGAATTGAAACCCCTTTGAATATAGGTTAAAGGCTTAATTAATCATAGAAAATTACTTAGTAATGAAGCAGAAACGTAAAGGGATTATTGAAACGCTTAAAACAGCATTAAAAGGTGCAAAAACAACTCGCCGGACAACCGCCGGACTTCGCCGGAATCCGGCCAGAGCAGGGCTGGAAAAACGTGCAGACAGGAAAGGAGTTTTTTTTTTTTTGAAACTTTCAAACCTTGGCAACCTTGGTCCCTAGAGTTTATCTTAGTTAAGTTTCATTTATAAAATACTAACCAATTTAAGATAAACTAACCATAATTCTTTGAAAACTTTACAAACTTATCCTTTTTAATCAATTTATTTAACAAACTTATGTTTTCAAAAGGAACAAATGATATTTCCCTAAACTTTACACGTTTAAATTAAAGATTTAAAAATCACACATGTTTTAATAACTTTGAAAACATTGAAAAGTATAGGGACTAAATTTGTCAATTTGCTAAAAGATGAGGGTGCCGGTTGTCACAATGGTGGTAAAGCATCAGCAAATTTATCCACCAGTTCAGACATAGGTATGCAAATCTCGTAACTCGAGAGCTCTGTGAGTAAGTGGCAATACCTTGGAACCAATTCTTTTAAAGTCTCGTTACCCATGTAACTAAAATTTTTGAACTCTTTGCGAAGCTCTTCCATTCTCAGCTTCCTAGTCTTCTCGTTACCATCATGTCTGTTTCTTAGCATATCCCACAACTGTTTTGAAGTAGTACACGATCCGAACTGATGCAGCAAGTCAGTGTTGATTGTCTGAGATAATTGAGAAAACGCCTTTTTCTCGATCACAAACTTATTCTTCTCATCATCACTTAAATTCTCCAATGGTATAGGTTCACCAGTGTTCTCCAGAATAGGAGCAACATAACCTTTCACTATCATCTGCCATGCCTCGGCTCCCTCTAAGCCTTGTCCTTCCACATGTATCTTGAACTTTGTCTTCCATGTGTTATAGTCAATCATATCCATGAGCTTTGGTGGACGATTTCCACTGCCTGATGATAGATCATGAATGAGTGTAGATATGGCATTGGTCGTCTGTGAGTGAACGGCAGCTGCTGCTACTCCCTAATAATCGCCAATTGGTTGCTGTAATGGTTGCACAACTTGCTGAGGAGTAGAACTAGTCATAGCCATGTAGTTGATTGGCTGAGATGGTGGACTAGACTTCTGGGCTGCAACTGTCCATGGGTCTCTGGTTGTCTGCTGCTGTGGTGCTGGATTAGGTCTTGGCATAGTTGGAAAGTTCCACATCTTAATCTGTAAATGTTCAAACACGAAAAGATTAGACAAATTTTAAAACAGATTTTACCTTCGCACTAACGTATGGTCGAATGAGGAAAATTCTTCTCCTTCGACCGTTTGTAAAGGTACGAATGTGGACTATGATAACACACAAACTCTTTCGACCCTTTGAACTCTCTTTCGACCGTTTGTTCCCTCCTTCGACAGTTCGATTGGTCGAATGAAACTCTGATGGTCGAATGTACAACAATAAGCTATGAAACTCTACGTTCGACCACAAAGTCAACACCTTCGACCAAAAATTCACTCGTTCAACCAAAATCACTTACACATTCGACCGTTCTCTCTAGGTTCGACCCTACTCTTTCAAAAACGGTTATTCTTTGAAAATCAGTTAATTTTGATCATGTTTATCAAATATTGATAGATTTTGATGATTTTAATCAGGTTTTAATCCGGAATTGATTTGGAACAAGTTTATCAAAGAGAATTATCCATTTTAACCATGAAAACAAGTTCTAACCAATCAAAAACTCATCAAATCAGTTTGTTCTATGAAAACAAAAACTTTTTGACCAAAATTGGGTCCAAAACAACTGTGAAACTATCAATTTGTGGTTGTTTGATCCAGAATGGCTCTGAAACCACTTTGATTACCAACGCGCAGATCTTTTTACCAAAGCTTTTGATAAATCGAGATTTGAATATCTTTTGAAAGCTAATGGTATTAAAGAAAAACAAGACTGATCACCACCTCAGTCTATCACTTTTAGTTTAATTTTTACTGTTTTTCAGAAAAATTTCGAAAATCCAAAAACATTGAAAAATTTCAAAATCCATAAAAATTAGAAAATTTCTTTGCTGACTGCTATATCTTCTTCCCTTAGATTAATGCCGTCAGATTTCTGTGAACAAACGATATCTGGGCAGTCACATATTTGAAATGCTCCAGCTTATCCTTGGGAACAGTAAATTCAAAAATTTATAAAAAATCAGAAAAACCAAAAATGATTTCCTGGAGTAAAAGGGGAAATGATAGTACATCAGTGGGGATCTGACACATTCTAAGAAATGTAATGCTAAATAGGGCGTGTGTCTGAGTCTGTGTGATGTGCTGATAGGCTTCGTAGACCTATTACTGTGTGCCTGATACATACATATCAAACGAATTGTTGTGTGGATGAACTCCTCATTGGCATATGGTCTTAGTACCGTAATTTCGTTTGATAGGGTATTTGTACAAAACTCGGAGGTTTAGGGTCGTTATGTTATTAGTTGTCTGGGGATAGCCTCTCTGATCTTCTGCTGTAAGTCATTACGGACCTAGATCAGATAGGGTGTCTTTATAAAAGAGCTTTATGCCAAATCCTAAAGTTACTGAATTGAGGAACTTTCCATGTTTTATGATGATCAAAGATTATCTATTACATCGTATTAATCACTGATGCAAATCATGATTAATATCAGTCCTCAACCTGGTAAAGTGCACATGTTACTTTGCTGCATTAATTTGCTGACCTGTATACCTCTGTGCATTATACCTTGTGAATTACAGACGACGAAAGCATAATCACGCTTTACAATGAGTCTTTGTGCATTTACTTATTGATACGGGAGTATGTCGTGTGTGTGGGAACCACAGACAATTTTGTTTATACTATACATAATAGTATCAGTCTAAAGCACTGCACAAAAGTCTGCATGTGAGTTTACGTGGATCACAATATCAGCAGTTGCCAGATCACACATTGTCTTTAATGATAATAAATCTAAAAGATCAACAGTGTGATCAGATTTCTCAATAACTGATATGATCCCTTTACCGGAAATCCCAAAACATTTATTGTTTTATCTTTACATTTCTGCATTTTATTTTCTCGTCAAAAATTACAAAACTCAAAAAGATTTTAGGTGTGCTTTAACATAAACTTTAGAAAATCCAAAAAGATTTTATATTTCTATCTTATTTTTGATAGCTGATGGTGGTTGATGCCGATTTTCTAAACCTTGATGAACCATTTGAGCTTTGTAATCTTTTAAATATGAAAATATGAATGTTTGATGCTTAAAAGTTGAAAAATAATTGGAACGGGACTCGTTTTTGGGATTTGGAAAATTTGTCAAAATTCTAGTTTTCGTTCGCCCATTCGTTTGGTCGAACGTGGAATTTTTGTTGTTCTTTCGTACAGTTTAATTGGGCGAATGGGAGTGTTCATGAGTAACATACACATTCGAACCCTTTTGCCTCCTTCGAACCTTTAAATAGGGTCGAAGGAGCCAAAAGCTTCTCATTCGACCGATGTCAGTGGGCGAAGGAGCATGTCTATAAATACCAGATCTGTCTCATTCGACCCCTTATCAAAATTTTTCAAATTTTTCTCTCTGAAGTCCACTTATTGCCCTGTTGTTTTGCTTTATACCATTGTGTTCGTCTTGTTTTGCTGATTATTTTCCACTATTTGTTACAGGTTAACACTTAAAATTCAAGGATTAATCGATACATTTCTGTTTCGAGCCCTAGACTTTTAAAACTGATCTAAACATTGTTAATTGATTTCATTGATGTTTAGGATTCATTATATCATTGTTTTATGGGGAGAAGAAACAAAAATTAGTGGTTTTAATCCATCAGATTGTTCAGTTGATTGTGATGATTGTATAAACCCTAATTTTAATCTGAAAACATTGATAAAATGAATGATAGATAAAATTGTTGGTTTAAAAACCTTAATCGGTGATGTTACTAGCAAATTAAATCAAAATGACATGTTCTTTCGCCCATTTCGAATGATCGAAGGAGCATAATTTGGGCAAAGGAGATGTTTATCTGGGCGAATGTAGTTAAAATGGTCGAATGAAATAATTAGTCAAAAACTTTTACATTCGTACCTTTATAAGTTCACATTCGTACCCTTAATTTCTCATTCGCACCTCCGTTTGGGCGAATGAGAAGTTAAAGTACCAAATTTTCAAACTTTGAATATTTTGTCGATTTTTAACATGTTTACTTGTTTTGTTTTGCAGATTGAACCATGTCTGAACAGGAGAAGTCTACTGAACAGGAGAAGACTCTTGAACAAGCCGGATCATCTTCACAACTTGCCAAGAAAGGAACTGTAGAGCTTTTACCATTCGAGAATGCGCACAACTGTTGTGCATATCTTGGGGATGTTAAGAAGCATACGGAGTTCACGGAGATCATAGAGTTCTTGAAGAGAAGTCGGGTGATAGATGCAATTGCTACACCTGCCATTATTTACCGTGACATGATACAAGAGTTTTGGACGGAAGCTAAGATGGATTTCTGGGAATGCGAATCAGCTTTGATAAGCAAGATACAAGGAAAGATGGTCATTGTTTCTGAGAAGGATATCAGAGAAGCTTTGAATCTTCAAGATGAAAAGACTGATCCCAGAGAGCTTAGCTTTATGGAGTAGAGAAAGTGCTTTCTTAGGATGAAATACAATGGGCCAATTACTGATGGCTCATTGCACAAGGGAAAGCTGTGTCCACAATTCAAATAGTTGGCACATGTGATGATTCACGTCTTTGGTTCAGCTGCTGGAGACTATGATTTGATGAGAAAAAGTATTAGCTCGATGATGATAGCACTGGTATTGAACAAACCATTCAATGTATCAGGGATGCTGATGGAACATCTGTTGGAACCTGTCAGAGGCACGAGGAATATGAAGTTTTTGCTGTATCCTCGATTCCTTCAGATGGTATTTGATCATAAATATAAAGAATTGAAGAGGGATCCGAAACACATTGTAGTTCAAGAACATATGTCAATCAATACACTGGCAAGAATGAAAGCTTATAAAGGCTTATCAGTGAATGAACGTCCACCTGTTAGACGTTTATTTGGACACTTGGCGAGAATTGACTATGAGGATCCAGGTGAAGGTCTAGTGAGACATGCTAACAGTGATTCAGACCAAGACAATCCATTACATCCTGTTGATCCAGATGCAAAGCGAAAGCGACAGGTTGTTAATGTGGGAGCAAAAAGTGGAAAGGGAAAAGAGAAAGAAATCAGAATAGATGTTGTTCCTGAACATGCTAAGAAGAAGAGTACACCGAGAAGGAGTAAGACAATGGCTAAGAAAGGATTGCACATTATTGATGAGGCGTTGTTTGATTCTGAAGAGACGCAGGAAGATGAACATTGGGATTCAGAGACTGAAACGTTAAAGACTACCACGCCCATGGCCACTGTGGCTGGTGAGTCTGCATGTTTAAATAGATCTGTGGAAGAGCAGAGAATGAAGAGCCCTATTCGATTGGACGAAGAGGATGAGGGTTTAGGTCTGGGAGCAGGAGACTTTCCTGGTTCGCCAGTTCAGGGGGAGAAACCAAAAAAACCCCAGTTCAAGAAGAAAGAGAAAGCTGTAAAGCCCGCAGTGAAGAGAGCTAGAGAGATTGAATCGTTGATAGCAGGAAAGAAGTTGCCACCTGCTTCTAGCTCAAAATCTCCAGTTGCTGCTCCAGCCTCAAAGAAGCAGAAAACCACTACAACTTCAGGTACTGAACAGGAAGCTGATATACCTGTTGATGCATTCAATGAAGCATTAGATAACGTACTGAAGAAGATAAAGAAGGGTAAACTTCCAGAGGTTGCTGAAGTTTCCACCAAAAAGGTTACAGTAGATAGTGATGTGATGGATACTGTTAACCGGAGACTTACTGAAATGATGAATCTTATAAACAAGCAGCAGACTGAGATTGACCAATTGAGACAAAACGACTCAAAGACGCTTGATGTAGTTGTCACCTCACATGAGAATAATGAGGATTTGAAAAAGAAGATCAAAAAGTTGCAGAAGGATAATAAAAAGTTGTTGAAATATGAGCAGAGAAACACCAGACGGATTATAGCTTTGAAAGGAGAAAACAAGAAGCTGAAAGAGAGTAACAAAAACATGGATAATCTGATCAAAGATTTATACTCTCGAGCTCCTCAGCTGAAAGAAGGTGAAGAAGATAAAGAGTTAGAAGAGGAGCAAGTTGATTTTGAACTGTCAGATGATGATGAGGAAGATGATGAAGATCTTGATGAAGATGCTGGTAAAACTCCTAAAAAGAAGAAAGATGATGATGATGATGGTTCGAATGATGATTCTGGTGATGATAACAGCTCTGCATCTGATGATGATGATGATGACAATGATGATGACGATACAGACAGATATAAGTATGAGAAGAGAGAATCTGGAAAAGGAGGAGAAGCTAGTTCAAAAGCCCCTGGAGGATCAGTGGATGATGATACGATCTTCTGGAATGAAAAGCTGAAGTCTATGTCTGAAACTGATAAACAGATGTATCGCCAGATGCTTACTGATCGAGTCTGGACAATTGACATGACCAGCAGATTTTCTGAGATCTTTGAATCTCGTGACAGGGTGTTTGAATTAGAATATGATGATCCAGATTTGGAAGATGGTGAAGTCTCAGCGGCGATGGCAAAAGAGATCTTTGAAGGTTTGGCGAAACATGTTGGCAAAACGGTTGAAGAATTGTTAGTTGATAACCAGATTCCTGACCTAACTGAAAAGGAAGCTGGAGATCATTCTGATGATCGTGACATACTTGGTTTCGAGGATATAGAAGTTGAAGACGTGACAAGTGAAGAGTATCCCGAATATTTTAAAAGAGACAAGGATTCTGGATTACTGCTTTCACTGATGAATTGTTAAAGGAAGCCGAGAGACGTGCAAAAGAGAAGAGTGATATGTTTGTTGATGAAATATTCAGAGGGCATAAGAAACCGTATATCAGACAATCCGATAGCTTGAAAGAGTTATTGAGGGAGTTAAAAGAGAAAGAGGCTAATCGTCCTAAGGCTGAGATTCAGGGTAGCTTTTATAAATTCCACAACGATATGTTCAAAAGAAAAGCGTTGGGATGGAAATTTATAAAGCAACTTAAGTGTGTGGCAGTGAAATGGGAGAAGGGGATTCTATACTTTGATAGATTTCATGATTTGAAGACTCTCCCATACTGGGTCATTCGTGATATTTGTCGTCACAAGTTGACTGGAACGACAAATGATCAGATTGCATACTTTGCTGAGAAGATGGCTAGAGAGAGCAGGACGAAGTGGAATCTCTTTGAACCTCAATATCCTAAAAGGATTGTTCACAAGAAGACTATTGACGATATAACTGGTTTGCCCAAGGTGACTTTAAAGTACAAACCACTAAAAGTGTTGAGGCACATTCCATTGCTGCAGATTCCTCAACATTTTGCTAAAGACTTTATCTGGTGGTACTATGATTGGAAGATTGCAGAAGCTGTAATAGTTTTGAAGGATGGTGAAAAGAGTTTCAAGAAAATACACATATTTGATCCCATGTGGTTGGTAAATTGCTCACATGAGGACATCATAATGTTGTATTACAATCCTATTTTCAGCGATGTTAAGGATGCTGAACAAGCTAGTAAATACCAGCGAGTGGTATTTCTATGTTTTGCTCATGATATCAACGCCGGATGCGACTATGATAAGAAGCTCGGCAAGTTTGTTAAAGCTCAAGAGATTCCTGAAGCGAAAAAGAAAAAGCCAAAGCAAGTGTTTGAGAAGGTGATGACACAGGAAGAAAAAAAACTTTTGAGGATCAAGCTGATGAACAAACGGATGGATGAAGAACGAAGACTTAAACAATCCAAGCAATAGTCGAGGGGGAGTTTGTAGATGCATAATTGTGCGACTAATGCTTTGGATTTACAATAAACATATGTTAATGTTTTGAGTCGAATGGGCGAAGGAGTTTATTGACGGGCGAATGAAAAGGTACGAAGGAAGAAGATTATACGAAGGAGAGACAGGAGGCGAAGGTAGAATTAGAATGTTATATATTGCTTGGTTCGACCGGACTGTTTGGTCGAATGTACACATTCGCACCTATGTGATGGGCGAATGTGCAGCCTATAAATAGGTCAAGCTCATTTTTTGAAAGTAGTTCAGTCATTATTGTTCCCTCCATTTTCAGTGTGTCTCTCTAGTGTTTTGTTAAGCTTAATTCACGTTATGTCTTTAATGTTTTGATCATATTAACGTGTAATTGAGTTGTTTATTAATGAGAAAAGCTTTGAATGATGATTTGTTTGTTTTGATCTGATTGATTATCATTTTGTGATTGGTTTAGGGTTTCCGCACCTAAATCAAACATGTTTGATCATTTCTTTGTTGATTTATCGATCCTATAGCACATACATTAATTGTTATGTTTGGTGTTTTTATAGGCAAAACAATCCAAAACATCACGACTAAGTTCAAAAAATGATGCCTAAGTATCAATTTTTAGTCCTTCTCACAAAAAAAAAAACACTTTGTACACGATCTTGACCCTATATATATGTGTGTGTATATATATATATATATATATATATATATATATATATATATATAGGGTAGGGATCCATAGAAAACCCTCCTTATCTAGAAAACTCTGGAAACTCTGACTTCCCGAGTTTTTTAGGGCCTGAAAATTTTAGGGCATGTAATATACATGATTTTAAGCATTTTGAGCAAAAAAAAAACCAAAAAAGCGCCGAGCACTTTTTTTTTTTTTTTTTCAAAATAAGTTTTCGGGTAACACATGTTAAGCGAAATTAACATGTGTTAACAATGTGTTACCCGAAAACTTATTTATTTTTTTTAAAAAAAAAAGTGCTCGGCGCTTTTTTGATTTTTTTGGCTCAAAATGCTTAAAATCATGTATATTACATACCCTAAAATTTTCATATAAAAAAAAACTCGGGAAGTTAGAGTTTCCAGAGTTTTCACTATAACAAGGGTTTCCAATATATCCTTTACCTATATATATATATATATATATATATATATATATATATATATATATATATATGAATAAGATCAAATAGGAACCAATACTCTAGTTAGGAACTTAGGAACCAATCTGAGCCATCCATTTTTGATTTTGATCTAGAGGGTATTAGTGTAAATATACATTTAATTAATTAGCTTTTTATTATAATTAGAATTTATAATCAAAGCAGTTACTAAATAAGAATTGATTGGTTTCCTTAAAACTCTCAACCACTATTACGATCATTATATTGAAGAACAACCCTAATCAACAATTCGTATACATGTATGCATTTTCTGTTTTTGTTATTTTTTTTTTTCAAACTAATCAATCGTTATTATTTTTAATCTTCAATTGCCTGGATGTATTAGGTATTCATTTTTGTTTTTGTTAGATCGAAGTGTATAATCAATTGGAATTGTATTTGTAATGATTTTGTTAGGTTAGATTAGATCAATTGCATAATCTCTTTGAATCGAATGTGCAGTACATTTATGTATTTTTTGATAATATACGTTGTTGATATTACATTTAGGGTTAAGCAACCAAACCCTAATTAGGATTATCACGTCAAAATGAAGGAGACGTTTTTATTATTTTTAAATGCATATACACTAGTGTATATTATACGATGGTGTATATTATATAAAGATGATAAGAGACAACCGCTGTGAGGATGAACAGGCCAAATGCCTATACACCAGTGTATAGTATACATTGGTGTATATTACATAAAGAGGATAAGAGACCGAACCTTAAAGGTGATGACGATGAATGAAAAAATAAAAAAGAAACTGGTATACACCAACGTATATCTGTGTCGATAATGATGGTAAATGAGAAAGAATACTGATATACACCAATATATATATATATATATATATATATATATATATATATATATATATATATATATATATATATATAGAAATAAGATCAAATAGGAACCAATACCCTAGTTAGGAACTTAGGAACCAATCTGAGCCATCCATTTTTTATTTTGATCTAGGGAGTATTTGTGTAATTAGACAATTACAAATTAACTTTTTATTTAATTGAGAATTTTTTTATATGGCAGTTTTCTTTTTATATGCGATTTCCTTGCCATTAGTTATTAGGTTTCCTTAAATCTCTCAAACATAACAAAAAAAAAAAAAAAACATCGATCAAATTGCTTTACGATTGGAAACAGTTATCAACGAAACACAGAAACTAATCAACCATCATTTGATACGATTTTCGAAGGAACACGAACCAAACAATAGTCTAACAAATCCATGCATCTGGCATCACAGGTTTAAGATTAATTGCCCCCACCTAGTTAACTATTATTTGTTTTAATCAAGTAAAGTAATAGTGCATACCAAAAAAAGTAAAGTAATACTGATTTAAATTATGATTTTTTTTTGTGATTTTCAAGGGACTTGTTTGTTTATCTGTAATGCGTTTGTGCTCTTTTTTTTAATTTGTCTAATTTAATGGTGTATGTTTCATTTTTCATTTGAAATGCGTTTATACGTTTTTAACTTACACTTGTGTATGCTATAAATCTATACAATGATATACATAATTGTATTTATTTTTGTAATGTTAAATGCATTAACTAATGTTGATTAATAATACTTATTTGTTGTATACATAGGTGTATTCAGTTTCATATAGGTTCCAGCCCAAATATACGCCAATGTATATTTTGTTCATATACAAAAAGGAAGAAACCTTAACATCTATTATGGTGTACACTGATGTTGATTAATAATACTTATTTGTTGTATACACAGTTGTATTCAGTTTCATATAGGTTCCAGCCCAAATATATGCCAATGTATATTTCGTTCACATATAAAAAGGGAGGAACCTCAACATCTACGTACTATGGTGTATTTAACTTACATTTAGACAGATATACACTAATGTATATGTGTGTCCAAATTATAGTCATGTAAGCTGGAAAAAAATGGATATACACTAATGTATATCTATCTGTGTTGATGATGATGAATGAAAGAAAAAAAAAAGAAACTGATATACACCAATGTATATTTGTGTCAACGATGATGATGATAAATGAAAAAACAAAAAAGAAACTGATGTACACCATTGTATATATGTGTCGATGATGATGATGATGAATGAACAAAAAAAAAAAGAAACTGATATACACCAATGTATATTTGTGTTGGTGATGATGCTTAATGAAAAGATGATGATGAATGAACAAAAAAAGAAAACTGATATACACCAATGTATATCTGTGTTGGTGATGATGCTGAATGAAAAGATGATGATGAATGAACAAAAAAAAAAACTGATATACAACAATGTATATCTGTGTTGGTGATGATGCTGAATGAAAAAACAAAAGAAACTGATATACACCAATGTATATATATATATATATATATGTCGATAATGATGAAGATGATGATTGAAATAAAAAAACTGATAGGGAGATTTTATAGGGATTGAGTTTTTAAAATGGTTATGATTTCTTCTTAGTTTAAAAAACAAAAATAATAAATATGATTTATATTAAAAGTACCCCTTTAATTAAGATTCTATATTGAAAATAAAAGGAAACTAATTAAACATGTGTTGGGTTTTAATCAATATACAATTACCACATTGCTCTTTGATTTAATTAAAGATTTAATTAATGTTTTACTTATTTACAATCATGCCATTAGAGATCAATGGCTAAGATTGGTTCCTATAGTTCCTACTTAAGGTTAGGGTAAAATTACAACCACACTTTCGTGAAATAACTTTGGAACTCACTTTATAACCACAAACTTATTTTAATCAAAAAAGGATTTGTGGTTGAAATGTAAAGTTGAATAAAATATAAAAGGGAATATTCCCTTTTCTAATAAGACAAAAGTTGGTGGGCTCAGATCTTTACACCGCTGTAAACCCATCGTAATTTTTTTTACGGTGGTGTTACCCATTTTTACACCGGTGGGTAAAATTTTTTTTAAAATTCACATTTTACGTCGGGTTTCTTACGGTTCTTTCAGGGTGGTTTCAATTGAAGCTAATCCTATATATATATATATATATATATATATATATATATATATATATATATATATATTGGTTCCTATAGTTCCTACTTAAGGTTAGGGTAAAATTACAACCACACTTTCGTGAAATAACTACGGAACTCACTTTATAACCACAAACTTATTTTAATCAAAAAAGGATTTGTGGTTGAAATGTAAAGTTGAATAAAATATAAAAGGGAATATTCCATTTTCTAATAAGACAAAAGTTGGTGGGCTCAGATCTTTACATCGCTGTAAACCCATTGTAATTTTTTTTACGGTGGTGTTACCCATTTTTACACCGGTGGGTAAAAAAAATTTTAAAATTCACATTTTACGTCGGGTTTCTTACGGTTCTTTCAGGGTGGTTTCAATTGAAGCTAATCCTATATATATATATATATAGGGTTATGATACTTTGAAAACTCATGTGAGTTGTGAGAACCATAGGAACTCATTTGGACCATTGATCTTGATGATCAATATTATGAATATTTAAATGTAATAAAGTACAAATAGGGGTATTAAGGTCAAACACTAAGTGAGAGAAATAATTTATATTTTAATTTCTTTACTTTTTTTTAACTTTAATTTATTTTTTTAATTCATTTATTTTTTTAACCAATTTAGTTTTTTTAAAACAAATAATAAACTTGTACATCTGTGTATCTTGTTTAGAAAAACACCCTATATGAAAATTATTTACACTAGTATAAAATCCAAAAAGATACTTGTAAATTTGAAAGTCATTGTAAACAAAAAAAACATGTAATATATCTGTTACACCAATGTAAAACAACAAAACTTGCAACAAAATTTGCCATTCAGTCAAACAATTACATCAGTGTAAGAAAAAACATCAATGTAATATAGTTACACCAATGAAAAGGAAAACATAACAAAATTACTAATCTGCTAAAAATATACAGAACCTTCATCTAAACAAACTCTATAAAAATCTTGCCCACTAACTCAAACAATTACACAAGTGTAAAAATCTTCAACAATTCAACATAGCCATTAAGATGAGCCGTAAATGGGTTAAAAAGACAAAGAACAACAAATAATAAACCAAAACCCCACTATACAGACCCTACATCTACATTTGGGTAAATCAGAAACCCACCATAGCTTGATATCATAAGTTTTCTATTACACCTAGGAATGGAATAAAAGTTATTCAAAGATGTGTAAAATATCTAGACGCAACCCTCGTGTAAAAAGAAGCCAATGTGATATTTTGCCTCGCGAAAAGTTTAAAAAACGGAATCGAGCTTTGAGGCGTACAATAAGCCTCGGTGGGGCACTGCCTCAGACTCGTATTTTGCCCTTTTCGCCTTGAGGCGCACCTTAAGGCGTGCGCCTCATTCGTTTTTTAAAAATTAACATCCTTATCCTTTACATTGGTGTAAATCAAAGAACAACAAGTCTAAACACATTTCAAACACTTTTCCTGTAAAAAATGCTACATCCTTTAAACCTCTTTAACCATAAACAATATCATTACAGAAAAACAAATCGAGAACCTGGATCTGACCAACACAAAATCGAGACCCAACTCCACCAGACCGTCACCTATGACCCCAAAAACCACCCCCAAATCGGTCGTCAACAACACCTGGTCTGCTAGTCACCACCTCTGCCAAACTCTCAAAAAAAAAAAAAAAAAAACTCGTTTTATTGGTGTAAACA